>CM046849.1:17347079-18059579 GCA_025618425.1 Heliocidaris tuberculata
AGTAGTAGTAGTAGTAGTAGTAGTAGTGGTGGTGGTAGTAGTAGTAGTAGTAGTAGTAGTAGTAATAGTAGTAGTAGTAGTAGTAGTAGTAGTAGTAGTAGTAGTAGTAGTAGTAGTAGTAGTAGCACTAGTAGTAAGAGAAGGGAGAAGGGGTGGAGTGGAGAGATACAGACAGACAGACAGACAGACAGAGAGGGAAATAAATATACGGAAGGAAACCGGTTAGAGATAATGAGAGAGGGGGCGAATAGAAAGAAAATGAGAAAAGAGATAGGAAGAGAAAGAGAGATGTTGAGGGGGAGGGGGGAGGGGATGGAAAATGGAAAGAGAAAGAGATGGGAAGGAGAGAGAAAGAGAATGAGAGAGCTGATAACCACTCTCCTCCTCATCACGATCAAAGATGACTGAGGTATCGCGATAGCGCATGGCACATGACCTTGCATAACTAATTGCATGTAAAGCGATCAATGTATGACGTACATCACTTGTATTACACATGATTTCCATTTTTCGGTCGTCATGTTTCCCTGTAACAATTCACGGTTCATTTTGCCTACGTTACCAAGTGCAATTTCATAGTTAGGCGTAACAGATGCAACTAAAAATAGCCAAGTCGAACAAAAATTACATGTTGGAATAAAATCATCTCACATAAATGCGCTTACTTTGGAACAAACTATTCAAATCAAATCAATTCAAATCATTTTTATTTCCACTATAAAAACATATTACAAAAATCAATTACAAATCAGTATAATAAATTATAGTAGCTGGATCATGAAAAGCACAAATAGGCTTGTCAAAAACAACCCCTTAATACAGAGTAAATAAAAAAAAGAAATTGTAAAATATCAAGTGTTACATAATATCAAAACATTAAAGACAGGAAGGAAAAAAGACAGGGAAACATATATAATATAAATAATCTAGTAAATTTGACACTATGAATCAAGAAGATGTCGCTTATAAGATCGTTTACTAGTAAATTGTTTTACAGTCTTATTATTCTTAAATTTAGTTTGGAGGCTGTTCCAAGGATTGGGTCATTATAAAAGATTGAATTTTGAGTTATTGATGTGAATTACACGTTTCTATAATTTATGAATTCGATCAATATTTCTTTTGTAGGCAAAACCCCAAACAATATTACAATAGTTTATACGGGAAGAAACAAGAGAATGATACAACATTTACAAATTTTATTTCTGTAGTATAAATCCAGATTAGAAGGAATAGTTGTTGTAGTACCAAACATAATGTAATTAATTTTGTCAATATTTAAAATTAAATTGTTGGATTTCATCCAGTTACTTATTCTATTCAATTGAGTGTTTACAAAATCAAATAAAATTGTAGGATCAGGACCTTTACAAAAAATACTGGCATCGTTTTAAAATAATATACGGTATAACGCAAGGTATGGCAAGTCATTAACATAAATAAAAAACAAAAATGGACCAAGAATAGATCCTTGAGGTATTCCGCAACTAATTGCTTTTACTTGGGATTCAACTCCATTAATTAACATTAAATGTTTCCGATCAGTTATGTAACTTGATAAAAGTTGTAAGGTCTACCCCCTAATACCATAATAATGTAAATTTCAAAATAAAATGTAATGATTTATGACAACAAAAGCCTTTGTTATGTCTATAAATATAGTAAGAGCGTTTTCCTTATTTCTAATTGCTTAATTTATACTATTGATTAGATCCAGTGTTGCTGTAGCTGTGGTATGCCCCTGTCTAAATCCATATTGATTAGTAATGAAAATTGTATGTCTTTCTATGAAATTTAGGAAGCTGTTGTAAATACATTTTTCTAAGATTTTAGAACACATGGTTAAGACTGAAACTGGTCAATAATTAACATCGTTACGTTTACCATTCTTGTAGATCGGAGTTACTCGAGCTACTTTCATTTTGGACGGAACGGTGCCGTTTGATATACATCAATTGAATATAAACTTAACGGGTCACTGATCATGCTGATCATGGCCCCGTTGCATAAAACTTACCATTAATGGTAACTCTGCTATCAATGGTAGCTACCATGGTAACATCACTCAACAGCCAATCAAAATCGAGGTTTTCATGGGAGTTACCATTGATGGCAAAGTTACCGTTAACGGTAAGTTTTATGCAACGGGGCCCAGATGAATAACACGTTTTACTACTGTTACTTCAACACTTTTTATGGTTTACACAGACAGCATGCCTTTCAAGGCAACGTCATTCTAATATACTCTTTTCCCTTCGATCGTACCTCTGTTGTTGTTTTACATTTCAAAATTATATATGAGAACAGAGCGGGACTTAACTCGTTCATCATTATTAGATTGTGCTGGCTGTTTTTTCTTTCTGAATATATATATTCTATTATGACTGTTTTACTTGTAATTGTTTGCATTTTATTCGTAAATGTTTGTTTGCAAAAGATGTTGCTGATGAATTAACCAAAATATTGTCATAGATTAATTTCATTCAATTGATGAAATCATTGAATATTTTGTTACTGGTGTAAATAATGTCCAAATAATGTATCCCCCAACATTTCTTTGCAAATGTTGTTCATGAGTAGGTTATTTTACATCCGAATGCATTTCGTGTAGTTATTATCGTTTCCCTGATTTTACTATTTAATACAGCTATAAACATACAATCTGTCTCATTTAGTTGTAAGCAGGTTCGTCATCGTTATCGGTGACGTCTGACCAGGCCTTTATAGCTACTTTCTTATCCCCACGTGAAAGAGACAGACAATGGAACTCTAGCGGAAAACGATAGATCTACACGATCATCGGTGATTTATCTTAAATTCCTTCAAAAACATACACTTTTGTTTAAGTGTTTTTGAAAGGTCTGAACTTTTCCGTGAACTTAATGACTACCTTCCTAACATGCATTGTGTTTGACTGAGGTTGATATTCTAAAACACAATGGTAAAACCGGTTGATATGCTCTATACTGCCATGAACTTTGACAAGTACATAGACTTAGAGGTGACAGCGGCAAACCTGTGAAATATGCCATTGTCATAATTTTTTTAAAGCTATGGAATACTTCATTCTCCCCACAAAAAAGTTCATTCATTCGAGATAAAAAAATTATTCCCACACACACAATACAAAACTAGACCTTCCTATTTCTTTAGTTGAATAAAAGTCAAATTATATTCAATGAACATCTGGATGCCATAATCAGCCTACACGTTTAAGATTTATTCAGTCATTTGAAAAACACATAAATCATTATTACGTCCTTATTCTCTTGTAGGCTATATAGAATGTTGTTATTTCATCGTGACGCTATTGAGACGGGTATAGTTAGGCTATCAAAAATTTATGCATGGGTTTCCTTGCTTTCAATTGGGGGTTTACCTTACAGATTAATTGTTCATAATGAATTATATCTACTTTCCTAAAGAATGAATGTGAAATTAAATTCCCTATCAGGCACTTCCACACCACCCCGCCGTTCGCAAAATATGGCTTTTTGATAAAGTTATTGTGTCTCACATGTTAGCATAAAAAAGAAGAAAAAAATACTCTTGGCCTGGAAAACACGTGTGCATGACGTGGACATGATTAAGGGCATGCTATCTTTTAAACGACTTCATCAAGAATATAGCCATAATAGCTCGTTCGTGTTTTCCGATCGCATTCTAGTGATTAGTTACCTGTCAGAGAAAAACGCGAACTCTCGCAGGTTGCCAAAAGAAAAGCGTCTAATCTATGACAATTTTTTTTTCCAGCCTAAATATTTACGAAAGACAGCGTTACCCAGGAAAGATATTTCTTTCATGAGTAAGTTTTTTATATCTATTGCTTAGAAACCATTTCCTTAAAAAAAAAAAAATTACATCTCTCCTCACTCGTGGTTTTAAACGTGCATCCAGTTAAGAGATTATGTTTTATAATTTTACATAATAAACAAACAGCTTACTCATTTTTTACTTTTCCTAATGATATATGAACACCATACCGTCCTAAACGATTACCCTTTATGCTCTGAAGGATATAATATTATGATAATTTAAAAAAAAAACATGTAGCCTTATCTTTTATTACCTTTTGCTAATGAGGTCTGAACTCTACTGTAAATGACTTATTTTTTTAAATCACTTTCTGAAAATCCTGTCAAGACAAATATATGTATATGGCAAATTGGAAATGATGTTTCTTTTTCAATCTCGCTCGGGGAACACCGATGCATTATTTCATTAACGTAGTCTTGTTTTCGAATAACAAGCATAAATTTTGTGTGTTTAATGCCCTCGTAATCATCACTCTTGGCTTTTTCTGCTTTTGTTCAGATTTCCTTTCTCAGTCTGTTGTTTCCTTCTTTTTTACCTTCTCATTTCATTTTTACTTCATGCGCGCCATTAAGTTATTTCAGTATTAATATAGAGACTTTAGTTATTAAAATGAATTGCTTTTTTCTTCACTTTAAATGAATTAATTTTAAAATACTCTTTTTGATACAAATGCAAATCGTAACCTTGTAATGATGCACAAGTTATATTATTTTTAAAACAATCTTTAGCAGTATACATGCAACTTCAAGTAAGGAAATGGGAAATGAAAACAACCAAAATCTCAAATACAAGTAGTACAGTCCGACCTCGTTTATCCGGCCGCATTGGGACCGGCACCCATCCGGATAAGTGAAATGGCCAGATATGAGAGAAATGTAAATTTTCTATGCAAATGAATAGGGTAGGGCAGTCTATTGGCTGTAAAATTTATGTTTTCTTGGTGTAGTTGATGATTGAAAATGATCTTTTTATTTGTAAGAGATGAAATGAAATAAAATTAAACAGAAAATTGCCCATGGTGTTCCTGTTTCCAAGGCTTTTGGGTGAATTGCATGACGAACTGGCCGGAAGACAGGGCCGGTTAATAGAGATGGCCGGATAAATGAAGTTCGGATAAGTGAGGTCGGACTATACTATAATTTGCAAAGAAAATTTGTAATATATGTATGTATGTATATATACACAAATATATTTTTCATTTTACACATTTTTTGGTGTGTGATTGTGGGCATGTGTGTGCGTGTGTGTATGTATGTATGCTTGTATTCAACACAATATCAGTCAGGTCTATTTGCTCTATGTGATACCTGTTGTAGCCGATTGGACAGTCTTTGCAACCCCTGCAGTTTTTTCCACAAATGGAAGTCAGTAAAGAGGAACAATGAATTTAGTTACCCAAATTATTAATCTCATTCAATTCTATGATTTCTCGCATGATGTATATATATATATATATATATATATATATATATATAGAGGATGGACCCGACCTACTTAACTTGCCAGACATGACCACGCGTCGCTGATCGCGCTGTGGCTACTACGCGGTATACCATCACAGAGTGGGAGTCATGATCGCGACGCACATCAACAAACAGGTTAGTTTGAAATCCGTCTGGCCAGGGGCAGTCGCACATTTGTGTGGCTGCCTTTAGAAACGGATTTTTCTTAACATCTTTGTCGCAACCTGGTCACTGATGAAGAGTGCGACTAACCTGTTTGTTTTTGGTTTTGTTTTTTTTTTTTTTGGATGCTCTCCGCCTGCCGGATTGGAGAGATCATCTGCCAATTTTCGGTTTTGTTACATACATGTATATAATTATATAAAATATATGACATATAATTGTGAGAAATGAAAATGAGAGAATAATGGTTGCGTAGCTTAAATCAAAGTTCTCCAGAGCTGTCCTCCCTTTTTGAAATTTTTGAAAAGGTTGAAAAAATGTTAGAATTAGAAATGCTTAGAACGCCAATGCCTTAACCCACTAGACCACGCAGCTGGGCCAGTGGTTTCGGCGACACCAGATTCAATTGACCGATAGATTGACAAATCTTCAGCCTTATTAACTATTTCCTTTGTCGGGGGCAGGTGAGTTTTGAACCATGACAAGCCACATGCCTCAGCTGGATAATTTATATACATGCATATATATATATATATATATATATATATATATATATATATATATGCATGTATAAATATATGTATATAATTGTAAGAATTTGGCTTACACACAACATGACGGGTTGTCTTTGTTTGATGAATTAAAAGGCAATCCAACCTTGGTAAAAAGATGATTTGTGTGAAAGCAGGAAAATTAAAAAAACAGGATAATGGTAAAAGTTTGAATGAAATCGGACAAGGAATAAGAAAATAATGGATGTTTGAAAAATAAGATCACTACATCTATGCGAAATAAAATTTCATCTTGCACCTTGTTTCAAATTATTTATGGGGTTCCTGTCTCAAGGATATCTGTATAATTGGATAACTGAATAAAGAGTCCCTTCCAATGTGTTTTAAACAGTCGATTCATCTTTTGAGAAAAAAAAATATACAGTTGAAAATAGATGTACTAATTTTCTTATGAGCACTCTTAGGATTCATAGAGTATTTCACACTGCATCCCTTAAACATAGTTTCGTGTATTAAAACATAAAAACTAAAACGTCTATTACAATGGAGATATTAAATGCCTACGTACTAATGTACGTAGGCATTCTGCTGGGATTCATGGAACATCGTGTGAATTTTGATATCCCAAAATTACAATTAGCCTTAGTCCATTACTGACTTAGCTTAGAGCCTGACCAAATGTGTTTACCTAATGAGGATGAGTGTTTCATCTCCATTGCTCTTTCATAATAAGCTAGGGGGTTTTTTGTATTAAATTTGTCCAATATTTATGATAGAAAAAGTACTACTTTCGCCGGCAGTAATGACCTTGATGCATTTGCCCTTCAACGCTTAATTGCATGCATCGATACTTACCCCGATGTATCACATCAATAATGCATCTCAAATGGAAAGCTTATCAAAAAGGGAGACAGGGTCGCAGTCTGTTGGCATTCAAAATACATGAACATATTCACTGATGAGTACCCTTGTAGGTATGGCCCTTTCCCCATATAAAGGGAATGAGTTGGATGGAATGGAGATACATATTGTGCATGATATGAATCCTACCATCCTCTACAGTGGATGTTTCTTGTCTTGTGCGAAACACAACACAATGAATATAACTTATTTCGGACAAAATGATGTGCTAAATTGGCAACGCATTGCGAAATAACTGTCAACAAGACAACCCTACCATGTGTTATCGTTTTAAGATGAAGTTCGATTCTAGTCATGCTACTGCATCGTTGGATAAACTGTCTAGAAAACAATTGAGAAAGGTTGATTATGGGATATACAAGAATTTGTGTATACTATCAAGCTTGGAATCATCAAATTAAATGTCTACATGCATGGGACTACACACACAGGTGGCATGAATTTTAATTTTCCAAACCTTTCAGCTATTTATCGTCATATTCGAAAATAAAAACATCTGAAAAGCAATCCTTTTGAGGGGACATGTCTTCTAAGAGAGTATTATAAATTTCCCTATACAAAAGATGAGAATGCTCATTAATTGATTTCATCTTTCAGAACTCAACCTTAATTTCTTTGAAGATAATCTTGAGTTCTGGTAACGACTAGAAATAAATGTAAATAGAATCCGACCAAAGTATCATCACGTATGTTTACAGTTTGTATCAATAGATAGATAGCATCAGCCAAATAATTCTGGAACTGCTAAGTTATGAACAGAATGAACAAGGGATTCCATAAAATTGGGACTATGTCCTGTCCTTGCACGTTGTCTACCTTCAACGTTGACAACAAGTCTTCTACTAAATTTAAATTGTTCAAAACGTTAATGAACCGATTGGAGAATTTTAAGCAAAATTATCATGAATTAATGTGTCATGCTCATCTTAAGATGTATGCTTACCTTGAGATTATACGTGTCTTTTTTCAGAAGTGGATACCCTTACAGCCACATGGTTGTTTTGATGACGTTTTTCTAAGAGTTTATCCAACATAAATAAATCAAGGATTGAGCCTGACAGAAAATAGAAAGTACTTGTTAGACGTTAAGTGGCAGAGCGTGTGGCGGCTATTCTTGTGAGTAAATGCGTCTCAAATCAGAGTCTATTTATTTCTTACGATGACGTCACAATAGTTCGGAATCGGACACGAAAAGAGGGTTTAAGAGGGTGAGCAAGAAATAAATGGTGGATCGGTTATATTTAGGTTAACAGAACCCTAAAATAAAGCAAGTGTTGATGTTTAGCAAGTAAATAATTTTAAAGGAATCTTAAAGGAACAACAAAATAAATAATACAGAACGGGTTCTGAAATACTAATGAAAATTTGGAAAAGCCTTGGAACCAACTACTAATATTTGGTATTTCAAGATTAAACTGATTCACACTGGATCACTCGGCATCCAGAATAATAATATTTGGGTAAACTGTTCGTGTCAAAGTAACTTCATTAAATTTCATTAAATAAAGCCACAAAGTGAAATATCCTGGGAGTAAATGTTATGAATCTGAATTTCTAATCACGAGACTAATAACCCTGAAATGTATAATGTTATAACACTATTAAATTGTGTAAGACATCTTTATTATACGTCACCCTATGCAATCAAATCACTAGTGACACCCTTCATTTTGTTGTGATTCATAATAAGAATAGAAAAAATATGAGAACTACAACATCCTTTGAAATTTTCAAACCCAGTTTCATAACTATTCTTTTAAGTAATGTTTGACATTAATGTACTTTTAGATATTATTGTTTTCAGTTTTTTTCTAAAATGTTCCTTATCTGTAGTTGATTTCCTGCTTTGCTTTATTGTGTATCAACTGGGCTTCATGGAAATCATGATTTTACTGCATGATTTACCCACTTAAATATGTGAAATCAATAAGGAAATGATAATAAAATACATAGATATGAGACGCGTTTGGACTCTTTCCTGCACCTTTATCTTTCTTCGTGCCCGTCGGTATGGCATTTCTATACAAACAGCACTGTACAAATACCTTTCATTTTTATCATCAGAATTATTCGTCAATGCCTCTTTTTCACAGTTTCAGATTCCATCAATTAAGTGGCATAACATCATTTAGTGGCGTATCCAGAATTTTGCAAACATTTCTTCAAACAGATGGGGGTGTCCACCGGCATCAGCCTATGCTGAATTCTTATTAAAGGGATATTCCACCATGATTACAATTTGGTTTTTAAAAAAGCAGAAAATCCGTAGATAATCATTGTTCATATGTTTTTACACAAAACTTGTATGAAACAAATCTATTCCTTCATCAGAAACTAAGAAAATGTAAATTTAGGAAATTTTCTGTACTTAGCCATATGGGAGAGGAGCTCGCAAGATAAATCACGGAGTTGCCAATTTGTGTTTGACTGATTACATTTCAACAATTCATAGCTTTCTAATTTCTTTTCGGATTTAGCTCAAACTTTTACTAATCTACTTCTTTAATTTTTCTACGTTTATTCAAATCATCTAAATACCAAGATGGACTTCCCCATTAAGTGCTTATCACCTCTTACATCCTCTTTAATTCTAACTGGTTAATTTTCTACATTAAATTTTAAGTCTTTCACAGTAGGAAGTGCATTGTATGCAAGCATCAGCCGTTCTTAGGGACATCGAATGTTTTTTAAAATTAAAGGAAAATAGAGCAGCCTTCCGAATAGAGTAGCGGGAGACTCGACCTTGTTTACAGATATATGACTACAAAAAACCTTAGATATGGCGTAAAAATATGTACATGTATAAGTCTTATGGAATATATATTCCTCCAATTAAAAATAGTTGGTATCCTTCTTTGAGAAATGCAGCTGTTGATATCGTTTACAAAGGTCACCAAAGACGCTGCTCGAAAATTTGTTTTCTATCGTTTATATTTTCTGTGCAGGAAAGGATTGTAAATTATGTGAAATGTCAATAGCCATTTGGCAGCTCCCAGTGGAATTCAAAAGCCCAAACATAACCTATACCTTGTAATAATTCCTCTCTATCCCTCTGTGTATTTCCCTTAGTGGTTATATAAAGTATGATGCTCATTGTAAAAGCAGTTCTTGTTCTAAGAATAAAATAATAGGTCACAGTCCATGAGCAAGGATTAGCTTGTAATAAGATTCAGCCCATTTTCAAAGTTGTAGAATGTACATTTACATTTACAATATTTCAAAAGTTTTTTTTTTCTTTTTAGGTTCATTTATCCAGTCTTATTTAGATACGGTGGCCTCGTCAGCGATTAAAACAGACATACAATATTTTGATGTAATCAAACAGTAAACAGAGAACTTGATGAAAAAGATACATAAAGGATAGTCAAATAAAATTTATCGAGTTCTATAGTACAGTAGTAGAATGTGTTATATCATAAAGTTTGATTAAGTTTTCATCAATTGATCAAACATTCTCTGTCCGAAATGTTCGGTAAAATAATCCAACATGAGCGTAATTATGTGTCCCACCAATTTGGGGAGAATTTTTTGCCACTCTTGGGTAATGTTTTGCCCAATAACTATCCACTGTACTATCAATTGAGCAACAACAACAAAAAAATCATGCGCTTCATGCTCCCCACTGTTGGTCGAGCATAAAATTGCCCTCACGTTGGGCAATTTTTAATAAATAATTTTTACAGATGTAATGTATTTGTATATTTCCCTCATTGTAAAAGTTCTGAAGCCATAATAAAATCAGAAATAAAAATTTACAAAATAATGTTTCAAAACCATTTTTAACAAGTCTTAATATTCATTCTATTGTTATCGTAATGACGTCAAGTGAAACCACGTGCCTACTACATGTATGTTTTCCTGACCATGCTTGACTATGGGTGTAAGTACTTTTAAAAGCTTATGTAGACTTCGAAAGTGCAGTGATTACTTTTTGTTATACCAAAATACAAACATTATATTTTTTTTGGATGTACATTCAGGTCAGGAAACCATTGAAAATTTAGAAATAAAATATATGAGTTACAAAACAGATTTGAAAAAAAATAGAATATGACCGTCACGCTGAGAAACTACAACTTGTATTTGAACAAATGATATATATTTTACATTAATTCATTCATTCCTTTAAATCGACCTGTACTAAAATTACGTTTATTTTAAATCCTATTATTTTGTATGTATGATCCTTTATTTGTCTGATAAAATAATAAATATTTTACATTAATTCATTCTTTCCTTTAAATTGTCCTGTACTAAAATTACGTTTATTTTAAATCCTATTATTTTGTATGTATGATCCTTTATTTGTCTGATAAAATAATAAATATTTTACATTAATTCATTCTTTCCTTTAAATTGTCCTGTACTAAAATTACGTTTATTTTAAATCCTATTATTTTGTATGTATGATCCTTTATTTGTCTGATAAAATAATAAATATTTTACATTAATTCATTCTTTCCTTTAAATTGTCCTGTACTAAAATTACGTTTATTTTCAATCCTATTATTTTGTATGTATGATCCTTTATTTGTCTGATAAAATAATAAATATTTTACATTAATTCATTCATTCCTTTAAATCGACCTGTACTAAAATTACATTTATTTTAAATCCTATTATTTTGTATTTATGATCCTTTATTTGTCTGATAAATAATAAATATTTTACATTAATTCATTCATTCCTTTTAATCGACCTGTACTAAAATTACGTTTATTTTAAATCCTATTATTTTGTATGTATGATTCTTCATTTGTCTGATAAAATAATAAATATTTTACATTAATTCATTCATTCCTTTAAATCGACCTGTACTGAAATTACGTTTACTTTCAATCCTATATGTAAGAACTCTCTGGACATTTTCACAAGAACAAAATGCTATATGTTTAGAAGAACTTCGGTTACCTCAGCTGCGCCCTACGGAAAATCACAATCTTTAGGAAAATTACTTTGTAGGTTTGAGCACATAATCTCCTAACATTTTTCCTCTCTGTGTATCTCTGTCTCTCTCTATCTCTCTCTATGTCTGTTCTCTGTCACTGTTTCTCTGCTCACTCTCCCTCTCTCTCTCTCTCTCTCTCTCTATGTCTTTCTCTGTCACTGTTTCTCTGTCTCACTCTCCCTCTCTCTCTCTCTCTCTTCCTCTCTATCTCTCTCTCTATGTCTGTTCTCTGTCACTGTTTCTCTGTCTCACTCTCCCCCTCTCTCTCTCTCTCTCTCTCTCTCTCTCTTTATCACCCTGTCTCTCATCTCCCTATACCTCGATCTTTACATGTTTTCTGGCTTGTTATTGATCAATAATGAGATTTTGGTTTGTAGATGATCAAATACCATCAGTACATTCCATTCAACTGTATTTCTTTACATGACGTTAATGATGCAGAGTATGCAGCTCTGTGGTCAAAATACGATACAGGTGTTGTAGATCATTAGATAGCTTTCATTCTGAGATAACAATATTGATTTGTGAGGGTGATGTTATGGACAATAAATCCTCTTAACAGATGTCATCGAAGTGGATTTAATTGGTTAGAACATAACGCCATTTTGTTTTGATCCTCATCCCCCTGGTTCACGTTCCTCGACTAGTGAAAAGAATCTAATTGAAATTCCAATATGTGTAGGACAAACGCTTTTTCTCGTTCTCGTTCTCTTCAGCTCTGGTCATTGCCAAGAGGCGTCTAATTACCATATTTCTACACAAGGCCATTTTTGTATAGATGCATTTATTCGATGACATAACACTGCTCTGATAACGGCTGTCGGAGCTTAAGTTGAGGCAATAGTATTCAAACCCCTTTAGGAGCGCTTAGGGACGTTTTATCAGAATGTGTATGTGCTTTACAAGAAAATTTTATCATCAAAATTATAACATTATTTGAACATACAGGGGTTTTTCCTATAATTGCGACGAATTATCAGATTAAGCTTTTACGAGTTATTGTATTTCAGTATTCAGAATTGAATTTGCATACATATTTTGTTTTTAGGTCGAAAAAACAATATGGCTTGTCCAACCAGTCCCTACATCGTCTTTTATATGCAACATGCATTATGACATTTGGAATACAATAAATCATAACTAGTGAATGTCATCACAAAAATAATTATATGAGAATTAGATTTCAATACATTCCGAAAATGGCCTTATATTGCAATTAAACGATATTGAAATATTAAGATATTTTCACCACTGAAATATTGGTGAACATTTTCCACATCATATAAATAATGTGTCCCTCTGCGTGTATCTTTTAAAAACTCATTAATCACTCTGTGACTAACTGCAAAAAAAGTATTTCTATATTTTCGCAAATGAAGAGTTCTAAAGTGTTTAGGGTTGTATTAACTATTTGTAGAGTTTACTCAATTTTGTAACATCTTCTTCTGGAATTAGACAGGGAACCCGACGATTCGGAGAAGTCAACGTTACTCGATTCGAATTTCTGAATATGATGTCCTTCCAGTGTTACAAAAAGTTGTACAATCAATGTAGAAATGTAATATTGTACAAAGCGAATCCAATCAAGATTATCTGCTACCCGGGCAGCATTGAAAACATTAACCTTGAGACGATCTCACCCGACACGAATGGATAATGATGTAAAATCCCAGAGCAGACAAAAATTATAGGCACAAAATGAAAAGACTCAAGTTTAAATGTATTTTCAGCGCTGTAATTTTGTAACAATACTTTACACTCTCGCATGAAAAAAAATATCATGCTATACATTTTTTTTTCGTCATAAAAACATTCTATCTGGAAGATTACCAACCACATATATTCTTTCTTTGTCGCATTTTCTTTCCTCTATCTTGTCATGTCCATCTTCTCCTTTCTTACCGTCATTATCATTTATCATCAACAACTTAACGTCACCACCACCGTCATCAAATTAAATCACAATCATCGTCAGGTTAGAATACAGAAGTTTAACTCGTTCATTTATACCATTTATTAGAATGGTTTTGTATAGTAGATATTCCTTTCCCGTATTTATGTCTATAGTAGCCTACAAGTGGACCACCAAAATACGGTAGAGAAGCCCGCCATGCCTTTCCAGGGAGAATTACCATATTCTGCACCAAGGCAGACGGAATGCCAACACAACAGGTTGCTGTTTATTAAGTCGTAGAGCCATCCCATAATACTCCCTCTCCTCCATTCCTTAACTGACACTATGAAATCTGCTAAGGACACACACACACACACACAGACACACACACACACAAATGTCCATGGGTGCGCATGCGAGTGGACTACTTGTACCGCACCTCAGTACTCTTTGGTCGAAACACACTCGCAACCCTCTGTACATGCCCCTGTGATGCGTTGCATATCTGCTCCTTGTGGTTCATAATTTATACACACACCCATACAAACACGCACACGGGTATGGCTAGTACAGGGGGCAAAGAAATACTCAAGTACTCACGCACACACGCACTCACTCAACGAGGACACCTGTGTGGGATGATATACGCCATTATGCTTCGTACTAAAATCAGTGTTAGATATGAAAGTACTCCATTAAAAAAAAGCTTTTTATCACTTCCTTTTAAGACGTATTGTGTATGATTTACCAAAATAAAGTCAATTTTATTTATGATTTTCATTCCTCACGTCACTTTGTCTAATATGTTTTACTCTTGTTCTTCCTATCTGCCCTTTTTCATAATCTGCTTCATATGATTTGGATTAATATTTCTGAAACTATAAACCAGAATAAGTTTCTTTGACTATGTAAAGCTGTGATGTATATTTTTTCTCCCACATGCCCCAGATTTTTCCAGCTTTTCCAGAAACAATGTTACTTCTCAATCCGTCTTTATATCTCGAGTTACGTCATAAATGCTGCAGAGTGCTCCTTTTCTTTCTGTTCCTTCCATGAAAAGCTTTCATTTTTTTTCTATGTGAGGAGATTCAAATGAAACAGAGTTTGGCAGACTTCCAAATAACCACTTATATTTATTCAAATTCGTTGTGTTAAACGGCGTACTTGTAGAGTCCACGTACGTCCTTATTTATAAACTGCTGTTGATGCAGGGGCAGAATCCGCCATGTTTTCAGAAGGTGAGTTGAGTTATGAGTCATCCATCGTACCTGACATATTGTACCCCTGCGGGACCTATACAGTAACCAGCCAGATACACAGGTGCATCGCAATAGAAATTATTATAATGCCTTGACGAATAACACCTGTAATGGTCTATTGAGGAGTTTTACATGCAATTATAATCCCTTATACATGAAACATTATTTTAATTCTTGTAAAATTTACTCAAAATAGAGGGTAGGTATATCATATATATATATATATTAAATGTTTTAATGTCAGAGAAAAGACGTTGATATCATGGAGTAATCTTGGGATGAATTCTTTTTCTTTTTCTTAGCATGTTGCATTAATGGACTATTTGTGGTTATTTATTTACCCAATATCAATAATACTTTATAGATAGAGTGGTAGGAAGTAAAATTCAAATTCGATTGAACTTAATTATGATAGATGAATATAAATAATTGAATGTATAATACCTCTGTTATGATAGTTTGTTTAACATCTTTTAACATCATTTAAGTCTGACAATATAACTCAATGATTAACTACCTACTAATAAAGACTTTGAATCAAAATCAGTCTCTCCCAACTCAGAAATCACGTGCATCTTTACAAAGGAAACAAGATCTCTATTGGGAAAAGAAATACAGAAGAATGTCTCCGTAAGTTACGCACAATAGACGTAACCGCCTACAAAATTATTCTAACAAAAGGATTTAAAATGACGTGTTTCTATTGAGCGGCTTAGCAATTATCTCTGAATTGGGTGCAAGATTGCTTTCCGGCTTTAATAAATTTCGCAATATTTTTACTATTGCGAAAAGAAATTATAATCAATTAAACTATACTTAATGGGTGAAGTAGTTATAGAGAGTGAAATTCAGATTCGACAGGCTGCCTCATAGGAATTCAAATATGATTGATTAAATTATAATCAAAATTAATGAAGAATATTTAAACTTTACAATACCTCTATTTTTGACACTGTTCCTCCGATTCGTAATTGTCCTAATTTCTTTTGACCCTTTAATTCTATGATTAATTGTCCACTTCAATAAAGACTTTGAATTAAGCAGCGCAGAAATAATTTGCTTCTTTTACAAAGAAAACAAGATCTCACTTGGGTAAAGAAATACAAAGGCAAGTGTCATGTGGTTTTACTAATTGTTAAACGCACTATGGGCGTAACCGCCTACGAAACCATTCTAACAAACAGATTCAAAGTTACCAGATTCTATTGAACGACTTGGCAATTACCATCGGATTGGAAGTATTAAAGATCGCTTTTCCGGCCTTGATAGATTTTGATCTAAATTCTTCCAATTTCAAGATAAACAATGAATTGTGAAAACTGCAACCACTAGCTCAGCTATTCTGACTATTGCGATGAAAATGAGTTATAGGAAACGATTAAGTCCTTCAATCCGACAAACACTCTCTTTTGAGTGTTCTAAAATACACGATCGTTCTTGAATCAGGAAGGTGCTGATAAATCTGATGTGATCAGATGATTGTTTCACTTTTAGAAAAATCTATGAATATCTTTCTCTACTTTTAGATGCGTGAAGATTCGAAAACATTTTAGTGAGTGCAATTCTAGATTATAGTTGTCAAATTTGTTGTTGTTTTTTTATTTGTTGAAACAGCCAAAGAAACATAAAATCATGAAGGCCTTTCAATATTCGTCTGATTGTAATACCGTGAAACTGTTCTAATACTCTGAATAATCAATTAAAGAGCATAAATTTGTGTTTAATACTACGTTTTATGACTATTATAATGTTATTTATTTACAAGTAAGGCATATAATATTCTTCCGCATTCTGCTTATAACTCCTGAATCTAGAACCTGATTAATTGAATTTGCAATACGGAACAAAAATGATCATCATAATTTCTTCCCGTCAAACAATTCTTGATGAAACTTATATGATTTCTTCTTGAATGGTGTATCACATTATAATTCTCGGACAAAAAACAAAAGTAACTTTTAATGGATACCTAGATATTGTAAATTAATATGTTACATATACTTAGCCTATATTCTGATACATAATTAATGATTTTTTTTTTTTTATTCAGTGTTTTATATAGTGATTTTTATAGTGGAAATAATTATAATTGTGAGAAATGAAAAAGAGAGAATAATGGTTGCGTAGCTTAAATCAAAGTGATTTGATTTTTTATTCTCTCATTTTCATTTTCATTTCTCACAATTATAATTATTTCTAAGAGAGTTGCCAAAGCTGTTGTATATGTTGTTTCCTTACAATTGTTTAAAATGATTATTATTCTAATGTATACATGTATCTCAAAGCATTCGCTTGGATCCAGCTGAGGCATGCGGCTTGTCTTTGTTCAAAACTCACCTGCCCCCGAAAAAGGAACTAATTAATAAGGTTGAAGATTTGTCAATCTGTCGGTCAATTGAATCTGGTGTCGCCGAAATCACTGGCCCGTCTCCGTGGTCTAGTGGTTAAGGCATTGGCGTTCTAAGCCAACGACCCGGGTTCGATTCCCGGCGGAGACATTTTTTCAACCTTTGCAAAAATTCAAAAAGGGAGGACAGTTCTGGGGAACTTTGATTTAAGCTACGCAACCATTATTCTCTCATTTTCATTTCTCACAATTATAATTATTTCCACGAGAGTTGCCAAAGCTGTTTATATATATATATATATATATATATATATATATATATATATATTACCATTAGTCAATTCACTTGTTTTGTATTGTTGTTGGGTGTTTTTTTTTTTAATGCTAATAAAAAAAAAATGAATTTGAACCTGTATAAAATCGCGTCAATCACATGATAATCTTGTTTATATGTGTACAGAAAACATATTCAAATGACACTGAATGCGTTTCCAATGTTCATATATTACTTTAAAACCCAAGCTTGTCACATAATTCACTCCCCCAAATAAAAGTTGCGGTAATTATTTTCTTCATTCCTGGGAAAAATGTTACTCTATGTATAATCCTCCTTCGATACCTTCCAGTTCAGTGCTGTTGCCATGGTAACTACATATTGTCGGTGGCTTATCGCGTCAATCACAGCATGATTATGCGCTCTCTTTGAGCGGAAGACGTGTGGTGCTTCAAAGACGGTATGGCGGTCGTAAGTGTATCACTTCGTACATAAGCCACCAACAAAATTGATCTATTTAAAACCTACAACCAACTGAGCAAGAAATATATTTAAACTGTGTAGATACCACTGTTAAATTATGTTAAGTGTTCCATGTTTAAAACAATGGGGTTTTATTTTGTAATTATTTTTGAAGATATTAGACTTATCGTACAAAACAAAATTGTACCCGGGTTTCCATTTAGCTTGTATTGTGTCTCATTCTTTGATTTGGAATCATATATGGGTTAATGAAGCCATAGAGTTGTTGCAATGTGTATTTTTTTTCTATTCAACAGGGTAACACATAAGGAGATTCGACGATTAACGCTCATCGATATATTATATCTTAATATTAGTCAGTTGTGGATACATAATGTAGAATGGTTAAAATTATAGATAAACGCATTATCATTTTGTTTTCACCCTTACTGAATCATGTTGAAAAGCTAACTCTAATTCTTCTTTTTTCTCTCTCTTTAGATTGTATATAATCCCATGATCTTTCTCTGTCGTCATCATGTCAATGTTCTCTCTTCATAATTTTAATTTGTATGTTATTTTCTCCTTTTTCTTGCTACCTTCCTTCCTGTTTCTACTAATATCTACTAATATCCCCTCATTAATTGTGTATTCCCCCCCCCCCTCTCTCTCTCTCTCTCTCCTTATACACTAGTTCTCGATTTCCCTTGCTTCATCCTCTTCCCATCTCTTCTCTCTTCTCTTAACTCTTTCAGTGCCGATATCAAATTTATGTGACAGATAGACTTGTCATTTTTATTCACCAATTGCTCGACCACAGGAAAGATATATGGTGGTCAATGTATATAAAAATTTTGAGCATAAATCAAGCATTCTAAATATATGATTATAATTATATGCTACCACTGAAATTTTCAAAGCTTACTGCAGATTTTTTAAAAAGATATTACCTTATTTCAGCATTAAAAAAAACAAAAGTATACAAATGAGAAACCAAAAATTAATAGACAAAAAAAGAAACTCAAATATAATTTCAATAATTAGGACGCATAAAGTTGGATAAAGTAATAATGTTTGGTATCATAAGAAATGGTAATGAATTTCTTACAAGTTTTGTAACAATATTTTTTGAAATAATAGATGGTTAATGAAGTGCAGACATTTGAAAAGTAAGCAATGATAACATTTTGGTACAATTTTGAAGAGAGCTGAACCCCTTGGCACAGTAAGAGTTAATCATTTTTGTTTATGCAATGTATATGTGGGGGTGATTTATGTCTGATTGTGTATGTTTTGATTATGTGCTGTATAATACTTTTCCTGATTATTTGTACCACCTGGCATCCTACATACAAGCACCTCGCTTCTCAAAATTATCCAAACATTTAACCTCGTTACTATGTTCTTGTGTACTATTATGTATAATTTGTGTTTATAAATCATATATGAAAAATGAATGAAAGAATGAAGTTGGAATGTTGCTAGTGAACAAAGCAAAATTTGGTTTCTGTCTATCCCTTCTTTCTTTTTTCTTATATGTCGATTTTCCTCAGTCGTTCTTTCTTCTTCAATTGTCTGTCCCCCCCCCCCCTCTCTCTCTTTTTCTTCTTCTCTCTCTTTCTACATATATATCTATTTACCTCTCTGTCTGACTTAATTTCTCCGTAACTTCATCTCTTCTTGTTGTTGTCTTCTCTGTCTTCCTCTCTCTCTCTCTCTCTCTCTCTCTCTCTCTGTTCATACATCCGTCACTGTATCATTCTGTCTCTCTCCTCACACCGTCCTACTTCCTTTATAATAATTCGAGGGACCGTAAAAAATTAAAAAGATATCAACGAAGCTACAGGCCAAATTTGTAAGGATATAATCAGTTAAATTCTTTACTCTTCCCTTTTTTTTTGGGGGGGGGTGTGTTTTGGCCAAGTTATTATTTTATCCTTGTTCTTATATATCTTAGTTCAGTAATGCTGTGTTGTTGTTATTATTTTCTTTTGGTTATGCCTTTCTCTATCCATCATGTTTATGTGTAATGTATTTTACTTTTTTTTTATTATCCAGAAAGGTCTCTTGGAAGAGTAATATTCGTTATTGAACGGTCCACCAGTATAAAGAAAAAATGAATAAATAAATAGATTAATACAAAAAAATAGAAAATAAATAAGTAAGAAAATACAAATAAATTGAAGATTAACTGATTCATGTATGGGGGTCATGAAAAACGTTAGACATGTTTGGAACTTACAATAGAAAAATAGATTCAGCTCTTAAAGCAAATACCATGAGTATCAGTGAGGAAAAACTTAAATAAACAGTACAAAGCACGCTCATAGTCCAAGGTTACTTTGTTTTAAAAAAACATATTGCAATAGATAAAAAAGGTGACAATTTCGATCGTTTATAACTTAAGACTTACAGCTCATTATAATACCCATCAATACCATGCATGCTCAAATTACCGTATCGTCATAATAGATAATGAATGTATAGTATTTTGGGAAAATTGTATGATTATGTCTAAACGTTACTGCTATTATTATTTCTTTCATACATTTTCCATTCCTTGACGCAACAGCTCTAGGGCCTTTCCAACTTCTCTTATCTATTATTTGTTTACATTTAGTTGTCTTGTTTTGTCTCGCCTTTTCACAATTTTTCACAAATAATTCACATCCGTCTTCCCTGTCTGTTTCAACTCCTTATCCTTGTTGAAGACTCTATCTTACCTCTCATTCTCTATATATCCTGTACTATTTTGCTAACCACTTCAAAACGCCTTGTACTTTTTTGTCACCCCACATTTTTTTTTCCTTTCTCACACCTTTATGAAAACATCAATCTATCCCTGCCTTCGGCCACCACGCCACCATTACTAACAGGTGGCACTTCCTAAATTAGCTTTAGAATTTTCATCATGATTGTATTTCTCCGTCCGGGTTAAACACTGCCCCCTCAAAGCTATTGCAATTTTGTAAAAACGTTGATAATTTTGTTAAAATGCTAATAATCAGCTTTTCGGTAAACTAGTTAAGAAACAACGTCCTCACCGCTTGGATCCATTTTATTTTGGATGATTTATATTTTATTTTCTTTTGGAACTTATGTTAAATGGAAATAGCTTATATCCAACTTCTACCTTAAAGGTAATAAACAGTAGTGGTAGCAAAATGAAAGTTGGCATGAAACTGCTCAAAAACAGTCTCATTTTGTTCGGCTTGCATAAAAAGATACATGAGTGAGATAATCCGGTATTCTATTCATGATTTCCGGTGATTTTCAGTAAAATAATTCAAATATCAACGGTTACCTTATACCCTCGCTAAGGACCACCTACCCCGACGCTCCCGGCTTAACGGCGCACAGCGGTTCGCACACACTGTTTACACGTGTGTGAACTGTCAACGCACGGTACCGCGCTTGTAATTCGGTGTTCATTTTTTTGGATATTTTAGCCATTTCTAAACCATTTTTCTTCAAACAAACGTCACCTACGTTCAAAATTAATCATTTCACAACAGTATATGTAGTAATTTCCATTCCAGCTGACACAGTAGTTAAATATCCAAAGCGCCACCTTTCCCACTACTGTACGATACCTTTAAACACACACATTTGACTTGAATAAACAGAATTGTATAATGGCATTTCCCATGTGGAACGAGAAGTATAAATACATATATATTTCTTCCCTGGGAATCCGTCGGAGACATCTCTTCAACCTTTGCAACAACAACAAAAAAATAAAATAAAATAAAAAAAGGAGGACAGCAGTGGGAAATCTTTGATTAAGCTACACAATTTTTTTTTCCTTCTCCATTGTATCTAGTTGAAAGAGAATTACCAAAGCTGCTTGTATATGCTATCTCCTCACATATGACTGACCTTAATATGATACTCTTTTTCTCGAATTGATTATTGTAGTATATAGATCAGGTGTATATAAATGTAGGCCTTTTGTGAAATCATCATATTCCAAAAGGGCAACCATTTTAAATCCTAATGATTTACTTATGTCAAATCTATTTCTTTTCCGCAGTTCGGAAGTCAGTTTCCTTACCAATCAGTTGTCCTAAAATATGCGCTTTGAATTCATGTAAAATTACAAACTCATTGAATCATTCATTTGAACTTTAAGCACAGTATACCTGTCTCTGTTAAGATTTACATTTCAGTTGTCCTTAAATGTGTGCCTTCAATAGTGTAAAATTTACAAATACATTGAATCCTTCGTTTGAACTTTAAGCACATGCAGTACCTGCCTGAGTTCGTATTTATACAATTTTCTTGAAAAGAAACACACAGCCCACACAATCTCGAAAGTTGTTTTGCCAGGTTTATGCATTTAACCACAACTAATGTCTGACAATTTCAATTCGTATTTATACAAGAGTAGGGAGAGAGGAACGACTAGGAGGTCTTGTACTGAATTGAATGTGACCTTTCCGTACATCCGCAATTCGTGTAGATTTTGTAGATGGCACAAAGCCGGTTCGAGTTACGCGAGGCCCGTTTGCAGCTGCAGCCCCGGGAAAGGCTTTATTATAATGCAAGCTTCTATCAATACAACTTCAGTATTAGCTTCGGTAGATATTAAACTAGCCAGGGAGGGGTGTTGCAGGAGAGAGCTGGATGATATTTGGCAGTGATCTCTTTTTTGATTTGAGAAATAAAGTGAGAGACGGATAAATGTGGATATAGAGATTGAGAAAGAGATGTGACAAAGTGAGTAAGAAAAAGAGAGAAAGAGAGAAGGAGAGGGAAAGATATAACAGCGATTTAGAGGGGGATAAAGAAACTGAAACTTCGAGAGAGAGCAAGAAAGAGAGAGAGAGAGAAAGAAAGAAAATAAAAGAGAGGGTGAGTGAGAAGGAAAGAGAGAACGAGAGAAAGGCAGTGTAAGTGATGGGAAAAGAGAGAGAAAGAGAGAGAGAGCGGGAGAGGGAAGGCATACAATTACGTTGTCCTCGACAAACTCTATGTCGAAGAAGTATACATTGTTATGATGACAAGACAATCAAAAGACCAATCGAGGGCCATCAGAAGTATTTTTAGTAACGCTAAAGACATTTTGTATAATATATCATTAGAACTGGGTAAACATTTCACGTACATGCTGTTTTATGGCCATGAACTAACGGGATGTAATTATCCATATATTCTTCAACACGTGTGGCACAGTGTGAACCTTTCCTACCTGATACTTCGACGAGTTGAAGAATAAGCTCTTTTTTTTTTTTCTTTCTTTTTTTTTATTACATCCTATCTTAACCCATTGCCTATGGGAACAGGGCGACTCCTGTGTTAATCCCATGGGAATGAGAAAATTTAGTAATCAACAGGTTAATTAAAGTGATTTTGTTTTCATGATGCCAACCCAGGAATAATTCTAGGGACGCATATCTACACGGTTTGTGATACGGCAAGGGATGTGACAGATTACTCAAATATTAACATCCAGGAAAAAGAGATAGAGAAGGAAAGAGAGAAAGAGAGAATATTTTTAAAGGACGATGGCTCCACTTCCTTTCCTACCTTCTTCCACCATGACTGCTAGATTGATTTGCTCACTGGTATTTCACCCACCTAGAAAGACCATCCACCCCCCCCCCCCACACACACACACACACACCCTTACACACAACACACACATACTGGACATACGGTACTCCAGTGTATGGGAGAAGGATGTGGAAGAAGGTGTAGGATATCTCAGAAACCAAGTTTTTTACATTTAGTTCACCTGTAAAAATAACTTAACACTAACAAAAGAGAAAGAGAAATGTCCACTCTCCATCCAGGTGAAGTATCTGGGTATCAGGGAGGAAGACGTTCCTTGAAAGCTTGGATGCCATAGCATGGTAGCTCGGCTAAGGAAGGTCAGCATCTTGTTTGCACGGCCCTCAGGAAAAAAAATACTGGTGAGGCTACCCTGGGTAGATGAGACCATATTTAATGGAAGAGAAAAAGAGCAAGAGATAGTGAGAAGGGGAAGTAGAAAGGGCAAGCGGGTGGACAATGTGCTTTAATAGAAATTTCCACAAGGCAACAATTGTGAATATAATTATGGGGTAACCAATGAAGCCCTAGTTACAGCTTCGAACAGTAATGGAAAACCACTGCAAACATCTACCATTGAATTAAGTATGCAAAATGGCCCTTGACAATAGATACGAGAGATTCTCTCCACACCCTGTGTCTCAGAAGACCAGTATGGCGTTCATGGAAAGGTTACCGTTTTTCTTCATCATTTAAAAGCATCATCACTATCATCAGTCCAGCCAAGCAGACAGAAACCGGCCAGGGTATATGCGTGGTAGATGCGTGGGCTGGGTGGGGATTAAGCTCCGATGGAATATCGGCAATGACCTTGTACAGGGATTCGCCTATACACGTAACTTCACCTTTAGTCATGCTAGCCCACTGCAGGCTTTATATTGCTCTATCAGTCTCGTTTGACGGTAAGCCAAAACGGGAGTCGCAATATAAATTATCAGAAAGGACGAATTTTCAGGGGTGTGACGTCGGGTTCGGGCGCCCCCCCCCCCTCCTTACACACACACGCGCGCGCGCACACACACACACACACACATTTTTCACTATAACAGTGTTGAAAACCCCATCGTTTTATGTAAGTTATGTATCTATACATGAAAATATCAATATACATATTCATTAATACATATTCATTCAAAACTATAAAACAAAATAGTATGTTATCTTACCTGCAATACCCAATTTATTTACAGACATTTACAGAATATATACCTTCAATATAATTATTATACATTTACAAAATATATTGTCTAACCTGCAATATATTATCTTACATTAACAAAATATTTCATCTAATATTTACAAAATATTTCATCTTACATTTACAAAATATTTCATTTCATATTAATGAAATATATTATCTTACATTTACAGAATATTTCATCTTACATTTACAAAATATTTCATCTTACATTTACATAATATTCCATCTTACATTCACAAAATATTTCATCTCACATAAACATGATATTTCACCTTACATTTACAAAATATCTCATCTTAAATTTACATACTATTCCATCTTACATTTCTAAAATATTTCATCTTACATTAACAAAATATTTCATCTTGCATTTACATATTATTCCATCTTTCATTTGCAAAATATTCCATCTTACATTTGCAAAATATTTCATTTTACATCTACAAAATATATTATCCTACCTGCAATACCAAATTCATTTACAGCCATGAGCAATACAGACTCCCTTATAATTGAAATTTTTCTCCCTCTCCCTGCCGAAGTGGGATTCTTGCGGGATAAGATATATTTCACACCCATTGGTCTGAATGGAGAGAGGTCAATCGATTCGTTCTGAGGAACAGGAAGATACATGACGATATAATGATATGAATATTCTTATTACTGTTGTTTTTGTTTTTGTTGCTGTTGTTGTTATTGTCGTTATCATTTTCATTAGATATTATTATTATCATTATCATCACCCTTTGTTATCATCATAACCATCCTCATCATTTTAAAATAAAATTATTTTGTATCTGTTTTGAAAGTATATCATTCAGCGGATCTGCATCAAAATGCTATGATTCTCAGGCTGGTGTCCATGGTGGAGCTCTTATCAACTGATGCCGCCTCCGCCCAAAACCCACTTACGTATTAGGGCTTTAGGGCATAATAAAGGGCTTTAATCTCATATTGATATTAATGCCCTCGTAAAATATACCGGCTGAACGTGACCAGCTGACAGGTAAAGGCGAAGTGTTAGGGATATGAGGGTTACCCCCCCCCCCTTCCATTTTTTGCCGCTAAAATTATATAAAGACAGAATGTCATTGAGTGATAGGGATGAAATGGTATATGCATAAGTAATGACCACCACTAAGCATGAATATTTGTGTGCCTTTGCTATTAGCGTATGTAATATTAGTGGAGCTGGGCCCTAGGAATATTGACGCAGGGGTCGTGAAGTAACCCAGCACTGCAGTTTTGATACGGACCTCAGAAATCATCTGTTAAAGAAAATATTGAAATTACCCAAGTAATTGCCAGTACAAAAATGTGAAGAAATTAAAAAACATCCCCGTATGTTATTCTGAAAATTATTTAAGGGATTTTTTTTTTTGCGCCATCCCCCATCCCCTGAGATATTAGTCGGAATATACGCTTCCAAGGAATCATGGATTTTTGGTCACGTATTACATGAGCAACGAGGAGAAAGATTTGCATAACGAAAAGTGATTCATGCATGGACGAAATATTGCATTATTTGAGGAACATCGGCGGAATTATGTTATGGTTTCTTCGGAAAGGGCCTTCCTCCAAACTTGTAGTAAGGGTGAATCAGCAATTCAAATTACAATATCTAAATAAAATATATCTTGCGCCCTACTTATCATGTTATGATAACAAACTGTGAAAGCAAGTCATAAAATGATTTCTAGGATTACATAATCATTATTGCATCATAGTAAAATCACTAGGCCAGAAAACAAAATGCAGAACGAAAAGGTCCAGTCAGTGTTCACCCTCTTTGGGACACTACAGGGCTTACACGAATAAATCTGGTCCCCATTCGTACACAAGTGAAATAGAAGCTCTTCAAAAATCATATTTTGATAACCTATCGAAGAAAATCGTCTCTATTCCCAGGGTGAAAACAATGTTTACAGGGATTTTGATTTTATAGGTACTTTATTTGGGCACTTGTTTGACAAAATTGCGTAGGCTGAAACAAGGCCAGTCATAAGTTCTTTCACGACTTCACATCGCTAGGAACAGTTGAAATGCAATTCAAGGCGTGCAAGCTGAAGAATATGGATAAAATATTACCCATATCCCTTTCACGGATTAAACAGTCGACAATTGATTAATTCCATAAGAACATTTTCATCTAGCTATTATTATATCATTTTCCATTTTGCTGTCCACCATGCATTGCGAGCAAATGATTTACTCGTGTGTGCCCTATCGGCTATCCACAGGCGTCCGTTGATGGCGTTGTAAATGTTCTGGGTGTTGCTCCTTCTCTTATTTTTGAGGGTTGTTTTTTCTCTCTCTCCAGGTGTGCACCTGTAAAGGAAAATTTAAAAGAAAAGAAAAAATTGTTGAAAATTCGTCGATGAATTGCCATATTTTATGCCATGAAGGTCTCTGTAATAAGCTGGAATCATGTAGCCCTATCTTTGTCGCACGCGTAACAAATGAATCATCAGGGTTTCAAGTTGATTGGAATACTAAGTGATGCATCATTTTTACAGGCTCCCGGGGTTCATCAGGTTAGATTGGCCATTAATCGTGGTAGTCATTTAGAAACCATAGTTACGTAATTATTGAACGCGAGTGCGTTTGTTTCTATACATTTCACTACCATTTGTTCAAATCCCTTCAGCCTTGAGTATATCTCAAATCGATTGAGAGACAGCAAATGATATTTAAAGAACAATGTCATTAATACGGCATTGTGAGTGAAGCAAACGTATGGTATTTATATTGAATAGGCACTAATAGATGTCATTTATTAAATGGCTATATTTACTAACGCAAAGGGAGTGGTGCATGGTAAAAATGATTTTCCATTTTATTATCAGTTTGTGAAGATCTAAACACAGTTATTTCCTTTTTAAAATAAATCACCTTTTATTAATCAATAAAGGGAATACAATGAACGCAGGCCACCTGTTCTTATCAAACAGGATACAGTGCGACATAAAATGGATACAATGAACAAATAAAACATAAGTAACAAAATAAATGCATATATCAAACGAATGATGTCAAATCAAGAACATGGAAAGAGATTTAAATCCCACTTCATAGTTATTTTAATTGTGTTGACATCTCGTTACAAGGTTTTGTTTAGTATATACTAAAAAGATATTTAAAAGCAAAATGACACATTGTCGTTACGAATGGGAAAGATAACCTAGCCCTTTCAAGTATGATTTCCTTATAAATATTTAAGCAAGAACAGAACATATGGCGTATCTTATTGTATTCACGTATAGTAAAAAAAAAAATGATAATAATAGTGTATGAAATGAATTTTTAAAAAATCAATGTGTGTATTTAAATCCATAGAGGGGGAGGTCAGATTCCTCGAAAGCACTACTCTCGTGAAGGCTGGCCTTAACAAGACAAAACGTGCATTACATATTGTTTAAATGCATACTTAAAAATCTAAAAGAATTGTTAAAAATAAGAAGGAAAAAATATCTTTAACATGTGCTACTGACTATATTATTACCAAGTAAAAGAACTTGATGTTGAAGGAGAAATGTAACATAAGAAGAAATACTCCTGAATGCTCTCATATTTCAATTATGATTAAACCATGCAGTGTCCTTCTGTTTCACAGGGGATCTGAAATGGCAACGAGATATTGCCGCAAATTCCCATATTGGATTGGATTGGATACCATTATCGGCCTTGAACCAATACAAGCTTTTTGACAACATGTTTGTGTAATCCAATTTCCCCAACATTTTCTGTAGGCTAATGATTGAATGTGCTACTGCTTTCGTTTTGTGATACCCCTGTTATTGGTATACCATATATTTCAATGGAACCTCGAATATTTTAATATAATGATTATGCATTACAGATGCTATATTAGGCACCTACGAAAGTCAGACATATAATTGTTTAACAAAGGAACGTACAGAGTCAGATTTTTTTTTTCATTTTTGAGAGACAGATAATGCAGTACGCTTCACACGCTGGGAAACCTAATCATACGGCATTATCATTTATTTCATTTAATTTCCCAACCTTAAAATCATATAAAGTTTCTCCGAAGGAATTTCACAGTATCAGTCTTCTTATCTCCATCATGTCCATTTGGGGAAATAGAGAGAAGGGCCACGAGGCTGATGAAGAATAAAAACGAGATTAGACAAAACATGACAGGCAGAATATCATGAATATTGTAATAAAGATATAATTTGCGAGGCATCATTATGGTTGGTTAAGTTCAATATATTCCGCTTAGACGACTTCGTTGTGAAGTATATATGCCTATAACCGCTGCTCTATAAATATCTTCTCAACTTTTATTTCTCCAGCTTTCATTTGTACGTGACAGGTTTCACAAATCCAACCCACTGTTATGCGGTTACTAAATTTAGCTCACTGCAAATAGTTAAGTTATTGTTAAGACGTCAATCACCACTATATGTTATTTTATTTTAAGACTCAATGTTCGGACATGAAACTAATTCATCGTTGAAATACACTAAGGTATCTTAAGTTTGATGAAATGCCTCTTATTTCTTATGAAATTTAAGAAAGATTGCACTCTCGAATTCCGATCAAAAATAATAATTTGTGACGAATGTTCAGGATTGTGTTTTAAAGGTTTAATCAAAGCTTTCGTATTCTTTGAAATGAAATATGCAGGATTCTTACTTAAGTATAAAACGTGTATTCTAACATATCCTATGCTAATGGTGCAATTTGCGGCAACCACTTTGGGTTGTTGAAGTGTGTACTTACCATTTTTGTGCCGACTTGCATACGGGGATGGAGAGCGGAGGAGCGATGCGGAGAAAGTCCGGATGAACGTAATGGTTGTTGCTTGGCAACGGATCGAAGGTTGCTAGGTAACGGCAGCTGCCAGACGAGTACCTAGATTGGGTGACAGTTAGGTAAAGGGTATATCAAGGCAGACAGGGAAGAGGAAGGAGTTGGTTGGAGTTTAAGCTGGGGTGAAATGGTACAAGGAGGGGGTGGGAAGAAGGAAGGGAGTTGGGTGGAATTTAAGGTGGGGTGAAAAAGTATAGGGGAGAAAATGGAGAAGGAAGGGCGTTGCGTGTAGTTAAAGCTGGGGTGAAATGGTATACAGGAAGGGAGATGGAGAAGAGGAAGAGAGGTTAGGTGGAGTACAGTAGGGTGAAAGAAAATGGCGAGGGAGATAGAGCGAAGGGGTTGGGAGGAGTATAAGCTAGGGTGAAAGGGTCTAGCTAGGGACGAAGATGGGATGATGGAAGGGGTTGGATGGAGGGTTTTTTTATCGCGTCTTCAATTTTTCAACAACATGACATTTCCTACTAAAATGTTTAATAGGAACATAAGAGAACTAGAGAAGACATCAATTTATAGGCGGAAGCAGAGAGCATCAATCTAAAATGTAACACTGAATGCGAAACTTCGTGAATAATGCAGAAGTATAGGATAAATTGTGGAAAAGGAAACAGAATCAACATGAAGAATGTTTTTCAAAGTTGGGAGGCGTTAAAGCTGTACGCAGAAAGTCTGTGGCATGCGAGGGTGCGAGAATGCGATGGCAGAGTAAAGCATCCTTTCTGCCCTCTATCTCCGGGACAGTACACGTGAGCTAGATGAGTTTCTTGAGACCACATTCATCGTAAGATCCAAATAGAAATCTGTTTAAAATTCTTCATACTGAATGCAATATTACATAATTCTTTTGTTCAGGGGAGGTATTCCTTTCTCCAGAGGAACAGTTCTTTGAAAGGAAAAAAAATTGCACTTAACCCGCTTCTCTGTGAAATCTAACAAGTGTCGTTTACTAGCCTAGGGTATTTTCGGCTTAAAGTTGAAGAAGAGTGTAGCAGGGAAAGAGGAAAAACGTCACTAAGTTTACAATCAGGAAAAAATTAGACTTGTTTTGCTGTATCTGAGGGTGTAATATAAATTAACCATCATCATCTAATTAAGATCGCGTCGAGCAAGCAGGCCGAGCAGGAGGCCTAATTTATTTACAGACAAACGTACTGATCGGTAACATGATGTAGTCATTAATATAGGGAAAGGCATGTTTACATGGAGTTAGAATAAGTTCATGGGAATAAGTGTTTTGAGCGTTGCTTGGATGTGCGCGGAGGCGTAGAAGATTGGATCGATTAGTGGGATGAATTTCAGGTGCATCTGGAAAGAGGACATTATCACTAGTGCTAACAGTAGAAAGAGAAGAAACAAGGCAGCATTTATGAGGATGAGGGAATACAATGTAGATCGCATTGCTTACGTTATTGGCGCCTTGATAAGACGATTTCTTCTGGTATGCCCGTTGCAAAGGAGGTGTTATTTGAATTGCGTTATTAAATTAACTAATGAAACCTGTGAAGCGCGATAATCCCAAAAACCAGTAATTCAACGTTTAAGCTGTTCATTTTGCATTCATTTATGTACGATGTCAATCTCACGCTGCGCGTCAGAGACCTAGCCGGCCATTGACACAGTCCCACTGCTATACGTTGGAAAAATGACGCCTTGTGTCCAACAGGTAATATTCCTAAATTTCAAGGAACTATTTTACCAATGCGGTATCGGGAGGGTAGGGTATCCGTCCCGCGCGACACAATGAACGGGCACAAAAGCAAGAAAAACGGGCAGAAAGAAATGGGAGACAATAGAAAAGGACAGTTTTTCATGTGACTATTATCATTATCTTTATTATTATTATCATTAGTAGTAGTAGTACTACTGTTATTATTATCATCATCATCACCACCATCATCTTCATCATCATCACCATCATCATTATTATTGTTGTTGTTATCAGATTTTTGAAAGGGGCACAATGTCACCGTTTGTCCCAGGCCACACTGAGCACTGAACCCCCTTATTCAAACATTACGTTTGAAAAATAAAAGAGGTTAGATATACATGAAGAAAAAATAAACTTAATGTAAACTTCCAAGGCAGAAGATCAGCTTTAAATGATGTTTTAACACATTGCCTCCTTTGCCTTCTTTGGAAGGGTTGTTGATACCAGCCCAACAATCTTCCAAAAATGACAAGAGTTTAAAACCTTAGACGAAATTTTCATTGCTCATGTGTGTGTAGTGTAGTCCCATATACACCGTTGGTGATCTTTAGCAAGATTAAAGGGAATGTTGAGTTCTGGGAAAGGTAAAACATAATTTGTGAGCTTTCTCATTCTTTGTTATGTTAGTTTGGAAGATTATCATAGTAGACATGTCCCCAGAAAAGGATTGCTCTTCAAATGCCCTCACATTCAAAATATGACAATAAACAGGTGAAATGTTTGGGTCGAACATTTGTGTGTAGTCCCATATACATATTTCTGTGTGCAGTGCAGGTGACTCTTAGCAGGAATGAATCAATTTCTTATCATTTTGGTGATTCCAAAACCTTACAGCATACATCAATTCTTATGTGCCATATAATCAACCTTTCCCAATTGCTTTAAGACAGTTTCTTTCACAATGTAATCTCATGACCAAAACTCTACTTTATCTTTAAGCCAATTTGCTATCAGTTGGAACCACACAACACACAATCATTTTTTTTTTCTCACCATATAATTATCCATTCCCAATAACTTCTAGAATGTTTCTTCCACAGTGTGATCCTATGATCTATACTCAGGCTTATCCTTGAGAACATCATTCGTCTTAATTTCTGATGACTTCATCTCCTAAAGACGTCACAGAGAGAGAGGGGGGATAATGGCTGATCACTAACAAGCAAATTAATGCTGAAAGAGAACAACTTCCTTTTTTGTCCCATTATTTGCATGATTGGATGCGCTCATTACCAATATATAATGAGGGTATAGGTAGGACAAGTTCTCCGACAGTACAATAAAGTTGTTATTCTCTGTACAAGATAAAGGATAAAGACACCCCTCCCCATCTCTCTCTCTCTCTTCCTTTTTCTTCTGTAATCTTTTTTTTTTTCTTTACTCCTCGTTCCTCTTCCTCTTTTATTCTTTCTCTCTTTCACTCCATTTTCGTTTTTTTCCAGCATATCCGTTTTTTCATCTCCTCCTCTCAGTCCTAGCTTCTTCTGTCTCCTATATTTCCCGGCTCCTCTTGTTTTATGTTATCCAGATATTCAGTTCATAAGAATCCACTTTATATATAAATTATATTCATATTTCAAATTTCAAAAAGTATTGCAAGTTTGATAAACAGACGCTACAGACTTCTTTATTTTTGCTTCACGTAATATGATCCTGAAGCAATACGTATGCCCTATTCCTTTAGTAAACCCAAAACTTGTTGTTGTTACGGGTTTATTTTACATTGAACCAATTGTTCAGAAATATTATTATTATTCCTCTCAAAAAAAAAAAACATTACGATAAGGTTTTTAGACTGTAGACACAGAGCATAAAATTTTGCGACTAAAAAATATACTCCACGATGGTGTTGAATTCCGGGGAAACTAATTCCAGTGAGACTGACAAACATGTAATATTAAATCAATTTTTTCATTCATCTCAAGGGGCGAAAACCCTAATGGACTAGATTTTAACTATTCAGGAACGAGCAATTAGAAACAGTAAAGGGTACCAATCACCAAAAAATATTTTACTCTGTATGTTAGAGGTCCCATGTCATTCTACTATATTCCAAATATGGGCTTCGAATATCATTTCTATAAAGAGATATAGTTTAATTATACTCTTTATAAGCATAACATCATTGCGACTCGTGAGTAGACTACTCAACGCACCCGTACGCGTTCGCCAAGATAAGGGCTCGCGCGGAACCCAACTCGGAGGTTCGATTGCGCGCGAGCACCTTCATGTTATCCTTTATTTCTTTCATACTCCTAAACTATTAACCTATAGAATTTCAGATAAAGTTCTTTGGGGTTAATTTTATACTTCCTAGCGGTATACAAATTCTTTTTTCAGGTGGTTGGTACACTTTAATCATGCTGGATTCCTTTCTCATACCAGTCCACTATTTTTAAAGAACAAACTTTTACGTTTTGCTGACATATATTTCTATAACCTAAGAATATTTATGTACCAATTGTCCATTAATGAAATACCGTCTGTAGTTGCTACATAGTAGTATCCATCAATACCCCACCCGGCAAAGTAGTCTCTTCCATCTTCCTCGTACACGAACATTGTTTGCTCAAAAAAAAATTACTTTTAGTGGTCCCTAGTGTTGGAATGACCTTCCAATTCAGCTTACTAAATCTACCTCATTATATGTTTTTAGACGCAAGCTGAAATGTTATCTTCTGAGTGATTATGTAAAACAAGCAGAAGAAGACATTTGATGCACTTATCAGTGTATCAGATGTTTGCCACCAGGATCATACTCAGAACGCTGAATCTTTTCTGTTCATTCCTATCTTCTTTTTTTATTCATGCAATGCAATACCAAAATCTTGCCGTCATGTCTCAGCTGTTTTCGCTGAAGTGGTTAAATTTAATTACTACATACCTATATACATAAAAATCACGACAAAATTTCGGTATGACTTACGACTTTGCCATTGCGCATGGGTAGTGTGTACATTATAGCGATTATGAAATAATCAATTTCATATAAATTACTATGCTTTTCCGTGCATAAATCCATATTTTATTGATTTGGATTTAAGTATTCTTCGCTGATTATTCATTCACATTCGATGCAAATTTTAATAATACATGTAGTTGTTTTATTTACACTTATCTTCAACTGTTTCTTGTTCATTTTCACAAACTTGTAAGACTTATAGTGTATTACCCTCTGGAGCCTATAACCAACAAGCTTTGCTTTTACCTTAGGCTCCTTCATATCCTCATTTCCAATTTTGTTAGTCATTATTTAAAAGTAACGACAAGTAATTCAAAGTGATATGATATATTTTATGTATTTATGTTTATTATAAAAAACTCTGTATTATTTTTATTATTATTATTTCTTGTAAACAAAACAATATGTATTTAAAAAATTAATGTGAACATGAAATAAAGCGAACATGAACCTGAACCTGAACCTGAACCAATGCGAGATAATATCACTGCAGGCGAAAAATAGAGAGAGCGGAAAAGGTAATCTATAATCAAATTCTCATCCAACAGAACGTTACAGGCAAGTGTTAGCTGTCATACATTTTCAGCTACTGCAAATATATTTTGAACACATATATTCCATCTAGTACTGGAGCTCAAATTTGCAACGGATGAAATTTCAATCATGACCGACAATAGACGATGAAAGCGACTCGTCTCCGTAAGATTGCAGAGGACACTTGGGAAATGCAATATTGCCTGGTGCCGAGTATCATCCAACATTCAAACAGCTCAGGTGTTTTATTAAGTCAGGAAAATCCTACCTGGGTTGAATAAGACGTGTGCTGAATTTCACAACGAGATTTTTTTCGAGTTCATTGGTGCTGACGGAGTTAAAGAACATCGAAAAGATGCTTCTACGATTGGCCATGAGTAGTTTTGACAGGAGAGGGAAAACTGACGACAGGGAATTTGCACGCCTGCTGGCTAACCCCAATCTTATTTCATTTCATACCAATTGTCCCTTCTATTCTGTCAGTGTCAGGGATCGTTGATTTTTGCCTATATACTGAGTGGCTAAATGCAGAGAAATGACATTTAAACGTCTGAAGATCCTTCTATAAATGTGGAACGTGGATAAGACCGACTATTCATCAAACTTACAGACGTGGTATTCGGACGATGCTGACAGATTAAAATGTTGAGAGAAATTTCCTAGCTCTAGGCGAGGCTATGTTGAAATCTTCATAATGAATAATTGCCTTTTTTCTCTCCCTCTCTCTCTCTCTCTCTCTCTCTCTCTCTCTCTCTCTCCTCTCTCTCTCTCTTTCTTTATCAGTCTACCTCTCTCTACCTCTCTTTCTAACTCTCTCTCTATCTCTTTCTCTCCCTCCGTCACTCTTCTTCGCTTGTGAGTGCCTCTCTATAGCTGTCTTTCGTTATGTCTGTACTTCTTCCTGTTTATCTATCTTTTCTTCTCTCTTTATTACAGTGCGTATCCAAAAAAAAGTATATACTTTGAAAATATACTCCAAAATCATAATTTCGCAATATTGAGACGATTTTTTCTTATACAAGTATGGGTGAGGGTCTGTTTCATCGGATGACACTATGAGTACTGACAATATTATACGCTTGAGTGAGTAATGGCTACTTTTCTAAACTCGCAGAATTTGGTTTGCGCACGAATGCCTCAGTCTTGAATTTGATCAAAGTGCGTATCGGGCAGTAGCTGATTGCTCTCTGTTAACCATCAGTAATTGATTTAAACCATTATTTAATCCTTAAACCTATACCTAGTAGTGCACACAATGGCTTATCAAGAAATTGATAAGGGGGGAGGGATCCTTTCAAGACAGGGATTGAATGTATCTGGACAGCTCCGTTCTCGTACAAGCATACTGATCATAGCATGTTGTACCGTTTTTGTTTGTTTTTTTTCTCCTTGGCCTTCATGAAGGAGCTACACCAGCTTCACCCATTGCAGGATACGCTATTGCCAACAACCCACAAAACCACCACCATCATTGTAGGAGGTGTCTTTCCAGCACAAATCATCTGCATCAATACCCATTTTTGCCTGAAGAGGCAAAATTGGATGCAATAATGGGAGGAGAACCCTAACATTAACATATTATTTTCTTCTTCAAATTTCTTATTCCTCTTAAAAGTTACAAGACCCCAGAAACTCGAATGACGAATGAGAATTCAAGATAGAATCAAATTCACTGATAAAAAATGTTTTGATATTATTTTCTTCAGTTAACATGTTCAGGTGAAAGATATCATCATGTATTATACAGTGCATCCTTTCCACATACCCCAGAGAGTAACGCATCCTCACCAGGTTGGAAGAGATGGGGCAAAGAAAGAAAAAACATTAAATGGTCAAAACCGGATTTTTAAAAATATCTCTTCTTGAAAATGGAACATTTTGGGTCCATCTTCCTGTAATGCATTGCCATTGCATCCTTTCGACATGCTCTAGTAAAAAAAAAATTGTGTGTAGAATGACATAATCTACAATGTTTTGTGGGTGTGTGTGTGTGTGTGTGTGCGCGCGCGCGCGTTTGTGTGTTTGTGGAAGGGAGGGGTGTGGATGTGAGGTTAGGTGGTTTACATAGCACTAAGGATTAAATAATTGTTCAAACATGCAGTTACTGCCTGATACGCAATTTGATAAAATTCAATTCTGAGGCTTTTTTGCGCAAACAAATTTCAGCGAGTTTTACAAATGAAGCCAGTACTCACTCAAGCGTAAAATATTGTCATTACTCATAGTGTCATCCGATGAAACAAACCCTCACCCATAATTGTATGAGAAAACATCATATTGATATTGTAAATTTATTATTTTGGAGAATATTTTCAAAGTGTGTAATTTTTTTGATACGCACTTTATATATATATATATATATATCACAACAACAACAAAAATTATATATATATATATATATATATATATATATATCACAACAACAACAAAAATTATATATATATATATATATATATATATATATCACAACAACAACAAAAATTATATATATATATATATATATATATATATATATATATCACAACAACAACAAAAATTATATATATATATATATATATATATATATATATATCACAACAACATGTTCAGAAGAACAAAGTTCCGACGAAATGCAGTGTTGAGATATATAGAAAATAAAGTTCACAACATTGTATAGACTACACACACGAGGAGCATGGTTTTAACTTTACAAGCGCTTTCGATTTAATTCTTCAGTTGAAGACTATAGTGAGCTTTTGATATTTTACATGACTATATATACAAGTACAATTATGGATATACAGATATATTCTCTCTGTATTCATAGACATGCAAGTTTACTATTACAGAAATAGATTTCTATAAATATATAGACATGCAAGTAGCTTTTTACACATTGATTCATTCTTTAAAAGATATGCGTATGTGTAATAATAACGATGATTATTTTTTTAATGATAACAATGACAACGATATAACAATAATAAAAATAATAACAATAGTAACAGTAATAATAATAATGATAATGATAATATTAATAATAATCCTAATAATAATAATAATAGTAATGATAACAATAATAATAATGATAATAATAATAATAATGATAATAATAATAATAATAATAATAATGATAATAATAATAATAATGATTATTGTTATTATTATTATTATTATCATTATGATAAGTACTTAACAATTGTCAGAAATTCAAATGTATATTCCGATGTAAATGTCAGCCATCATTTGTGTTTTTATAGAGTCCTGATGAAGATCACAGATCGAAAGCTTGACATATAAAGAAGGATAATAAAAGCTATGACCATCTAATATCCAATCGGATCGATGTTTTATTGTCTCGAATTTTCGACACTCCTAGCATCTTCTTCAGGAGCAAATCTGAGACAATAAAACGTCGATCCGATGGGCTATATATGCATTAACTCTTTGTCTTTGTCTACGTCACGACAATGCCAATACGTAATATATATATATATATATATATATATATATATATATATATAATGTGATGATGTTGAGTCTACTTTTACCATTCGCTTTGATTTGGGTGATATAAAACATAGTGGGATGAATTCAAGGAATGAATGATATAAAACATAGTGGGATATAAAAACATAGTGGGATATTAAACAAACATACCATGCACTGAGAGGCTCTAGTTGAAATTATGGATTCCAAGGTGGCAGAAATAGCACTATTTTCTGAGGGGCGTAGCCCCGAAGAGAATAGTGCCTTTTCTGTCACCGAGGAATCCATAAATTCACTAGTGGCTCGAAACAGTGCATGATATATTTGTTTTATATATCCCTCCAACGAATCTTGGAAAAATAATGATAAAAATGTACCGCGGTTTACACAGTGGTCTATGAGGCCAATACCGATAGCACTTTTCACACGTTATCGATGAAAAACCACTGATCGATCGCATATCTGTGACGTTATTCATGGTATAGTGCACTATACCATGAATGACGTCACGGTATAGCACATTTTTCTTCATCGGCATCGGCATTATCCATTAAATGAAGGATATAAATATTATTATTTGGGTGATATAAAACATAGTGGGATGAATTCAAGGAATTCATCAAGACCTTGGCATCACTTCTGTCTACGACAGAATAAATTTCTGAAGAAGTCGAAAGACGAAAGCTTAAATTTCCTGAGTATCCTGCGTCATCTTTGGTTTGAATTCATCCCACTATATATATATATATATATATATATATATATATATATATATATATAGTGACAGAAATGATCACTACGAGACGGTCGTAGCTTTTATTATCCTCCTTTATTTGCCAAGCTTTCCATCTGAGATCTTCATCAGGACTGTACAAAAACAGTAAAATGATGGCTGACTCTGGAACAAAACATCGCCTCAAACCTATTACGAAACATTCAAATCAATTCAACACGACTTAGATGTCCTAAGAAGAGAAGAAGCGACCATAAAAGAACGCAAATGGATAAGAGACACAACGTCATCTAATCTACCAGCATCGAATGGAGAAGGTATCACGGATCCGAAATCTACACAAAGAGCACAAAGGGTGGAAACAAACGAACAGAAGAATAGACATTTTCGGAAGAAGACATATTAATCAAGAAAATAAAAGCTACGACCGTCTCATAGTGATCATTTCTTTCACTATACCTTCCACTAAAACAACTATGAGTGACCTCCAGGGTTGTGTTCGAGGAACATTTTATATATATGTATATATATAAATATATATATATATATATACATACACACACACATGCATATATGATTATCTCAATATGTACCAAAGTAGTAATCTGGATCTGGATCTGCAATGGTTCTGTTCAACACATAGTAATATCTCATTCTATTTATCTTGCTGATACTAATCCATTAATGGCAAACCAGGTGGTACTCTATGAAGATGATGAATATGGTGGATCTATGTTTAACTCGCTTTATATACCAAAGTGTCTCTATATATGTATTTTTGGTGATTTATATGTTTTGTCTAAGAGTAAATGTCACGGTCCAAACCAATAAAGACATGCATACATGACAATGAGCCTGAAACAAGTGTTCACTCATTCGTTTATCTCCAGTATATATCTTAGTGATGTTTGACATTTACGACGTTACGTTTTTCTCCCTATATTTGTTAGACGAATGATGTTATAAACCTATGGATTTACATACATGTATATAGATATTTTACTCATGGGAGATTTAGAATTTAGTTTGATACGAAAACATAAAATTATTGTTTTCTTTTAAAATATGTAATGGTGATGACTCGGAAAGAAGATAATAATAAACATTCGGTTTCTTGGCTACTAGTTATTGTCACCTTCCGATGACTTTGTTTCAAGTTTTGTTTGATAATCACTAAATTAATAATCAACATTAGTTGAGAAAGAAATTGCTTTCCCCAAGACATTCAAATTATTTCCCTGATTAATATTCGTAATGTACTAAAAAAAAAAAATGAGTCGAAATTCCCTCTTCTCAGTTACTGCTTTCGTTTCATCATGTTAAGGTTTCGCAAACACTGTGACGTTTAGTATAGCTTGATTTACATATACATGTATTTCTTCAAGAAAGTGTTCGCTCTTAACCCTTTCAGCACAGGAATTATTTAAGGGCTAAATTGATCACATTTTGTTCTTCAAATTGGCAACAATAATATTTTTCTTTTAGTGCTACATGGTTCTAATAAGATGTAATGTCTTGAAAATAATATACATGGTTAGGAACTTTGTCGAAAAGTTGAAAAAGTTGCCAATTTGGACAACAAACAATGATTTTGAATCTCTCAATGTGTTGCCAATTTAAGGATGTTCAATCTTATTCTCCTTTTTAAAATTCCTGGCATCAAACGCAATATGATCATGCAACAAAAATGGACACAGTATGTGCAGAATTTTTTGCTCTTTCTGCTCATGCATCTGGTATATTTTTCAAGGCTCTAAATCAAAAGTTATTGGGCCAAACCACAAAATGTGGTCAATTGTCTCGAAAGGGTTAACCGCATTTGAATTTAATTTCACTTCGTTTTGCATTGCTAAGATCGGATATTGGTAATAAAACCCTGAACCTAGGTTCTGAAAAAGTTTCCATCAGTCATTTCGTCAATCCCTGAGGCTTTCATCATGATTTAATTCCGCTGTGGTCTCGGTTTATGCAGTGTTTACTTTAACCCTTTCAGGACAGGAATTATTTAAGGGCTAAATTGATCACATTTTGTTCTTCAAATTGGCAACAATAATATTTTTCTTTTAGTGCTACATGGTTCTAATAAGGTGTGATGTTTCTGAAAACAATATACATGGTTAAAAAGTTTGTTGATAAGTTGAAAAATTGCCAATTTTGATGAAAAACAATGATTTTAAACCTCTCACTGTGTTGCCAATTTAAGGATTTTAAAGCTTATTGTTGTTTTAAAAATTCCTGACATCAAACGCAATATGGTCATGAAACAAAAATGGACATAGTGTGTGCAGAAATTTTTGCTCTTTCTACTGATGCATTTGGTATATTTTTTAGAGCTCTGAATCAAAAGTTATTTAGCAAAACCACAAAATGTGGTTAATTGTCTTGAAAGGGTTAATTCCGCTGTGGTCTCGGTTTATGCAGTGTTTACTTTAATCAATGTTCATCGAGATATTTTTATATTAAAACTACTTCAGCAATGTATGATGAGCTTTTGGCTATTTGTAGTGGGTTTTGTGGAAAGGAAGCCAATGGTCTCATAAATAAATCCATTCCGCCAGTGTCTCGTCAAAAGAAAGCGAGGGCTTGCCATCTGAATATATTGCAAGTTGAATAAATTGATTTAGCAATAGTCAAATTAGAAAACGACTCGGAGCTAAGAGATATTATTGAATGATTGGTTAGAAAGAAACAAATGCTAATCATTAATAAATGCTAACCAATGATAATTAAATTATTGTAGTTGATGAAAATATGTAATGTAAAATATACTTGAATTAACATTTTAAAATCCTGACCAAAATCAGTTATTATTTTGTTTCATGTAAAAAGAGTCATCTTTTAATTATATGTCTGCATAACATTGAATTCATACAGAAAACTTCATTTGTAACTTAACCTGGGAATTACATATAGTTCTCAATTTTTATGCATGTAAGTTGTTTGTTTGTATGGCAATGTTTTTTTCCGAGGAGATTCTCTTTGATTTTTTTTTTATCCTCTGTAGGAAGTTTATCCAAACTAAAGACCAAATAGCAAAACTTTTCATTGATCTCTGTTGGTAATTTTCATTTTATACAAGTTTTGAGATAAATACATGGGTATCTTGAAATGGAAATAGGATATTTTGGACAGGATCTTCGATAAACTTCAAACCTATTCCAACTTTGTACATTTTGAAGGATTGTGTGATCATGTAAATATATATATATATATATATATATATATATATATATATATATATATATATATATATATATATGTGAAAGGAAAATGAGAGAATAATGGGTGCGTAGCTTAAATCAAAGTTCCCAGAGCTGGCCTCCTTTTTGAAATTTTTTGCAAAAGTTCAAAAATGTCTCCGCCGGGAATCGAACCCAGGTCACTGGCTGAGAATACCAATGCCTTAACCACTATACCACAGAGACGGGCCAGTGGTTTCGGCGACACCAGTTTCAATTAACCGACAGATTGACAAATCTTCAACCTCATTAAGTAATTCCTTTGTGGGGGCAGGTGACTTTTAAACAAATACTAGCTGAATGCCTCAGCTGAATCCTAGTGAATGCTTTGAGATACATGTACAGAATAACTATATACAAATGCAAGGAAATAACATATACAACAGCTTTGGCAACTCTCGTGGAAATAAATACAATGTGAAAGGAAAATGAAAGAATAATGATTGCGCAGCTCAAATCAAAGTTCCCCAGAGCTGTCCTCACTTTTGAAATTTTTGCAAAGGTTGAAAAAATGTCTCCGCCGGGAATAGAACCCCGGTCACTGGCCTAGAACGTTCTATATTTATCTTTCTTGGAGAGAACAACAACAAATATGCCCACCTTCGCTGATTAGAGATCAAAGTTTTCTCACTTCAGTGTTATAAACAACTTTTCTCTGAAAATCAAAAAGATGAAGGCCTAACAAAGACTTTAACTCATCCAGATATTTACAGACATGTTGTAATTTTTATCCTGTTGGGTGCCATTTGATTGAAATTATTTTATGACCTACTATTTGTGAGTTTCTTCATTTCTTCCCTTGCTTCAAAATGTACGCAGTTTATTACGTAAACACGTCACTGTCCCCACCCCCGAAAACACACCCTCACCACAGTCATGTGATTCTTTTTATTCTTATACAGGGGCGGATACAGGGGGTCACAGGGATTTTGCTTGAATACCCTTCTTTCTTTCTTTCTTTCTTTTTTTTTTTTGTGTGTGTGTGTTACTTTTCAGAGATTTTATTGAATTTGAATCCCGCTCCTATAAAAAAAAAAATCCTAGATCCGTTCTTGTTTTATCACTATATTTATTTAATTTTAAATTATGATACCAAGATAACTAGTTATGTTATCTTTGCGGCATCAATTTTTTTTATGTTCATCCTTAACTCATTTTATAGAAAAATATTGGAATGAATTCGATGATTCCAGTCAGGTACATTTTATTATTTTAACATTTTATCAATCATGAATGGGAGTCTTTCAACGATTTTTTTTTAAATTGATTTCAATTTTTTAGCAATTATAGGGTAAAATTATGGGGCAAAATATCGATATGCATTGTTCCTTGTCATAACAAAAATGTTCGGTTGAGCGCACTCGTTTCACATTTAGATATCTTACGAGCAACTCATACTTCTTAATCCATGTTTCTCCCAAATAATGTAATGTGCGGATGATTGGCACCGCTTTTCATGAATTTTATCACCAGGCATTGAAAACAAGAAGTATTTTACAGGAAAATTATGATTTCAACACACTGAAAAATGTTTGCTGTAAACTCCATTGCTTGATAAAGGAGCAAATAACCTTTTCTTTTAGAATAATTGTGTCCCCCCCCCCCCCCCTCCCGATTTCTTGTCCTGGATCCGCCATTGATTCATACAACACAAGGAGTATTTTTGACAAGAGCGCTTACTTTGAATTACGTCAGAGTAAGATATGAATATAATGAAAAATTAAATGCTGAATAAATGCGTGGGAATATGTGATTTTGTACAGCAAAATTGTACCCCTTATTGTCTTGTCTGATTGTATAAATCAAATTTTAATGTTTTTATGATATGAAACTGGCCGTACATTCGTAACATAGGCAAATAGGGAGGGGAAATTCAGTGAAATGATCGGTACATTAAATTTCTAATGAAACACGTGTTTTGGATGACGTCAGGGAAAACTTGCATGATTGGAAGGTCGCTCACCAGTGCTGTGCCTTTCACCCCGCTCTTGAAGTTAAACTCAGCAATCAGACCCCTATGTGGTTAAAACCCGAAAGTCCAATAGTCAATGTATTATTAAATTTCCCAAATATTTTTTTCTATTGAAAACAGATACTGATTTTATATGAGTATACTGAAGTTCTAGACATAATATTGCCAATTCTATTTTATCTTCTTTTCTATTAGGCAAAGTTTTTATAAACAAACACAAATACTTTTAAGAAATCTTCTCTAAACAAAGACCACTTCAATATCTTATGTTATTACGAGTAGAAATCTTGAAGATCTTTGCAATCATTTTTCGTATTTTGTGATGTTGTTGTGGGGGTTCTTTTTTGTTGTTGTTTGTTTGTTTGTCTGTTTGTTTTTGAGGGTCAATCGTTTAATCCTTAATGAAATTTCTTTGAACACAGGATATATTTTTTCTCAGCACATATAAAACAAAATCTAAAATAAGAAAGAAACCATCATTTGGGGTATAAAAAGGAATGTAACTGCACTATAAAGTAACAAAGTATAACACTAATCGATTTCCTCCATAGAAATTAGAAAAATATTAATTAAAAGGTAATGTTTAGTATTCACTGAACATCTATTTTTCCCTCTCTCTCTCTCTCTCTCTCTCTCTCTCTCTCTCTTAGTTTGTTGATCTGAGCTAAGACAGTAAACTTTAACTTTTTGTCCCAAATGTTTTTAACATCTGTAGACAGAATATGTCCTTCCAAAGATATTGTAAATTTGCAGTTGCAATTACTTTCTTTTTAACACCCTTTGGATATAAATAAGGTAATTCTTGGTTTTTCCTGTATGGTGAACAAGGGTTTTGCCATGCTCCTTGTTATAATTCAGTCTAGTGCATTTTTATACGAAACCAATGAGTATTTAAGAAGTACGATAATGAAGACTAGCCAGCATGCATATTAATTGGTCTGTATCATTGCATTATAACCAAAGATGTTCACAGGAAAGAACACTGAACCTCATCAACAGATCCTGCGACAAAGAAATAAAAGAATACATGAAAATGAAATAGAGGAGAGAAGAGTCACGATAGATGTCAGATTCTTCGAATTAGTCCATAATATATCGAACATAACATTAATACATATTAATGTTTTGCGTCACTCGTCCTCGACAGTAGAAAACTAATAATTGTGTTTTTCAGTAATACGAGCCGCTCCATTTTACTCTTTTACCCTGTAGAGGTTTCCATGTCGTTTTAATGCTCATCCCTCTTCTAAGATAGGAATATTTTTGTATGATGATTCAAAACATTGTGTGGTCTTCAAAAGTTCCTGTATGAAATAAGGATATTTTGATAATTTATTTACTTTTATTCTTATACCAATACATTTTTTTATCTGACAATAAAACAAAAACAACCATATTTCACAATTCTGATAGGGATTTTTTTTCTAAGATACGGGTTTGAATCACTGCCACAGCATCAACAAAACTACGTTTGCCACTCTCCATCCGGGTGGAGCAAATTGGTACCCAGTAGAAAGAAATTCCTGGAATGTGTTGAGTGGTTTTTCTTGGAAGCTCGGATAAAGTCGAAGTAATAATTATGATACTTAGTGCAGCGCAGTAGATTATTTTTGTATAGTAGCTGCGATATATACGTGTAAGTGGATTTATTATTATTGTTATTAATACAGTCAAGCGCAAATAAAGATGATAAACGAGGAAAAAACGGAAAAGAGACGATGACAGATTAAGACGAAGAGAAACCTACAGAACTCTCCCACCCCAGCCCCCTTTCACTCGAAATAAAACAATATAAAAGTATTTAGTGTTAGTGTTAATGTAGCAAATGTAAAAATGAAATATGGTATGTCACGTTAAAAAGAATTAAGTAATAAGCATTACAACAAGATCACTATATAGAACTGTAAACGCCACTAAACAATATACACTGCTAAAAAAACCAATACATGTACATCTTCTGCTAACATGAACAATGCACGTGATGGTAATGATGACAAGGATCAAGACATTCGAAACTAAAAGATAATGATAAAAATGTACTTATAAAAAATGACATTTACATGACAACCGAAGTCCAGACCATCTCGTGTATCGTTTATGGTAATTTTTTTGGGTTGATCGAGCGATTTTAAGAGAACCAACTGTGTCGTATCCCGGAATCGGAGGTATTGCTCTCTCTGACCTATGTCTCTGACGTACTTGTAAATGAGTTCCGTTCCTTGCACGGCGCCGAACTGTATATATATTGCCGATTCGACATTCGAGTTACTTTTTCTCTCTTCCTTTTTTAGTTTTTTTCCCCTTTGGATGGGGTGGGCGTTTGCACTTTTTGCCCAACATCCAACAGAAAGAACCAAACAATACTGAGTTAAGAAGAGAATCTCTTTCGATTGACTTAATAACGGTGATAACTGCATTTGTTTCCTTTGATTAAAAAAAAAAAAAGAAAGAGAGAAAATATTAGATTCCAATACCTGCTCTGATGCAAGATTCGCAAAATATATAATGGAATTCGGCCAAATTTTATTTCCTCAAACCACAATAACTTGGTGTTCTTTTTTCATATAAACGTAGCGAATGTTTGATGTCCCCAGATAGATAAGACATTTCGAGATTTTCAATGATTTGCACAACAGATGCATTTTTTAATGGATCATAATTCTTTAGTTAATGAAAGCAAATTTGCATAACAACGCTAGTGTAAAGTATAGGGTTATTCAGATTCAGTATAGAATGAAAATTGCCAAATAAACCGAAATTAAACATCAACAATAACAACAGTGCTTTCACCAACATTTGATAAAAGATAGCAAATTGAAATACAAGAGCATTCGGTACTATATACTGCCTCGTGCTGTGTACTCGACACGCTATGGCAAAATACATTTGAGGTCTTCTAGGTATCGGAAGTGATATATTGAGGGGTGATTTATTTATAGAAGCATTTTGGTTAGGTACTTCTAGCATTTTATTTTGTTATTGCAACGGAGCTTTTAAAAGTTGTTGACCACTTATTACCATGAAATCAACAGAAGCTGTCCTACGTAATATCTTCGTTATAGTGCTGTTTATTTTGTTTTTAAAATCTAGAAATAAGAAAAGCGCCTTCACAAAAGGTCTCCATCTCCATCTCTCTTCTCATTCTCTTCTTTTCTTCTTCTTCTGCATCTTCTTCTTCTTCTCCTCCGCCTCCTGCTACAACTCTTTCTTCTTTTTCTTCTTTCAAACTCACAAACCCTCACACACACACACACACACGCACACGCACACACACACAAACACTCCCTTTCTCCCTTTTTATTTCTATCTCTCTCTCTCTCTCTCTGATCCACTATCACGTTATCGCGTTTTTGCTATTCCTGTATGGAGCCTTCTCTCTCTCTATCTCTCTCTCTCTCTCTCTCTCCCTTCCCCCCTAGATGATGATGCAGTGTTTTGCACAAAATTCCAGAATGCGTTAAATATTGAAGGACATCGTATTTGTCTACCCTAGCGTGATCAGGAACACTTGATAAAATACAGTATTTTCGTAATCAGTGGCGTCGCTAAGAGGGCACCCCCCCCCTCCCCCCATTTTAGCATGGCGCAAAAAAGAAAGAAAATGAGAGAAAGAGAGAGAGAGAGAGAAAGAGAGAGAGAAAGGGAGAAGGGTGAAAGAGAGATGAAAAGATGATACAACCCCTCCCCCAACTCCTGAAATCGAACCGCGTCAATTTTTTTGTGTTTTGCATGCAGATGAAATCGAGTAGAAGTTCTCTATTGCACAGTTCTGTTTCAAATTTTTGTATGGCTTCTATCCTCACTCTTTTATCCAAAAAAAATGTTTTTCACTTTTTAAATGTATGTCCACCCTTTGATTCAAAGGTTGATTGAGAAGAATCAAACAAATAATATAATGTTTACGTCATGAAGATCGTTAACAAATGGAGACAAGCGAGTTAAAATATTCTTCGTTATTCCTTGGAAACGTTGTGCTGGGGTTTGTGTGTGTGTGTGTGTGGAATCATGTTATTTTTCTTGTATTCCATATTTCATTTAGTCTTTCTCGCTCTCTCTGTTCCTCCTTCTCTCTCTCTCTCTCTCTCTCCCTCTCTCTCTTTTATTTTTCTTCTTCTTTGTGTATTTTGCTTTAAGTGGAATAGAGTTTAAAGTTTCAAATTTTCAAAGTTCTTTATTTCCACATAATGTCTTTTACAATTTTTTGTTTAACCAAGAACAAGAACGTATTAAAATAAACATCAAAATTAAGAAGAAGAACGCAACAATTATATACACAGACATAAAAATTACAGATCATAATTCAAAAGACTTGGGTGTGATTTATATTTACTGTAATAAAGCAATTGGTATCATCTTAAGCAAAGTGAATATCTGTAAATTCATTACCAACGTGTCCGCACTCTTTTCAAGGTTAAGGTAATATGTATATAAATGGGTGCTAACATGCAGTATCATGTTACATGTAACTTTGGCAAAGGAATGACGAAATTATTTTCTTAGGGGAAAAAGTAGAAATTTACGAAATAATAATATACATGATAGATAGAATAGTAGGGCGAAGATATCATGGTTTCCTGACCGAATTGTTAATATTTATTTCAATAGGTATAGTCCTCAAATATATTATGCTTTAAATCATGGCAACTTGTTTTTGGGCTGGACAATATAACCTTTCAAAGAATGGTAGAGAAAAAATAAAACAGAGGAGAGAGTCAGATTGATTAAAAGTACACAGCGAAAGAGAGAGGCAGAGAGATTGACAGACGGAGCCGTGGTAATATTTTTTTTTCTTTGCCTCGTTAGAGGATTTATTTAACATTCAAAGTTTACAACTCAATATAACATTAATCATACATAAATGACACAAAAGATAACTACAAAACTGAAATCGAATTACACATATCGTGTTACATTTTCCAATTAACTTCAACAAATCCTTTGGTAATTCTTTTTTTTTTCTTTTTTTTTTGTATTCTTTCCCTTCTGCTCCTTATATTCCTATTCTTTTTTTTTCTTTCTGATATCTCTTTCAAATCTACACAAATGACACATTCAAATGAACTTCAAAAATTCCTTTGGTAATTCATCGTTTTTCTTTGTTTGTATTTTTTTCCTTTCTGCTATATTGTATCTCTATTCTTTTTCTGAGCCGTGGTAATAATACTGGAGAGCCTGGTGTGTCCATTTTGACAAACGTGAGCACAATTCAAGAATCCACTATTATTTTTATCATTATCATCATTATAGGGAAAGATTGAAAGAGAGGGAGAGAGAGAGAGAGAGTGAAAGAGAAAGAGAGAAGGAGGAGAAGGAGAGGGGACAGAATGATGCCATTCAAAAATAAGCTCCCTGGCAAGGTCATATATCAGATATAAAAAAAAATTACAGACAACATTGCAAGGTAGGTTTATAGAAATGCACTTAAATGTCACAGTAAATTCAAAGGCTATGGATAAATGAAGAGTTTTATTACTCTAACCAAGAACATGAATGTCGAAAACATACTTGCTCTAAACTTTACAGATACCATACAAATATGATCCCAATGACAAGGTTACATAGCTCATCTAAAAGAAATTGAAGATAACATTGTAAGGTAGGTTAATAAGACTTTACTAATATGTCATGGTTGATTTGAAAGGCTATGGTGAAATCAGTGTTGTTCTGTCCTAACCAAGAACGTAAAGGTTGAAAGAATTTCTTTTCAAAAATCATTATCAAGAAATCTACATATGGATCAATTTTACCAATTTTCGATTTCATTTTGAATCGACTTACTTACAGAAAAAATGCTCCAGCGAAATACATGTTAAATTGTATTTGATTTGTTTAATTCAATTTTTGAAAACTTTAATGCACAGAGGCACAGTAGAAGAGAAAGACGGAGAGAGATGAAGAGAGATGGAGAGAAAGAGAGAGATGAAGAGGGGGAGGAGGAGGAGGCAATGAGGGAAAAAAATGATTACACACTTGCTAAATACTGTACAGATGTCATACAAAGATAATCCCCATGGGAATGGTTTCATAGCAGACCTAAAAAGATATGGAAGATAACATTGTAAGGTAGTTTGATAGGATTTCACTAAAATGTCATGGTAAATTTTAGAGGCTTTGGATAAATCAAGAGTTTCATTATCCTGACCAAGAATGTAACGACGAAGAAGTCAGGGGTTTATTATTAGTCAGGAATACTCATGATGAAAACTTATATATCAACTTTACTTCTCTTCGATTTTATTTTGAATAAACACTTGCTACTCCCTTTCATTCTCACGCTATATCTTTCATTTTCCTTTTTTCTCTAGGTCCCCTTTCTCTCTTCCTTATAAATGATGTCAAAATATGCAAATATACTTAAATATGGAACGATGGAATGTTCGTATTAGAATAATTGAATTTCCGAGAAGTAAATATCCATTACTAACATACGCTTCGTCAAGCAGCAGTAATGCAATTAGATTTGTTTCAATGAAAAAGACATGAGCCTGACTTTTAGCGCACTTCTGTCCTAAATTACCTTAAATCATTTTAGCCGGGATTCATCAATTCCATTCCCAACAGTGATCCGCTATATCAATAAAATGTGCAGAGTTGAGATTTATTCGACGAGGCACCTTAAGTAAAGCGCAATACATGCATGCTTTTACGTCGTTATACTTTTATTCTTTCCCCCAGTCGTTCGAATGCCTCATATCTACTTCCCATGTAATTTTGTGAATTATCAGCCTACCCCCCCCCCCTTTTTAAATCAAAGTGGCCTATCTTAGGTACATGGTCCAAAACCGTGCCCCCCCCCCTTTTTTTTTCAAATTATCGACCTAAAAGGCATCTGAAAAATGTAATTACCTTCTTCTTTCTTTTTTCTTGTCATATTTTTTTTCGGAACTGTGCCCACCCCTTTATATTATTTTAGTTTTAACCCCTTCTATGGCAATACAACATCAGCATATGTATATAATACACAAATACTCATGTAATCTTAGTAATCGCTCAAGAAATATCACTTTGAAGGTATTCAATTTTGGTCAGTGTTATCTTTTATTTTATTTTATTCTTTTACTTTGAGTCATGTCATGAAATTCAAAAAAGGCTCTTGGGCAGATTCAAATGATCCACTGTAAATGAAACCTCAATAAAACGAATCAAATCCTGTTTTAAATTTACAATCAAAGAGAGATATGAAATGGATCTACAAAAAATTTCTTATATGATCTCCCATCTATTTTATTTTGATTGATTTATTGATTGATCGATTGATTGATCTACTTATTTATTCATTTATTTATCTACTATTTATTTATTTATCTATCTACATATTTATTCATTTATTTATTTAGATGTTAATTTATTTATTTATTTATTGAAGTATTCATTTGCCGGGATTACAATCATGACTTGACAGAATTTATTTTTTATTCATATTTACTGAATGGCACGACTGTCGTTTAACATCTAGTAGGGATGAGTCATACACCCGAGAACTAACGAGATGCATGCAACTCTTGAGATGGAGAGAGAGAGGGATAGAAATTCCCGCCACAACTTCTGCATGAGGTATTAGATAACCTCGTTGCTATGCGTACAAGATGACGACTTTGTGGGCTTTAATGTAAAAAAAAGAAAAGGAAAAGAATTGTTAAAAAGGGGGAAAAGAAAACCTCTGCTAGTGTTTAAAGGTCATGCGTAGTAATTGCCAGTGGTATAATGAGGAAATACAAATGTGATTTGTTGGGGAAAAGGCGCATGACAAAGAATTGTTACTATTATTCACTGTAGAAAGATGTGACAGAAAAAAAGGATGGTATTGGGAATAGGAATTGAGTTAACATCTTAGGATCCATATTGTATTCCATCATTCATTTGTTTAGTCCATTTTAATGTTAACAGCTATGCACCATCCTGAAGTTATGAATATCTTGCTATGTATCAAGAAAAATTCAAGAAATCAGGGAGAAATTGTATTTTGGCCTACTCAAAGTCTTCATTGTTTTTATCCTTGCCCCTACCCTTTTCGCATGCAACCCGTGAAAACGATCTCAAGTATTTGAAATAAACAAGTTCTTGTGCATATGATTCTATTTTCTTTCACGGTTAAAAAACCACTAACATAATACCATCAGTCCTATTTGATGTAAGAAAATGAAAGCCTTTCCGCCTTCTTTTTGACAGTAAATCTATCTTAAAGTAAGATGTCTATAATCATTTTGTTATAATAATCATGATGATGTTTTTAAGAACTATACAGTCACTCATTTTAAATCGTACACCACCTTTATGGTAGCATTCGAATACAGATTGGGGTTTATGGAAAATGCCCGGTATATAGATTCAAACTTTGTTTTAATAATCCATAATGTTTGTACGAAATTTCGGTGCAAAATTATCATTTAATTTGGAGGAAAGCATTTTTTGAAAATTTGTTAGGACAAGCATAATAAAGATTTCATTGATTCCGTAAAGGGACCGATTTATTTGACATGCATACGAGAAAAAAAAAACAATGGAAGTTAAATGATAATGGAAACATATCCCTTACGTCCTGGCAATGTAAACGCTTACAAACTAGTGTGCGTTTTCGGTCAGTTATTATTTTGATTAAAATGTGTTCAAAAAGACGAATACAATATAACATTAAAAAAGAAAGGTTGAATTTATTAACCGCTAGAAAAATCAACTCGAATATCATTGAGGGTGATTAATACACCATCAGACAGTCGTTTTCCCGTAATGAAAACTCTCTTGTGTCTTTTAATGAATTAAATATGACGCATCCTCAAAAGTAATGACCCTGTCGCAGAAAAGAACCGGCTTGAATCAGGCGAACAGTGTGTTGAATTCTGAAGATCAGAATCTCTGACTTGAAATCCTTATTATGATTACGTTCCTTTCAAGTTAATCTCCTTGGTGTATAATTTGGAAAGAAACCATTAATTGTCTGTTTCTTTAATTTCTTTCATAATATTTTGAAAACATTATCATATTGATGATCAAAATGAAATGGACAAACGAAACAGGATGGGTTGTTATTCACTTGTAAAACGACATCCAAGGGACACCTATTTTATTCTCAGCATTCTTAGAACATTCCATATGACACAATGTAGGAAGAAATTAGTGAGGTTTGGAGGGTAGGCCTACCCAGTTACAAAAGATTACGAGAATTGTAGAGAACAGAGGAGGTTTAGGATTGTATTCGAAGTAAGCTCAACAACAAAGTACCATGATACAGTCATAAAGGCGTAGAGGTGTAGTCAGAAATTCGAATACTTAACGCTGAACACTTATCGCCAGAGATTCAATACTACATTAATATGTCACCATTCGCCCACACTGAATTCTTTTAGACGAATCAAAGAAACAAAATCCATTCAAGACAGGTGTATTCTTCTAATATTTTTCATTACAAAATATTGTACTGCTTGTTATCACATCCAGCATATCAATAATAGACACCACAAGGTTATGTTTTAGGTCCGTTACTGCATTACAAAATATTGTACTGCTTGTTATCACATGCAGCATATCAATAATAGACACCACAAGGTTATGTTTTAGGTCCGTTACTGTTTTTAATGTATATCAGTGATATTGTTAGTGCATCACTTTTATTACACTTCATTCTTTTTGCTGAATATGATACTTCAATTACTTATTCACATTCTAATGTAAAATCACTTTTTGACAAGCTAAATAATGAATTGCCTAAAATATTATCTTGGTTTAGATGTAATAGATTGTCACTGAATGTACAAAAAAAAAACTAATTTTATTCATTTTAAGAGATGGAAGTCGCATTTTGATTTTGTTGATGATATTAAAATTGATGATATAATTATTGAAGAAAAAAAGTTAAATTTTTAGGTGTAGTATTGGATAAATATTTATAATGGGACGAACATATATCAAAGGTTTTAGCATCTATTTCACGTTGTGTAGGAATTCTTTTTAAACTTAAACAATATCTACCCTTACAATTATTATTCATTATTTATAATACCATATTGATGCCACATATTACATACTGTAATATTGTTTGGGCATCATTTAAATACAAAAATAATTACATCCTTTTATTGCAAAAGAAAGCTATTCGTTTATGATCAGGTGGTGAATGTTATGATCATACAGACCCATTATTTTATCCATTCAATGTGTTAAAAATTTACTATATTTATACATTTCAAATTGCTTTATTTATGTATCGGTTCCACTTCCGTCAACTTCCGAGTACGTTTGATTATATGTTTTGCTTAAACGCTGCAATACATAAGTATCCTAAAAGAATTTCTTCAAATATTCATATCATAAACCCAATAACTTCACTTGCGCATAAATTGATAAAACATGTTGGTCCTGACATATGGAATAATATACCTTTAAATATACGATGTTTCTCTACAATAACCAGGTTTAAGAACGAATTTTAAAAATGCGTTTGTCCCCTTCCCATTCCGCTTCTTATTGTATTTGCAATACAGTACAATTTACATTGTACAATTTTATTTCATTGTAATATATTTATCTCGATGTACGACTGACATTTGATAAGTATGTAATCATGACACGCTCTTTACTATTTGTGAACCCCATTTAAGTAATCGTTTTATATATACTATGTCTATATTTTAAAAGGGGACTATTTCATTTCTTGAGGGGCGTTACTTTCAAACCCTGGCCTTATGACTAACCCTTCCCATGCCATGACTGTTTCATTATTTTGTTGATATGTTATTTTGTATTTGATGCATGGAAAAATCAAATCAAATCAATCGAAATCGTAGTCCGACATCGTTTTCTCCGTGCCTTATTTCGCCAAACGTATAGGGTTGGGGTTAGGATTGTAATTGAATTTTAGGGGCTTGAGGCTTATAATGAAATTGTAAAAGATCAATCGACGAAAATATGTCTGAAGAAAATGCAATGGAATATAGGAAGGAAATATGATTTCTATAGAAGAAAGACAGATAGTAGGCGAGAAGAGACCTTGAAAGAGAGCGATAAGACGGTGTGATTCAATTCAACCAAACTGCACCTGTGTGGTTCTTTATCAAATCCACACCGATGCATTGAATATTATCTTCACCCTCTGTTGAGTGCCTCACTCTTACAAGGCCCACGCAATTTTCCCATACAATACTTTTTTACTCTCGCAGCTCAAAATGGCGCCCTGCATGTTCATCGTCTTCTACTTTGCCGCCACGCAGACGTATATTTAACATACAGTGTAGAACCAGCACGCGTTTACATTCATGCATGTTGTTTGCGGATCTTGTGCATTCAAAGAGACGGTTGAGTTTCCGGTAGATGTGAAAAAAACAATCATAAGCTTTCTTACTACTTTTATTCCCATGTATAGAAGAAGTTGTAGCAATATCTCATGAAAGGGGTAGCTCTTAAAGTGCAGAATTTCAAACATGAAAAATATGATTTGAAATAGTCTACAACTTTGGACAAAATTTGATGCCACATGTTTGTGTAGTCCCATGTTTCTATGTTCAGTGCTTTTCATTGTGTGATTTTCAGCAGGATTTTGCTATATCTTCAATCAGTGCCACACGTCATAATGCATATTTATTCCTTCTCTTACAAAAAAGTAAAACATTCAGGAACTTCCAGACAGTTTCTGTCACAATGAATTTCACGACCTCAACTTCATCTTTAAAGCTTCATTTAGTGTGGGTCGTTGTGAGAGAGGGTTGTTACGAAGAGATAGTGATAAAGAAAAAAAAGAGTGGATCTAGCTGTACATTCTAAACAAGCAATTAGTCGATGACACGTTCGGCCATCGATTTATACCACACTGAATCACTGGCCGGTCTAAACCGATCAATATTTTAATTATCGTCATTCTTCGTGATTGGATTACGTGCTCATAATATATGCAAAAGCACGTTGAATATCCCACCGACCGTCACTGTTACCGTATGTTTCCAATTTCTTTGTTCTGTGTTCATAATCTGTTGGAATGCGTCGTAATGATGATAATGTATTTCAAGGTGCGTTATCTGTAAGATCACCCCCCCCCCCTCGCCCCACCATCACCAAACCACCATCAGCATGCACAAACGTCATAATCATCTCTTTCCCATTCTCCCTTTCTTTCTCTCTTCTTTATTTTTAATTCCATCAATCTTTTATCTATCTATATGGAACTCCATTCTCTCTCCTTCTTTCTCTCTCTTTTAATCCATATCCCCCCTCTCTCTCTCTCTCTCTCTCTCTCGTTCTCTCTTTCTCTCTTCTTTATCTTTCAGTCCATTAATCGTGTATCTATTGTGTCACCCCATTCTTTCTCCCTCTCTCTCCCTCTTTCTCCCTGTTCTCTTTCATACCCTCTCTCTATCTCTCTCTCTCTCTTCCACTCTTTCTCTCTTTTTTCTTTATCTTTCCTTGATAATCATCTTGGTTTAGTAAGTTTTCCTATTTTTTTTTTCATTATTCTAAGTTTTTGTATAGGGTTTGATACTGATTATATAATTTATTCTTAGTTTGTTCCTCCTTCGTCATCAATTAGAATGACTGGAGAGTTTGGACGTTTTATGATATATCCACCAGTTATGTAAAATAAATTCAGCACTTTATAAGCATGAAGTTATATTGTAATGACTAAACCATTCAGTGGAATAACCTAAACCTAAAGGGAAATGAGGGAAACATGCTCTCGTCCCCCTCCCCCCATTCTTATCTCATGGTGTTATTTCTTTTAATCCGATTCAACGCTACTATTTCTTTCAAATGAAATACCTGAAAAAAAACCTCTTTTATATGCAGAAGCTTTTAAGTTAACTTTTGTGTAAAGGGGCAAACACCACACACTGTTTAAACGATTCGTAATATTGCCCAATGAGACTGAATCACAAACACGCAATCAGACTGTATCGATTACAAGGGCGAGAAAGAGGTCTAAACACAGAAGCCGATCGTGAATCATACCTCTGTACTAAAATCGTCCCCCTACAAGCACACCACAGACACGCACACATGCATATTAACCAACCCGCCCACACCCTCGCATAGGCGAATTTGGTTATAAGGGGGGAATAAATCTCACACCCTCCTCCCCACGCCCCACCCACATGTTTTATTGTTTTGCTTTTTGTTGTTTGTTTAAAGGGCAATCTAACACTAACTGCAATTGCATTGAAGAAAGAAAAAATCAGAGAAACATAGTGGTGAAAGTATTAACAAAATCGGATTAACATCAAGTAAGTTACATTTGAAAATTGAGATAACTAATTTCTAACAATCATTGGTCCACCTCCGCATGAACAAGCATTTTTTTACACCCTGCAATGCCCTGGTCACACTGAAGAGACCGACAATGGATCGAAGAAACAAATCCATTCATCCTAATGGCCAAGAATCTGTCGGTTTGGAGTCAATTTAGCAGTATGACTGAGGTATACTACTGCAGGATGAACGGGTTCTTTTCACATGAAGCTGACGTGCAGACCACATGATATTTCAGTTGTAAACCTGCAAATTACATAATTAAACAACTGATACAATTATGGCGAAAAAAAGTAATTGCAGCAAAATAAGAATTACTTTGCAAATCAATTTTATTGGCGGGACATTGCTGATACTATTATTTTAATTTACATGAGAATTCGAATTCATTTGTTAAATATAACTTGTTTTATCTCTCTTCATTTGATTACATTGTCATTGGAAGGCCTATTTTGCTTAATTTTACGAAAAGGATATTATGTCAACAAAGTTTTGAATATCGTAAGCTTAGAACACGTCAATATGCACGTTTTGTGTACTTAGTAAGGGCTTATTTTCGTCTTCAGTATCATTCAGGCATTATATGAAGCGAACCAAAATATGTTAGGACGCATAAATATATACAATCTTTCGTGACAGTGTTTGTTTTCAGAGGGGGAAACTTGAATTATTGCTATATCAGTTTTAAGCATTCTAATGTGTGACACTCATGAAATCTCGTTATAAATAATATGATAAAATTCCAAATAATTGTGTAAGGATCTAATAACTACCAATACAAGAGTAACGCGGAAGATTAAGCACTATATGCGTAGAGATGGTACATAAGGTAAACACGTAATGAAGGAGAAGGGTACCTACGAAATCAAGGGATTTACGAGCGCCTCATTAGATTTTAAAAATTGTCAAGTTTACTAACAAAAAAAAAATGAAGGTCATTTTACATCGCTCTTGAAATAAAACATTGTTGGGATTGACATCACTGCATTCAATGGATTAATTAGATGAAGATGTCATTCAAAGAAGGTGGAGTCTAAAGAATAGGAATAATAGGAATATAATAATGTTTTGGAGAATAATCTGTGGATCTAGATACAACACGATAAAAACTACTTTCGAAAAATCCACTTATGGGCAATTTCAAAAGTCAGTTGTACTGCCCATAGAAATCTTGTTCGGATTACGTAATATGCCATTGTAATGTTCGCACATTTCTAAAGGTGATAGACAGGGCTATAGAAATTGCCTTAAGGTGATTTTTCGAAAGTAGTTTTTATCGTGTTATACGTATTTTCTTGAATCGCTCTTAAGTCAAACCTGAATTGTGTTTAAAAACTACAGGAATCATCGTGTATTTTTTAGATAATTAATGTGTAGAAAGAGACTTTTATTGAAAAGGCATGTTTGAAACCTCAAGAATGTATATTCACTCGCATGGCGAACGCTATTTAAAAAATTACCCGTTGGGATCTCACAGTCTATTAAATTATTCTTATGTTAGTTGACATATGTTTACATTTTTGTCGGAAACCACGCAATCCTATTTATGCCCAATTGTTTTGAGAGCTTTTGTTTGTAAATCAAACTTAAGCTTCTCACGAAATATTTGATGATGTTGTTTATAGAAATGCCAGTTCATATTTTTAGGTGCTGTACTTCTTAACTACCCAGGATTGGTCGATAGATGGCGACATTTTCAGTCAAGCACTGATGGTCGATGTTTTATCATCAACCTTCCTCCCCTCACTGAACGCAAGCGAAGAAATTATAAATTCTAATAAATATCATAACTTCATTCTTGTAAAATTTGGTGAGATAGCCCATCGATCTATCTTTGAGTGACTGGATGTACCTGTTGGAAAGTTTCAAGCAAAGAGATCATAGGATAGTATGATAGAAAAAGAAGCTCCTATCTTTGTTTTTCATGGTGCGTTTTGTACAAGTTCCGCAATTTGGTGAAACTCGGTCACCTAAGAATATCACTTTTAGAAATAGATACTTTAAACGATTTTTTTTTAATATATTCATTATATTTCTTGTTGTCCCAAACTTTTTGTGTGACTATTTCATTATAGCCCCCAGTTAAGTACTTTTGTGAAGAGGTATAAGCCCAAAGCTAATTCAACATGAATGTTATGCTAACATTCCATTGTTCCAATTACATGGATTTACATTTACTTTCATCATGCTATGTTCATTCCCACAACTTCGCTATATGAATAATAATATTCGATTCTTATACACTTTAGCCCAGTTTTTTTTAATATATAACTACAAGGAGGAAAACCTATTTCATGTTATTGTATTGTTGAACACTCAGCAAAAAAAAAAAAAGGTGGACACTTTTTATAGTTCAGATTTCTAAATAATTATTTAATTTAAACTTATCTTTGATATATCAAAATACACATAGATTAACACTCTTTAAGATGAACTGTAATATGAATCATATGATTCACGCTTGAGTTAACATAGCCATTCAACAACAAATGAGTCTCTGAAAGAAAATTGCAAAAATGGGGCATCTGGCCATTCAAATGTTGATGAGCATTTCCATCTTGTAGAGTCAAATCAAAACAGTGAAGAAAAATAAACATCACGACAAACACTTGAATATGTTTGTCAAAATATATTATTTATACAGTGCGTATAAAAAGTATACCAAACTTTGGTAGCTTCTGATTAAAAATTCAGAAACTTTATGGACTTCATATCTAATTCATCGTACAGAGCAACTTATATTCTGTCCAATAATCCAATAATACCTTATTCGTAACTGTGCTGCAACGGATGACTGAGCAACATGCTTTTCAAAAAGTATTGTCAAAATCCTCTTGGACCAAGTTTGGACTGAAGCAACGAATGTGAGTCAAAACCAATTCTGCATTTGTATTTCAGTTTGAAAACAATTGCTTAATTATTTCAATTGATTTTGTGCAATTGAAAAGAAAAGGTGTTAATTTAAAACTCGAACTCAAGAAAAGGCTTATTACAAGCAAAATTTATGATATTTTCTCTGCCATGATGACATGCTAGTGAAATGGTGCAATGCAGGGAGTTTTTAGTTATCACGAGACAAGAAGTTAGAAGGCTGTTAAGATAAATCTAGATTACCAAATGGATTGAATCAAAGTCATGAGAAAGCTTAGATACACTAGATCGCTTTAGACAATGAAACATTGGAGCTGGAAAGAGAATTCAACTTTTAAAATGGTTTAATTCTGAAGTAACACATTGATATGGCTTGAACCACATTCATATATAGCATCAGCCCAAACTTGGTACAAGGAGATTATGACGATACATTTTTAAAACGCTGGTGCTCAGCCATCCGTTGCTGAAAAGTCATGAATGAGGTATTACTGAACAGAACACAAGTTACTCTTTACTGTGAATAAATTTCAAGGTCACATTGGTTATAGCTCTTGAATTAGAAGGTATCAAAGTTGCGTATACCTTTTTTATACACAATGTATATCATTGATATGATTTTTTTTCTGTAAATATCACTTTACAATGTGAAATATTATAATAAAAACTGAAACGTTAAAGCCCATGATCATGACAATATAAGGATTATTATGATCCTGATGATAGATTGGAGCTTACTGATTCTTCTTCAAAGAAAAAAAATAGGTGAAACCTTGATCCCAGACCGTGATTATCTTTTCCCATTACCGTAAATCCATGGGAGCACTCGTTTGTCTGAAGGTTCATGATTCCGAAAAAGAATTTTTTTTCTTCCTTTTTCAACTCACGTGTTATGTGTAATTCATCGTATTCTTGATGAAAGGTCACTAAAAAGTAACACTCACTGAACTGCTATCTGTATTCATTCAGTTCTAAAATGGAACACAAGTCATGTAGAGTAGACAAAATAGGTTCACGTGATGCTGAAAAATAGCTCACGAAAACATACAAGACATGAAATGCCAAGATAAGCTATGGATTGATTCCTCTCTTGGTGAGTTTTTAATCCTTGCAAATATGGTTCAAACCTTTCCAGATGATGTTGAGGGACTTCGATATATGTTTCATTATATTTTATTGATGTTTTGTATGGAAATTTTGAACAATAAAGAGTGTCCAATTTTTTTTCTTTTTCTTTTTTTGTGCTGAGTGTATGTATATTATTTAAATATAATAATTATTGATATAATTTTTTCTTTAAATATCAGTTTACAAAGTGAAATATTGAAATAAAACTAAGACGTTAAAGCCCATGATCATGACAATATTATTATCATATGATAGATTGGAGCTTATTGATTCTTCTTCAAAGAAAGATGAAAAAACACATGGAAATTAATCAATGAAGTTCTGAATAAACAGGAAAGGAAAAGTACAATTTCTAAGATACAAATTGATGAAAGAACTATTGATGAGTTACAAGATATTGTTGATCACTTTAATGATTATTTTGTTGAAATAGGTCCAGACTTAGCAAGTAAGATACCAAACTGTAATAGAAAATTTTATGATTACTTACAAAAAGCCCTAACCCTGATTCTATGTTCTTTACTTCTATAAATGAAGGTGAAGTCTTTGATATTGTTAACAATTCTTGAAGTAAACGTGATTGTGGAGATGATGGTCTTGACAATTTTATAATAAAGAAAATTATATCAAGTATTGTTAAACGATTCACTTATATATGTAATCTATCTCTGAGCACAGGTGTTTTTCCACACAAAATGAAATTAGCCAAAATACCTATTTTCAAAAAGAGTAACCCCCTATCATTATTAAATTAGAAGCTAATTTCTTTAACACATTTTTCAAAATACTATAAAAAATAGTTTTTACTCTTAATGGCTTTTTAAAATAATAATGATATTGTACATTAATCTCAGTTCAGATTTAAAACATGCTCTCCATGTCTATAATTAATAATATTACAAGTTCCACTGATAACGGTACCCCTACAATAGGAATGTTCTTCGATTTTTCTAAGGCATTCGACACTATAGATCGTGAAATTCCCTTAAACAAACTTTCACATTATGGCATAAGGGGCATTATTTAAGATTGGTTACGAAGTTATTTATACGTACGTCAACAGTATGTCTGCATTGAAATTTGCATATCGCAATAAGAAATATTAATTGTGGTGTCCCACAGGGTTCTATTTTAGACCCTGTACTTTTTATTTCTTTTATATAAAATTTATTGACATTATTATGTATGAAGATGACACTAATTGGGGTTTTTTTCGCATAAAAGCCCAATAACTTTATGTAATGTGATTAATTCTGAACTGGATTCAGTTACAATATGGATAAAGGCTAACAATTATCATTAAATCTAGAAAAAAAACATAGGATATGTTATTTAGCTATAATTTTAACGAACTACCTCATCCGATTTTAATAGAGAATATACAAATACACAAAGTGATTAAAAACAAAATTTCTAGGCACTATAACAGATAACAAAAAACTTTCATGGAAGCATCATATTGAAAATGTATGTAAATTGGTTTCCAGAAATACTGGTATGATTAACAAACTCAAATGGTCTTTTCTGCAATAAATTCTTTTATCATTATACTCCACACTAGTTTTACCATATCTAAATTATGGAACACTGGCATACGGCATGCCTGTTAGAGTTTTCTTATTACACAAAAAAGGCTATGCGAAGCTCGACAAGCTCTGCTTCTTTGTTTCATTCTCATTTTCATATTATTACTTTCATGTAGTCTTCACTGTTGTTATATTTTTTTCTTACAACTCAAACGGTAATGCTCTTTGTTTTGCTTGTAATAATCGAAAATGTTTCGGCACTTAGCTGAAATTTGAAATCTGAAAAGGTCACTAAAAGGTGACACTCGCTGCACTGCTATCTGTATTCATTCAGTAATAAATGGAACACAAATAATGTAAAGTATATAAATTAGCTTCACGTGATGTTGAAAAATAGCTCACGAAAACATACAGACATGAAAGTCCAAAATAAGCTATCAATTGATTCCTCGCTTGGTGCGTTTTTAATCTTTACAAATATGTTTCAAACCCTGCAGATAATGTTGAGGGGCTCTATGTTTTGATATTTCTGCCTACAGTGACATGTTTATTGCTGCATTTGAATTATCGCTGGAGTATACCCACGTTTCCTCGAGTAGTCACAGCGCGCCGTAGCACGTGCCCTCTACCCAATCAAAAAGACAACAAAGAAAGTGAGAAAAGTGAGAAAGAGAGAAAGAAAGAGAGAGAGAGAGAGAGAGAGAGAGAGAGAGACTCAACGTGAACAGACTACACCCTCCCATCGCTTGATGACATTGTTTTTTTTGTTTTTTTTTTCGTATTTTATTGTTACCAAGACCGGTGTCTCATCCCCCACCTCACCCCCACCCCAATGACACAGTCAAGTGCCCCTCCATGATCGCCATATTCTCTCGTATTTCATCAAACATGTAGAACCGTTGCCCCCTCCCCCCCCCCCCCCCCCCTCGACACAACTACCTCTCAATGGTTGAAGCCACGCTACACAAATGTTTATATCATACGAATACTGCATCTGCGACTCTAGCCTACTGCTCCTTGGTCTGTGGTTGCCTATACGCTTCTAGTCAAACACGAAGGAAAAAGCGTTCCTGAAGTTCAATGGCCATGGACCCTTTACGATCACTAACCATATTTACAAAACAGTCCATGCTTAATGGTAGCAACTCCAGTTGACGAAAACGGAGTTAGGTTGTTTTCTTTTGTTACTTTGTTTGTTTGTTTGTTTGGTTGTTTGTTTGTTTGTTTTATTGTACACGTTGTAGGCGTATCTCGACAATGATGAGGGAGAACCTTGCTCCCTTCCTCTTGGTCAAAGAATCCAGGAATCACCCCTGAATTCAGAGAGCCAGATATTTTTGAAGAAAAAAAAAGATCATAAAGAGAAATAAATAAATCAAATCAAATCAAAATCGGAGGCCAAGTTTGGATTGGTCTCTAATAATTGACGCAATTATTCAGAAGAAAAGGGATAGAAATATGAAAATGAATCTACACAGTGGCGTAGCGTGAGTCCAGCCATTGAGGCGGCGACGGTATCATGTGGATGATGATGCAACACTAGCGTACCCAAGGGGGTGCCCCCCCCCCCCGACAACTTTTGACCAAAAAAAAAAAAAGGTTTTCGGGTTCGGCTGGCGAAAAGCAATTGTTGGCAATGATAATTTTTTTTTTTGGTTTTTTGTTGCTTGTCAGAGAATTATGGAGGAAAACTAGACTCCATAAAAATCTCATACCCCCCCCCCCCCCTACTGAGCAACTTTGGGAGGGCTGGCGAAAAAAAAAATCTCTTGGTTCTCTTTTATTTCTTTTTCTTTCCTCCCCCCCCCCCCCCATATTATTGGGGGCAAGCTACTGAATCTAAACACTGAATAAAACGAGGGAGGATAATGGAATCTTCAGCTCCAGCTGTATATGCATTATTAGCATCATCATCATCATCATTATCGCCATCATACGCATTATCATCATAATAATCATCATCGTCATCATCATCATCATCATCATCATAAATACGTTGCGCCTATGAAACCAATGCAGATTACAATTAAACTCTCCCCTAAAATATCATTTATACGGACTTGGTCCCTTTTTACAGTTCACGGGAAGGTAGTGGCGCATGATATTACGCGACAAACTTACCTCTGAACGAATACCTGATTAACATGTAGCACTCTTATGATGCAACTCTGGCTCGGGTAACAAAGACGAGATGCACTTCCTGGATTTGCAAGTATAAATACATGTAGCTCCCTCTCACTTGAGTTTCTTGCATTTCTATATACATGAAAAGGTATTCTAAAAATAACATTTGATCAGTGACAGATAAAGGGGGAACGAGGGGCATTGCCCCCCCCCCTTCCTCCAGCAAAATCCAATATGGTATACTTAAAGTACCAAAAAGTGTCCCTTTAGCAATATAAGACCCCAAAAGATACCTAAAAATGTCGGAGAATCCAGGAACCGTCATTGTTGAGGACTCCGAAAATGGTGTAACTCACTTTCAGAATTAACATACCGAGAAAAGGTCCAAAGTTTAACAAAACATAGTCCCTCCAACGTAGAATTATTTTATAAGACTAAATATAATTCAGATACCCCAACTGATATGATTATCTTCTATCTTTGATTTTCTCTGAATCAATTAAACAGTATGGAAAGATCGAGGGAAAGAGGAATAGAGGAAGGAGAGGGCTATATTGGATGGATATCATGAAGAAATGCATGTATGCCATGTAATGTTGATAAGATTGGAAGAAGTTTTGTTTTATCAATAAATACATTAATCACTGTTAATATTGCTAATGGGCAGCATTCGGAAATAATAAAGATAGATGATTGGTATTTGTGGTATTCTTAAGGTAGTAAACAACGCTTTTTTGTTAAAAAGAAGAAAAATATATATATATATATATATATATTATAATGATGAGAGATAAAAAAAAAATAAGAAAAGGAGATCTTTAATCGTGCATGATTATAAATTGATTTGCTTGAAACCGCAATGAAAAGTTCGATAAAAAATATGTAGCATTATTATGTGTCTTAAAAAAGAAAAATGTTTCTTTGGTATTAGTTTGTTTGTGCAATTCGCAAATTTGGGTGAGAAAATCAAAAATATCAACAAATATTCATATTTTATATTTTATTTTTCATTTCCCCAAAAATACAAATACAAATTCCAATTACTATTATAACAAATGCAATGCAACATTTATACAAAATATTACATTTAAATAAAGTATAGATCAATACAAAAATTAATACCTTTGAAAAGAAAAGTGGAATAATTAAGTATGAAACTTGATTTATATTCTGTGGAAATGGTGAGGTGCACTAAAAAGCAGAGCTTGTAAATTGTTCAGTCATATTTTCGAGACAAAAAGACACCCAGCATAAGTTTCATTTGCTATCTTCATGTCTCAAACATGTCAAATGGTATGGAGTAAAAACTTTTTATAGCATCCAAATTGCTAAATGGGAATTTTGAATAATACTGAAAGATTGATTTAGGGAATTTAGTCATTTATAAGGTTGAGGAGAGACAGCACTTCAAAGAGATGGATGACAAAATCGTTTAACCCAGTGGTGGATAACACCCCCCCCCCCCCTTAGAAACCAAAGTGTACATTGTGCCCCCCCCCCTCTCCTTAACAGTGATAACTTGTTTTTTTTTTTTTGTTTTTTTTTTTTTTGCTTGTCAGAGAATTGTACAGGACAAAGAGGCCTCAAAATGTGTGATGAACTTTTTCCTTCTTTCTTTCTTTTTTTTTTTTCGCTTGTCAGAAAATTTTCTGAGATTTGTGCCCCCTCTTTTACAAAATCCTGGATCTGTCCCTGGTTTAACCTATGACATTTCTGTTATCTTGTCTGATAACGTTAATATCTAACGTGACATTAAATTTGCAAAGAGCTATAAAAAAAAAAAAAAAAGAGGTCAGAAAAAAATGGTTCAAAATACAAGCTGAAATTCAAAAAACTATAGGAAAAGGCATGAAGCATAGAATAGATCAAAACAACCATATCAAAAACAACAAGGTATCAGTAATTCACAACTGTAACTGACGTGCGCAGAAAACAATATTGCCTGTAACCTTTCTCGAGCCATCTTCTTTTACCGTGCATGCTCAAGGTTGATCCTTTTCCCATCTCGCATCAAAACAACGAGTTCTCAGAAATGGAATTTTAGGAATGGCCTTTGCTCTATATCCTTGCTATAGATAATGCAAAGATTTCCAATACTGATTTTGGTAAACATGGTAAATTGAATTATTAAGTGTTGCTCTTTCTGTTCACTGTTCATTTTATACCGCCCTTTCCTCAAAACAGGGGCGGATCCAGGATTGTTAAAGGAGGTGGGCACAGTTCCGAATAATTTCTTGGAGCAGAAAAAACATTAATTCGTTTTGGGTAGAAAATTTCAAAGGGGGAGCACAGTTGTGAGGTTTTGTATTTACGGTTCGACACTTGGGTTTTAAACTGTGGGCTCAGGCCGGTTATGCCCCCCCCCCCTCCCCCTTATCCTCCAGTTTCCCACACCGTTTTTAATAATCCGTTTTTAACAACGTCAGCTCCTCTGTTAGCACTATCAACTCTTCTTGTTTATTTTCACATATTTGGCTTTCTTTTCTCCAATTTTTTCACGTCAATGCCATTTGGGTTTCAAAAAAGGGGGAAAAGGGCCTGTTGTGCTCCTCGAATTATTCGTCAGTACCTCACACCCTTTTTAATATTCTCTTTTTGAACAACGTCTGCTTCTCTGTAATGACACCCTCTTCTTCATGTTTATCCTCACATATTCGACTTGTCTTACACATTTTTCATGTTGTACATTATGTTGGCCAGAATATTACCATGGCAATGAAATGGATGATATCCGGGTGTGATATCCACGTAAGAACTGAAGTTCCTGATAGACATTTTGATTCTCTTTTTAATGAATCTTGCTTTACGGAAGTACAGAGGCTCCGTGTGAAGATCAAGTAAGTTACCTGATTCTTCTTTTCATCAAGAAGGGTGTTTCCCATTTCAAGGTTTAAAAAAAGTGTAGCGTTGCGATTGATCCAGTCAACAGCAAAGTTACTATCGTCTATATTTGTGCTAGATGCCAAAACTCATGTTATTGTGATTTTTGTGGCGATCAAATTCTTGATATCACATAGATCTATTACACAATTGAATATGAACAGTACTGTTACGGAGGCGAACCAAAAACAGCGAACGTTTTAAATTGAAATGTATCTCAGATGAAACAAATTCGCAAAATAGAAGGGACAAATTGTTTCGCCTAAGAACTCTTTATTCTTGAAATTTATTCCCTGACTACCTCTCCAGGAGGGCGGCCGATATGCATTTTGTTTTCCCCGAGCAATTTTTGTCTTAATTTTGCATTTATTTCTGAAATTCTGTCTCTCACTTTTTATCCATTTCCTTCTTTATTCGAAACAGAAAGTGTGCTGTCACGAACATGTAAATGCAGAACGGGGGCCTCGCCATATTAAGTATAGTGTGACGCCGACGCCCCTTCCTTCACAATTTCATTCGGAAAATAATTATAATTTTTTTTGTTTGTTTGTTTAATGTATACGAAAAATAGACAGATTTGAAGACAATTTGGGTAGTAATAATGAATATAAGCCTATACATGTATTAGAATAAGTAAAAAACAGTGTTATGATGCATTTAGCGTAAAAAAACCAACATGCTGATATTGGTTCTGTTGTCGACCTTGTACCGTATCCTGAATTATCTATCCAATGCGAGGTTAAATGTTAAATAAAGTGATCTCTGTATTAACGAAATGCATTGTTAGATACTACTTGAATATTAATAATTTTGAATTTTCTTTTTTACTTTGTTATCTAAATTTCATCCTTCAAATGTGTTTCCCTAGAGCTTTTGCTACTATACGATGGTATTTTTTACTATGCTACTTTTGTTTCTTGATGTTTTCATTAAGATGTGATTAATTTTGTTCAACCTTTGTTAAAACAAGCATTATCAGCTTTTGAGCTGCAAATCTTGTTTTGAGGTAAACCGTCACAATTTAATTCCTATTTGTATCTAAATCTTCAAACTCCCTTATGATTGTATGTTAGACACGTACAAGTATTTTTTATACTATGACATTTAAAATGTCTATTTTTGCCATGCACTATTTAAATTTTATACTGATGTTCACATTTTTGAAGTGTAGCTAACATCAGCCTGTGTTGACCAAATATTATTGATTCATCCAAATATAATGACATATTATTCAGGGTTCGGATAATTTTGGATAACGAAATCTATATTAAGTCATCGTTAATCAGAGGGGCTATCTTGATACTCATTTCTATTCTCCAAAACAACCTCAGCTGTGATTTTTCCAAGTTGCCTACTACAATAACAACACAAAATGGTATAAGGTACAGTGTGTTTCAAAAGAAAGATCCCTCGATGATTAAAATGAATATTTTCATGGAGTGAACTGGTCAATAATTACGGCAAGATTGTACAGATAGAATAGAAACTTAACATGATATCGTATTTGAGAAAAAGCGGTGATATATATCCTTTCCTTATATTTGACTGACGAGAAAGGTATTTTTGTGTGATTCTTTATTATCTCTAAAAAACCCACTTGTCTATACAATTTCGTTAGGGCTGACTTCGCTTATTAACACTTGATTGTGATGAAAATACAATTTGTCATAAAAATAAACTAGATAAGATGTAAACCTTCATTGCCGGAATATGAGGTGGCGGTTGCCCGAATATTGGTCATTTCATAATTCTTCGGATGCCGCTCCCAGCTCCCCCCCCCCCCCCCCATCATACGCCTAATGCACATCAATTTGATATTTGAGTTTTTCTAATAATCCTTTTTTTTTTAATAACAGAAACTGTGAACGATCGCTACGCAAAAGCTGACATTTACATAACCGTTTGGTTGTCATAATTTTAGCGGTTGACTATGTTTAATTTATTTAAGGAAGAAAAGAATTAACCTTACATACTTTACATTCAGATGTAAATGAACAAAGATACATTAATCCATAGAGCAAGAGAGAAAAACGATGTAGGCCTATACGCATTTAGAAAACACTATTTTTAATGTAGAAAAAAAACGATTTTCTTTGAATACCTTGTATTCAAGTTCAAGCATTTCTCTCCCTTTCAATGAGCACGAAAATAAGGGAATTGTAGCAGGGGTGCCCCTATTAATTATCAACGTTTTTCTGCTATAGGGAATTTCAAACAGAGTGATATGGGAATGTTATTTCATTTTTATATCCTTCCTGCCATGGAGGCTGCTCTATATTACACACACCTGATGCCCATAAAAATCAAAACACGGAAACAATGATTGTAGGATCGAGAAATATCAAACAGTATATATAAGGCGCCACAATTACAAATATATACATGGGTTATTCTAGTTTTGACCATACACTAAAATCCAAATCCCAGTCTTCTGTTAGTACTCCATGTTTATTCCATAAAATAATGACTAGATTCTTCAATTTATACTTTTTTAACCTTACTTTTCCACCACCAAAGGTGTTTCTTTTTTCCTGAAATACATTGCTTTCTATTGAAACTTCTGAATTGTCGAGTACAGAGAATGTTATACTTAGAACTTTAGCTTGATCTCTTTATTCTTTATTCATTCTAACCCTTATTATCAAAATCAAATCGGTGAAGGCCGAAACATCAAATCGCGAAACTGTTTTTGCAATTTTATGCCTACTTTGGGCACGTACAATCGACGTGTTTCTACAGGATTTCAAAATACCGCTACTCTCCGGGTATCCTGTAGAAACACGCTGAATAGAGCAAAGAATCACTCGAGTTGGGAATATAATTGACCAAATGTTGGTCGGACACAAAATAATGATCCTCGTGTAGGGCAATTTTTTTAACCCAAGATATTTTTACGGTACAAGGCTGTACAGTACAATGGCAAGGATCATGAATTAATGAGCACAAAATATAGACTGTTTACCACCAAGGAAACCCTATATATATTTTCTTCTTCGAAAGGTCTCTTTAAAAAAAGGTATAGCAGGGTTGGGCCAATGAAGCCATACCGATTCGAGCTCAATATTTCAAGAAGCTGATGATTAGAGATTAATAATGCAGAAGACATTATAATTTCGACATTACATTTTTTAAAGATTAATATCACGTGCGTATAGGGATAATCCATCCATATTTAGTAAAGGGGAAAAAATGAATAAAAAGGTAAATAGTTCCTGATGTGCACGTGTGATTTTGTCCTCGTGATCTCTTGTAACGTATGATATATACTGACATTAATTGATTGGAATTCTCCATCTCACTTTAAATTTACAACTCTTCATAGAATCAAGTACAGAAAATCATTTGCATTTTTTGTTTGGATTTTATGGAAGTGAAGGAGTTCAATTTTATTTCATTATGTTATTTGCCAAATACTATATATTTTTCAGCAAATGCAAAAATAGCACATTATCAATCAATTCCTTTAAATGCATGTTAAGGTATCTTCGTTCTCTTGAACATTACATCCATATTAAAACTAATAACTTTATATCAATTGATAACAGATGGGGAAAAAAAATTATCCTGTGTAATCAGCATAATGCTTTTGTTGATTCTATTGTTTCTATTATGTACATGTATATGTTTTGTTATACATTATTTTATATATTGCAAAGTCAAGAGCAATACCTAATAAAGATGTTTCTATAAAGAAAAAAAATAAATGCGTTCTGGGCCCCGTTTCATGAAACTTACTTTCACTGATAATTTACAATAACTGATATAAGCTGTACTGAAATCCTTGCATCTTACTGGCTGAGAGCAAATTTGTCGGTAAAAATAAATCACCGACAAGACACTTGACAAACCCCCCCCCCCCCCGATGAGTGGGGGGGGGGGTGATCGCAAACATGCGCCGAGATTTCTTGCCCGAACGAACGAACACACACGACCAACGCACAAAAACACACACACTTTGAATACGTTCTAAAAATTTATGTGGAGTATTTAATAGTATTTTAAAGAGAATTTTTCACTACTATGAGAGCATTTTTTTTAACCCAAGATGTTTTTGCAGTGGAAGGGGTGCAATGACAAGAACCATGTATTAATTAGCATGATTAGCGCCAAATATAAACTGTTTATAACACCAACGAAACCCTTTTTCTTCTTGTTGTCTTGTCTTGCCGTAGACGCCCACAATCACACAATCAAAGTGTTGATTATTACGGCACTAAGGATGTAGACCCAAACTTGCCCTGGCCTGCATTGTCCTACCGTACTGCTAAAACTTATTACTTTTTTTTTTCTTTCTAAAAAGGTGCATGATGGCTGTTGTGTTGTTTACTTGCTGACCCCTGACACAAATGTGTCGAGAGCTGAAGCAGCCACTACATCCTCTGGAAGGCCATTCCAGTCCCTCACAGTTCTTGGTAGGAACGACGACCCTCTATATTGTGTAGTGCGGGTGACAAGCTGGAACTGTTTGTTGTGAGAGCGTTGGCGAGGTGTTAGTGGGACGAGTTTTGATTCTGAAGAGCATGGAGAGGCGTGAGATCTTCCTGCGGTGCTCCAGGGACTGCCAGCCAAGAGTCTTGATCATCTGGCTGACACTTGATGTGTTGTGATACCTGTTCAACACAAAGCGTGCAGCACGTCTCTGTACCGACTCTAGCTTGTCAATGTTTTTCTGTGTAGCAGGATCCCAGAGGAGGCATATACTCGAGCACAGGTCTAACAAATGCCTTGTATGCTCTTTCCTTGATGATTCTGGAACTTATCTTCAGGTTTCTTCTGAGGAAGTCTAGTGTTCTGCTGGCTTTGTCGTAGATCTCAGTAATATGGCTGTCCAAGCTCATGTTCTGCTGGATTTTGACTCCAAGGTACTTTGCAGCAGTGGCTTCATCCAGCGTATGGCTATGCAGGTGGTATGATGGCTGCATTGGGTGTCTACTCCTGGTAATTGATAGAGAAGAGCCCTGGTAGGATGAAACATCATATCCCAACTCTCTTCCCAGTCGGTAAGGCCCGGAGGTATTGTTGCAGGCGATCTTGATCAGCACTGCTTGTCACCACTCTGTACACTGCTGTGTCATCAGCAAAAAGACGAACCTGGTTCTTCGGCAGATCGTTGATATATGCCAGGAACAGGCACGGGCCCAACACTGACCCCTGGGGGACGCCTGACTTGACATGGACAAAGGACGACCTCTTGCCATTCACCAAAACAGCTTGCCGTCCGTTGTGTAAGAAACAAGCTATCCATGAAAGAGTGGAGCCATGGACCCCATAGCACTGGAGTTTGTGTATCAGTAAGCTATGGTTCACCGATCGAAAGCCTTAGCAAAGTCCATTATCAGGATGTCAGTTTGTTTTCCACTCTCCGGGCGATGTGTTAGTTCCTCTGTGAACTCTAGAAGATGTGTGTCGCACGAACGCTGTTTGTGAAAACCATGCTGGGTCTCTACTAATACGTCATGTGTATCAAAGTGATCCATCACTTGGCTGACCACTATGTGCTCCATGATCTTGCAGGCTACACAGGTAAGCGAGAATGGTCGGTAGTTTCCCGGGTCATAATGTTCACCCTTTTTGAAGATGAGCGTCACGTGAGCGTCTCTCCAGTCTGCTGGAACTGACCCCGTTGACACAGATGACTGAAAGATAGATGTAAGTGCTGGGGCCAGCTCTTTGGAAAGTTTTTTTAGCACTCTCGGTCTTATGCCATCTGGGTCACTAGCCTTGTAGAGGTTGAGGTTTGTCATCTGTTTCTCCACTCCTTGCACAGATATCACTATTTCATCCATTTTGGGAATTCCTGAGTCTGTCATTCCTGTCTTCAGCAGAAACTCATCATAGGTGAAAGTCTTGCCATCTCCAAAGACCGACTGGAACTGGAGGTTCAGAATCTCTGCTTGCTGCAGAGGGTCAGATGTCAGGTGATCATCTTTCTTCAGGGGTGCAACTCCGATGTTGGTCGACTTCTTGTTCCTAACATAGTCCAAAACCGCTTGTTCTTACTAGCTTTCTCTGGGGAATCGTCGTCTGTAAAGATGTTGTTCAGATACCTCCAGTAACTCTGTCTCATCTGGGTCTACATTTGGCGCCTCAGTGATTTCACTACTTCTTTGAGCCCTTGAGAACCTGTCTTCTTCATCTGTCGGTACAGGCTGTTCTTCTTGTTTATCAGCTTCCTTAAGTTGGCACTAGCCAACGGTTGGCTGATCTTTGTCCGAGATGTTTTGTGAGGAATAAAGGTCTTGATGGCATTTACAAGCTTCTCTTTAAAGATGGTCCACAGCTTTTCTGTTGTGGTCGTTTCCTTCATCTTTATGAGTTCAGCACTGATTTATTCGCTACTTCCTTCAGTAAGCCCCAATCTGCCTTATTGTATAAGAAGATTTCACGAGGTGTTTGCTTCTTTCTCGGCACGCAGATGTTGAACTCACAGTATGGGATGCTGTGGTCTGATAAGCCTGGTACCACTTCCACCCGGGCGGATAAGATGGGGGCAATTCGTCAAGAAGAGGTCCAACGTGCTGTCATTTCTGGTTGGTTCCTTCACGAGCTGCTCCAGTCCATTGTCATGGACAATGCTGAGAAACTCGTTGTGAAGTCTTGGGCATGGTGATCTTGCCTTGAGAGTCCCTGTCACCCAATTCCCAACCAGGAAAATTAAAGTCTCCTCCTATGAATAAATAGGCACTTCTTATCTGGGCTGCTCTCTGGAGAGAAGTGTGGAAGTGAGCCAAGCTGCTTTCGTCAGATACATCAGGACGGTAGTAGGAACACACGTACAGAATGCGGCGCCCTTTAAGTTTGATACGGGCTCACATGTACAGTATCTCACAGTCCTCCACATCTAACTCAGGAACAAGGTAGCTGTCAAGCGTATTATGGACAGCAATAAGCACTCCACCTCCACGACCTCCCCTGTCTCTTTTATGCATATTGTAGGAGTCCGGAAATATTTCTGCTGTAGCTATAATTGGACCTAGCCACGTCTTTGTCCCAGTGATGATGTCAGGTTTCAGAGAAACAATCAAGTTCGGTATTTCTGCACGTTTAGCACTGGCTGATGGAAAGTTGATGTTTAGGACTCTAAGGGCCTGTTTTTCCATTTGTCCTGCTTACTGGCTCTAGTGGTAGTAGAAGCGTGCTGAGGCGTGAAGTAGGTTTCTGTTGGAGTAGCACACGATTCTTCTGCTACGGAGGATGGAGAAGTTGATCCAGTGCAGTCAATATCATGTAGGCTGAAGGCAGTTGCACTGTTAGGGTTGCCACAGATAGCGCAGTACCATGATCCCTGGCTGTCATCTAAAACTTCATAGCATTTGCTGTACAAGTTTCTTTTATCTTAGACTAATATCCCTTTTTCCCTCTCTCTCTCTCTCTCTCTCTCTCTCTCTCTTTCTCTCGCTCTTCTCTTTCTCTCTCTCTTTCTCATCTCTTTCCCCCCCTCTCACTTTCGTTTCACTGCCACACATCTCCATCATTTCTTTTTTCTATTCCTATTTGTTTTTCTATTTCTATTTCTATTATTACTCTTAATCACTTATACTTCTTCACAAATCGATCGCGTGACTCCTCTCTCTCTCTCTCTCTCTCTCTCACTTCTCACGCTATTTCTATTTATTACGCTTTTGGCCTTACCGTTATATTATTTTGAAGCCCACGTGAGAGGATGGAGAGAGGGTGACATACAATCAAAGACTGAGGGGGAGCCAGAAAGAGGAGAGGAGTCGAGAACAGATGTAGAGAAAGTGACATTATAAGGTAAAAAGTGATATAATGGTATAAGGTATCAAAGTAAAGCCTTTGCGGAAACATGTATTTTTCGTAAGATTCATGCAATTTTAAGGAAATGCCCCATTTAAACTTGCACGAATTTTGGTTTGCGCATGGTTTGCGCATGCATCTTACGTGTCAATGTGGAATGTATTAAATTTTGTGGCAGCGTGCTCGAGGATACTGGAAGATGCGGGCAAATGCTTGAAGTGCATTACAAAATTTCAAACATAATTTTTTGGCACTACAAAATTTCTTGGCAACATTCGTGAACACCCCGTGAACTTTACGCAACCTATTCGCAACCCAGCCGTGTCAGTGCGTGCCAGTGCGTGCCAGTGCGTGCCAGTGCGTGCCATCGGCAAAGTTGCATGCATGTTCCGGACTAGCTCACGAATAAGTAGTTGCTCAAATCTGCGCACTCGTTACGCATACTCCCCGCACAGTTTTCGCATAACATGCGCATAGTCTACGCATGTGGAACATGTGATGAAACACGCGGTCTTTTCGACTGATTTCTACGTAAAAAAAAATTAATCAGCTTTCCCTCCTCAACTTGGCAGCAGTTAATCTTATTTCACTTCTACATAGTTTGAAATTAAATGAACCCGTGTGAATTAAAATAACAAAATTTAACAGAAAAAGTAAAAATTTGTACACGAAAACTGTGAATGGGCCTATATATTTTACACTGCGTTGCCAATTTAAAGATTGTAATGATTAGTAAAAATCAAATAGAACTTATTCATGAATGGCACAACGTAATGCATTGGGGGGGGGGGGAAATCAAAATTTTCTGGGATTTTTTATCCTTCTGCTCATGTATAATGTGTACTTCCTAGTATTTTGGATCAAGAGATGATGCAATTGAAACCTCACGAAAGGAGACACTACTAATCCAGTCGATCCCGAACAATCGTGAAAATGATTGACTGATTGATGCATGAACAATGATAAACTTTGGCGTAAACATGGCGTAAATTATTCGTTTAGACTTAACACGAAAACTAATCATTTAACGGCACGCACTTGTACGCAGTACTGCGGGGCAGAGCGGCATCAAAATGCATGCAAGTGTAATAGAGCAAAAGGGTATTTTTCCTAAGTTGTGGGAATTTTCTGCGCCAAATGATAAAATACCTTGGAAGAATCTTGAAATATGGATACTTGGTGATAAAGCGGTATATCACTGGACTATTTCAGGATATAATATTTCCAATTAACCAAGGCTTCTCTGTAGGGGATAAAAGAAAAGAACCCTCTCGGCCTTTCAACATCCTTTCACCGAACATCGGAAGTCCTCCACACTCAGGTGTAATCGTCCTTAAGCAATGGCAAGTCTCCTCTTTCACTCGAAACAAAAATCATTGTAAACAGGGGGCGGATCCAGGATTGTCTGAAAGGGGAGGGGGATTTTTTCCTTCATTAATTTCTTTCCCGGGCACATGATTACGGCCGGGAATCCCTCATCACGCTGTCCGACTCGGTGCGGTATGGGGAGAGGAGATAGGAACGTGAAAAACAGAGTCGATTTTATTTCCCCTGGGTATTATTTTATTTCGTGAACCCGCTCCCTCTCCTGCCCCCATCCCTCCCAAAACAGCGAAAGAAAGGTCGCGGATCCCCATCCCTCCCAAAACAGCGAAAGAAAGGTCGCGGAATTTTTTTTTCCAGTAAAAGGGTCTCTTTTTCAATGGGGTCTGCGGTCGTTCCGAACCCTCCCCCCTTCCATACCCTCATTCTGATAAATAACTCGTTCTTTAAAACAGTGCCTGAAATCATTGCATAAAAAGAAAAAATAAAGTCAATGAATTTAATTTTTAAAAAGAGAAAAAAAATGAAGTCATTTCGTAAAAACACTTTTAGAAAAGTGATTTTCTTGAAAATCAGGAAAACACTTCCTCGTGCTCCTTGATCTGATTTTGCATTTTTTAAAGAAAATTGTAATTTTGAAGCGTAGGCAAAAATGATTCCTTCCGTTTTGTTCATTATTCTCTAAGGGATGCATATACAGAAATAGAATAGAATAGATTATACCCCCGAACTTCGAGGGGGCAAAAAGAAGCCGTATTAGGATAGTGTATATCCTGATGAATAAGATTAATTTTCTTGAAAATCAGGAAAACACTTCCTCGTGCTGCTTGATCTGATTGCGCATTAAAGAAAATTGCAATTTTGAAGCGTAGGCAAAAATGATTGACAAGAAGAAAAAATAAAACGGTTGAAAATGCTTGTAAATAAGTACCAAAATGCAGAGGCGGCGAACAATGGAAGTGGGGGGCACCTTTTGTCCGCCAAACAAAATGTCCCCCCGCCCCCACTTCCATTGTCCGAGCCGGACGTTCCGCCACCTCTGACAAAATGTATCATTTAAGTAGTTCATTCTCTTGACTCTTAATCTAGTGGTGAAAAAGAAGAATTTGACAAGGCATTTCACTTTACAGTTGTCTTTCTCGACGTAGATGTGTCTTGAGTGAGGACTTTTCCCCCAAATTCCTTTGAATACACCTTGCACTGAGCACGGTTGTTAAAACCAGAGTCATAGTTTCAATACACGCGCTACACAAACACTGAGTATTCATCATTATTTAATTAACCATCAGAATACAATGGTTCCAATAATATCATGCCATACATTATATTTGATATGACAATATCAATTAGTTTCAAATATTTCAAATATTCCAGATAATCTTCTATTCTTAGAGAGAATCTTTTTGGTCAATATGCACATATCGTATGAGCATATGATTTCACTGGGGGATGACGTCTCGTGTGTAAACGTCAACTTCCAAGTCTCTAAATATTTTTTTAAAGACAATTTATCATAGTAATATCCTTTCCCGTGCATATCCATATGCAGCCTTCCGATTTGTTTTTGTGAATGAATTAGTTATCATCGATGCCCGAATATGAGGTGACGGTAGCCCGAAAATTAGTCCCCCAACCCACCCACCCCACCCCCTATGCCTATGAATATGACCTCTGTAGAATTATGATACAGCACTCCACCAGTAAAAGGTAAACTTAATTGGTGGAAATCTTCAACATATTCTTTAATGCTTGTTTGTATATGAATAAGCTACATGAAAAGCATTGTTATGGTATCCACCCCCTCCAAACAAAATATTGTCCTTTGGTGACAATGAAGTCCTTTCCTTGTTATTCATCATTTTCCCCTGCGATCCTTTACCTCATCCTCTTTTGTATTCTCTCTTTTGCTGACCGTCCGTTTCACTTTTCAATGCTCTCTCTCTCACTCTCTTCTTCTTCTTCTTCTCTCTCTCTCTCTCTCACACGCACACACACACACACACACACACATGTATGCAGCTGCTATATTACTACGTCTTCGAGGACACATATTTGTAGGAATGTAAACTAAGGATAATATTAAAATTTCTGCACAACCGAGGACCTATACTTTATAAAAGCAGACCGAAGGCCTAAAAATAACCCACCCCTATATGAATTTGAAACCTTAGCAGGGATTCGGACACCGAGGACGTCCTCAGTCTGCTTTGGTTTGGTACCGCAGACAAGAAGACACACACACGCAAATACACGCACGCAATCTCTCTTTTTCCCTCTCTCTCTGTATGTCTGTCTCTCTGTCTCTCTGTCTCTCTCTCTGTCTCTCTCTCTGTCTCTCTCTCTCTCTCTATAGGCTAACGATCCCCCCCCCCCCCCCCCCCACATGGAAGTCCTCAGCTTCCGCCAGAGACTCTTGGGTTCAATATTTGCATTTTCAATCGAAGAACCATGTTTATTCTCAGTTCCTTATATAAAATGTGAACGACCATTTTGAGCCTTGCAAGAGCCATGTTAGGATTTCGGATTGGTTTTCTCCGAATACAGGATTTGCAGTGTCAACTAAGACATGAAATGGGACGGACAGGGATACTCTTAAATTAGAAACGTGAACAAGTGCTACTCTTTCGAGCTGACCTTGTTTTATAAGTCAGCCTTCAGTTTGACATCATTTGGGGGCTTTTAGATTTTCCTTTTAAAATTGTGACTACATTTAATGCCCTCTCCCGCCTTAATAAAAAAATATATACAATGTAAAAGAAAGAAGTATAATGATATCCAGCTGCAGTGGCGTAGCTTCGGGTTCAAAGAGTTTACCAAAATGTCAGATCAACCTTAGAAACTGAAGAACATCATTTAATTTTTTCTTTCTTTCCAATTTCCCTCCCCCCCCCCCTTTTTTTTTTTTTTTTTTTTTTTTTTTTAATTTCTTCCCTCATTGGTCATCATCAGAGGCGAATCCAGAATTGTCTGAAAGGGGGAGCACCATTGTTGGGGTCCAGTTTCCCTCCAATTTTTTTTTCGGGGGGACTCGCCACCCCCCCCCCCCCCCCCTTGCTTCAAAAGGGGGGGGGGCGCGCTGTCGATTCGCCCCCTCCCCCGGATCCGCCCCTGAAGTGGAATAAACTGAATTATGAATAGCTCTATTATTTCAAGCATTGTGATTTGTCAAAACGCGTCACATGTCATGCAACTTTTTTTTCGGTAAATAAATATTCATTATCACTCATGTTTATTCAAACGCGAGAAGAGGCGCCTCGCTGCAAAAATCCGAAATTACTTATTATTTTTGAATAGTGGATCAAAATCATGAAACCTGACATTCATCTAGTGGAGAATTCATCGTGTATCGACGTAGTATCGTCGTCCTATGATAATAGGATAGCAGTTGCTACAGACAAATACGTCTATGTTTTGGTAATAAGTTAATTTTTATTATGAACCTTATTCTAATACGCTCAATACAGTCCCACCCGTCCGATTCTGTGTGTTGTCCATGAAGTAGTTTCCAAGAATTTTGAAATCGGTTGTCTTTGTTTTTGATTCCCGTTTGTTTACTTCAGTACTTGTTCGTTGGCTCAGTGAGATGGGATGACTAAATTTCATGTGCATTTTCGAATGTATGAAACTTAACAGAATTAATCATCTGGTAGATCTATGGCCAGTATTGGGATTTTACTAAGAAAAATGACAATTGACATTTCAAATTTCCCACACATCATCACATCAGCACATGACACAAGAACGATGTTACCTAGGGATACATAGGGAAGATACTGAAACGCAGGCACTCTGTCTCTGTATTCAGTTCCAAGTTCTTCTTCCTTTTTAAGATGGCTGGATCGTTGTTTGAGATATCAAAAAAACTTTGTAGGAAAACAAGCAATTCATTTTTTCTTAGTTTGGTATCTTTTATCATATGAAACCCTCATTCAGTTCATCAGTTCAATACTCACAGCATCTGTTAAACCCAGGAACAGACAATTTAAAATGGGATATCTCCTTTGGGATTTGGATCTGGATCTGGATCTGGATTAGACAGAAAAGTCTTAGTTGTACGAACTCTGTGGCTTATCAATCTGGTACTGGCCACAGAGTTGTACAGCCCTTGCCATTCATGCTTATGGAGGAGAGGGTAAACACAGAAATACTATGCCTCATAATCACCCATTCCCACGCACGATGAACCTCGCACCGTTTACGCATTGGATAAATGAACAACCCGCGCTGTTCATCTATCCAATGTAGACGGTGCGTAGTCCATTGATTCACATGCCATGCGTGGACTTCGTGATCGCAACATCTCGCTCGCACTTGCGCAGGATACAGATGCACTGAACTCTACGTAGAGTTCAGTGGATAGAAGCAGTGACGCACAACGCGAAATAACTAAATACATCCACAGACTCTAAGCTAGACTAGTGCCGACTTCAGGACAGTTAGGTCATCGTTTCTCATGCAAATAACGATTGACTGACTACACGTACAAGGTAAGAAAAACCTCATCCGTCCAGCCGAAACCTTGCAAATTTACACTTTTTTGGTATTTCAATTGTCCATCTTTCAGGTCGAATATGTCCAGAACCACCTTAGCAAACACAGAGGGTGGTTTGCAAGGTTCACCGTGCATGGGAATGGGTGATTATGAGGCATAGTATTTCTGTGTTTACCCTCTTCTCCATTAGCATGAATGACATGGGCTGTGGCCAGTACCAGATTGATAAGCCACAGAGTTCGTACAACTAGAAAAGTCTGTCTGTTTGGAGGAGTTTTTTTGAAACATTGTTTTTACTTTTGGAGCTCTCCTCCAAGGCAGACGGAAGCCTCCTATAATCACCATAGTCGAGTATCTTTCTGCCTGCGTTAAGTAAAGTAGCTATGGGCAAAAATGGTGAGGTACCTCACCGAAACGTTTTCGACAAAATACAAGTTGTTGATGAAAAAAAAATAGACAGGTTATTGTGGTAAATATATACTTGATATAGTGCAATCACCCAATTTTGGAAATAATCCTAAATTTGCAGATATTTTACCCCGATTTTCCATTTTAACGGGGTTATCGCAATCGAGCGAAGGGAATATACGTACTAGTGAATAGTGAACCCACGCACGCATACGTTGGTCCCAGTCAGGTCCCAGCCATAGGTAAGCACATAACGGAAGACCCCGACAGGAGTGCCAGGGGCAGACTTTGGTCTATGTAAGAGAGGGATTCCATGAAGCCAGATTTAGTCTCAAAGGAGCATATATCCCTGAACGAAATAGACTGATTTTTCGGTCTAGATCTGGATCTGGATGTAATACAGTGCAGGACTTTCTGGTATAATGCACCTGGTCAGGAGAGGGCGATATTGTATTTAGTCCAGAGCTATCCATACAGAGAGTCCTGACACTGGAGGTCGCTTCTGATTGGTCAGTCATTTCATGGAGCTTCAAAAAGTTCCCTCTCATAGAGAATGTACGTGAAAGGGAACTATTGGGAGCTCCATGATCCGCCATGTTTTAAACAAAGAGCGCGTACGCGCATGCTTATTATGCGCGTGTCACAACTCTCTCTATCAACGCGCTCTGATTTAGTCGAAGAGTAGGTAGCTCTTTTCAAGTGTAATTACTATCACTTGCATAACTTTTTAGATCACAAAATTTATCATTACTGGCTGGTTTGTTCCCAACATTTTGGACAAGTCATTTTAAGCCCGTCTGTGATGTTGATATAATCTTTTATCTTCTTTTCAGGAACAAAGGTATAACCCCTCTTTTAGGTTTGACTTTCTCAACTTCTCCAAGGAAATTGTAAAGGATACTAAAGAGGATCATCAGTTTTATAATGTTGGTGTCAACACTGCAGAGATCAAGAAACTTCCCAAAGGATCATGTAAGTAGCATTGACACTTATTGGGGACCAATCACCCAAAATAAAGAAGATATTTTGTTTTGTATGTTTGGGGTTCCATACGTGTATCTTATATTCAAAGTATCAGGTTTAAATATTACTTCTGTAAAGAGATGTTGCAAATTAGAATATCGAAAATGCACTTTGAACAAAGGTAGGAACTATTTGTTACTAGACTTTTTTATGTATCCCTGCTGTAAGCAAACACAAGCACAAGAAAATAAACTCTGTTATGATATATTTCTTTTATTTTCTTCTTTCAGTGTATTTGATACTAGAGTGGACTTCCCTTTTAATACTCCTTCATGGCCTATCATACAACTCCCCATGAAATTTATTATTATTTTTTAAAATTGAATAAAACTATGTTGATACAGTATTGACACACCCCTCTTCATCCACTAGATGTTAAGCAGCAGTTTGCACTGAATGGCTTACTATGGGAACGTGATTCGATGGTGCCCAACCCTGAGAGATTCTTAGCCACCAAATTCTCTCCAGTGTGTGATGACGAGGAGAGGTAAATGCATTGTAGCAAAAAGTCTGGAAAAGAGTCTATGAAGAATAGAAAACTTGATATTCCAAGCAAGGGAGATGGTTCAGGTTTGCTGACCTTTTGGTGGGGGAGTGAGACATCAAAAAAAAGTATGTATTGTGTTAAAAGGGAACATGATTTGTACAATTCTATATACTATGTATAGTATATAGAAATTCAACAAGGAATTCAACAAGACCTTGACATCACTTCTGTCTACGACAGAATAAATTTCTGAAGAAGTCGAAAGATGAAAGCTTAAATTTCCTGAGTATCCTGCGTCATCTTTGGTTTGAATTCATCCCAAGTTATGTACTATACTATGTAGTATGTACTACATGTACATGTATATCGATAATTTTTTGATTTATTACATTTTTATGAGACTTTCTCTCTTGCAAGTACATTACCAAATTGCCAATGAGAAGATGATTTTATCAACTTATTCATCATTTCCATCTTGTTTGAATTTCATTATAATCATTTTGAAAAGCTTTAATTTTGGCTGAAAATGGATTTGTAACCTTGCTTAAATGGCAGAATTTAACATCCATGATTTAATATTCATGCGTTCAACTAATAAAAAAGAAATACCCTGTCCGTCCCTGTTTGTCATTATCCATGATCTGAGATTCCATTATGAGAAAGTGATTTTGGAAGAACTGCAGAATACCCTGTCTGTCCCCACCACACAGGTAACTTTAACCCTAACCCTTATCCAAGCCCTATCCCTAACCCTAAGACCTGTGTACTGATGTGTGGTTGAGTATTCTGCAGTTTAGCTGTGATTTTATATAATGCCCACAACTGAAATCAGTCTTTTATTCAAGTGGCCAAAAGCATCATCTTGTCAACCATGGCATACATGTGCATATCCTTTGATATGTAAGGATAGTAAACTTATTTATAGCATTCATAGTCGATTCATAGTATTCATAGCCTATTTACTTTGATTTGAAATAATTTACTGGTTATGTTTTGAAGGAGTATCCTGGCAACATTGTCACGTGACCACAGGGTTGTAGTCTATTGCACTGGAAAAGTACAGGGTTTTATAAAGGTAAGTGCTGAGTAGTGAATCTGCTAATTGTTATCAAAATACACAATATTCACAACTAAAGGCCACCGCACACCTTACGATCGGTCTGCGATCCCATTTACTCTCTATGGCATTAAATATTGGCATTTTAACAAACGAATTCTACCCTATTCAGGTTTTGAAAAGTAATATGAATACTAAACATAGGGTTTTGGTGAGCTGTCAGCTTTCTACAGGGAATAAGGGCAAAATTAGTTTCAATTCATAGGCAGTAGTACGATTTTTGTGACGTCACTATGACTCGGAGCCGATTTGGCCATTCCACCAACTAGAAAACGTGGCAAAGGCCGTATTATCGATTTTACTATCTGTATGACTATGCAAACCCTCAATCAAAAATATTTTCCTTTTTTAAATTATTTGTCAAACGATATTACATTTTCTTCTGAAATCGGATCGGAGACCGATCGTAAGGTGTGAGGTGGCCTTAAGATATGACTGTTAAGCATATTGGGGGCATCATTGCAAACAATAAAAACAAACACTGTGTGAAATTTCTTCTCAAAAAATTAGATTGACAGGTAATTCTAGCATATTTTTTCCCCTAGGGCATCTACCAAAGGCATTCAGAAAACAAAAAAAAACAAAAGAGTCAAATTCTTAACATGCTCATTCATGCTCTGCCTTAAACTTCCAACATTCATTCTTTTTCAAATCAATATATGTATGGACAATTGATTAATATGGACAATTAATTAATGTGCTCCTGGCTCGGAGCAGATGATTTTAGTCTTGTGGATTTCTCATTTGAGCTTAGGGATTGAACCCTCACCCCCAGAGTCCCTTTATGGAAGAGTTAAAAACTCCTTATTTGAACGCCATTTTCTTTCCACTATAATGCAGTATTTGTTTTTGAGTGCATTATAAGCAACTGTATATTCAAAACTGAAAGAATCCAGACACCATTATGTTTTTTAAAAAAGACAAGACATCCATGTCATTACTCTCTATAAAAGGACTCGACTTGCCCGCTGACACCCCCCCCCCCACACCCTCATCCAACTCCGTAATTATAGTGATCACTGGTGATATAGCTTATATGATATTTATATGTGTTTGTGTGTGTGTGAATTGTAGGTGGCAAATCTTTCAGATAAATTGTACGAGTATGCCAAGAAGACAGATTTCACCCTCGTCTCTGATAGTAAGGAGGTATCGCCAGACAAAGAACGATCCACTGACTTTGATGTGTGTCAGAGTAGAATGAACTCTGTGAATGTTACAGGTAAGAAGGAATCCAAATTGAAGGCTTTCGGTGAAAAAGTTATTGATATATTCTTTCTTTAAAAGAACCTGCTGCAGGGCGTTTAGCAGAATTAAAGAAAAGTAAATCAAAGGGAACAGATCATTGTGGAATAAAATTGAATCAAACACTGACAAGAAACTATTTGTGGTTTTCAGTTTTGGTTTTTCATTTTTGGTTTTCTTACACTGATTATGAGGTTAAATGGACTGAGGAAAAGGAAAGGAGGGAGTGATCCATATTGGAAGAGTTTATGAGCAGGTCACAGAAGTTTGAAGAGTGTACATGTAGTTCTGAAAAGAACTCTGTAGATTAGTTCTGAATGAGAGTATTCTTTCAATAAATGGAATGATAAAAACTCAGCAGGCTAATTGAGCTAATATTTCTTTGAGTAGCCTCTGCATATTTATTCTCTCTTTTACTTTACCAAGTTTATTTGCACCATTAGATATGACTTGTCAATGAATCATTATTGTTGTATGCAGAATTATCTTCATATGCCGAAACAACAAAATTAATTCAACTGAATTGTCAATTGTACATACATGTATATCCTTTCTCTCATATTTTGTCCAGGTTTGGAATGGTCTAGAGTACTCAGTTCATCCATTGAGAAGGCCCCACCTAGAAGAGGCAAGCGTAGTGCCAAGAGGAAGAGCACGGAACCTGATGCTGCAACTGTAACAACCAAAGACTTCATTCTTCTGGCCACGGCTCTCAAAAACAACCATGTTGTCCTTTGGCAGTTTCCATGCCCTGTCAATCAAAAGTGAGTATGGAGGACACTGGCGGATTTAGAGAGGGCACAACCAGCCCATGTTTCCTTTTAAAACCAGTGTGGCCTACCATAGTACACAAAAAAATAATGTGCCAAAGCTTAGAGTTAGAGCAATTGTGTCAAGGATTCTGAATTACATACACCAATCATTCCTTAAAGGGAAGATTGAGTTCTGGGAAAGGTGAAATATAATTTGTGAGCTTTCTCATTCTTTTTATGTTAATTTGGAAGGTTATCATAGTAGATATGTCCCCTGAAAAGGATTGCCCTTCAAATGCTCTCATATTCAAAATATGACAAGAAACAGCTGAAATGTTCGGGCCGAACATTTGTGTGTAGTCCCATATACACATTTCTGTGTGCAGTGCACATGATTCTCAGTAGGATTGAGTCAATTTCTTATAATTTTGGTGATTTCAAAACCTTACAGCATACACCAATTATTATTTGCTATATAATAAACCTTTCCCATTTGCTTTGAGATAGTTTCTTTCACAATTCAATCTCATAACCAGAACTCAACTTTATCTTTAAGCCCGGGTTATTTTTCACACTCGCTCAGCTGTGGGGGGATGGATTCCACCAACCCCCCTGGGATCTCAGCCATGGAGTGACAAAAATTTCTGAACTTGGCACACAGAGTATTTTATAAAGAATAACCCTGTACATTCTCTCAACGGGTTATCTCAAACGGTTTTTGAATTGTTGCTAATTGATTATTTACATATATTTGTGATTGGACAATTGTGTGCACTACACATGGAGAAATTACCATTTTGGCTGTGCACAACGCCGCATTTTATGACGCTGTGCGGTACCAATTGGTCAAAATTATATACAGGTAACTCTGCCTAAGTCAAATCTCTTGGGACCACAGAAATCTGTTCAACTTAGGCGAAATTCGACTTAGAAGAGGTAAAAAACACATGTTTTGCTCATTCTGTTCTGAAAAATTGCTTCGACTGAGGCGATTATTCGATTTATGGAAAGTCGACTTATGCAGAGTTAACTTTATATTTTCGTAACAGTTGACAGCTATGCATTAGCCACACAACGAGCGACAATGATCCTGTGGTTGCCATGTTGGCCTGTAAAGTGGATGCTGTTCGTGAGTCATGTAGCGAGGGAGTTTTGCAAAGAGAGTTATATAGATCGGACTGTACATGTACATTATAGAAACTAATATGTTGTGGGTATACATTGATTAACCCTCAAAATTTTTCATGAAAGGAAAAGAAAAACAATTAAAATGACAAAATTCATGCTCACAATGACAGAACGATAAAACAATGATAAAACTCATGACAGTCCCGGCAAATTTTAGGCAAGAAATGCAAATTTTGCAGAGGGTTTTTTTACTGTCCGTCCTTCACAGCCTCGATAATTTCAATCAGATAATGTTTTTATCTGAATATGGGGGAATTAGAAGGTGTATACTTTGCTTGATTGTGCAAAAGACTTTTACATTTCAATCTGTCTCTCTCTCTTTCACTCTCTCACTCTTTTACTCTCTCACTCTCTCACTCTCTCACTCTCTCACTCTCTCACTCAATCACTCTCTCACCCTCCCTCCCTCTTCCCTCCCTCCCTTCCTCTCCGTCCCCACCACTCCCTCTCCCCTCCCTCCCTTCCTCTCCGTCCCCACCACTCCCTCTCCCCTCCCTCCCTTCCTCTCCTTCCCCACCACTCCCTCTCCCCTCCCTCCCTTCCTCTCCGTCCCCACCACTCCCTCTCCCCTCCCTCCCTTCCTCTCCTTCCCCACCACTCCCTCTCCCCTCCCTCCCTTCCTCTCCTTCCCCACCACTCCCTCTTCCCTCCCTCCCTTCCTCTCCGTCCCCACCACTCCCTCTCCCCTCCCTCCCTTCCTCTCCTTCCCCACCATTCCCTCTCCCCTCCCTCCCTTCCTCTCCTTCCCCACCACTCCCTCTCCCCTCCCTCCCTTCCTCTCCTTCCCCACCACTCCCTCTCCCCTCCCTCCCTTCCTCTCCTTCCCCACCACTCCCTCTCCCCTCCCTCCCTTCCTCTCCGTCCCCACCACTCCCTCTCCCCTCCCTCCCTTCCTCTCCTTCCCCACCACTCCCTCTCCCCTCCCTCCCTTCCTCTCCTTCCCCACCACTCCCTCTCCCCTCCCTCCCTTCCTCTCCTTCCCCACCACTCCCTCTCCCCTCCCTCCCTTCCTCTCCTTCCCCACCACTCCCTCTCCCCTCCCTCCCTTCCTCTCCGTCCCCACCACTCCCTCTCCCCTCCCTCCCTTCCTCTCCGTCCCCACCACTCCCGCCCACCCTCCTTTCCTCTATACCTTCCTTCTTTCCTCATTCCCTATATATCTTTCTGAAATAACAACAGGAGCACACCACAGTTGGCTGCAGTCCTTCATACTGATGATCCTCCAACAGCCATGCATTGGTGTGGCCATCATAGTGACAACAGTGAAAAAGGTGAGACTTCTAGACCCATGCAGTGTGACTCAATAAAAAGGAAACCCATATTCAAGCCCCAATATCATAAAAGCCAAGTGAAATCGCTGAAATGTATTATAATGGTGTAATAGTTGATATTATCTTCTTTAGTATGATAGGCTGCTCACAGAAATGCACTCATGGGTGATCGAGCACTGGTCATTTTGAATGATGTTCAGGAGTTACTTGCATTATTCATAAGACAAGTGCATTCAACTGGAATGGAGACCATTCTACAAAACCTTGAGTTGACCATTCATTTCATTCAAAACTTGGGTAGGGGCAAATTGGGACAATTTTCACTGTTCAGCTGTCCATGGTCAGATTTTATGGATCAAGAAGTCAAAGTAAAGGAAACATGATAGGCTAGAATGTGAATATCTTTGATTAAATCTATATGTACTGATTGCAATGATAGTTACGGTTGAATGGGGGTTTCCTTTGTATTGACTCACACTGTATAGTTTTCAATTTCCTACACAAACCTAACTCTAACCATGGAGCAAACACCATACCAAACCCTAACACTTACTAATCTTAAAAACCCCTTTACAACCCTTCAACTCTCACCTGAAGCAAATGTTGCAGGTCTAGAGTAAATTTCAAAGAACCAATTTTGAAAATAATACAGGACTGCTTTTTTCACATAAATGTGACATATAAAAGTGGTCTGAGTCCCTGTTTGTAACATGTATGTATTCCGCTTTTGACGTACAAAAACCAAGATGAGACGAAGACTCATTACACACATATTTTCCTTTTGAGGGGTGTAATAGAATATTTGCAACATGAACTATTTTCAAAATCATTTTGAATCATTCCATCAATTTACAGTATTGACCGGGGGCAAGAATATGCACAAAACTTTCTTTTCTTGGTTCACTCTGTTACAGCTTACCTAGCTACTGGTGGATATGAGGGAAGGATAGCAGTGTGGGGCGTCTCTTCTGAGGGAGATGTGACAGTAGAAAGAGAGCTGGACGTGTGGATAGAGAAAGATGATATACCGGTTCAGGCGTTGACTTGGGTCCATGCACTGTGTGTAAGTTTTTAAAACAATCTTGAATTCTGGTAGCAATGAAAAATTATATTTTTTACAGAATCCAACACTATTCTCACCATTATCTGTGTTTGTGAATAAAGAGCATTTGCCTAATGAGTCTGAGAGAAAGTGTGCATTTGATGTGTAATAAACAGAATAGACGAGGCATTCCATGAAATGTAGCGACTCAGTGCAAGTGCATGTCCAGGCCATATACATTGTCTACTTGAAACATTGTCCACTATGTACTTATCCGTGTTGGCGATTTTCAGGATTTGCAGTTTTAGGTACATGTACATGTATATCCCTTTTTTGAAGAATTGAGCGAATCTGTATTTTGACCCGGTAACCTTTCAGAAACACCTGTTACCAGGAAGTAAGAGAGCAGAATTTGAAACTACATTGTGGTTTCATGTAGGTGAAATATCAGTCAGACATTGTTCTTTTTGTATTCTTGCCCCCCAGACTGGTGAATCATTTGTGCTACTAGCTGCCAAAGGCCCCTGTGTGTTAGTCTTCCAGATACGTCTGATAAAAGGGAGCATGAAAATGGCCCACCAGTCTCATACATTGTCAATGCACACTGCTTTGGTTTCAGGTAAATTTCTCAGCTTTTCCCAGTGTAGCTCTCTTGTTCAATGTGTTTTTATTTTGGTGTACCGTATGAAAAATGAATACATATTTTATTGAATTTGTGAAAATGTAGCCCCAAAACCTTATCGCTATTCACATTGTGTATTGGAAATTAGAAATATACTATTGAGTGTAAAGTTGATCAGAATTTTGAATTTTCTGTTATCATGCAATCTGTAAGCTGAGTCATGTACATTTTGGACATAATGTCTCTTAAATTATTTTGTTTTTGCTACCGTATGCAGTGGAACCTTATTATAACAAACTCCTTGGGATCAAGGAAATTACCACTTTATATCAAAACCTTGTTATATCAGCGTTAAAAAACACTAGAATACACAGAAGTGGGACCAGCAAAATTACCTTGTTATAATGAGATATTGTCATATCAGTGTTCTTTATAACGAGGTTAGATTTTAGTAAGTCATTGGAACTTGTAGGGTTATCAAAATGTTCTCACAGTCTGTCATATTGATTTCCTTTTGATATTATAGATTTAATAACTAATAAATTTCTTTTATCTCTTCCAATGAAATGCAGGTATGTGTAACATCAGAGATAAAGTGTATACCTCATCAATAGATGGCAGCATACAGGTCGCTCAGGTCAAGCAAGACAATGGTAGGTTTGATGAATTTTGTTGGTTTTCTTACTTATTCGGTGTCACCAAACATGTGTAACACAAATAATTTTTTATGGGCGAAGTTTTTAACCATAAGGGCCTGTATTCTCAAAAGCCATCTAATTTTAATCAAGGCTTAAACCCCACCTAAGTGTGTAGATTTAGTCCACCAAATATTAAACTTAGCAATTCATGAATCCATTCTGAATTTCTAGAAGAAAGACAAGATTTTCTTTGTCCAAAATTATATACATTGTCCAAATCTGGTATTGGCCAAACTGGCTGGCTATATTAGGGTTTAATAATAAACATTGTAGGCTGAGGCTGCATTTAGCAATATTTTTCCAGCTCTTCTCCATAATAAAACAGTACACAAAGTTGTATCCAACAAGCCCAATACAGTACAGTTGAGTACGGTAGGTGCACACAGGCTCATGTAGAGCAGACAGATTGAATGATATGAATGAAGCTGTGCATATCTGGGGGGTTTTTTGCAATGAATCTCTTATATAAATCCTTGTTATTTGATTAGAGGAGACAATTTTTTATTGGTCAGTGTTGTGATGGATGGCAAATAAATCCCAATTTTTATAGGCTAACTTTAGGCAATAGACAGTTAATACATAAAACTTACCTGTGCAAGTACATGTACACTGCTGCACATGGCATATGTAAAATAACTGGGTAGTATTGTTGTTTCTAGTGCGTGCAAAAAATGTGCCATACTCTAAATTAATCACACATTACTGAGACCAATTATTTTGATTAGGATCTGATAGGGGTAAGTTGCATGACATGTGATGAGATTTATACAAATTGTGGCTCTTTTCTGACCCAGCACTCTGTTCTGTAACCTTCATCTTTGACCTTTGACATTTACATGTAGGTATCTCTGTAGATCTGAGTTTGCTTGAACAACCAAAATTCATGACAACCAGAATTAATGGCATGTCAGCATCTACCAATGGTGTTTACCTCACAACAGTCAAAAGGTACATGTCTGTATATAGGAATTTGATTTACAAGAAAGATCTTGGTTTCTAATGAAAATTATATATAATGCTCGCAGATTGCAACATGATATTTATCCAAGCATTACAAGCTATAAAATAAATGAATTATATTTACTGTTAAAAAAGTTTGACAAGAAATGTAATATATCATGAATAGAAAGACTACTGGTAATGAAATTTAGTTATTTCATTTTCATTAATATTTCAGAAAATATTAGAGAATATGTTACAGGTTATTAAACTGGTAATTTAAAAAACTCTTTCATATTAATTTTTTCACCCCCATTTAAGTGCTTATCGAGTCATTGATTAAGCAGCACATATTTATTGGGAAGAAGTTTTCAAAACCATTTTGTTTGAGGGATAATGAGGGATATAGATAGACCCTCTTTATACTAACATATCAAAGTGAGTTATTGATGATAATATGTACTCTCACATTATATTATTTTTAGGCACTCCAATTATGCCACACACATAGAGAAGTCCAATCTCAAATTCACTCAAGTAGCGACAGATGAAGAGACGGGGCAGATGCTTATGGAACCCAAAGGTAATTTGGTGGTCTTCAAATATTTAAAAGGAACAAATCATTAAAAAAGATATTTGTATACTTTCAGAAGACAAAATAAACATTTTTTTAAATATACAAGATATTGAAATAGTTATGGATTAGAGAGCATGAAGGGGAAAATGATTTCATAATAAGGCCTGCATGGAGGTTAAATTATAGTTTGCTTCTAATGGGTGTATGGATGCATTGACTAGTCGTCTCTTTGATATTTTGAGTGTAATGTATTCGCACTGAACCCAAAACATACAGAGTAAAATATATTTTGATGATTGGTCCAGTAGCCTTGATTAGTGCTGTATTTGGTCATGATACTCTAAAAGCCCACCGCACACTATACGATCGACTACGATCCGATTTTGGAAATAAATCGCAATAGCATTAAATATAGGCATTTTAACATGTGAAAGTTATCTGATTCAGGTTCTGAACAATAATATGAATACTCAACATAGGAATATGGTGCGATGTCAGCCTTATATCCGGAATAAGGGCTAAATCAGTTTTGAATCGTAGACAGTCGCAGGACTGCTGTGACGTCACACGATTTGAAGCCGATTTGGCCTTTCCTCCGACTAGAAGGCGTATTAGGCCGTAATTTCGATTTTATTATCTATGTAACTATTCAGAACCTCAATCAAACATATTTTATGTGTTTAACTGTTTATATCTAATGCTGTAACATTTTCTTTCATAGAATCGGATCATAGACCGATCGTATAGTGTGCGGTGGGCTTAACACCAGAAACTTTTGAGTACAGGAGACTTACTTGAATTTTGCAAGTGGCCCAATCTTGCAGAAGTCTCTTGCAATGAAATACTTAATTCCCAACATTAAATTTTTTTGCATTTCATGAAAGTTTCAGGTGGCAAAAACAGCCAACATCAATAGTTCCCAGAAGTTTCAGGTCGCACTGATTATCCTATTAAACTGTAATCTTTCTCATTTGCCCCCAGGCAGGCTGTGCTACAAATTTGACTGCCTTGACTGGCTCTACCAGAAGTTGTCACCAGATAGAGCCATTCAGGATACGACGGAAACCATCCTCTCTGAAGATGTGTTAGCAAACAGGACCCAGAGTGAGATATTGTACCTGTTGAAGCTAAGACGCCTTGTTGTGATGATGATAGTACACAGGCTATCCCGTGAGATATACAACACAAGAGGGAGAAAGAGAGATAGCCTCGAGGAGATGATCAAGATAAATGTAAGTGTTTACCATCAGGGGCATCACTGGACTATTTTGAATGGGAGGAGGGCTGTCGGACCAAATGTGAGACAAGGTTGCTGAAAAATTTTCACTGATCAAACAAAGAAAAAGAAAGTGGCGACAGGTTTTCAATTTTTTTTCTCACCCAGCAAAAGTGAAAAGAAAAGGTCATCAGTTTGCAACATTTGCAGAAAGTCTACAAAATTGTCCAATATACCATCTGAATTTTTTTTATGGGGGATGTCACACCCCCACACCCCCTCTGGCAACACCCTTGTTCACCATGTTATTACAATGACTTGATGGGATGGGTTAGCACCAACTTTTTTAAAGACATTTCTAGATTATGAAAATTTTGAATATTGCATGGATATATTTACATTGTTTCTATATCTGGCATTTCAAACTTATATTTATTCACTTTGATTGGTAGTGATAGAACACAATACCCTATACACCACATACAGGTACCATGTAAAAAATAAATCATATCTTATCATTCTATACAGGAAGGTCAAGTCAGGGAAATCTCAGATCGCATTGTGAAGCTGCATATAGAAAGAAGCTTGGAAGCACTAGCATCAGGTATAATTTTGATTTTTATGAAGTTTAGCAAAATATGGAGGCATGTAAAACAGCCGCTGTAACATCTGCCAATGCGTAATTGCCTTTTACCTCTTGGGTCCTGCTTGCTGAGGCAGGCATGCGCCAGAAATCAGTGGCAAAGTTGGGGGGGGGCAGAATATGCGTAACCCCCAAGTCTAAAGAAAAGTGAAAGAAAAAAGTAAAAATGGAGAGAGAAAAAGTAGAGTGGGAAAGGGAATGTGAAAAAAAATGTTAAAACAAACACCCCTTGACCCTGTTCCTTTCATCCTCTGAGTAAATCCAGTGCCCTCTCCCCCCACCCCCCCCCCTCCCCCCCCCCTGGTGCCAGTGCCCCTCAATGTCTGAACCCAATTTACACCTCTGTTCCATACATTGGTGCATGTGAGAAAGATTCCAGAGAGAGGAAAGAGGAATATTGATCGGCCAGATGCAGTCTTTTGTTAAAATCATGCAGTTTAATGTTCCACTAGCTTTGGCTGAGCTACATGTACATGTACCTAGCTGAATTTAAGCTCAATCATTTTTAAGGTTTGTTATTTTTCAGTCTCCCCCTCACGTGTGTCCCTAGATTGGATTTATAGGTATTGGATCAATTTTGCAGACAAGTTTTGCAAAAGCAATTTCAACAAGCAAAATCTATGTTTTCTGAAGTTACATGGTACCCAGGGCTTCACACAAACCTTTTTTTTTTGTAGGGGTCCAGATATGACTTTTTAAGATGGGAATGCATATAAAGCTCCATGTTAAAATTTTGAAATTTATGGGTCTGGACTAAGATTTTGGGCACCTTACAGTGTCAAGCCCTTGATAGCTATAAAATTTCAACAGTATAGTCATAGTATTCATAAATGAAATGTATACCTGAATGATACAAAAAATAATCAAATCAAATCAAATCTGTATTGAAATGAATCACAATCAATTAGTCATCACAGGAATTAATACATCAATAGATTTATTAGAAGTACATGTACATGTAGTTTAAATATGATATCAATCTTCATGAAAAGTAATATCTTCTCTGGTTTCATTTCAGCTGACGAGACGAAAAAGTGCTCAGGAAGATCCAAGCGTGTTCAAAAGCTGATGTCTGATTGGCTGATGCTCAATGAATCACATTCCAAAGAACCAATCACATCAACTGACTCAGTAGATGGGGGCGAATGTGAGAGTTGCAGATTGTGTGGAGAGAATATCCTTTGTCAAGTGAACCAAGATTATCAACACAAATATTTAGAAACCAGACTTTTAATTATTTGCCAACTTCAAAAAAAAAAATCGCTGATTTGAACCATAATTTTGTTTTATTTTTTCATTCAAATAGTTATTTCAATCAGTGTTTGTTTATTTATTTGGATTTTTGGGCCAGCCCTGAATGTAAGCTCTGCAAAAATAAAGAATTAAAAACATCTGTTTCCCCATCATCTTAGTGAAAAAAAAGTTAGTGATTTTAATCTTTATTTGACTAATAACGGCATATTTTTAATCACTGATATATGTACGTGTATATATAGCAATTTAAAGGGTACCAATCACCCAAAATAATTTTTGCTCTGTGTGTTAGAGGTTTTATGTCGTTATACTATATTCAAAATATGGGCTTCAAATATTAATTCTATAAAGAGATATTGCAATTTCAATTACACTCTCTATAAGCGTAAAAGCGACTCGTGAGTAGACTACTCAACGCACCCGTACGTGCTCGCCAAGATGAAGACTCGAAAATCGGTTCTGTGCGAGCATTTTCATGTTATCCTTTATTTCCTTCATTCTCATTAACTGTTGACCTATAGAATACCAGACAAATTTTCTTTGAGGTTGATTTTATACTTTCTAGCTGTACACAAATGATTGGTACACTTTAAACCCCCCCCCCAAAAAAAAATAAAAATAAAAATAAATAAATAAATAAATAAATAAAATGACTAAACCCTGCTTACTTATCATTACTTCTTCAAGCTCCATGATGTAAAATAGTTTATTCTTCTGAGTTAACTAATTTCGTATGTTGGGTAATGTAATTTGCTGATGTGTTTAGTTTAACGAATTTCAGTTATGAATGATATACAATGGCCACCTTTTTCATAATGCTAAGAAGAGAATGGAGGAGGAACATTATAACTAAATTCAAAATAACACAATCATTTGAAATTTTGCGTGGAAAGATTTCAGTTTCGATTGTCTGCTTTTATTGGTGTTCTCTTCCGAATGGTATTCCTTGACTTCCTTCATCACATATCCCACTCACATCAAGAGAAGATGGCTCCTGTCAAAATGGACACAGATGGAGTAAGTCTTAAAACACTGGGCCAGTGTTCAATTCAATTCATGACAAGAAGAATGGTCCCAACTCCATCGAAACACTTTTTTAGTTCTTAAAAAGAATATGTTGATAAGTTTAGGAAACGGAACACTTTCATGTTAATGTATTAAGTAATGTATGTTCATTCATGCAGATGGAATCATTCTCTATCCTGAACTTCTCTAAAGATATCAAGTTTTATCTTTACCTACAAAACTGTTGGGATGGAGTTGGGTCCTTTTTTTTTAACTCAGGTTTGAGCTTAGATGAAATACATTGGTATTCAGTGGCATCTTCTTATTAAAGGGTACCAATCACCAACAAATATTTTGCTCTGTATGTACGAGGATCCATGTCGTTACACCATATTCAAAATATGGGCTTCAAATATTAATTCTATAAAGAGATATTGAACTTTTAATTACACTCTCTATAAGTGTAAAAGTGACTCGTGAGTAGACTAATTGACGCACCCATAGGCGATCGCCAAGATAAGGGCTCGCACATAACCAAACTCGGAGTTGGTTCTGCACGAGCATTTTCATGCATTGCTTTATTTCCTTCATACTCCTTAACTGTTGACCTATAGAATGCGATATAAAGTTCTTTGAGGTTGATTTCATACTTTCTAGCTGTACACAAATTCTTTTTTTTTTCTGGTGATTGGTACACTTTAAAATAAGCAGGTTTAGGACAAATGTAAGGAAATTAAGCTGCACAAAGGCAAATGAAAGCATTCATTGCTTACAGTGCACATAATTGTTTGAAATAGCTGAGGCTGAATAAACAGCAAGAGCAAAGTTTGTGATGTCACAATAGGAGGGTATTTTGGCTTCATTTGGCTTGCTAGGATACTACAGATTAAATCTTCAGTAAAATGTTGATTTAAAGGGATTGATTAACTTTGTAAAACATTCAAAAATCAGCTCAAATGCCAGTGAATTGTGTGCAATCCTCTAACTACATATATAATTAAGGATATGTGAAAGTTTGAGAGAAAATGGAACCCGTTTACTATCCAAAAAAAGAGAAAAAAGCGATCAAACGCTATAGCGCAAGTCGCTCTGCTTCTTCCCTGCGCTGCAGTCACAAAAACCAAGCACCAGTGCTTGGCGATTTCAGAGCGGGTTTCCAGCCCGTGAAGAAATAGGGATTCGTTCATTGTGCGGTATTCTGTGATAGAACCATAAGAATTCTTTAGGGTTCGGTGGTACTAGTATCCCGACATCAATATTCAATCGTAAATATCCTGAGATATAAAAGACCGATCAGCTTATAAAACTCAGGCGATTCCTGTCTGACCTAAAGATTTGCAATTATGATTACAGCATTGGCTGGAACAGTGATTTTTTGTTTTCAATCCTGGGCAAAGTTAATCAATCCCTTTAATCCAAGCATTGAATTGTACATGTAGATGTATATCAGATTCTCTATATTTAAAATTAATGAAATAAATTGGTAAAGAAGTGGGGTGTTTTTAATGTTGACTATATTTGTTCCTTTCAGAGCGTTGTAGCCTGTCTTTGATGCTGTGTCAGACCTTGAAACCAAACAGCTGTGTTTTCTGCAGGACTTGCTATGCATCACAAGAAGACATGGGTAAAAAAAAAAAATCATAATTGTTGTTGTTGTTCTTCTTCTTCTTAAGCTATGAATGTTTTGTTATTTTGTAGCATTCTACATAAGAAAATGAATTATGAAAACAAAAAAACATTATGTATGTATGGTGGGTAAACAGTAGGCTGCATAATTAGTGCCAGTAATAGATTTATTAGAAATATGAGTTTCCCTCCTTTTCACTTAAAGGTATTAGATAGTTTTGGGAAGCCCTCAAAAACTTTTTGATAAAATTTCTTTGATTTTACTTAATAAATAGCAGGGTATTAACATAACTAAGATGCTGTGAAGTTTTTTCCTCCTCAAGTGAAATATTTATCGAATTAGAGGTGAAAAGAATAAAAATCCCTGGCCCAAAAAAGAGGGGATGTAAATTCGAACAACGGCCACACACATTACTCACACGAGGATTGCTGTGTGTTATAGAATACGCTACACATAGTGCGAAGTGCTGGGTTTATTGTGTGGGGAACCTTCGGGTGGATATGGTCTCAGCGTGAGGCAGTGAAAAGCTGTTACCAAGCATTTCTTACAGATATGTACACTAAAATTTGTTCGAAATCATGAATGGAATGTTAAATAATCTCGTACATGTGCCTTATGATAAAAGGAGAATAGTATGTGACTATGTTAGATAAGTTTCTTGCCAGTATGATTTTTGCTACCGAGACTGTCTATGAGCTTTAAGTTATGGACTTTAGAACTCTTATTTTGGTCACCTTACAGAAAATTGATGATGTGGAACCTCCTCATAAAGTAACCTCATTGTAATACAATATGTTTTCTGGTCCCACTTCTTTGTATTTTGTTGTTTTCGAGTACTGATAAAGCAAAGTTTCAATGTAAGATAGTAATTTCTTTGGTCCAGAGGAGAAAGTGAAACAACTCCTTGATGTTTATAATGTTAATAAATATTTATTTTCTGCCCCATCCCCGCAAATGATGGGGAAAAAAAAGAAAATGGGAAAGAGAAGAAAGGAGATGAGGGAAGGGAATTTGAAAAGAAGACGTGAGGACACCCTCCTTACATGGGTTGCCTTGTTTATTTGTACATGTATTTCATCCATCTACTAAGTACAGTGCAATCCCCTCTTGGTCATTGTGTCCTATGTGCCCCCTCCCTATCCGCACATCACACAAGACAAATAAATGAAAAAGAGAAAAGGAGAGAGAAAGGGAGAGGGGGAAGGGGATGTGAAAAGAAGCAAAGTAAGATGGTAGGATACCCCCTCCCTCAATGGATGGCATTCTAATTTGATATACAGTGGAACCAAAAAAGACCAGAGTTTCCTCCCTTCCCCGCGTTCTCCCCGCTCCCCCTCCCCGCTCCCCCTCCCTGCTCCCCCTCCCGGCCCCATGATGACAGTACAGTGGAACCACATTGTAAAGAACACTGTTATAACAAATTCTCATTATAACAAGGTCATTTTGCTGGTCCAACTTCTGTGTATTCTATTGTTTTTTTAGCCCTGATGTAACAAGGTTTTGGTGTAAAGAGGTAATTTCCTTGGTCCCGAGAAGTTTGTTATTACGAAGTTCCACTGTACCCCATCAGTGGTAAAAAGGTACCATATCCTGCTGTCAAATATCAAGAATAAAAAAAATTTCACACTTGCTCAAAAATTTTAAAAATCCTTTTTTGTCCTACATGTATATGTACATGTAGATAATTGTGTATTATATATTTGTTTGTCTTGCAGACAGCGCCTGGCTTCAGAATCTTCTCCATTCCAATTGCCTTTGGTGTGATGGACCCCTTACAGACAGATGACAGCCGACATTACTGTCACATAATGGCTCATATTGGTGCTCTAATTGAATATTTTGCTTAATGATTTTTAATTAATAACTAATACAGATGTTTGCAATGTGTATAATCCTCAAAGGGAAATCCGGACTTAATTGCAAGTTGATTTGAAGGATTGCAGAAAAATGAGAAGAGCAGATTGGTGGAAATTTGAACCTATTCAGACAATCAATAAGAAGGTTATGCATTTTAAAAGTTTGTAATCACTATGAAATATGGGAATTTCAGATTGGTAATTATTAAACTTAACTCAAAAAATGTCCAGCTCGGTTAAGGTCCTAACAAGGGAAATAAAGCTGACTTTGTAATATTAGAAAATCAGTTCCGATTCATTGTAATAAGATGACCCGGTTTGAAAATGTGAATGCTTTCCATCACATCTCATTGGAGGCTGTTTAAAGATGTTTCATCTGAGTGCCTAATTTTTGTTGAGGCAACAATGCAATGGGTTTTTTTTAATCATTCATTATATATTCCAATGCTGTCAAAACTAGGATTAAAAGGAGAACATGAATACAAGAAAAAGACATATTATGCCAGTTTCTTCTTTTGTCAAATGAATTGGACTTTGTGATATACATGTACATGTACTAGTAATTAGAAAATTGGTTCCAATTAATTCTACTAATCAAATGACCCTGTTACAAAATGTGATTGCTTTTCATAACATCTCATCAAAGGCTGTTTAAAGATGTCCCCTCCACTTACCTAATTCCTTGAGGCAAAAATTCCATACATGTGTTTGTAATCATTCATTGATAGGTACATGTAATGATGCTTTTTTTTATTATACATGTACATGTATCTATTGCAATACATGTACTGTCAAAACAAGGATTAAAAAAAGAACAAAGAATACATAAAACAGACATATTGTGCCAATTTCATCTTTTGTAGAATGTTTATCTCTGTGTACAATGATTTGGGTATTTACATGACATTGATGGAGTTGAAGGGACCAGAGAGGAAGATTAGGATATGTGTATGGAGCCACCAAGAAATCAGGGGCTTGTTGCAGGAAACCATCTTAAATCTAAGTTTATGAATGGTACCATGTGAAAATGTCAGAGGTAAAATAGAAATCTTCCTGGACATCCCACTTAAATGCATGCTTATTTTTAAACACTTGTTTCAAAGGGATGTTAGTGAATTTAAAAGATGATTTCTTGCAACAGACTGGCCATACACAGAAAATTTGGAAAATCAATTTCCCACAAATGAGAAGACAGATAAAATGTTGGTACATGTCATCCCCCAGGAAGGTGTCTTGATATTAAAGGAGAATGAAACCCTGGGGAAATAGCCATTTCAATGAAAAGAGAGGATAGGGAGAAGCAATTTAAAAAAGTTCCATCAAAATCAGTCATGAAATGAAAAAGTTATGAAAGTTTGAAAAGTCTCAATTTACTTTCTATGGCGATCCTCAAATTGGCAATGTTGCTTCAAAATAGCAGGTTTAGTAGTACCATGGATATACTACTCGAATAGTATATCCATGGTAGTACAACTCTGAGAACTCTCAATATGTTTTGTATACAAAATTTCATATTTTCTCCACCATCTCTAAAAATGCTGCTTGTCTTTTTGTGAACTCAACATATGTTGTCAAATACATTTTCCCATGATATATCTTGAGTTTAGTAGCTGCACCTTGAGAGATAATGGGGAAATATGAAATTTTGTGTACAAAACATATGGAGAGTTGTACTACTAAACCTGTCATTTTGAAGCAACTTTACCAATTTGAGGATCGCCTTAGAAAGTAAACTGAGACTTTTCAAACCTTCATAACTTTCTCATTTCGTAACCAATTTTGATGGAGCTTTTTTAAAATTGCTTCTCTCTATCCTCTCTTTTCATTAAAATTGATTTTCCCCAGGATTTCATTCTCCTTTAAATTCTGGATCTCATCTTGTTCACTGAAATCAACTGGATGAAATCATTGTGTATTTGAATAGGTTTGTACATCAGTGAAATAGAGAAAAGGATGCTTAAATCGAGAGAGAGGGCATAATGAGTACTGAAACTATAGATGGTGTTATATCAATCAACCAGTCATTTTGAAAATGCATATATTTTTTCAGATCTTTTACGACTATAACAAATCTCAAATCTTCCATCTGTTCTGTTTATTTTTCATCTTTGAACCTTTACAAATATACAATGTCTTTGATTACTTTACCCCGTCTCTCTCTCTCTCTCTCTCTCTCCCTATTTTGGTCTCAATCTGTCTCTTTCCCTCTCTTACTCTTTCTCTCTCTCTCTCCTCTCCCCTCCCTCTTCCCCCCTCTCTCTCTCTCTTCCCTGTTTTCCTTTTCTTTCTCTCTCCTATTCTCTCCCCTCTTCTCTCTTCCTCTCTCTCTACATCATCAAAAAATGCATTTTCTCAGTCATCCACTGCTTTGATCCTACATATCAATATGGGAAATAGAAATGTAGGAACACAATGCTACTACTACATAGAAGAAAATACCACTAAAAAGCTCCCATCTGAATACAGAAACTAAAAAATAATTTTTCATGGAATAATTGACCTTTAGACTGAAAATTTACAGAAATCTGGTGGGTCACAAAGTACTCTTTGGCTACAGAACGCTAAATGTAGCATTTGTGATCTGTAACAAAATTAATAATTCTAAGTGAAATCTAAATTCCCAATTGATTTTGTCGTAGATATCAGTCCTGGGATTAATTTCATCCAAGAAAACCATTGGTCAGTTGGATTTATTACAGAATCACTGATGTCAAAAATATAGAGTATTATTATATCATGATTTCTTTTCTTTTTTTTCCCCCTTCATTTTTCATGAAAACACAACAGAACCTACATGTACATGTATGACTGCAGGATTTCTTACACATTCTGGAATGATGCTGATTAATCCAAAAAAATTATGTATGAAATACTTTGCAAATACTGCACAGAATACATTCCCTTCCAGACATGACAAGCCTATCCAGCTATTCAAAATCAAACTTCTTTTAAAGGGAGATGAAAGGCAACAAACATTAGCCTATAATCATGAAGATAATTGTCAGCCTATTATAAATATTTTGAAATTACTCCTATTTGATTATTTAAGAAGGAGAACACTGTGTCAAAAAGTTGTAGTTTCCTTGCTAGACATTAACCCATGGTGGCTGCCATTTTCTTTACAAAGTAATGTCAGAGCAGTGCAATTTGTGAGATACCCACTGACCTGTATACTAGCTACGATGACACTCATGATCACCTGTGGAATGCATGACACTGACTGGATGTTCTCATAATAAACCATTTTTTGATTTTTTGATGGGATAATATCTAGCATGGAATCTGCAAACTTTAGAGAGCTTGTTCTCCTTACTGAGTAATCAAATAAGAGTATTTTCAAGGTATTTTGAACAGGCTGACAATTTTCCACATGATTATCAGCTAATGTTTGTTGAGTGTCATTCTCCTTTAACTAATGGATTTGTAATTACCGGTATACAGTTGCGCCTCATTACAAAGAACACGGTTGTAACAAATTCTCACAATAACAAGGAAATTCTGCTGGTCCAAGTTTTTTGTATTCTATATTTTTTGAGTAACATGAATTCAAATTAAAATGCAATTTTCATGCTCCTTAGGAGTTCACTTTAACAAGGTCACAGTAGGAGTCAGCTATGTTGACAAAACTCTGACAAGTTTTAGGGGTTGTCACAAGTAACTCTCCAGAAGATATCGGCCTGCAACAAATCATTTTGAATTGTTGTCCGGAAATAATTATTGTGGTAAGGTGTAGGCTAGCCAAATGTAAATAAAATAGCAAAAATGTTATGGAAAAAAATTGCCTGAAAATAGGCACACTAATATGTACATATCTTTTTTTCTTACTTTTTTTTCTTACTTTTTTTTCTTACTTTCGTAACTACAGTTTGAAAAAAATAAAAATACATTGTACCTTTTCAAGGAGTTTTTTTAAAAATTGTTAGAATTTTTGAATAATAGTTGTGGCAAAAATAGTCAGTTTTGACTAATTGCCAAATTAAAAACAAATAACAACAACAACATACATGTATGGGACAAGGTTGCAGGTTGACAGCGTACATATGTATGGCGTGGACATAGACCTGATATTTCATGGAATGCCTTGTTTATTTTGCTTATTACTTTCAGAATTATTTGGCAGATGCTATCTATCTTTACATAGAAATACGTAGTAACTTTGTTGGATTCTGTTTGTAAGATTTTTGATTTTTTGTAACCAGAACACAATATCTGCAACAATCATTTTTCAGCCATCCACAGCATTAAGTGCTAAGGATGTAAGTGAGTTAATATTACATGCAAAGTCTCAGGCTGATAAACATTGTGTCTGCAACCTGGTTGAGACCTGTGAAAATCATAACACCTGTAACCAGTACGTGTAAATAATCAAATATTGCACTTCATAGAGTGGTGTATTAAGACATAACTAAACTACAGGGATATTCCCTGTTGATTTACAATGAACTGACATGAATTTGTATTTCCCGAGGACTTGTGCTTGAGTACTGATAGATAGGAGCTGACAGGTCCATCAGGGGTCATGCGATCATGTCGTTCCAGGATCATCCGGTGAGTGACAATTCTCGTCCATTCCTGGCTCATAAACTCATGATGTTCTGTATTTAACTTTAAACATGATGTAGAAGTTTGATTGGAAGAATCACTCTCCCCAGTGGAGTCGAGTCTTGAACCAAATTCATTCTGCGGTTGCTTACTTACAAGAGCCGCCTTGGAAGCAAACAGGACCAAGTGGTAGTCCTGGACTAGTCGGGAGAGAGCCCCAAATGCCAGCTTCTGATTGATACCTTGGTGATGTGCACCATCTCCTCTCATCCTATCTATCCAGTAATACGCTGACACAGAATCCATCATGAGCACAGATATGTCGCACTGGCTGGCAAGTAAAGATTCAAGGGAGTGGAGAGTTATCACCAGCTGGTTGCTCGTGGCAACCTTGACCACATAGAATCTCTTCAAGCAAGCCTTTAGGAATGCCTCTACTTCCTCTACAGATGGGGGAGGAAATTGGGCTTCATCAAGGGACTGATTGGCAGTTTTTGTAGTCCTGCAGGCAGCACTATGCAAATCTAAATTCTCATTCTGTTGCAAGCATGTTCCCTTATTGCTCTCATTTCTCTTTTGATCAGGACACCCAGCATAATCTTCAGAAGTATCTTCCACTGTCACATGTAATGCACTTGCTTTAACAACATCATGATCTCCAATCCTACTCCTATGCTTTGTCATCTTATCAATAGCTTCAGCAACTTTCCTTTCCAGAATAGCAAACAACCTGAGCATTGAGAACTGATGATCAGTGTCTATGAACACGACACTAGTTCCTAGTCCACCAATGTCAACCCCCTTCCATTGTTCTGGAAGTATACACATTGAAGCAAAGTTCAGGAGCAGTTCAGTTTTGCCAGAGCCACTGCTACCATAGATCTCCACCACATCACCAGGCTTAGGCTCTGACCCTGGTGGGATCAGTTTGGGGGTCAGTCTAGCCAGAGAGGGTTTCTCACCAAGTCGAGCAAAGAGCTGCGAAAGATTAAAAAATTAAGGTTGGATTAAAGTCAACTTCGACTATGGCCAATTGATCATGTTCAGCAAACATGTACATGTATGAATGCACTCACAAATATGCAAGGTCATCTATAAATAATGTCACACAGCAAACGTCCATACGGCCGCAACTGCATGATTAAACGAATGTGCATTCTTGCATTCAACTGGGCAAATTGTGGTGTGCGCCTGTAATCCAGCTAACAGTGGAAGTTATAAACTGATTCAGTGGACCCAGGTTCGACACTGAGTCATCTCTTTCAGATGGTGACATTAAAGGTCGGTCCCCAGACGTAAATAAACATATTTGATTGATACATATCTGTAAAAACTTTTTTGTGTCTTTTCATAATTTTTTTATTCCTTGATTCAGGTTTTCAAAATGTATATTACAAATTAAGCATTGATTATACAATATAATTCAACATAGCAATAGCAGTAAACACAATACAAAAAATATATTTCCATAACATGCCATCCATAAATAAACAACCATTAGTACAATTTAACTGAACAAGGTATAGATTATAACCTGATAGGTGACAAATTAAAGTATATAGGCCAATTGTAACAATGAATATAATCTTTTAAAGCTGTAATGTATGCAATATTATCATGTATGTAAAAACCCAATTACACAAACTTTTTTTTTTCTTTTCATAATTTTTTATTCCTTGATTCAGTTTTTAAAAATGAATAATTACAAATTAAGCATTAATTACACAATATAATTCAACATGGCAATAAACACAATACAAATTATATATTTCCATAACATGCCATCCATAAATAAACAATAGTACAATTTAACTGAACAAGGTATAGATTAAAACCTGATAGGTGCAAATTCAAAGTATATATAGGGCAATTGTAATAATGAATATAATTTTTTAAAAACTGTTTGTGATATTATTGTGTATACATGTCCTCCTTCCGTCCAACATTCAAAATAATTCCATTTCTTTAGATGTAGACTTAACTTATTTCATGCTATTGCCTTTTTATGTTCATTATCCTTACTTTCTAAAAGTGCATTATAGATTTCTTTCTTTGTTGGGGGCAATCCTTTTGATCTCGCATTGTATATCATATATTTTGTGAGTATAATTAAGTGGTTAATGTACAAACACACACACACACACACACAACACACAAACACACACTTCATCTCCAATGGGAGTTTCAAAGGAGCAAGACTGCCATAAACAACCTGAAAATGTCAGTTGATCAAGATGATACAGTCAAATTGAAAGAACTGTGTGAAAAGATATCTTATCATCCTATGATGTAGACTAAAATGCAAAATTTTTTGCTGTAAATTTGATTGAACAATATCAAGTTGAACATGAGATATCATGGATCAATTATGACATTTCTAAATTAGACACTTTAAAATGTGCAGAAGCTTTGGACTATTTTTGGTCACCCAGCACCCCCCCCCCCCCCCCCCCCCCCCCCCAGGCCCAGGCCCAAGGCAAGGCCCTGATCACCCCATCTGGATCTACACACTGGTGCATGAGGCCACTCACACTTATGCAAGGTGAAATGGTGGATTTGGAATGCAATGCCATATATGTGTCACGATATACTAACTAAGATTCCCACAGGACCATCACTATATCTGGAGCTGTGTCAATTTCGGCCTGTCACAACCTCAAAGTTGAAGAGGTAAAAACACCAATATAATCGGCGAAATTTTGACAAAATACTTCCTTCTATATTTTAGAATGATAGAATATCTAATTTCATGCCAGATCCTTTGATAGGATCTTTATCATCTTGATCAAGTGAAATTTTCAGGCTGTTTTTGGTCGGTGATCTTGCTCCTCTACCGCACTCATGTGCAAGATATCACACACTTGCTATTGGAGGCAATTGCTCACGGTATGAAGGTACAGAGTGCGAGGTTATCTATAATAACCTCGCATAAGTGTGAGTGTAAGATTCCCTCCATCCAGTGGCTCCATACATTCATCCCAACCCCCACAGCGACGGCCATCGATTTGTAACACAGATCTACTATCTAGTGACCTAACGGGTAGACTCTTTAACCCTTTCAGGACAGAAATTATTTAAGGGTTAAATTGATCACATTCTGTTCTTCAAATTGGCAACAATTCTATTTTTCTTTTAGTGCTACATGGTTCTAATAAGGTGTAATGTCTTTGAAAACAATATACATGGTTACTAATTTTGTCGAAAAGTTGAAAAATTGCCAATTTTGATAAAAAACAATAATTTTGAACCTCTCAATGTGTTGCCAATTTAAGGATTTTAAAGCTTAATCTCCTTTTTTAAATTCCTTGCATCGAACACAATATGGTCATGTAACAAAAATGGACACAGTGAGTGCAGAAATTTTTGCTCTTTCTACTCATGCATCTGGTATAATTTTTAGAGCTCTTAATCAAAAGTTATTAAGCCAAACCACAAAATGTGGTCAATTGTCTTGAAAGGGTTAATTACTACCCGTACCGTAGACTGCCCGGTTTCCGCTCACTTTTGCAGTTTTTCACTGATAATTTTACTTTTAAAGAATTATACAGGTGCTAATGTACATGTACACCATTTTAATGAGAACATTCTAGCGAATCGTACCATGACACTCTTACTCCTGAATTCCTAAGCGACCGTCTGTAGTGCGCCAACTGCGTGAAGCATTTTCCGGTCCCTTTTCCGCGATGACCCGTCCTAATTCCGCTCGCTAGTGGGCGCACATGCAATAAAACGATTACATCAGTTTAAATGCAAGCTAATTAATGATTATTTCCTCCCCATATTTGATAAGCCATATCTAATAGTCTTTTCTTTTCAAATCAATGGCATTCCGCCTTTATCGTGCACGTACTATCATATTACGCGCTGCAAAAACTTTGCAAGTTTTGCGCTCATTAGCAGCTCTGCTATAGCCGCGACGTCCCGATAAGTAAAAGGCTGTATAATGCAGGGTGAGCGAAAATAGGGCAGGGGTTTCACGCGGCTGCACGGTCGAGTTTAATCATGGATAATTTCTTTTTAAATATGAGTTCCCACTAGAAATTTGGCCTGGTCAAACCTCAGGAATTGTAGCATAACTATCTTTGTAAATAAACATTCATATTTTACTACAATTTTTTTCTGACCATTCTAACGAGTAGGTGTATGTTTTTTAAAATAGTTTGTTCATACATAAATAAGCGGATTGCTCACTTCTGCATAGTGACGTCATTCGCGTATCTCCGTTTTACGCGCGATCGAAAGTGAACCATTTTTGGTGTACATGTTCCTTGCAGTGCGTATGCTGCCATAGGCAGTAGAGGCGCACGGCCGATATCGGAGACTCTCTCCCATTTGGGAGATTGTCCCTGTTATCAGAGACTTTTATAAATATTTTTGGCAGCCGATGTGGGAGAAAGTCTCCCTTTTGGGAGATTGATTTTCTTTGTTTACATTTGCGGCAAAGGGATTACCTCAGCGCAAAATGAAAATGTGACAAGTAGATTCCTCATGAAAAATGACCCCTTTTGACTGTCTACTTTAAAGATTCACCATCTACTTTTGTTTCCATAACATTTTTTGTTATGACCTACACACAAAACAAATGGGTTTTTGACCTCAGTCACGCAAAATTTTGGCTGGGATAAACTGCCTTGTTGTTGGGTGTTGTTTCTTTTATCCTTTTGTAAGCTAAGTCTGCAATATGAGAGACAGTCTCCCAAATGGGAGAGTCTCCGATATCGGCCATGCGCCTCTACTGATAGGCTAGTGAGTTGCTAGACCGAAAATTCCGTCTCTTGTTCGTTAGCTCTTCACTTAGAGACAGAAACGGTCGTACCACTCTGCTATGCAAACCGAATACACATTGACTTACACACTGTAACAGTTTGAATACAGCTGCAAGATTTTCAAACGGAGAATACCTTGGACCCTGAATTACCTGAAAAAGGAGCATTAAAAGGAATAAAACAGTCAAATAGGTAAGTTGAACATATTCGTTTAAGTAAAGAGCCTAGGCCTTATCTATTTAATTTATAAAAATATTTTAAAAACTAGAAATATAGAGGTCTACAGATTTTTACAACTATGGTGGTGGACCCAGTTTCCGAACACTTTTCAGAAAATCAACGATAGCAAATAAAATATCAAACGAATATCTGTCAAACTTACATAATGAATGCTCAAAGTCCTACAGAAAAAGAAGTTATGGAATTTTAAAAAGACAACGTAGATTTAATACGATATTCCCTTCCGAGTGAACGCCTTCCCAACGACGCAGCGTTTTGGTCCCTTGAAAAAGGTACTGTATTTCCGAACGTGTGAAACCTAAAGTATGGGAAAAAGACATAACCTTTGTTTCAATAGTGTGGTTTTCATACGCGTAGTCCCGCGCGTATGAAAACCCATTTTAGGCGCTTAACTGTACACATACGGTAATACAATCTTTTCGGAAATACAATTCATGACTATTCATGCCGACTGTTCGTCGGCCATCAGTAAGTTTGCGCAGCAGAGTGATAGGAGCGTTTCTAAGTGAAGAGCCGACCCTACCCAAATAAGACTTAAGAGGCTAATGAACGAGAGACAGCATTTTCGATCTAGTGAGTTGCACGCCTTCATTGCGCAATGAAGAAACTTGAGCGGTGGAAGACGGCCGTTGTGTCTGTGAAGCCCTGTCGCGCAGGTGAGCGGAAACCGGACAGTCTACGGTACAGTTCCCCAATAAAGTTTTAGCAGCAGTGAGTAGCTCGAGAGGCGACGGGGCAGCGATCGGTACTGTACCGCTAACGGGCCCCGGCACACGCTCGGAGCTAGGCCGCTATCGCTAGTAGCAGCTAGCTGCTCTATATCTGTAAGCTTGTAAGTTGTAGCCGGTAAAGACTACGCTCTTCAGCTAGCCATTTGCAGTAGTTCAGAGTATGTCTTCATTGAATCAATAGATATCTCATAGATGGTATGTATACCGGTACATAACCAAAAAAATTTTGATCCATAAATTTATATAAATCTACATGGAATCGATATTTAAGGCACTTTACCTGTGCTCCTGTTTCTGAAATCGCCGCCATCTGAATTTACAGCCGGCCGGCCCTCTACGCTCGCTCTATATAGCTAGGTTGTGTTAATTAATTTACCAGTAACCAGCCGGTCAGGAAATGACCTCTTTGATCTTCCAGACCAGACGTACGTGTACGTGCGCCCCCAATCTCTCGATCTCCTGGATCTTTCTTCTCTTTTTCTCCTTCTTCTGATGCATGCTCCTCAGCCTCCTCCACTCCTCTTCCATTTTTTTTCCTCATCGCAAAGGTAGCTGTTAAATTACTGAGGCCACTGTTCCTTCCACCAGTGCATCATTGCTATCTAAAAAAGACATTCATATTCTGTTGTTTCCAGGGGCGAATCCAGAGAGTGGGGGGGGGGGGGGGGGGCAAAATCTTCGAGTTGCCACTTAGGTTTCAAGGAAGGGAGGTCTGGGCTGGATGCGCCCACCCCAAATCCGCCAGTGGTTGTTTCTTACTCACTCTATCTCTCTTCTCATTCTATTTTAGTAGTCATCTTTCTCCGGTAGCCTCTGTTTCTTTATTTTTCTGTCTCCCTCTCTTTCTCTCCTCTTCTGTTTCTCTGTCTGTCACTCTCTTGTTCCTCTCTATTTATCTCTCTCTCTCTCTCCTCTTCTTCTTCTCCCTGTCTATAATTATCTTTTTTTCTAGTTTCTTTAATTTCTCTCTCTCTCCTCTTCTCTCTGTCTGTATGTTCCTCTCATATTCTCTCTCTCTCTCTCTCTTTCTCTATCCCTCTCATCGATCACATGGTACAATTTTACATCTATTCAGAATGCAACACTAAAACACTGGATTTATCCACTTTCTTTTTAATATGTACATGGAGTCTACATACAATTGTCAAGAATATCAGAGCTTGCTTGAAGCAAGCTTAACACAGGACAAAAATACTCAACAGTCCTCCAGAAGAAACATTGTGGAAGCCTAACATGTTTGTGCACTACAAAATGAAAGACTCCCTCAAAATTTTTATCAATTAGACATCAAATGTCATCATGGTTACCATATAAAATCTAATATATTCCTTATCATACAAGACACTTCAAAACATCACTTATTGCTACAAGAAAAAGGTATATACACAACCAGAGTAAGAAAACACAAAATGCCATCATGAGTTTCAAACCTAATGGACATAGATTTGAGGAACAATAAACCATTATATGTTTCTGCAGTGTTTCATTCGGAGAGTATAATGGACATTTTGATCAGCTCTTTGTAAGAGCTTTACTTATAACAAACAAAAATAACAGCCAACATGACACAAAACAAAACGGTGATAATTATTTGATAATGACACACCATGAAAGCACTTTCAGAGCATGAAATAATAAAAATTGGAAGAAGCAAAAAAGACCATGTAGCTTACTTGAATCTCCAGCAAATTTTATCATAATTCTTCACTCTGTCCTTTATTTCAGATTTCATGCAATTGCTTTTTAAAAAGTTCTGTTATTTCTAAGGAAATAAAAACAAAACAAGAATCTTGAGATGGAATTGGGCAAAGATATTGAGTTTGGGGGTTTCTTTTAAAGAAAACAGCATGGTTAAGAAAGGTTATACATATTGTGACAGTATGCTCTGTTCATTCAGTTATTTCAATTTGATCTATTAAAAATATGTCATATAGGTAGATATTTTATTTTGAAAATACTCACTGTGGAAAGATTTGTTGCTTAAAAAAGGCAAATATGGTAATTTATAAGTATGTGTAAAAGGTTGTTTTACAAGAGTTATGAGTCAACTATTTTGCCTTCATTTATTGTGCCTGGCATGGTATACAAAACTGCATAGAAAAACTTGTCTCCATTTACCTTATTTTTTTGTTTTTGTTTAAAAAACAATAAATAACAAATTTAAAGTACAAGATTGTTATACAAGAAGCTAACAGTAAACTACATGTATTCTCTCTTTTTTTATCAAACATTTCACTCCTTCTTGGTTATTGTGCTGCCTATAACTTAGACTGATTTTACGAAATGTTATTTCAAACGTTTAGGAAAGAGACAACATAATTACATATAACTCAAACTTCCTCTCTACATCAGCCTCCCCAATTAAATCTATTTTATCATCTCTTATCACATTAGTGAGAACAGCACCGAATCAAACAAAAATCTTAAACTTTCTTTTTAAGACAGATTGTCTTTCTCCCTTAATGTGTCTATATTTGATAAATTTGATAAAACACTTTTCAGAAAAATACTTTTTAAAGTTTTACTCTTTTAACCTACATGTACATTTACGAGCACACCAAATAAACTTCTTAAAAATTTTCTTGTAAAATAGATACTCTATACCCTTTGTAAAGTCAACCCTCAAAATATAATGAGCACAGCACTAATCCAAATAAAAAACTTTCTTGTAAAAATAAAAGATCTTTCTCTGTTTCATAATGCTATCCATGCTATCTCTGCAAAAAATGTTTTAAATTATTTTTGTACCATGTACATGTACAGTATATGCACCACTTTCCTCTAAAAGAGAGTTTACTATATGAAAATTGCATGCGAATTATCAAAAATTCTATAAATTCTCATAAATATTCATTAATAAAATGAAACATTATATCCCTACAGTGAGTTATGTAAATATCTAATCATAAAAACATAACATGATAACATAAATTTGATGTTATGTTCTGATGATATTTAGTAAAGTACCATATTTCACCTTCAATCTCCCTATAGAAGCTGGTATACACTATAAAAATGCATCATTATGTACATCTCTAAAATTCCTTTACAGCTGCAGAGTATTTGTAATTTTTGGCAAATTTGTTCAAATATAAAATATACTATTAATCAATAATTCAAAACCATGATTAAGAAGACCACATATTTTCTAACATCATTTTAGAGAATTTTCTTTCTAGTAAAGTACATTTTATTCAACAAAGAATTACGGAATTGATACCAAGATTTACAGGACACATAACTTCTAATGCTTATTCTCATAATAAACAAAGACATTTCTAGTCAAATTTCATTAATTGTTTTTAATAATAATGTAATTGATTGATGTAACACACGTCCAGTTGTAATGTGCCCGTATCCCCCAAAGAAACAGAATGTCATTAGTCAAATGATTAGACAGTTGTGACTGTCATGTTACAGTTACAAAAACTGTAAACTTCTCAAAAATAATTCAGTGTTCGTCATGGTGAAAATAGCAAGGGGGGGGGGGGTCTTCCTTCTTTCTTTCCCTTTTTTTTTTTTTTGTTGTTGTTGTTGGGGGGCATCAATATACACAAAAAGAGTTTTCTTCAATTAGCTTTGAATGTTATAACAACACAAAATAAGTCTGTGTAGCCAGAAAAATCTCTTTTGTCTTTTGAAAATGTACAATTTTTCTTTGGTAATTTCACCTTCTTTTTTGTAATTAGGAGATTTATTGACATAAGGCAGCAGAAGCTTAAATCTTAGAATTTGGACACAATTCAATCCCCCTTCAATCACAAATTAGTGATCTAAGAAAAGAAATTTATTGATGAATAAATCTTAAAAGTCTACACTAAACTTGTGATTTTTCAAAATGCTGACATCAGACATTCAACAGCAAACTTCCCAAGGGTTGGGTTTTACCCAATAGATATATCTAAAAATCAGAAAAATTAAGGAAATGTGTTTCATGATCCCTTTGAAATGCACTGAAAATGTGCATTACTGATACCTTTACAAAATAAAAATAACTGATGGTACTTTGATCAATTACAACACTGCCATTTTAGATCATTGTGTCCTTTAGTTAAGTTCAATCTTCTTTGACAATAACCAATTTATATGTCCAACAGAGAGCATAAAATTAGGTATATGTATTCCCATTTTTCGCCAACAAAACAGAGAGTGAAATTAAGGAATCGTGATTAAATCACAAAGCAAACAGCAATACCATACCATGTATTTAATCATGAACCATTATAAAAGCAAATATTTTCACAAAATGTGATAAATATACAATGCAGTAATATACATTTTACTATACAAATTTGAACTCAGCAAAGATTCATACTTCTTTGAAAGATAGTACTGCTGCTGTATTCTTTTTTGTTTTACTTTTAATCATTATTACAATAAAATTCATTGTCTATATACATGCACAGTCCAACATATATCAGCCTTTAATAAAGGCAGTCCGTTGGGAGTTCCAATGTGGAATGTGTCACAGGCAAGTACTCTTCAACATAGGAAGAATTCCTATTTTATGTGTGCAAATCTTGCACACAGTAAAAACCTTCAAGCCAGCTTATGGGACAGCATCCCATTTGGCATTTCTCGGAGCAAGGCTGACTAGCGATCACAGAGCATTCAGTGTGGTTCAGGAGAAGAAAGTATCTTTTTAAAAATTTCCTTCCTAGATTTTTTTTTTTTTTGTTGGACATCTTATGCAAGACCTGTCAGCTGTAAACTGAAAGTGAAGGGCAGACGATAGCTATCGAGGAGCAATTGCCAGACGGTGTGATGACTCCCATACAAACTCACAACATGTATGACCTGCCTTTACAGTAACATCTAACATTTTAACCTGGTCTGAAGTAGTTGAAACTACATATATATATATTAAATTGGCTTTATATAATGAAAAAATATTAATATTTCACAGTTGAAATCGATGCTCATTTGCAATAAGAACAATACGGTAAGCAATCTATTTGTACACAATACAAATAACTCTAGAATCGTAGCTTAAATAGCTATCATGATTACAAGAGTACTTTCAAAGAAAATTTCATATCATTGAAGCAGTCAAAACAATCTTGATTCTCATTACCTCACAGACTGATTTTTCAACAGGAATCTTTGAAAGTAAAATGCTACCTTAAAAACTTTTGTCTACAATTAAAACTGCAATTGACTTATGTAGTTTTAGATAGAGATACAGTTGTTTTTTGTTTGTTTTTTGTTTGTTCGTTTTTTGTTGTTGTTGTTTAGGGGGTTTGTTTTTGTTCTTGTTTTGATTTTTTACACAAATAAGGTTGGTAAAAATAGACTTTTGCACTTTTAAGGCCAAAAACATAAATGTTCTCTCAAAGGGAAAGCAAGAATGATAGCAATTTTAAGCTCTAATCGGTACCACTGAGCAACATTCATTTTATATGCAGTGAATAATTTTCCACTCCAAATAGCTGGGTGACATAAAATAAATTATTTATGTACTTTATATCAAATATTGTAGTTTTCTCAGTTTCAATAGGGTACAGCTGCTCAAGTGAAATGTGTACTAAATTTTTTGTGCAGCATCCAGACAATGAATAAAAAAATTGATCAATCAAATAAATAAAGTCAAGGGTTTGGAAAGGGTAAGTACGAGATAATATTTGGCTACTCTCACAAACTTTGGCAAGCACTTTTCAAGGTTAAATTGATTGTACTGAAATATAAATATTAGTACAACAAATCTTGTAAGAAATTCAGCTTTCAAGATTTAATAATACATGTAAGTTAAATAAATAAAATGTTTCAAAATCATTCCCCTACTAAAAAGTGCAAGAACTAAACAAAAAAAAACCTTTCCATGTGGGTGGGGGAGAGGGGAGAGAGGCAGCTCAACAAAAATGCAGTGACAAAAATGAAATCCACACAAGCAAAGCCATGTACAGGGCTTGAATTACATGTAACACAATCAAATGCTACCAAGGCCATGGCTATGGATCATGTCCCTTTGATTGGCCTCAATGCCCCTTCCAAAAGTCACTGTTTGGCCTTGGAGATTACAGGTACCCTTTCTAGATCTTCATACATGTATCTGTGCAGCAATACAAGAACGTGCTCTACAGAAAGCGTGGCCTTTCCCGAAAAATAATAAAATTTAAGGCTTGCACGTACATTAACAAAAAGACATAATTTTGGGCATGTAGGTATAATGGTTTTCTAGCATCTTGTGACCTCGCAAAAATGGTTATAATAACGTCAATGCCTAGGTTGCATTGAGGTGCGTGTGGAGGTGTGAGTGATGATTGTACAACACACGCTCAAGTGACAATTGCTTCCTGGTCATTTTCTTGCATTAGTTGAATTCCTAACAATACCTACCCCTAAACCTAAGCCAAAACTGAATTTGCCACCCTAGCCCTATCCAGTATCTTTGAAGAAGTAAAGCCAGGAGCAAATGTTGCAGGAAGAAATGCTGGATCAGCTTTGTGTTAACTTTAAATGATGCCAGAAGAGCTGCATTGCCTGATGAGCTGGTCTGTTAATTAGACAGAAACATCTCCATCTCTAAATCTGGAAGACAAAAAACAAAAGAAACATGAATAGAATGCATCTGAAATATCTCATCGTTCAGAATTGAAGAAATACTGTCCAACAGTTAGATGACATACAAATCCCTCTTCAAACCCTTGTACAGTGCCAACATGTAGTTCCTTTTTGTCTGTAATTTTGAAAGAAACAGTGCTTTGTTGTATTAAACTTTAAATTTCCGAATTTCAAGAAGGCAGGCAGGATACTCTTGCTAGAAAAATTAGATTCTATAATAAAATAAGAGCCATTTCAACTGCTGCCAGCACTGTCAGGGTAAATCATCACAAGATTTATGTACCTACGTACTGACGTGCGCAGGGCGAAATCCATATTCAGAGAAAATCAAGTGTTTCAAGAATTTCAAAATAAATATCAATGCTTTTTATTTCGTTTGTGATAATTTTTACAAGGTGATGTGTGAAGATGGCTCAGTGGTAGAGCAGTGGTCTCATAACTGAAGGGACCCGGGTTCGAAACCAAGTGGATGCACTAGTGCCCTTTGGTAAGGCATTAGTCCTCATTACCAAGTCCCTTGGAGAGGACTAATAAAGCCGTCAGTCCCATGGTAGTTTACTTTACAAGCATACACATGGTTTCTTAGCAGTCAGGTACAATAAACCATCAAACCATCCAACCACTATCAAGATCTTGTTCCCCAAATTGTAATTTTAGCATGATATACATGTAATGGGATTACAATTGGAGCTTTTATTTGTAGGTTTGTAAAACCCCCCTTTTCTAGCCTCACATTTTTGTTTTTGGTGTACGTAATATCCACAATGCACAGCTTTTGTAAACAACACAAGACATCTGTGGGTGTACAAAGGGAATGGGGTCCAGGGTTTACTTCTGGTTCGGTACAATTTAGGGTACCATCATTTTACCTATTTGTGCTTGAAGTATAAAGTTTTCAGATGTGATATGCCTATTGATAAAGTAGTGTTTTAAAAGTTCTTTCAGATGACACGAAATCTAATATAAATTTTGACCAAAATTGCTTGATACATTGGTTTGTAAAACATGTGACGAAATAACATTAGCTACGCTGAACTGCTTGAACAACAGTAATATTAGAAGTAGACATAACTCATTTGTGTAACAAATTTATAATAAATAGATGATTGTGTAATGTATGCACAGCGATTACGTAACCGTAGGGTTGGACAAACAAAGCGACCGTCAATGCGATGTTGCTAGTGTATAACATGTATGTAATCACTGTGCAACTGCCGATTTTGATTGCTATTGAACTGTTTGTTGCAATTGTTTGAACAGAGTGTAGGTGAAAAGGAGGGAATTTCAAAATTAAGTTTTTGATACATTTTGCTACTTATTATCGAACATTTTGTGCAAATTAATGTCTCAATCGAAGGTTGGAAAATGGGAAAACATTGCTGTTATACGGGGGCACTAACGGGACGTGCAACTTGATCAATGTCAACATAATGGTGCAAAGGGTGTTCTTTATTCCCTTTCCCAAACGGAGAACAATGGCGGGCAAATGCAAAATTTGGGTGAAAGCATGTTTAAGAAAAGACATTGGCGTGGATAACATTAAAGGGAGGAGAAACTGGGATCCCATGTGTGTTTGCACAGGACTGAATGTCATAAAATCAGATCACACGAAGTTGACCGAACTGCCGAAGGTTAAGCGACCTCCCCCCTTATACCACGTTCATAGACTCTGTACAAGTCTCAGGATCATGATACAAGCCTACACATGTACAGTACACCTACTGAACTGATTAAAAAACGGCTGATCACTCGATCTGCGACCAAAACAGCACTACCCGCCCCATTATAACCCCTATAGGCTCTTTGCAGGTTGTCTTATCATAATAAACAGTTAGAAGTGTGCTTCACGTTATTTTCAGTTATACCCAATGGCTGGAAAGAATTTGCACTTTGGCTACTGAGATTTCTGAGTGACACCTCTGACATAAGGTCAGTGTGTGTGAGTATTACACGCAGTACACACCATGGCACTGCCACTGACCACTGACCAACACATAGCTTGCAATCAACATACACCGGGATGTATGTAGAGCTGGAGGTCAAATAGAGTTCAGCTATTCCTCACCCCTAATTGGTATGTACCGTGGGCGTCAACCACGCCCACGGTCACTTCACAAAAATTGTCACATTTTATAGCATTAGTCCAATGCAAACACACATGTCAGCTCAGTTGCTGATCCCTTTAACAAATCTACATACATCTGTTCAAAACATGCTGTAGGGGTAGCACACTACCTGCTGCAGGAACGGAGCTTGGGCAGTGGCTGCCAAAAGCCGTCCCCCAAAGTCCTTGCGACAGACGGTCCGCAGTAGTAACACTACGGCGCCCATGCGAAGAATACTTGAACCTGAGCATATCGGGGTTGATGGCAAAACACCCAAAAAATGAGGCCAATATATCGCGATGTACCAAAAAATGTCTTTGCAGAAAATGGTAGATCTAATTACCATTTAAATGTCTTATTTTTGTCATGAGCCCTATGAAATTAAGAGACAAAAGTCCCTTCAAAAGAATTTTCTCTCCAATTCTGGCATCCAGAAACGACGTCGATGCGAGCTAGATTATACACCTCCAGCAGAAATGCGTTAGTGACAGAAACGTCAGAAACAAAACAAAACAGAACAAAATAAAGATAACTTGGCGTGTGCCTCAGATGTTTACCCATGGGTTTACCAGCAATTTTTCTAAGAAAGAAAGAAGAAGATAGAGTGTTGCGGTTATATTCTAAAAGTTACATTCTGAATGTTGAGATCCGCTACAGCAGGGGCGAGTTTTATTTCACGAGTCTCTCTTTGTTATATAAATTGGGGGAAACTCCTCTTTCAATGTCTTTTTCACAGAAATTTCTGTAAATTTCTTACACTTAAATTGTCAAAAGACAAGGTAGAAGCCATTTAAACTAAATCAAGGGTTGAACAAGCCAATCGTAGACTAACAGAGAAAAAACAAATGAAATAGGAATACGAGGTGGCGGAAATCAGGGCAGAAGAATACAAAGCTCACGCATCCAATATAGCGGTATGTCGAAAGCTTGACCAACCTGGTTACTATTACTAGGGATTATGTCATCTCACTCGCATTGGTGAAAATGGTCTATTGCTTCACAGTATAATAAATAATTATTGGTAATTACATGTATCAAATGTACATACCAGAGAGTAGTTTCTTATGAGTTGTTGCCTCATCAGTGAAGCTCTCTCCATCTCCTGTGCTGTAGGAGTCCATGACTGCACTGCGTAGCTCCAGACCCTCACTGACTTTGTCTCCACACTCCTTTCCTTGCTCCGCACTATGGATGTCAACGGTTGGAGACCCTTGCTCTGGACCCCCATAGTCCATGCCACTAGATCCTTGGTTTAGATCCTGGTTGTTCGAGACTGCAGATTCTAGCTCATTATTGATGAGGGCAGGTTCTTGCCCAGGAACCTTGTTGATGATGACTGTAGATCCTGGCACAGGAACCTTGTTCTTGATGACTGCAGATCCTGCCTCTGGAACCTTGTTGATGATGACTGCAGATCCTGCCTCTGGAACCTTGTTCTTGATGACTAGAGATCCTGCCTCTGGAACCTTGTTCTTGATGACTGCAGATCCTGGCTCAGGAACCTTGTTCTTGATGACTGCAGATCCTGGCTCAGGAACCTTGTTCTTGATGACTGCAGATCCTGGCTCAGGAACCTTGTTCTTGAGGACTGCAGATCCTTGCTCAGGAACCTTGTTCTTGAGGACTGCAGATCCTGGCTCAGGAACCTTGTTCTTAAGGACTGCAGATCCTGCACAGCCTGTGTCATTGCCAATGTCAGAAGATACAGGAATTAATACATGTAGGGTTAAAACTGAAAGAAAGTAGGCTAGCAGCTGAATAATGATTCAAACCTCTCTCTCACATTAAACGATCTAAAATTCATCAATGGGCAGGTAATGTACAGTTTTGGTAAGCCCTCAAAACTTTTCGTCAGATTGCTTAGATTTTAGTTAATAAATAGCAAGATACTAGCAATAGTAAGCTGCTGTGAATATTTTGTCTCAGCAAGTATATCAAGCAAATGAGAGGTGAAAAATAATTTAGATACCGGGTCAGGGATCTAAACTCCTGCATTGGTAAGTTGTACTACAACGTGTACACACATTTAAAACCTACAGGGAACTGTGTTTGCCACACACACACAATCGAAACACTGAGATTGTTGCGCAGGGAGCTTTTGGAGTGGAAGAGTCCTAGTGTAGGCCAGTGTATAGCCATAATCCAGCATTCCTCACAGATATTTACACTAAAATTCACCATCATCATGGATGGAATACCAAATGATCTTGTCCATTTATATATATCTTTTTATACAAGGAGAACAACATGTGACATTTAACACTTTCCTTTCCAATTTCCTTTTTACTACCAAAATTGTAAATGAGCTTTAAACCTAACAGACTATGTTACCAGGAGGCCTTAACAAACAAGATGAATGCGACTTCATCTCCTATATGCCTCCACCTAAATTCAGTTAAGTTCATGATTCAAACTGTTCTTGAAATATTGTGATAACCAGAATAAGAAGCTTACAATTACATGATAGTTGACCTCTTTGACCTTTGACCCAACAAATCAAAAGTCTGATCACTATATCTCCTGTTAGTCATGTATACAAAATACTTAAGATAATGGTGATAAGTTGATAACAAAACAAATCTTTAATTTCATGCATATTAACCTCTAAGACCTTTGACCTACGTAAACAAAAATCTAATCAATTTGTTTCAATATGGTCATGCATACTAGTACCAAGTTTGAAGTTATTGGCTCAAACGGTTCAAGAGATATTGCAGTAAGGAGGCTAAAAACCTGAAATTTCATGGTAAATGACCTGTGACCTTCAACCTTTGACCTACTTAACCAAAAATCTTATCAGTATGTCTTACTACAGTGATGCATACTAGCACCCAGTTTAAAGTTCATACTTCAAGTGGTTCTCGAGATATCACGTGAACAAGGCTAAACCTGACATTTCAGAATTGACCTCTATGGCCTTTGAACTTTGACTTACATACCCCAAAATCTAATCAGATCGTCTTCCTATGGTGATGGTGATACATAATAACACCAAGTTTGAAGTTCATACCTCAAATGGTTCTTGAGATATCGCGTTAATGAGGCTAACACCTGAACTTTCAGAAAATAACCTCTGTGACCTTTGACCGGAGTGACCCAAAATCTAATCAGATCGTCTTCCTATGGTGATGGTGATACACACTAGCACCAAATTTGAAGTTCATACCTCAAATCGTTCTTGAGATATCGCGTTAACGAGAATGTGGGACGGATGGATGGAAGGACAGACAACCCGAAAACATAATAAATAGCGTAAGTTCTACCCTCCCTTTCCTGACAAACGTTGACCTTGGTATCTACAACACGTGAATGACTTAAGCCTTACCATCAACTACGATGTGACTAAGCTGTTCTATATAATACTCTGCTGTCATAGCCTGTCTGTATCCTTTACGGACCAAGGAGAACAATGCTGTCTCAGCTTCCTACCAAATGCAGAACAATGGTGTAGAGAAGAGAGACAAAAAAGAGAAATACATGAACAGAAAAATCAATTATCAAGGAGGCTTGAAGGTCATCTTGAGTTCATGCAATGATGGACAATTCATTCTCACAAAATCAAACAAAACTTAAACAGAATTACAAAGACTATATATATAAATGATATCTGGCCATAATAATTTTGATAGATAATAATAGCTGACAAGTGAGCTAAGAAAGATGAGGAAATTGTGCTAGTAATCCAGAATCATTCTGTCTCTGATGTGCAAGTGCACATTGTGATTTTCAGTGAATGTAATTTCCAGCAACTTTCATGAGTTGGTTTATAACAAAAGAAATATTAAGTTCCCCCTGATGCTTTTTAATGTAACTCAAGAAAGATTTGATGAAATTTATTCATTTAAAAAGCAAAGAATGCAAAACTGTTTTATCCTCATTTTCACTGTTTTTTGCTTAAAGACTGATTTTGTTTTCATAATGAATATATGGTTTTATTGCAGTTGGTACCAAAAAAAAAGTTGCTCTTTTTGTCTCAAAATGTAATGCAGGGTTTACTGTGTATGCTCGTTTCAACTCTCTTCATTTTTTGTTCATTTAAAGACGGGTGATTTGCAATTCAAATTCATGAAACTGCACTTAAAATCTCCATTTTTCATTACAGTTTAATGTATTTGAATTGTAAATTATGCACCTGTACGTGAACAAAAAAAGTGAATAGAGTACACAATTTACACTCTGCATTGCATTAGGAAATGCAAAGTGCAACCTTCGTTGTCGTACTGACTGCAATAAAAATGAGTTAGATTTGGGAGTTTTTCTTTTTCATTCTTCCTTTATTTTTTGGTGTGATGCAAATCTTGTCCATATTACAACTCAGATTACGAGCCGTTGATGCTTGTTGATGAATTCACACAATTCATCTTTCTTTGTCCATCGGCAAGACTATTTTTCCTTTCATTGAAGAGATTGCAATTGACTTAGTACAAACATAAGACAATAAAATGCAATATATAAATACAATATGCAATATTTCTGACACTACATTTGAGGGAGCTCAGGAATTTCCATAAACATCACATGAAAATCTTTTTCTTATTCCTCATTATAAGTTGTACCTGATTGCTATTCCAAGAGTCTGGAGGTTTGTTCCTCTTGTAGAAAAAACAGAGACCACCCATGATCTTGCACAATTCCTTTACATCACTGACAGATTCCTCAATCAGTAAAGTCTCTAAACAGACAGGGAAAGACATGATAAGTACACATGTACATGCAGGTATACTGTGCTATAATGACTCATCTCCATGAGTTTCAAACACCATTAACCCTAAAAGGGCTGGGTGGGCAGACTCCACTGCCACCTCCCCCCCCCCCCCCCCCCCCAGTACGTTTACTGATATATGTTCGAGAATAAGTTTGTTTTTTTGGTGCCACCAAGCTTAAATCATTTGACAGCTTAGAGTCTTACAGGTGTAAGCATCTTTTGATACTAAATTCATAAAATTTCATCCCTCACGTATAGCGGAGCATCAAATAACGATGCGCTATGCACGACCAAAATGGACATTTCCCTATAAACGTATGTATTGTTTACAACGCAGAACTGCCAGTACGTAAACATATGAACAATCAATTATCTATAATTCCAAATCCGTTTGAGACATCGATATGAATCTTCATGGGCTTGTTCTTAAAGGAGAACGAAACCCTGAAGAAATATCCATTTTAATGAAAAGAGAGGATAGAGAGAAGCAATTTATAAAAAGTTCCATCAAAATCAGTTACGAAATGAAAAAGTTATGAAAGTTTGAAAAGTCTCAGTTTACTTTCTATGGCGATCCTCAAATTGGCAATGTTGCTTCAAAATGGCAGGTTTAGTAGTACAACTCACGATATGTTTTGTTCACAAAATTTCATATTTTCTCCATTATCTCTAAAGATGCTGCTTGTCTTTTTATGAACTCAACATATGTTGTGTTCAAATACATTTCCCCATGATCTATCTTGAGCTAAAAAGGGGGCATACAAGACCAACAGCCCACGAGTCCGACAATGTCGTTCTCGTGGGCCTTCTTGCCACTTTTCTGAAGGTTCACTGGACCGATGGCCCTCGAGACCTTTATTTTTCCATCTTCTCTTTTAAATGTATTCCAGTGTTTTGTCGGTTTCGTGGGCTGTTGGGTCTCGTGGGCTGTCAGTCTGGTGGAACTTTTTAAACTTTTTTTCTTTTCTGTATTTTCCTACATATTCTCTTTGTTTTGTCAGTCTCATGGGACGTCGGTCTAGTGGACAATCGGTCTCATAGGTTGGGAGTCTAGTGAACCTCTTGTAAATGTCGGTCTCGTGGGCTGTCAATAAACTGGGATGATCTCATGTAAACCACTTTGAGACATCAAGCGCTAAAGTAACTCTATATTATTATTTTCATTATTGTTACATGCAGAAATGGCCCCCCCCCCCTGCAGTATTAATTTTTTTTTCCATTTTCTTTTTTAGAGGCTTACAGCATTATGTCTGGATGGCCATAAAGATATCAAAATGCACAGAGGGACAGACATGGACGGACAGACAGACATGTGGACAGGCAGACAGGCAGACAGACAGACGGACAAATAAGAAAACATAGAACATGTAAAATTGCTTACTATTGCTTTGCTTCTTCGATTTTGGAGAGTCAATGAGAAAAGCTCTCATGTGGTCATTGATGAAGATCTTGGCAACTGGTAAAGAAATGAAAAAGTATAACCTTATAGAATCTGTAATAAATATCAGGGCATCATTTCACAAAACTATCATACATACCATTTCAAAGACATCCTATTGAAATGCCTATTAATTTTAATACATGTGTTTCAATGGGATGTTTGCAAACTTGTACAGTTTTTTGAAAAGCAGCCCTGGGTTCAAAGGGGAACTCCACCCTGCCATCCAGATGACTTTGCAAATTTTCATTTCAACTTTTCTCCAAAGAAAATATTTCATCATACCCATGCCCTTGATATCAGGGAGACTTATTCTCTACAAGGAAAATGAATGCCATAAGGATATCCCATTCAAACCACATACTACCATTAGAAATCAGGTGATTCATTAGGGGGAAAAACATTCTGGTTTGTATTTCTAACCAATTTTGTACTCTACTATGATTCTGCTTTGTCATACCTCATGTAAATCTGTATGTATTATATATTTCATGCCTGGAAAGGAAATACATGTACATGAAAAAGAATAGAATAGGTTTCTGAATTTGAATGCAGAAAGCATGGCTGCCTGAGTAAGAAAATAATTACATTACAACGACCTTGAGAAGTAATGAGCCCAGTCCCATCTTCCCAGTAACAATAAGTTAAGAATAACTAAAAATCTACATCTCCACAATGGTGTAAAGTTGAAGCTCATGTGCAGTTTTGGTAGCAAAAAGGAGACTGAAAGCAAACATGTTAAAGGAGAATTAACCCCAGAATATAAATGTACTTATGTTCAAAGGTGTAATATATTCCTAATCACTGGCCTGTATCATTTTCAAAATAAAATATCAGAAAAGGGTTTCAATCAAGACATTCTAACATTCGGTATCATGTGCTAACACTTTACATGGGGGATGACATTTCCTTGATGATATGGATTTGTACATGAACCATTGGCAACCGTTCTGGTCAGGAAGATATTTTTAATCCTAGAGCTAAATTGCTTCTCTTCATTACCAAAAAAACCCATATATGATGGAAAATACTTAACAGATGTAAACACATATTCTAAAATTTGAAATTTATAGATTTCTTTTGAAATTCTCTAGTTTTGCTAAATAGAAATCGATTTCTTGGGCTTGCCTGGCAGAGCAGAACATAATTTATACAACGTGCATTCTGACTATTGAAGTCCATTATCCCAAAGCAGGTGAATACATAGTTTGTCACTATTGACGCTTGGGAAAGTTATCATCCATAAATTTGAATTAATTTGCTCCGTCACGTACGTCATAGCATCAAGAAAATAGATTTCTGTTTAGTTAAATAGTAATTTTCAAAGAAATATAAACCACATTTTCGTTTTTAGAATATATGTATATATCTGTTTAATATTAGAAATCTCAAATGGGATTTTGTATCAGGAAGAAAGACAATTTTGCATTCGGATTAAAAATATCTTTATGTACACATCAAGAAAATGGCAGCCCCCAGGTATCGCTAGCAGACGATAAATTCTGCTGAGAGAATCTTGATTTATACACATCTCGTATATTTTAATACAAAACTATGTAGGAAAACAAGGAATAGATTACATCTTTGAATATAAGCACATTTATATTTTGAGGTTAATTCCCCTTTAACCCTTTCAGGACAGGAATTCTTTAAGGGCTAAATTGCTCTCATTTTGTTCTTCAAATTGGCAACAATAATATTTTTCTTTTAGTGCTACATGGCTCTAATAAGGTTTAATGTCTTTGAAAACAATATAAATGGTTAGGAATTCGTCGAAAAGTTTTAAAAATTGCCAATTTTGATGAAAAAACAATGATTTTGAACCTCTCAATGTGTTGCCAATTTAAGGATTTTAGAGCTTATTCTTGTTTTAAAAATTCCTGGCATCAAACGCAATATGGTCATGAAACAAAAATACATTAGTGTGTGCAGAAATTTTTGCTCTTTCTACTCATGCATCTGGTATATTTTCTAGAGCTCTGAATCAAAAGTTATTGAGCCAAACCACAAAATGTGGTCAATTGTCTTGAAAGGGTTAAATATAGTGTCATGTTGTTCTCCTCGTATATAAAAAAAGATGTATGTATGAGACCATGTGGTACTTCATTCATGATTTCCAGTGAATTTTCCTTACGAAAAAACCTACCTTTAAAAATTTTTGAGTTTGGGCCCTGAAACTCAGAATTGAAAGATTTTCATATTCAGCAAGTCATCACTTGTTTACAGCCACCCAAGGCCTAATTACTTTTCCAGACATTCCTGTCTGATAAGCATCCGGGGAAGCTTGGAGGTATTGTAGAAAATATTGGAAAATGTGCTAAGTTAATTCCTTCTTTGACTTAATCATCTTTCTTGTAATAAGACGTACATTGAAATAACCTTTCATCCATCAAAATCGGGGGGAAAAAAATGAAAAAGTGTTTTATTCATTGAAGAATGTCACGTTGATTGACAGCTAACGTTCCACCATAATAGGAGCCGACGCGAGCGGCTCTCCCTCCCAGCTGATAAACTCAAGGTCAAGCTACTGACTGACAGTAAAAATGGTACAAATAATTGTCATAAAACCTTGCTCTTTGATGTAGATATTTATTTCTTATTTTCATATGTTAAATTTTGAACGAAAGTAATTGACCCACTAGAACCAAAGTTACGTGATTAAAGCTTTGAGCGTGGAGTGCTGTGAGAAAGACTTTTCCGAGTTTGAAACAAAAATTTCCGAGCTCTCGTTTAAAAATGGCAGCCGCTGGCAAGTCCCCCCTTAATCCCCCTTCTTGGCGTTTTTGTTTACGTAAGGATTATCGGTGAGAGACCCTCAGAGTGGACATAAAATTGCAAAGATCCGTTTCAAGTGCGAGAGAGTTTAAATGGAGGGTTTTCCTAATGTAGTGTAAATATCTGTGAGGAACACTAGATAACGGCTATACACTACCCTACGCTAGGACCCTTAAACCCTGACAGCTGCCCACACAACAATCTTTGTGCATGTGTATAGCATACGCAGTCCTTACAGATTAATACATGTGTGTAGACGTTGTAGTACAATTTGCCGTTGTAGGAGTTTAGATCGGTCTTTTTTATCTCTCACTTGTTTAATATTTAACTTCAGGAAGAAAAAAAATTCACAGCAGCTTAGTTATGCTAGTATCTTGTTATTTATCACCTAAAATAAAAGAAATCTGACAAAAGGGTTTTGAGGGCTTACCCAAACTGCACATTACCTTTAAACTCAAAGTTATTATAGGATATGCAGGACCAACAACGCTGATAACCCATGAAAGCTTTCACCACATACACTAAAGAGGCCAGTTTCTCAAATCCATCCTAAGTCTAAGTTTGTTGACATTCCATTTGAAACCTGTGTTTATTCTTTAATACGCATTTCTATGGGATGTCCAAGAACTAAAGACTTATGACGGTTTTGATAAACTGGACGGTTTAGATAAAGTGGCCCCTGGGGTTAGTCCTTCGCAGAGAGAAACAGCATCCTTACCGTGCATGTCTAAATACACGATGGACTGAGCATGAAGGTCAACCAGCCTAGTCATGACATCGCGATTTATTTGGATGATGTCATCCAAAACAAAACTCCAACGTTTTCCATCAGACAGCAAGATCTTCATTAAAGAGATGGCGTATGGAACAAAGTCCTTCCATGCTTGCTGTTTGCATGAATAAAATCAAATCAGACAAATACATCATAATACTGGAATGAGTTAACAACATACACTTTCAAAAAAAAATACTACTACTAAGTATCTGCCTACATTATATTCTGCCTGTTAATTCAGGATCACCATTTTCCCACTACATTTGTAATCTTTTGATTTTCCTGATGTAATTACACATCTATGTACAAGTGCATTTCTGAATTAATACTGATTTCTCTGACCATCTCAAAACTCAAATCTGACAATGGTGATACTTTGAAGTATCAAGTTAAATGGTTTTTGTGAATTTTGAGATATATCAAGAATATATACTTTGGTGTAAATTGAACTCTGTGACCCATGAACTGATCATCCCCAAATCTATTCACTTTGAATATTAACAAAACTATATGAAACAGTTCTTGAGATGCCACAACAATGAGAAAAGTATGTAGGATTTCACATAAACTGACAATTGTGAATTTGACCTACTTACCATGAAATCTAACATATTCATCTCTTTTTGATGCAGCATACTGGTACAAAATTTCAAATTCATAATAAACTTTGTACTTCAGACAAGTGGCCTTTGAACTTTGGCCTGTATACTCCTGAATACATTAATTTCATATTCTAGTGCTTAATGGTATTATCACATTTAAAGCCATACAATTTCGTTGAAGATATGGGGTTAGGGTGTGCAATTAGGTTTTAGATTAGGTATAGTATCATGTAGGTCCAGGGTTAACTGCAGCGCAATTGTCACTCGAGCATGGTCATTCAACCTTTATTAAAGAAGGTTAGTTTTTTAAAGCCAACAAGCTCATACTGTACCTCTTTCCAGGTGTACTCTTTCTTTGCCTGTGTGACTCCTACCCCCAACACGTCTCCACATCTCCCTCCACCATGGAGGTCATTCTTCTCAAGGTCAGACACAGGCTCTACCTCCTAGAATATCAAAGTGTTGAAAAGGCACATTCTGAATGTTTGTATGCATATGTACATGCATGTACAGTGAGCATTCAAAATAACAGCAGTATTTAAGGGTTCAGCAGCAACAAAAAACAGTGACATTATTAAAAATGTCCACTTCTCACTGAGTTCAAGGCAAACATATACAATAACTGGATATTTCCTGAACAGTGACGCAAGTACAGTGAAACCTGTATACAAAGACCACTCAAGGAGGACAAGAGGCAGGTGGTCTTAAAGGGATTAAGTAACTCTGTGGAGGCTTGATTTAATAAATTGTTGAATTTTTATATCTGTCTTGTATAATGATGTCCAGAAGGATAAATAAATAGCCAGGCATAGAAAGGTTTTCAAATATATAATGCTATTATTAAGATATCTATGGCTGAACACTCCCATTTACGAAAGCGTATGGCCAAACGCTTTAGTCTAACACTGAGTCTATAGGGGAAATGAGTCTGGCATTTCCGGTCACTTGCATATATGTTTACTTTTGTGAAGCACAAGATGATTTTTGAGTGCTTTTTTTTCCCCTAGGTTTCATTTTTACACCATATTACATACACTGATAGCATGTAAGGCCAGGCAGCTCAGATTTTATCAAGCCTCTACAAAGTTACCAAATCACTTTAATGTACAGGTTCCTTTAGTACACTTTTCAAGGGAAAATTCTGTCCAAGGGGGAAACAAAATGCACTCTTTACAGAAAGGTGGTCTTTCTATACAGGTAATTTGCTAAAGCAGACGTCACTTACACACGTAACCCTTTCATGACAGGAATTATTTAAGGGCTAAATTCATCACATTTTGTTCTTCAAATTGGCAATAATAATATTTTTCTTTTAGTGCTACATGGTTCTAATAAGTTGTAATGTCTTTGAAAACAATAGGCATAATTGGAAATATGTCGAAAGGGGGAAAAAATTGCCAACTTTAATGTAAAAACAATGATTTTGGTCCTCTAGTCTCAATATGTTGCCAATTTAAGGATTTCAAAGCTTATTCTCGTTTTTAAAATTCCTGGCATCAAACACAATATGGTCAACCAACAAAAATGGACATAGTGCATGCAGAAATTGTTGAGTCAAACCACAAAATGTGGTCAATTGTCTAGAAAGGGTTAACTGTTTAGTTTGTGGATAAATAATATACATGTATTTACTATTTCAATTTGTGATCTACGTTAGGCACATGTATGAACAGTGAATTAAGTACAACTTCACCGTTCAGCCTGCAGATTAATACAATAATAAATTCAGGATTTATTCTCTAAAAATATTCAAAAACAACTAATTTTTGACTACGTCAAAGAAATTAAGTTTTAAAACTGATCATAAAAACTGACCTCCTGGAAGCTTGAATTTATAACTTCATTAGGAATGTTATCTTCATTCGTGCTCGGTCGTTCTTCAAGATTGAGGTCAGTTCTACCACTATCCACAGAAAGCCAAGCTCGATAGCAGTCTTCATTTCTTTGTCCAAGACCCAACCGGTTCCCTCCTGTGGTCATGATGCTGTTCTGTGGGTCAGCAATGGTCAGGTGGAGATCATCAATTTCCTCATTTGACGAGTCATTCTGATGATTACATGTACACAGTGAGAGATGACATGAATTTCATAAATAATGTAATACCAGAAACTTTCACGTTCATTATTTCAGAATTTTGCGATTAGTCCAGACTCACTAGATTTTCATGCCGCAACACAGAATTTTTGCGATTTATATAAGAATCTTGCCTAACTTTGATTATTTGTGAAAGTTTCAGATCATGAACATTTACTTTTTCATTTACGTTTTCATTACATGCATACATACACACATGCACATCTAATTTCACATATTTCTTCATTTTTTGTCTTGTCAATCAAGTCATTGAGCTGAACTCCTGAAATTCCCTCTTTGTGATCACATCCTACACTAACTGAAAATTTCTTTTTTTTTAATTTAGTTAATTACAATCACTTTTGTCTACATACTTTTTTAATGGAGAGATAAACATGTAAAAGGTAATGAGCACCTTTCATATTATAATAATCAATATCCTAAAACTTTCTGATGTTTACTTCAAGTTTTAAAGACAGACAGATTTATATTTTTTATATCTGAGCCATGTAGGAATAAAAGGAGCATTTTTTCCAGAAAATTTGTTTTTCCAAAGGTTCATAATTCCAAAAAACACATTTTCCATACCAGAAGGTTCATAATCCTGAAAATGGAACAGATTCATAATTCCAAACATCATACATATGTTGCATTACTCTGCAGGTTTATTATTCCAAAGGTTCGTTTATCTGAGGGTTCATAATTCCGAAAATGAAATGGGGTTCATTATTCCAAAAGTTTGTAGTTCCAAAAGTAATATACGCTTGTATTTCATTTTCAGAACTATTAACGTTCAGAATTCCATACTTTCTTTCAATTTCAGGGTTATGAAGCCTTTTTCATTTTTGGAATTACGAACCATAGGAATTACATACCTTTAGAGTACTTGAACCTTAGGAGTTATATGAACGGTCAAAATAATGAAATTCAACTTTTTGGATTAAGGAATCTTTGGAGCAACAAACCTTCAACACGTAACCTGAACAACATTCTCATTACAGCTGCATGTCATGGGACATGTCACTCACTTAGGATAAGAACTTGGTAATTTTTCAATACTCACAATATATTGGTATCCTTGTCCATCAAGAAGAGGTCGAAACTCTTCAACCAGTTCTTCACGTTTGTCCAGATCTATAAGGGAACTGTCACAGTCTCTCTCTTCAACTGAAGTGCTTAAGTTTGCAGCCATGGCACGATCATAGCATGTTTACTGAGCGAAACATACATCTACATGTTGGAAAATCTCCACCAGTACTGCATGTAGGGTAGCAACAACATAGAATTCCTGTAGAAAAATGTGTAAACAATAATTTTAAAAGTCAGCTTTTACACATTATGCATTTCACAATGAAATACTCTTCATGACGAACAGTGAACAGCCATCTCAAAAAATATGTCACCAGTCATTCAGTAAATTTGGACACACACACACACACACACATACCTGTGCGCGCATATTAACCGATGACATCTTTTACAACCTAGAATTTGACCGCATAACCGATGACCTGTGTGTGTAGAATTCAACCGTATAACCGATGACCCGTCTTAAATTTTACTATACAACCGACAACTTGTTAGTGCAACACTAACTGATGACCTACCCCTATACACATACACACATACACACACACACACACACGAGTACAATTCCAGGGAAGTGAAAAGCAGTCACCAATGTGTTGCAGACAATTAAATATTACTGTGCATCGATTTTTAATAAAAGCAGAAAACAGAGAAAGGAAGTACCCAGTGAAATTTTGAGCAAAATTTGATAAAAATATTAAAATATAATCTACTGAATTTGTAACCAACTTGCAAGGGTCTAAAAAACAGATTAAGAAGAATAAACAAGTGTCTAGCGGTGTAGCTACGGGGGGGAGGGGGGCCATGGCGGGGGGCAGGTGCCCCCCTAATCAAATGGTAGAAAAAAGGAAAAAGAAAGAAAAAGAGAGAAAGGGATAAATGGAAAGGGAGGAGAGGAAAAGGACAAGAAAAGAAGACGATAGGACCCCTTCCCTCCACCCTCCCCCTATCAGTGGGCTTGTCAATTCACAATGGATTTTCCAAGTAAGACCGGTGCCCCACAATAGTGCCAGTGCCCCCTCAATGGCTTGAAACATGCTACATGTATGCCACTGAAAAGGCCTATTCAGCCAGCACAAAAGCATTCAATCATATCACTATTCATGTCTATTCAATTTGCATGCACTGCAATATATGAAACATAATATGGCATATGTTTAGAATCTACCCAAGTAAAATGAACGACACCTAGTTTCTCCTCCAAACGACTTCCTTTTCCATTTTTATTTTTTCATAGTTTTTTAAATGTAATTTGATATGAATGTTTTGACATCGAATAAGGAAGTAGGAAATTAAACATAGGTGTAATACAAAGTATCATTAATCTACATGTACATGTAAGGTCTACATGGAGTACAATTTCAACTTGTTTTTGAGCTCCTGCCAAGCAAGAACAAATAAAATTTGACGAAAAAAACTCGACAGTTGACACCATACCATTTGTACTTGCAGTGGGAAACTCAGATATGAAATAATACGAAACCGCTTCTTCATTTTATAATCATTTTCTTTTTATTAATGTGGATGAGAAACAGGGTATCAAATCTACTTGGCTTAACACAGTGACTAATTTATATACAATCAGTAAAAAAAATATTTTTAACTAACAAGATGAATGCGACTGTGTCTCCTATGGCTCCTCCTAAATTCATGACTCAAACTGTTCTTGAAATATTGTGAAAACCAGAATAAGAAGCCTACAATTACATGTTAACAGACCTCTTTGACCTTTGACCTTTGACCTAAAAACCACATACTAGCACGAAGTTTGAAGTTCATACCTCAAATGGTTCTTGAGATATCGCGTTAACGAAAAAGCAGGACGGACGGACGGATGGACACACAACCCGAAAACGTAATGGCCGGAATTCACAAAGGTGGTTTCAATTCAGACCATGGATTATGCAGATTTCATGGTATAAATTCATTTGATTTAGCGCATACACTTAAAAAGATCCAATAATGAAAGCGCGCCGGTCGCGCGTGGTTGGCAAAAGAGCTAAATTCACACTAGTTGCCATGGTTCAGACCATGGTTTATCTAAATTAATTTAAACAAGTGAATGAGTAAATTACGCAATGCGTAATAAATATCCCCGCCGGAAGTGCAGATCTGTGGAAATTAACTAGCCTGAACCTTAAAACTTCAGTGAAAAAAACTTTAGTGAATAAAATAATAATGTTACTGCATGCAAAAGAAGAGAATACCAACAATGCATGTATACAACTGAAATATAAAACATGAAAACATTATGAACCTTCAGCCATTTTGAATAAATTTGCATAAATTTGCATGAATAATGAATTTCAAAATTCTGTGTAGAAGTTTGGAAGCCCCCACCCAGCCCTATCAGATAAAACAATCGGAATCAAAATCCGATGTGAAATAGAGAAGTAGCATTTTTCGTCAATTTTGAATAAATTTGCATAAATTTGCATAAGTAATGAATTTCAAAATTCTGTGTAGAAGTTTGGAAGCCCCCACCCAGCCCTATCAAATAAAACAATCGGAATCAAAATCCGATGTGAAATAGAGAAGTAGCATTTTTCGTCAATTTTGAATAAATTTGCATAAATTTGCATAATTATTGAATTTCAAAATTCTGTGTAGAAGTTTGGAAGCCCCCACCCAGCCCTATCAGATAAAACAATCGGAATCAAAATCCGATGTGAAATAGAGGAAGAGTAGCATTTTTCGTCGATTTTGAATAAATTTGCATAAATTTGCATAATTAATGAATTTCAAAATTCTGAGTAGAAGTTTGGTAGCCCCCACCCAGCCCTATCAGATAAAACAATCGGAATCAAAATCGGCCAAGAAATGACGGAGAAGTAGCATTTTCTAACATTTGAGCACACACGGACAGACGGACGGACGGACGGACGGACGGACACACACACACACGCACACACGTACGGAGCCCGTTTCATAGTCCCCTCGCGAACTTCGTTCGGCGGGGACAATAAACCATGGTCTGAATTTACATAAACCATGGTCTAAACCATGGCAAATAGTGTGAATTTAGCGCTTTTGCCAATCACACGCGACCGGTGCGCGTTCATTATTGGATCTTTTTAAGTGTATGCGCTAAATCAAGCGCATTTATACCACGAAATCTGCATAAACCATGGTCTAAATTGAAACCACCTTTGTGAATTCCGGCCAATGCCTCCAGCACCACCTTCGGTGGGCGGGGGTCCACTCGCTATTCATAAGGACCACTATTCATTTAACAGGCGTTTTGAATAGCGATCCTTATGAATAAGTGGTCCTTATGAATAGCAGTCCTTATGACTAGCGAGGTTACCCCGGTGGGTGGAGGCATAAAAAACTGGTTTCACATACATGTACTTGTGTAGGTCTCATCTGGGGTCTATGATATATTTGCATTTTTATTTAAAGGCGAATGAAACTCCCAAAATAAATGCATTTTAACAGAAGCAGAAAAATCAAAGAAGCATATCAGTGAAAGGTCAAGGAATAACAGACAACTAATAAAAAATCTATGAATATTTGAAATCCTAAAATCGCTAAATAAATGGAGATCTGAAATTGGCAATGTCCCCATTATGCTAATGAGATGCTGTGATGTAAATGTGCTATACTTTCCAAGTGCCTTATACAAATAATGTTGTAAAATCCACTTTCCTTGAATATATCTTAGAAAATTTGATTTCTATATTATAGTTGTTGTTCATAAATTCATTCCTCACCATATATTTCAATCACAATGTTGATAAATAAATTCAATTTTCTTTGTTTAAAAGCTGAAAGGAAAAAAAATGAAGAATTAGAAAAAAAATTAATAAGGATTAAGAGGAAATAAAGAAAAACTTAAGCAAAAATAGTAGAGAGAAGACCAAAGAAGGGGAAACAAAGAAATTCATTAGGAAAGAACAGAAAATAAAAAACAAAGAAAAACAAGAAAAAAAGAAGACGAGAGAATAAAAAACAAAGAAATTCATTAAGCATTAAGAGGAAAAAAAGACAAAAATAGAAATAAATTAGAAAAAGAAGATGAGAGAATGAAAAACAAAGAAATCCATTGAGAATTAAGAGGAAACAAAGAAAAAAATTTAAAAGCAACAAAAAAAGAAAAGAGAAGATCAAAGAATATCAATGGGAATGAAGAGAAAACAAAGACAAACATAGAAAAACAAAAGAAAAAGTAAGAAAGAATGAAAAAGTAAGAAAGAATGAAAAACAAAGAAACTCATTAAGGATTAGGAGAAAATAAAGAAATACATAAGCAAAATAGAAAAGAGCTATACAAAAGAAGGAAACACAAATGAATTCATTAGGAATCAAGAGAAAAACAAACAAAAACAAAGTAAAACAGGTGTGTGAAAGCTTGCGAATCTCTCACATTGGTAACATCATTCTACTTCCATCTCTGATCCGCAAGCTATGTCGAACTCGCCTATTCAGTACATGTGTAAACCCTATCACAGTTGCCCTCCTGTGGGAGCTCGAGGCATGTTCGACACAGCTCTGTGTTGAACCCGCAAGCCAGATCAGTGTGTATTATGCTGTATAAGTCATCTTCTGAATCATAAATATGCCCTCCAATCCTCATAAAAGAAGTCAAATTGAGTGCACACTGTCTAAAACTAACATGCTAAAGGCAATTCCTAACAATAAATATACATGTTCAAGTCACAAAAACATAACAAACAGCCCGCACGGCTCTGCTGTGCTGCTATACACATTAGTATTGAAAATGCATTCAGTACACAAAAGGGCATGTGCATGTAAAAAAAGACTTTTGTTCATACGATCCACACACATCAAATATAAAAACAAGTGAATGAGTAAATTACGCAATGCGTAATATATGTCCCCGCCGGAAGTGCAGATCTGTGGAAATTAACTAGCCTGAACCTTAAAACTTCAGTGAAAAACTTTAGTGAATAAAATAATAATGTTACTGCATGCAAAAGAAGAGAATACCAACAATGCATGTATACAACTGAAATATAAAACATGAAAACATTATGAACCTTCAGCCATTTTGAATAAATTTGCATGAATTTGCATGAATAATGAATTTCAAAATTCTGTGTAGAAGTTTGGAAGCCCCCACCCAGCCCTATCAGATAAAACAATCGGAATCAAAATCCGATGTGAAATAGAGGAGAAGTAGCATTTTTTGTCAATTTTGAATAAATTTGCATAAATTTGCATAATTAATGAATTTCAAAATTCTGTGTAGAAGTTTGGAAGCCCCCACCCAGCCCTATCAGATAAAACAATCGGAATCAAAATCCGATGTGAAATAGAGGAGAAGTAGCATTTTTTGTCAATTTTGAATAAATTTGCATAAATTTGCATAATTAATGAATTTCAAAATTCTGTGTAGAAGTTTGGAAGCCCCCACCCAGCCCTATCAGATAAAACAATCGGAATCAAAATCCGATGTGAAATAGAGGAGAAGTAGCATTTTTCGTCAATTTTGAATAAATTTGCATAAGTTTGCATAATTAATGAATTTCAAAATTCTGTGTAGAAGTTTGGAAGCCCTCACCCAGCCCTATCAGATAAAACAATCGGAATCAAAATCCGATGTGAAATAGAGGAGAAGTAGCATTTTTCGTCAATTTTGAAAAAATTTGCATAAATTTGCATAATTAATGAATTTCAAAATTTTGTGTAGATGTTTGGAAGCCCCCACCCAGCCCTATCAGATAAAACAATCGGAATCAAAATCCGATGTGAAATAGAGGAGAAGTAGCATTTTTCGTCAATTTTGAATAAATTTGCATAAGTTTGCATAATTAATGAATTTCAAAATTCTGTGTAGAAGTTTGGAAGCCCTCACCCAGCCCTATCAGATAAAACAATCGGAATCAAAATCCGATGTGAAATAGAGGAGAAGTAGCATTTTTCGTCAATTTTGAAAAAATTTGCATAAATTTGCATAATTAATGAATTTCAAAATTCTGTGTAGAAGTTTGGAAGCCCCCACCCAGCCCTATCAGATAAAACAATCGGAATCAAAATCCGATGTGAAATAGAGGAGAAGTAGTATTTTTTCGTCAATTTTGAATAAATTTGCATAAATTTGCATAATTAATGAATTTCAAAATTCTGTGTAGAAGTTTGGAAGCCCCCACCCAGCCCTATCAGATAAAACAATCAGAATCAAAATCGGCCAAGAAATGACGGAGAAGTAGCATTTTCTAACATTTGAGCACACACGGACAGACGGACGCACGGACGGACGGATGGACGGACGGACACACGCACACACGAACGGAGCCCGTTTCATAGTCCCCTCGCGAACTTCGTTCGGCGGGGACAACAAACTACCGGTATTAAGTCATTTTCCGAATCATATGCACTTCAATCCTCATAAAAAAGGTCAAAATATCACTTACAGTTCCAAATTAGTGCATACTGTCCTAAAGGCAAGATCTAATATAAAACGTATTTACATGTATGGAGTTTTAAGCTTTCAAACCAGGTCATACATGTACATGTAACTAATTCATGTAAAAAAGCCGTAACAAACAGCCAGCCCGCGTTGTCCTGCAATACACATCATGCATTCAGTGTACACATGGATACGGTATGTGCGTGTACAAAAATAGACCTTTATTCACACCAGCCACAAACATCAGATATCAAAACAAACCATAAAGTCATCTTTCGAACTATAAATATGCACTTTGATCCTCATAAAAGAAGTTAAATTGTCCACTTACAGTTCCACTTAAGTGCACACTGTCCTAAATTCAAGATCATACAATATAGATCATGAATCTATGGAAGTTTTAGCTATCAGACAAGTGAATATCGCAAAACCAGATGTATGTACATATCATGTATATATATCACTGGCCTGGGTGAATGAAGTCATTGCCATGACGTCATGTGTATATACAGGAAGGTCACGTTAGAATGAGATGCCGGCTTCTTTCACATTGTGCACAACATGTACAACAAGGGAAATGCCGAGGGCAGTCTCGCCTGCATCACACAATTTTCAGGGCAAACTTTTGACTTAGTTAAAAATCAAAGGTTGGGGCACTTAAGGGTTCTGCCCCTGAGCCCCCCCCCCCCCCCCAGTGTGGGCCAGGTACCCCATTTGTATACCAGTACCTAACTTAAATCCCCTTCAACTAAGATTTATTGGATGGTGAAGTTCATTTAAAATCAGGGTGTGTGTTTTAAAGAAGCAGAATATGTGTACAATGAAATAATTGCCATGGGGCACTTTTGGGGTGCCCCCCCCCCCCCCCCATCAGACCCCTTGAAGATAATGATCTACTATACTTGAACAACTTGAAGTCTCCTTCCCCTAAGAATAATTCCTACCTACTTTGGAAAACAATCTACATGTGGCAATACATTTTACAGAAGAAGGAAAAATTTCAATTTGGTATTTGGTGTCACAGGCCCTTCCCACCACTCCACTCCCTCCTTGAGGGATAGCTACCTTATTTGCATTATTTTAGATCCTCTTTGCCTAAGGATGATTCTTACCTAGTTTGGTTAGAACCAAGCCATGCATTTTTAAAAATTCTAATTTTCACAAGAGGGGTGCTGCCCCTCAGCCCCCTTGGAGGCAAGGTACCCTGTTTCAGAAATTGAGGTCTCCTTCCTCTAAGGATGATACCAACCAACTTTGCTAACGATCTTGCAACAGGACTTAAAGAAGAAGAAGCACATGAATCTAATTAATGCCATTATTGATGCTCTTGGGGGTGGTGCTCTTGGGAGGTGGTGCCCCCAAGACTCCCCCCTCCTCCATATTGGTAGATATCCCCCATCTGTATTGATTTGGATCCTACTTGCCTAAGGATGATCCCTGTCAATTTTGGTTGAAATCCACCACCAGCAAAGTTTTCAGAAGAAGTCAAATGCACGTGTACAATACTACATGTACATACCTGTAATTTACACAGTATGTATAGACAAAACTGAGTTTTACCAAGTTAAACTGTCAGTAGGTGACCTTTAAAGGGAAATCCAACCTTAATAGCAAGTTGCTTTGAAAGAAAGAGGAAAAATCAGAGAAGCAGATTGGTGAAAGTTTGAACGAAATCGGACAAGTAATAAGAAAGTTATGATTTTTTGAAAGTTGTAATCACTATGCATATGGGAATTTCAAATTGGCCGAATAGGTAATGTCACTGTGATGTGGCTGTGGACAACTCCCCCATTCGCTCTAACACACAAAATGACTAAAATGTCACTTTTTTTTCAAAATGCATTACTCAGTAGGATCTTTTCGTTCATGAGGACCTATAACAATATGCTATCTCCAATATATTTTGAGTACTGCCCCGAGGGTAAAGGCGCCTCGAAGAAAACCGCATATATGATATTTTTGTGTACGACAAATGGGAGAGTTGTCCACAAAAACGTCACAATTGACTCACCAAATTGCCAATTTGAGATTCAAATAGATGTAGTGATCTCATTTTTCAAACATCCATAACTTTCTTAGTCCTTGTCCGATTTCTTTCAAACTTTCACCATCCTGTTTTTCTTATTTTTCTGCTTTCATACAAATCATCTTATTAGCAAGGTTGGATTGCCCTTTAATGTGATGAAAATGTAAGATTTGGGTATTCATTTGAAAGAGGGTGACATGAAGACAATCCCTACCAAGAATGATGCCAAGTTTCAAAGAATTTGAACAAATACTTTTGAAATAAAGTAAAAATTCAAAAACTTAACTTCAAGTTAAGTTTTTGGAACACAATTTAACTTAATTGACCTTAATTGACCTTTGACCTTGACTTTTTACCTGAAATTTATTCCAAATTATTTGTGATACTCTACAACCCTTGTGTTCAAGTTTCATGGAAACAGAACATATATAATACTTTTGAAGTGAGAGCATTTCCAAAATTGTTGATGCTGCTGTCGCCGCCACCGCCGCCTCCGTCGGAAAAGCGTCTCGCTTTTTGCTTACGCAGGCGAGACAAAAATGAGCTGATTTCAACTCCCATGGATTAAAATTTTGTGAAAAGACTATTAATTTTCACAAAGAGCATATTCCAAATTTGTCCCATAGCAACGAAATTTTTCCAAAATGAGCTGATAAAAAAGCATGTACATGTATATCTAAAACACTTTTTGCAACTCCCGTTTTGATTCCTATTTTGTGAAAAGACCTTTGATTTCTATAATAAGCATATTGCAGATTTGTTAAAAAAAAACAAGTAATTCCCAAAATGAGCTGATATTAATACAAGTTTTTGCTACTCCCATTTTTATTGATATTTTGCAAAATAATTTACTGATTTCTACAATAAACATATTCCGAATTTTTTGAAAAAAACAATCATTTTTAAAAATGAGTCAATATCACATCACATGTACATGTACATGTATACATAAATTTTTGGAACAGCAATTATTGACTGACATTTAGTGAAAATTAGACTGATTTTTACGTGCATAATCCAATCTTTTTTTTTTAAGGAAAATTTCATGATGTACATTATAAAGTACAAAATTTAGCCAATCACTTTTAAATGATCCTCAATGAAATCAAATGATCTTTCAAAATAATGACATGTTCATGTATTTAAAAAAATGCATGGTTCTGAAAATTATTTGCTTCATAAACCAGTCAGACTAAGAAAAAATAACTTATATGCAAATGCAATCCAATTCACGGTCAACTCTCCTATTTGTCGTACACCAAAATATCATTAAATTCCAGTTTTCTCCCGAGCGCCATTACCCTCAGGGCAGTACTCAAAATATATTCTAGATAGCATATCATTAAAAGGTCCTCCAAAAAGAAAAAGATCCTACTGAGTTATACATTTTGAAAAATTGACATTGTAGTCATTTTGTGTGTTGGAGCGAATAGGAAAGTTGCCACCGCTACATCACAGTGATCGTCCCGATTCAGCCAATTTGAAATTCCCACATGTTGGTGATTACAACTTTTTTTTAAATCATAACTTTCTTATTGCTTGTCCAATTTCGTTCAAACTTTCACCAATCTACTTCACTGATTTTTCTGCTTCCACACAAATCAAATTATTACGAAGGTAGGATTGCCCTTTAAATCATCGTCTAAATCAAAAATACACACTTCAATCCTCATGAAAAAAAGGTCAATTTGTCCATTTACAGTTCCAATTGACCGCGCACTTTCCAAAATGCAAGATCTAACAATAGATATATAGGTCATATATCTTTACAAATTTATGGCTGTCAAATCAGTTTATGTCACAAACCATAATAAATGGCCATCCAGGTGCACTGTGTGGTAATAACCATCAGTATCAAAAGGCTATCAGTGCACAGGCACATGCATACATGTGCCTTTGTTTGCACCAACCACAAACGTCAAATATGATGAAACCTAAACAAACTATTTAACTCACCTATCAAATCATAAATACAAGTACATACATGCAAATAAATCCAAATAAAGAGGTCAAATTGTCCACTTACAGTTCCAATCGAGTTCACACTGTCCTAAAGGCAAGATCTAACAATAAATAAGTCCTAATTCTATATCTATTTACAGCTATCAAACCGATTCACTTCACAGAACTATTAAATGGCTGCCGGGCTGCGCTCAGTATATGCTGTGCTGGGAGCTGTGCTGGGAGCAGTGCCGTACTAAGGCACTGACGTCACCATGAAGATCACGTGGGTCGTAGTTTCTTTGATGGCACAGGTAATTATACAAGTTTAAGGTATTTTGGGCATACATTACCGACCACATCAAAGACTTTCTACACCTCATGCTTGTAACATTAAAGTTCATAGCCCTGCTCTAGTTAGATCTGACCAATAACATGTATGTATTAAAGTAGATATTCAAAGCAAATCACAAATATGCTCAATAATGTATCTCTAGAAACTAGAAAGCTTGCAGATGGTAATCGTATAAGTTTTACGTTAACTGCGTGTTTGATGATTAAAAAATAACACAAATAAAAACACTTCTCAGCATCTGGGATATCCGAGCGATTCGCAAGAAATATACCGATGTTTTCGTGACGTCACATCAGGTGCCAATCCTGCCTAAGCAGACGACGTCCTAAATCATGTGAACGTAACTGCAATGCAATTATTTTTAAATTATAAAGAGTTTGGTTTGTTTCACCATGACCGTATTTCACATCATTCTAAAAGGGAAGTGAAACCGTTTCTAGTAACTAAAATCTTTTGTTTGTAAAAAGTCATGATAAGGGTCAATGATCAATCAAAGAAATCACACTTTCGAATTGTAAAGCCCGCTGAATTATAGCATGGATGGTATTCGTTCCCTCTTGAAACGCCGACATGCCGCGGTGCATGCAGCTGAAAATACAATGGCATCTTTTTTTGTTTACAAGCGATTGATTCCTTTATTTTTTTAACGCTGCATGTTTCATCAAAATAATACCATGCAGGAAATTTAGAGTGAGGCAACAAATAAGCATTTATACTGATGCTAGTGAAGTAAGAGAAATAAGTGAAGATGAGATGACAAAACAGGCACTGAAAATGTATAAGATGTTATGGGGCATCGTCTGCTTAGGAAGGATTGCTCCCCGGTATGACGTCACATATCTCAGCAGCGTTCAAAGAGCTCTATAGGTGCTATAGCGGGGCTGTGTTATATCATTTTATAATTGAAAATAATCATTACTTCAAATGTTTCCAAGCGTTGAATTTTGATAACCTTGTTCAATCTAAGCTTCACCTATGCAATAATAAAAATTAAATCAATATTCAAAATCAATGAAATTCTACTTTAAGAAGAAATTATAGTTTCAGTCTTTATCATGTTCTTAATTTCATGAAATTTGGTGATGTATGGGACAAAAATGGCCAAAAATCCATTGGACTTGTCAAAAAGCATACTGACATGACAGACTTTAGTCCTGGTAAAGGCAGACCATGAAGTCTACTGATTAATGGAGTGCCAAATGTCAACCTCCTCATCCTATAAAAAGCAGGGGCTGACCCAGGATTTCGTAAAAGGGGGTCCATTTCCCTAAAATCTCCAACAAGAAAAAAGAGGTTATCAGGCAAAAAGGGGGTCCAATTAAAAAGGCAATCAATAGCCAGACTGTGTCTCACCTGCATGTATATTGTACCTGTGACCAAATTACATGAATGTCCCCAAAGTGCATCTCTGACCCAAGTTTGGCCACATTAGGATTAAAGGTTGCCAAGTTATTTGTCACTTCTTGCAGGAAAACTTTTAACATATGACCTTCAATGACCTTAGACCTTAGCATGTGACCATGGACAGCACCATAACGTGAATGTCCCCTGAGTGCATCCCTTGCCAAAGTTTGATCAAAATAGGATTAAAGGGAAATCCGACCTTAATAGCAAGTTGCTTTGAAAGAAAGAGGAAAAATCAGAGAAGAAGATTGGTGAAAGTTTGAACGAAATCGGACAAGTAATAAGAAAGTTATGAATTTTTGAAAGTTGTAATCACTATACATATGGGAATTTAAAATTGGCCGAATAGGTAATGTCAATGTGATGTAGCTGTGGACAACTCCCCCATTCGCTCTAACACACAAAATTACTAAAATGTCACTTTTTTCAAAATGTATTCCTCAGTAGGATCTTTTTCTTTCATGATGACCTATAACAATATGCTATCTCCAATATATTTTGAGTACTGCCCCGAGGGTAAAAGCGCCTCGAAGAAAACTGCAAATTAATGATATTTTTGTGTACGACAAATGGGAGAGTTGTCCACAAAAATGTCACAATTGACTCACCAAATTGCCAATTTGAGATTCGCATAGATGTAGTGATCTCATTTTTCAAACATAAACCTTCTTAGTCCTTGTCCAATTTCTTTCCAACTTTCACCATCCTGTTTTTCTTATTTTTCTGCTTTCACACAAATCATCTTATTACCAAGGTTGGATTGCCCTTTATTGGTTGCCAAGTTATGTGCCATGTGCAAGAGAGTCTTGCAGCTAGGTAAACTTACATCTGTGATGGAGGATGACAATGGACGGATGCCATTTGGATCCCTTAGTCTTGCCTCTACCCCTGGTGGGTGAGAAACAGGGTGGGAAAAAAATTATGATTTTTTGTTCTTTCTTTAAATTAAAAAAATTCAGATTTATTTGATTTTTTAGTTATAGGCCCAAATGTTGCTCCTATAGACAATAAACAGATTATTTTGGTAGATCTACATTAATAGACATTATTTGGAATACCAAAACTCTCACTTGGATGATTTTTTTTAGCCAAAAAACTAAACCAATGATTTTTGAGTGATTTTATTTTATTTCACATCAACAAAATAAACATTAAAATTACTTACGTATTGTTTTTTTTATTTACATCAGATTTTGGGGGTTTTTTTCATCTCAAGGCGATTTAAATCATGATTTAAAGACCCATACATGTAGTAGTGGGCTCTCATGGCAAAAATTTGTCAGGGTTTTTGTGAACTTAGCGTGTCTGGGAAAGAGTGTACCTATGTCAGACCGCCTGCCTTTGCATCTGACAAGTTGGACTAAGGTCTAAAGGGGCCAACAGCTGGTGAATATATATTCTAGACTGCTACTCAATAATCGTCAAGACGAGATCAACAGCTTAATTCCTCTGTCCTTTGAAGTAACCAATATCTCCCGGAGTGGGGCGGAGTTTTAACTCTTTAACTTTTTATCGGCTAATCCTCCCTTAATGTCTCCATACACATAGTGATAAGATGTACAATTCACAGGTTTTCAAGTTCAAAATTCAGGAACACAAGAGGTAGTCTGACGAGTTCCAATTAAATGGTTTTTCAGTTTTAGTTACATGTAAAGGAGAATGAAACCCTGGGGAAAAAAATCAATTTTAATGAAAAGAGAGGACAGAGAGAAGCAATTTTTAAAAAAGTTTCATCAAAATCGGTTACGAAATGAGAAAGTTATGAAAGTTTGAAAAGTCTAAATTTACTTTCTATGGCGATCCTCAAATTGGCAATGTTGCTTCAAAGTGACAGGTTTAGTAGTACAACTCTCCCTACATGTATGTTTTGTACACAGAATTTCATATTTTCCCCATTATCTCTCACGGTGCAGCTTGTCTCCTTCTTAGCTCAAGATACAAATGTATATCATGGGAAAATGTATTTGACACAACATTTGTTGAGTTCACAAAAAGACAAGCAGCATCTTTAGAGATAATGGAGAAAATATGAAATTTTGTGTACAAAGCATATGGAGAGTTGTACTACTAAACCTGTCACTTTCATATCTTTCTCATTTTGTAATCGATTTTGATGGAACTTTTTTAAAGCTACACTACTGGGTACAATCATCGGGATTTCCTCGAGATGCCGGTGACAACTCAGGCTCTAGAGTATCAATTACATGTAACTAGCAATACAGCGACACCTGCTATTATTCACCATATTAACAAATACATAGCTAAATTCTTCAAAAATTTATCTGCTCTCCAAGGCAATCTTAACATTCTCAACCCTACTCGACCTGTTTTCCTACCCACTTTCTTTTAACTATAGCCTACCGACCGAAGAGTCGTTTGTTTATGTGCACCCTATAACTCTCCCATGGCCCCTAATTCTTTCAACTCGGCTTCTTTCAAGTTCAAGCACCACTCGGTGTGTTCACACTAAGCCTTAATCTTACTCCACTGTACCTGTATCCTAGTATCCATATCACACTAAGGGGGGGGGGGGGAGGGGTGCCAGAAACATGCAATCAATTGCAAGTCAATTTTAGGTCCCAAAATCAATCATAAGTCTTGCAATCAATTGCAAATTTGCAATTGATTGCTGGTCTGCTTCTTGCAACAGAAAGTATAAATTGATTTGTTATAGTTAAAACTGTTGCAAATTTGCAATTGATATTTGCAATCAATTGCAAATAAGTTTATTGTAACACCCCCTAAGATTAAACTTCAACAAGTTATAGGAGGAAAATAATCCATGTAATAGACTCTAGTATTATTGATGAATAAATATATTCAGATTTTTACAAATAACTTCAGATTTTGAAATCTGGGTAATCTATCGCCACATGACGTAGCATACCTAAAAGAGCAAGATTCATACATCAACATGCATCGTAATACATGTATATCTCACGGTATTGAATATGCATCGAATTACAAGACATGGTTTGTGCTCATTATAGAGGAGATTTCGTTATAAGAAAATATTGGTCGTGTAATTAAAAATTCACCCTCCTTTTGATGGCATTTTCTGTCAAAATGTGCGCATGTTAAAGATGTTATTAATCAATTTTGTAACAAGCACGTAATATATTGTAGAGATTTGATTTGAACAAGAATATTTTATGTAACCATCTTACACTTCCTCTCTCCATTTGTCTCCCTCTACCTTCAACCCTCTTAACTTTTCATATCACATGATCACCCTTTCTCTCATGCTTTACATTCCCTCTACATTCCTAATTACAATGTCTTTTGTTCCTCCCTTCATGTTCATTCCATAGATCAGTAGATTCGTTGTCTTTACACTGATCGGTTTAGCCCTTATGATTATTCATTTAAAATAATGTATATTTATAGCAACTCATTTATATTCATAAAATCTATGTATATTCATGTACTTCCTTTCATTTGCAAATTATGTTATTTGAATATCTATTATTTACTATTGTAATACAAATATATATATGCAAAATAAACCCCTGAGGTGGAGATAAGTGCAACACCTCAGGTCAGTTCATCACAGGCAAGCAAGGACTCAACATATCATTTTTGTTATCTGAGTTAAAGGACCACGCCTACATGTAGATATAGCTTGCTCCATAGGCCACCCTACAATATGTATCCTAGTAGTATCCATATCATACTAAAATTAAACTTGAATAACTTATAGGAGGAAAATAATCCAGGTAATATAGACTCTAGTATTACTGGTAATGATGAATAAATTATTCATATTATTGCAAACATTCTAAAGTTTGATCTTGTTGATAATCTGTGTAATACAGTGAAACCCGTCTATAAAGACCACTCAAGGGAGACAAGAAAAGTGGCCTTTATGAGCAGGTGGTCTTTATGGACAGGTTCCCTTAATACATGTTTCAATGAGAAATGCTATTCAAGGGAAACAAAAATTATGGTCTTTATACATGTAGACAGGTGGTCTTTCTATACAGGTGGTCGCTAAAGTAGGTGTGACTGTAGTTATGAGATATGACATGGCATGTACGAAGGACTTGATTTAGTCATTATCAAGCATCTTTGATTTGTTAACCGTTTCCAAACGAACTGAAATTTCAGGAGTTTTTGGACATGGATTTTTGCTAATTACAGAGGACTGCCGTGTTAGGTGTTCATGTCAGTGTTTGCCGCGACTCACTGGACCGGTTGATTGACGTCATCAAAAAAATGTATTGTATGTACATTTTTTTTCAAGAGAGAGGAAAAAATACTATAAGAGCCACTCATAGGCCCTTGCCTGTGTGGGACTGTGTCCAACATTCACTGTTGCAGCAGTCAAAAACAGACAACAAAATTGCTCTAAAGAGTCTAAGCAAGATTCAATTTTCTTAAATTTGCTAGATTACCTGATTCAGGGACTCTTCAACTCTTACTGTGCTACAAATTTGGGGATTCAGAATTGACAGTGAAATTTTAAATAATTATTTTCCTCTCATGTATGAATGATCTAGACTGGAAAAAGGCCTGCTGATACACACAAAAGCTACTTAAGCCTATTCACCCGGGAAAGCTAGTCTTGAGTACAAGTTTATCTTCAGATAAGCTTGTAAATGTAATAAGTGTAATAAGTGTAATACATGTAAGTGTACTAAGTGATAAGAGCATTTAATGGTCCATTAAAATTATGAAAAAAAGAAAAGGTGTAGACTACCGGTAATCAATTCAATCATAACATCAATAACTGAAAGCAGATGATATTAAACATGTTAAACAACAACAACATTCAAAATGGTTCCAAGCATGAAAACAGAGTCATGAATGTACGTGGCCAGTACCAGATTGATAAGTCACGGAGCTATAGACCGAAAATTCTGTCTCTCATTCAAGCCTCTTATTTTGGTTAGGGTCGGCCCTCACTTAGAGACAGAAGTGGGTCATTCGATCTGCTGTGCAAACCGAATACACATCACACACTAATAACCTAGTTAGAATACTGTTGCAAGATTTTCAAACAGAGAATACCTTGGACCCTGAATTACCTGAAAATGGAGCTTCAAACGGATTATTTAGTCAAACTGGTAAGTTGAACCGATTCCTTAAATAGCAGAGCCTAGGTCTAATCTATTTAATTTATAAACATATACAATGTAGAGCTATAAAAATATAAAAATATACAGATTTTTCCAACTACATGCCGACTGGTCGGCAGCAGGTAGTAAGTTTGCACAGCAGAGTGATAAATGTAGGCCCGTTTCTGTCTCTAAGTGAAGAGCTGACCCTACCAAATAAGAGGATAACTAACGAGAGACAGAATTTTCAGTCTAGTACAGCTACTGTACTGCCATATAAACTGCAGAGTGCTCAAGATATACAGTGGGTGAATTCAAGTTCGGTGTTGAAAGCTGGTGTTGGTGTTGGGGCAAAACTAGCACCAGCCACAACACCGAATTTGAAATGAAGCAGGTGCTGGGATTGTCTCAGCTGGTTGCGGTCGCGGACATGCAATTTTCGTGCTCCCTTTTTACTCCTCTTTTTTACCCGATTTTGATGTTTTTATCCTCGTTTTACACTTTATCTTGCCCAATTCTTTTTCTTAAAGGGAAATCCAACCTTTATAGCAAGTTGCTTTGAAAGAAAGAGGAAAAATCAGAGAAGCAGATTGGTGAAAGTTTGAACGAAATCGGACAAGCAATAAGAAAGTTATGAATTTTTGAAAGTTGTAATCACTATGCATATGGGAATTTCAAATTGGCCGAATAGGTAATGTCACTGTGATGTAGCTGTGGACAACTCCCCCATTCGCTCTAACACACAAAATGACTAAAATGTCACTTTTTTTCAAAATGCATTATTCAGTAGGATCTTTTCGTTCATGAGAACCTATAACATTATGCTATCTCCAATATATTTTGAGTACTGCCCCAAGGGTAAAAGCGCTTGAAGAAAACAGCTAATTAATGATATTTTTGTGTACGACAAATGGGAGAGTTGTCCACAAAAATGTCACAATTGACTCACCAAATTGCCAATTTGAGATTCACATAGATGTAGTGATCTCATTTTTCAAACATCCATAACTTTCTTAATCCTTGTCCGATTTCTTTCAAACTTTCACCATCCTGTTTTTCTTATTTTTCTGCTTTCACATAAATCATCTTATTATCAAGGTTGGATTGCCCTTTAAGACTTTTGGAGCATTCTTACATTTTTATTCTCTTTGATGAACAGTACCCTAAATTTTCACTAACTTTGCACCCACCCACGCGACTGTCCTACATTATCAAGTTATTTGCAGACGATTGCCTCCTGTTCCGCCCCATTCACAACCATGATGATCAAGCCCAACTCCAAAAGGACATGGATGCTGTAAAAGACTGGGCCCTTTCATGGCAGATGAGCTTCAATCCCTCTCAATGTCAAATAATGCATGTATCAAGAAGCAGAAACCCTCTACTGGGTACATACAGTATGTTAGGAGTTGACCTGAAAGTTGTAAGTAAATGTACCTACCTAGGGATTCACCTGTCTAATGATATGTTATGGAACCACCATATCAATCATATTGTATAAAGGATGCCAGCAGGATATTAGGCTTCATACGCAGGAATCTGTCAAGATGCAATACCTGGGTAAAAAGGCAGCTGCCTATAAAGCCCTGGTTCGTCCTAAACTTGAATATGCTGCATCCGTATGGGATCCACATCAATCTAACCTCATAAATAAGCTGGAAATGGTTCAGAACAGGCAGCACGATTTGTTTTTAATGACTACCGTCGAACACTCATAGGCCCTTGCCTATGTGGGACTGTGTCCAACATTCACTGTTGCAGCAGTGAAAAACAGACAACAAAATTGCTCTAAGCAAGATTTAATTTTCTTAAATTTGCTACTGTTATATTCTTATAGAAGACCAGTTAGAGAGCTTGATTGAACTTATAAGATGGCATAGATTTATTTAGGTACTGTCAGGCAGACATCTTTGTAGTCAAGCATCCATGTGCAGGTATCATACAAGTACTCATTGTTTCATAACTGACCTGTCATGGGTCATGGGTTACAGGTCATTCTATATTTAGTTATACATGCTAGTCTGTATTTGCAGACTCTGTTAACTAGCTATCACTACACCTCCCTTTCTTTAAAAGAGGTTTACATATACATATATATAAAACTTCTTAAACTCTACAGAGTGACAGGGTGGACTACCTGTACACTCGCGACTGTACTAGGGGATTATTCTGCCCCTTAAAGCTGGAGTACTGTCGCTTTCAAATATATAACTTATTATACGCGACAGTCCATATTTTTCAGCAAGGAGTTATCACAGAACTTGGTTTCAGGTTGCGATTCGCGATACTGGAATTCTGCGTTGAGGTTGAGTGATATCTGTTGATTCTTGAAATCAAAGTGATTGATTAAATCCGGTTATACTGATAAATTGTAACATGCAAGTATACATGTATATCATGCACATGCAATCCTGCAGTTATGTTTTAGAGTCCAAGTTTAACTCTATAAGCTATTAACTATTTACAAAACGCGAAAGTATTTCTCTGTTGTTCGCTTTCAGTTATTTACAAGTTCAAGCGATCTGGCGGTTTAACAACTCGTCCGCTTCTGGTTGTTCTAGTTGATGACTCAGTTGCGCTTTCATCTGATGCTGGTTGCTCTGTAGCTTCTGCGCTGTCATCTAGCTCGAAGTCATCCTGCGTTGGTAGTGGAATAGACTCGGCTTGTTGTTGACGTGGGACTGGCCTGAGGTGACGTCTGTTCCTGCGACGTATCTCGCCTGTTTCTGTCTCGACCTGGTATGATCTGTTTCGATTCTGGACAGACTTGATGATACCACGTTTCGACCAGGTGTTGGTTTTCATGTCTTGGAGTATGACATGATCTCCAGGCTTCAGCTTTGACAAGTCTTGAGCATGTTTGTCAAATTGCTCTTTTTGCTTCACCTTATGCTTCTCCTTTCTTCCCCTCACCGATCGAGTATCGATCCGTTGGTTGTCGAGTAAACTGTCAAGCATGGGGAGGTTCGATCTAAGTCGACGATTGTACAGGAGTTCTGCGGGAGACTTTCCGCATGCTAGTGGTGAACTTCGATAGACTTGTAGAGCCCTGTGGATATCTTGTCCACTGTGCTGTGACTTCTTTATGAGATTTTTGACAATCTTCACAGCATTCTCTGCGAGGCCATTGGATTGTGGATAATGTGGACTCGACGTCGTGTGGTGAAAATCCCATTCTTTTGCAAAGCTCTGGAACTCTTGGCTTGCAAATTGAGGACCATTATCCGACATCAGTTCACATGGTGTTCCATGACGAGCAAATACTGCTTTCATGTGGTTGATCACGGCCTTGCTACTAGTTGAAGTCATAGTACATACTTCAATGAACTGGGAATAGTAGTCGACGATGACCATGTACTCTCTATTGTTCAGTGTGAACAAATCAACAGCAACTTTTTCCCATGGGCGGTTCGGCACGGCATGAGGATGTAGACTTTCAGCCTGCTGTTTTGGTTTGTACATTAGGCATGAAGTACAACTTTGGACCATTTCAGCTATGTCTGTGTTGATTCTGGGCCAATAGATGACTTCTCTAGCACGTTTCTTACACTTCTCAATGCCTAAGTGTCCTTCATGGATTTTGTTTAGCATGAACCGTCTCATAGTAGTGGGAACAACTATTTTGCTGCCTTTGAAGATGATGCCATCTGCTTCAGAGAGTTCACCTCTGATGTTCCAGTATTCTCTGACTCTAACTGGACATTGCTGCTTCGTTTCTGGCCACCCATCTCTGATGATGTTTAGCAGCTCTTGCAGTTGATCATCTTTCTTTGTCTCTTCGACAATCTGATTTCGTTTGTTCGATGTAACTGGCATGCTCTTGACAATAGCATCTACATAGACTCTGATATCTTCCTCTGTTTCAGCATTCAACTCGGCATTTGGATCTACTGCTCTGGACAATGCATCAGCAGTATACATGTACTTTCCAGGAGTGTACGAGACTTTGAGATCATATCTCTGTACCCTGATGAGTAACCTTTGAATGCGTAGGGGACAGTCACCCAGTGACTTGACAAACAGTGGAATAAGTGGCTTGTGATCAGTCTCCACTTCTACTTGTTGTCCATAGATGTATTGATGGAATCTTTCACATGCATATGTGATTGCCAGTAGTTCCTTTTCGATCTGTGCATATCTAGTCTCTGCATCAGTCATTGATCTAGATGCATATGCGATCGGAACCCAATTTTGATCATGTTGCTGTAGTAGCACTGCACCAATACCATTCTTTGATGCGTCTGCTGACAGCTTGGTTGGTTTCTTGCAGTCATAGAAATGTAGGACTGGCTCTTGTATCAGAGCTTGTTTCAACTGATTCCATGCATCTTCTTGTGCATGATCCCATGTCCACACATTCTTTTTGTCTAGTAGACTTCTCAGAGGTGCTGACTTGTTGGACAGATCTGGGATAAACTTCCCTTGGTAATTGATCATACCCAAGAACCTTTGGACATCTTGCCGACATTTCGGTCTTTCCATGTTCAAGATAGCAGACACCTTCTTTGGATCAGGTTGAACTCCTTGATCACTGATCAAGTCACCAATGAATGTGAGTTTCTTGACACTGAACTCGCATTTGTCTTTGTTCAACTTGAGATTCATTTTTCTTGCAATGCTGAGAACTTCTCTCAATCTGTCATCATGCTCCTGTTGGGTAGTTCCCCATACAATCACATCATCCATCATTGTGTTGACTCCCGGAATATGTGCAAACATCTGGTGCACTATCTTGTGATAGACTTCCGGAGCACTACAAATACCAAAAGGTAGTCTCAAGAACTTGTACCTTCCGTATGGAGTGATAAACGTACAAAGTTTGGAGCTTTCATCATCTAGTTGGATCTGCCAAAAACCACTAGATGCATCTAACTTGCTGAAGTACTTGGCTCCTGCAAAGTGTGCAGTTATTTCAGCTCTAGATGGCAATTGATAGTGTTCTCTTTTGACTGCTCGGTTCAGGTCTCTTGGATCTAGACAGACTCTGAGTTGACCATTCTTTTTCATCACCACCACGAGAGAAGAAACCCAATCAGTTGGTTCATCCACTGGTGTGATTACATCCATTCGTTCCATCTTATCTAACTCGGCTTTGAGTTTACTTTGAAGTGGAAATGGAACTTTGCGACATGCATGTTGAACCGGTTGTGCATTCTCTTTCAATGTGATGTGGTGTTTACCAGGAAGACAACCTAGACCTACAAACACATCTTGATAGTCTTGCACTACACTTTTGCCTGTTCCCTGTTCAGTTTGTTTTTCAACATGATACACTCGTTTCACCAGACACAAGTCTTCACTCGTCCGTAATCCTAACAAAGGCTGACGATTTCCAGGAATGACTAGACACGGCACACTGTGTTTGATTCCTTTGTACTCAACTTGTACAAAACAACGACCTTTGACTGGGATAGCTGTTTCATAGTAGCCTGTCAACATCACTTTGGCTTTTTGCAGCTTTGGTTTTGGTTTCAATTTGTGAAAGACTGTCTCAGGAAGAAGATTTGCCTGGGCACCAGTATCAATCTTGAATTCAACTGGCTGGTCATTGACTAGTAGATTGACTTTCCATTCTTCTGTGGATTCTTTTGATTCGACAGAGCAAATCGTGAAACCTTCTGAATCTACCTCCAAGTGCTGCAGTTCATTGACCTTGGCTACTGAGGTTCTACAACATTTAGCAAAATGGTTTTGCTTACCGCACTTCTTGCATGTTTTACCTTGTGCGGGACATTTGTCTTTGCTATGTCGGTTTCCGCACCTACTACATGCTTGACTGTTAGTACGACCTTGAGGTTTCGACTGTTTATACTTTGAACCAGATTTCTTCTTAGTCTTGCTGAAAGAATCTACTGGAATTGAGGCGTTTTCCCCTGCGGAACTCAACGCTTGTGCCTGCGTTCGAGTTTGTTCAGCCGCACGACATACTTGCAACGTTTTATCCAATGTGAGATCATCTTGCCTCAACAAACGTTCTCTTAGACCATCGTCTAAAATACCACAGATAATTCTGTCCCGGATAAGACTCTCTTTCAACATGGAAAACTCACACGACTGAGCACGACTCCGCAATTCTGTTGCGTACTGATCAACACTCTCATTCACTAACTGAGATCTTGTGAAAAATCTATGTCTCTCATACGTCAAATTACGTTTCGGCATGCAATATTCCTCATATTTGTCCAACACTTTCTCAAGCTTCATGCTCTCACCCTCAGCAAATACAAACGTATTATATAATTCCAAGGCAGCATCGCCAATGACGTGTAGAAGCATTGATGTTTGTGACTTTTCGTCTTTTTTAGACAATCCTGAGGCAACATTGTATAGAGTGAATTTCTGTTTGAGAGCCTGATCGGTTAGTCACGGACGGACATTTGACAAATTTTGAAAGTTTGAAGGCCTGTAAAAAATAAGTTATGAGATGTGTTGAGCTGTTTTATGTTTCATTGTGAAGGGTACCGCTGAAGGTGCTAAATGATGATAAAATTTGGTTGCCGTGGTTACCTACTAAAAATAGAATCCATTAAATATTCATCGTCACGGACGGACAAGATAGAAATGGGTTTCTTGACTTATCGGTAATCTTTTGTCTTTTCTATCTAAACAAACTGTCACTGACAAATTTTTTTGACTACAAATGTTAGTCAAGTTAATTGACTTCCCTGTCACATACATAGAATTTTAAAGCAAGCTGTAACTTTTGCTAGAGGTCCGAAAACTTTTTGTCACGGACGGACATTTGGGCGTCACGGACGGACATTTTGAGCGTCACGGACGGACATTAACTTAAAAACTGCATGTGTTCCTATCTAAAATTGCGCATATGTACTTCTTGCTTTCTACTTTTTGTTTGAAATTGATTTTATTACACTATTAAGCAAAACTTAGCATGAAAAACTTAGTTTTTAAGTGGAATCTATGTCAAAAGTGGATGCCTGTATTGTAGTGTATACACAATGTACAAGTGCATGTACTCATGTAGTGTGCAACTGTACATGTACCATACATGTATATGCTACAGACCAAAGTGAACATGTTGAGAAGAATGTGATGTAACGTGGAGAAGGTTTACGGTTCACCATGTGTAGTTAGAAGAAAGGAAATATAGGCAGAAATTGAAATGGAAAGACGAGAAAGGATGAGAAGAGGAAATTAGAGGTATTCTTTCTTGAAAATGAGTGAAGTCCTGAAAAGGACTGTAAACCAGATGAGATGAGCTGAATGTGGCTTGAGTAGCGATGGTCTGAGTAGTAGCAGGTTGAAGTGAAGAGAGGTTCCTCGACGTTTCGGGCAGGTTGACTCTCTTCACTTCAACCTGCTACGACTCAAACCATCGCTACTCAAGCCACATTCAGCTCATCTCATCTGGTTTACAGTCCTTTTCAGGACTTCACTCATTTTCAAGAAAGAATACCTCTAATTTCCTCTTCTCATCCTTTCTCGTCTTTCCATTTCAATTTCTGCCTATATTTCCTTTCTTCTAACTACACATGGTGAACCGTAAACCTTCTCCACGTTATAAACTCCACCATACTAACCTACAAAGATCATCTGAATGTGATGTAAGCTTTCAAAATATAACCCTTTACATGACAGTCATGTAGGTGGACTGAAATCAAACATCAGTATTTAGTATTTTAATTTACTTTACAGCTCAAAGTCATATATTTTGTTTCAAACATAGAGGTAATATAGAAATAGGATTATGTGTGATTGATCATTATCATATTATAGGAATGAAAATTTCTCATCTGGTTTACAACATCACATACCAGTACTCTTTATAACATCTCATATTTTTTTATACTTCTGTTTAAGAGGGTGAAAACCAAATCATGAAATGCAGATCATTGTCTAACTCTAAATCTTTCTCATACCATAGTTTACTTTTTCAGTAATGTGTCTATCACTTTAAGAACAATGTTGGCTTTCTGGACAAAGGCCCTAATGGCAACAGTTGAGTGTATAAAGCTCATAGAGCTTAATTATGTCCTGTTAGTTGAGGTATTGCCCAACACGACTAGTTTAAGTCATATATTATAACTTTCTGACCCCCTTCCCCATAAAAAACTGTTTCAGGGTTGATGCAACCAATTCAATTATGAACATTTAATATCTTATAGTGTCTAAAAAGGTTTCTTCTTATGTGATTACATAATTTTTAAAAAAATTGTTGGCTGTGTATGATCCTGAACTACAAAAAATCTCTATCTGTTTCAAACGTTACAACTAATTCAAAGCATTCTTACAAAATAGAGTCCAAACATGGCTCTTGCAGTCTGATACCACATCTGACCTCCAATGTTTATAATTTTCAAGCACAACTTGTAATTTAATTTGAATATTGATCAAGCTTCGGTTTTAATGTTGAATCTAAAACTTTTACACATTGCTAATGACCAAAAATATCAGCTACAATAATAGCAATAATAATATTAATAAATAAATAAGTAAGAAAATAAGTATTCATCTTCTGTAAACACCTGTAATGGATGTCTTTTGCAGACTGACAATACAGCCTGGCTCCCATTAGAGCCATAGCAAAAATCATTAGGTTTTTATGACATTTATTAGCTTGAATAAGAAAAAAAATTGGGGTGGGGTGGGGGGTAATTTTTGCATTCATATTGGGATCACAATACCATACAGTCCAACCTGTTTTAGGGAACACCTGTATAGAAAGACTACCTGTCTATAAAGACCACAATTTTTGTTTCCCTTTAAAACTGTTTCTCATTGAAACATGTATTAAAGGAACCTGTACTTAAAGACCACCTGCTCGTAAAGACAGTCTTCTTGTCTGTCTTGAGCGGTCTTTATGGAAAGGTTTCACTGTACGTGATATTTTGGATGAAATATGTTCCATGAACCAATAAACAATAAAACAATTCCTTGAATTTGAAATCACACAGCATTTACCATTTCAGTATATTGCATTGTCCGTCCGTGACAAAATTAGTGTCCGTCCGTGACAGTTTTCAAATTCATTTTTAGTATATGTATATTTAATTGATCAAGGTTTTATTTATACATGGTATAGGACTCTAGCTAGTGAGATAGCTCAGCATGGTTTTTGTTTTCACTTTTGCCCCATCAATGGAAAAAAAAAACTTTAACAATTTTTTTCTGTCACGGACGGACAAATTTGCATCAAGATGTGAATGACCATGCAGCATGACCATTTCTGTACAAATATTTTCAAATATTTTTTTGTTTTCAATGGAATGGTGTTTGATCTATAATTATTTGCTAACAAAACTTAAGAAAGTTTAGAGAGTATTAAACTAGGACCAACTCAGTCTTTCTAGAAAATGTCCGTCCGTGACATTAGTGTTCATTACCCCTGTTGAAAAATGGGCCAATCCAATGACTTTCCCGACCTTGCCAATTAAACAAACGTGAATTTTAGTAACTTTAGATATTAATGAAAAACCTGAAAGTGATTTCATCATAAAAATCTGAAAATTAAATTTTCACCCCAATGCTCACTCTCAACCGATCAGGCTCTTGAACCTTTTCCAGTTCTCGGAAATATTTCCCTTTAAGTCAAGTGGAGGGGGTTGACTGAGATTTGCCATTTTGTTTCTTTTTGTTTCTTAGCCTAGTGTACTGACTCACATGAACAGAGTAACAATTAGCTTAAATTTATTTTTGTATCTTTGCAACAATTACTTTAGCTCAATTATTAAACTTTCACTGAGTTATTTTGTATGTTCATGTCCCATATATGTCACGCTTACTGCCCGTTATACTGGAAATGGCCCGGCACAGAAGAGCTATGCACTCCAATCCATACAACGACAGAGCTAACTATTATGGACATAACTACATTCACTGGACACACACTTAGACTCTAAGCCCTCTCATCATCTCTCACATCACAAAAAAGAATTGGATTGAACTGGCCTGATTTCAACGAATCCTCCATATAGCTGGGTTGCTCAGCAAAACACTTGCTGCTGAATCCTGACACCATGTTATATTCTTATAGAAGACCAGTTAGAGAGCTTGATTGAACTTATAAGATGGCATAGATTTATTTAGGTACTGTCAGGCAGACATCTTTGTAGTCAAGCATCCATGTGCAGGTATCATACAAGTACTCATTGTTTCATAACTGACCTGTCATGGGTCATGGGTTACAGGTCATTCTATATTTAGTTATACATGCTAGTCTGTATTTGCAGACTTTGTTAACTAGCTATCACTACAGCTACATTACCTGATTCAGGGAGTCTTCAACTCTTACTGTGCCACAAATTTGGGGATTAGAACTGAAAATGAAATTTTAAATGATTATTTTCCTCTCATGTATGAATTGTCTAGACTGGAAAAAGGCCCACTGATACACACAAAAGCTATTGAAGCCTATTCACCCGTAAAAGCTAGTCTGGAGTACAAGCTTATCTTCAGATTTAAGCTTGTACATGTATAAGTGCCGTCGAATTACCAAGGTATCTGAATACATGACCTCCTTGGGCTTGGACTGGCCCCCCTTACAGAAACAAAGGAAGGTTGACAGACTGTCTTTGTTCTACAAGGCCCTCCATCAGGAAGCTGCTGTCAACATTCCATCATATGTGAAACATCATCTTGACCTCTGAGGGGAGACCCTGATCGCTATACCCTCCTTCAGTGTCGTAGAAAAGCATATACCTTAATAATAGCTTTCTTCCCAATACGATAAAAGATTGGAACTATTTGTCTCCTGAAACTAAAAATTTAAATACATCATTGGCTTAAAATTAAAAATCAACTAGACCTAGAAAAGGACTTTAAGCTGTTCAAAGTAGAATTGCACGCTGCCCGGTAACCTAGACCAGCTCTGCCTCTGGACACTCATCCAATGTACTAGGTTATGATTATAACCTCGTACTCCTCTTACATTACGGGTACGTTGAAACTAAGTTTCACCTAACTCACGCTCTTTTACCTCACCATGAAGTAAATTATTTACTCTGGAGGGGTGACTAGGTATTGAAGCTAGGTCTAGCCGGTAAAATTATCATTAACTTTTCAAACTTAATGATAAAAAAGACAAATCTTACCATCTTCCAAAGCAAGTCGTCTCTACTATCGGAGCATTGTCGGTGGTATGGTGGCCGTGATAGGAAAATCGGACGGGGAAAAAATACTGCCGACCCTTGTTGTTATGAGGCGCCGTTTATGAAGTTATATTTTTTTAAGAAACTGTATTATCATTTGTATATGTTTTTTCACTTAATTGATAAAGGGAGAGGGAGAGGGAGAGGGAGAGGCTGAAAAATTTGTGGATCTGTAAAGAAACTATTGTTGTAACTAAGCATGATATTTGTTGGGATTTTTTTACTTTTGTATTCGTAATGCTCTTGTTTAATGTGTCTGAGCAATTTATCTGTTGATTTAAGCTTATCACACTTTTTCTTAATAATAACATTGTATATTTGAAAACCTTTCTATGCCTGGCTATTTATTCATTCTTCTGAACATCATTATACAAGACAGATATAAAAATTTAATTTATTAAATCAAGCCTCCACAAAGTTACCGATTCCCTTTTAAGGGATACAGTGTCAAGCAAAGATACATGTATTGGATATTGTGACAATTGTTATTTATAAATCATAAGTGAATCCTCCCCCCCCCCCCCACGTAAATAAATATTGTGAAATCATTTATACTTGAAAGCAAAATAGATAAATATAAACAATGGATATTGTTAAATCATCATTTATAAATAATTAAAAAACAGGAAATTATTATTCATAAATACCTGTACTCATTCTATGACATTTTCATACGAATAATTATTTGACAAGGTAAATTATTGAATTAGGCCTATATACAAAAAAAATTGTCTAAATGATAAATTTACAAACGGCGGCTCATACCACGGAACCCCCAAAGTAATCTTCTATATCGGGCACAAGAGGGCAGCAAAATACATAAAAACGGTACAATCAACTGTTACCTCAGCCCAGTCACGGCGAACAACTTTCAAGCTCCAAAATTCATCTTTTTCAATACCGGGGTGCAGAAACTTTACATCAAATTCAAGAGTAGACCCAAGGCAACGGGTTGGTAAGTGATGTTCCAATTTTACCTTGATATTTATTATGTTTTGGTTAGGACTATTACAGCAGGTTGCACATTCACTGATTCAGCAGGCTACGTAATCTCAAGTGGAACCGAATGGTTCCGATGCACGAGTGCCTCTGGACACTAGTGCTGCTTCAGCGATGTCCGGATTCCCCATTCAGAGATTCAGAAGAATCAGAGACTTCACTGTTAGGACGGTGTTGAGCTATTGATTGGTATTATTTTCATAAACCCGAATTCGGTGTTGGGGCTACAATCAGTAGCCCAATTCACGCTATCAACACCAACACCAACACAAACACCAAACTTGAAAACACCAACACCAAACTTGAAATCACCCAGTGAGCTCCGCCGCCGCCTGAGGAATTATGGTCTGCTGCTGCATGCAGCGGGCGCGCGCAGCTAGCAGGCCCAAGATTTGGGGAGCTCGCAGCTAGCTCCTGCGACAAAACCGTGTAGTCTGTAACTGTTGGAGTCCCGGTAGATTTGGCAGTAACAAAGAAAACAAAAAAGTAAAACACCTCATCCACCTGTCCATACCCGTAGAATATATATCTTTAAGCACAAAATACCTACCAATAAAATCTGACTCCTTCCAAATTACCAGCTCCAGAGCAAAATCTTCCCTTTGTTTTCTTTCGTCGTTCTTCGTTTCGTCACGATCAGTGGGCATATGCATATACATGTATATGGATATGGCATATATGGGCGGCCGGCCGGCCGGCCTAAGATCTAGTTAGCTACCCGGTACCGGTACCGTCCGTAGCTAGCTAGCTATATATAGCCGGCATGCAGGGTACGAAAATTTGTTGCAATAGTTAGTAAAAATAGATGGCGCTCTTCTTATTTGAGGGATTTGCTCAGATTGAATCACAATCCTCAAAATCTCTCAATGTACCATAATGTATAATTTATACATGTTTTCCTCGCAATATGTTATGGTAAATATGTTGATTATCTACAATGCTGTTGAGTATTTGAATATTCCCACCCTTGCAGATAGATGACAACAATTATTCATGAACTTCTAGATTGTACAGACTGTATTGTGATTCCCCCTCTATCTATCTCCTCTCTCCCTCTCTCTTTCTTACTCTGATTCTATTCCTTCTCTTAACTTTATATATACTGTACTCCTTGGGGAATTACATGCACTGTATGTTATACAGTTTGGCAATATAAGGGATTCTTAGCTCTTTGCTCAATCTTCATCAGTTGAGGAATAGTGACATTTATGCCTACTACCTTGCCGTAAATTCAAAATTCAAAATTCTTTTATGGAACAGGCAGGTAGTGATAGCTGTGACAGTAAGGTGCCACAATTCTGCATGAAACCTCAGTATGTGCTTGGTTCAAATGATTTCTTTATATAGTAAGCACTTTATACGTATACTTGTATTTATCCTTGTTTCTTTTTAATTACTTGATAGTTACTCCCCTTCTTCCTAGCTTGTGTTCTCTTCTCCTCCCTTTATTTCTCTTTCTCCTTCTCTTCTTTTTTTCCTCCTCCTTCTGCTATTTTTCTCTTCCCCGAAACAATTTACTACTTGGGAGTAACTTAATGTATTGTTACATGTTATAGCTATTTTATTTACTGTAATTCATTATTTTTATTATATTTACCATGTTATCTTTATTTGTACATGTATTCAATTTTAATTTGTACACAAGACAAATATCGGCCTTTGGACCGTTTGTCCTTGTTTTTGATAGTTTTTAGCTCAATAAAATCCGATATATAATATTCTTCCTAGATCATGATGGCTGCTAGCTTTATAGGGTGGTTTAATTGCCGCTATACGGGACTCACGGGAGATGCAAAATGCATCTGCAAATACTATTTTAGTTAAGCTGTTTTTGTTTGTTTTTTAAACATAAAATATGTCTAGTATTTGTACGCATAGCCTATCAATAGGGAGATCACTGTTTTGAAAAAAAAGGAAAGAGAATATATATTATTGTAAACACACCCATTGTCAATCTGACAACGCACAGAGGAGCTTGCTTAGTACAGTACATTTCAGGATGGCAGTCACATTTACCTGAAAAGCTCCTCTATTATGCCTTGTCAAACAGGTGAAGAGGGTCAATGGGTGTGTTTACATAATCCTGACAATATTTGTAGCTACTTTTGAGAAAGCAATACATTTTTCACAATTTATTAACTGATTAATCAAAAGACCAATTAACACCAAAATTGCACCGCAAGAAGACTATTATCTCAGTTATGTAATGAAAGTTTAAATTGAATTGCAGGAAAGAAGATGGTTTTTCTTTACATATAGAGCATTTTGGGGGGCAAAGCATCTAGTGTCAAATGGCACTTTGGGGTTTTTATTTCTGAAGGTCTGACACCCCTTCCCGATGGACAATTTTGTCAGTTTCTATATTTTTGGAATGTACATCCATAGCTCTTCCTTCTGACAAAATTTGGTCCCTGGGCTTCAAGGGGGAAAATTTACCCCAATTTTTAGGGGCCGTCTGACACCCCATCCCGATGGAAATTTTTGTCATTTTTTTTTTTTTTTTTTTTTTTTTTTTGTGCGTTTTGTAAGTCCAGTCATACTGCTCCTACTGACAAAGTTTGATTGCATGGAGGAGATGGGGTGAAATCGACCCGACTTTGGGGTCTCTTTTGGGGGCTCTGGGGGCCAAACCAGGCGGCTACGTTCAGAATGACAACCTTTTTGTCAATGACTTAGATGGTCTAAGTAAGTTTAAGGGGTCATAAATTATGGTAAAATGGGGTGACTATTTTGGGACAAGCTCCTGGCCTAATACGCCAGTGGCTCATTTGATACAGTTTACCGCAGAGAGATTTTGTACCGGTACGTGTAAAACTATTGGCAAGGGGGACCGGGACACGGGCCGGATGTGCCCTTTTTTCATTGAGTACCATTAGCGATACTGCAAATTAAACAAGGAATGTTTAATTTCGGTTTCGATGAAATATTTTTGTAAGTCCAAATGAGACTAAAGGTTCACATTGTTGGTTCTTTTAATACAAATTTCATGAAAAGAAAACGATCCAATTAGCAAAAGGAAGTAGATGAACAATGCTGAATAAAAATGAATCAAAATAATACGAAATCGTTTAGAATACTTGTGCACTTTAACAAGAAAACTGATAATTCATGTAACACGGACAAGAGAAAGGAAGATGAAAGAGACTGAAGAAGAAAAATCGGGAAAAAAAGAAGCACAAGTTGAGAAAAAGACAAATTTAAATAACTCTACTTCTTTTGCTTATATACAGTTTATATTCAAATGACAATACTTCATGCAATTGTAAAGTTAATTCTTCAGTAACATATTGAGATTGGCGCTTGAAAAGGTAAAAAAAAATGATTATAAAATGATAAACATGGAATAGATGTCAAGGGCAATCCCACCTTTGAATAAGTTGTGTGAAAGCAGAAAAATCAAAACTTCCAATGTATAATGGTCTCAATTTTCAACTAGTAAACTTTGAATTCTTCTCGTTCCATGCTGTCAAGGTTATACTGTAACAAAAATACTGTAGGTATTTACAGTAAATTACTGGCAACCCGCTGCACAGTAAATTACTGTTTTTCACGGTATTGTACTGTTTATTCTAAACGGTTAACAGCGGTAGATAACTGTAAAAAATACAGTATTTGACAGACTGTAAATAATTACCGTGCATGCAGCCGGGTTTCCAGTAATTTACTGTAAATACCTACAGTAATTCTTTACAGTGTAGGTTTATAACTTACATGGTAAGTCAGGAGGTATGAACAAGGCATGAACCCTCGTGGCATATACAGAATTTTTTGTTTGTTTGTTTGTTTGTTTGTTTTTTCCTTCATAATTTTCGTTCCTTGATTGAGATTTTCAAAATTAATATTACAAATTAAGCATTGATTAATATGATTCAACATGGCAATACACACAATACAAGTAATATAATCCCATAACATGCTATCCATAAATAAACCGGGTCCGCTCGCTATTCATATAGGAACCGCTATTCATAGAAAACCGCCATTCATTTAACACGCGCTATGAATATAGCGGTCCTTATGAGTAGTTATGAATAGTGGTCCTTATGAATGGATGTCCTTATGAATAGCGAGGAAATTTGTCTATGGTTTACTCACTATTCAGAAGGACCGCTATTCATACAAAACCGCTATTCATTTATTATGGATTCATTATGGATAGCGGTCCTTATGACTAGCGAGGTTACCCCAAATAAACAACCATAGTATAATAATGGAACAAGGTATAGATTAAAACCTGATATAGATGCAGAATTAAAGTAGGGCAATTGCAAGAATGAATATATTTTTTAAAACTGTATGTCATCCTTCCGTCCAACATTCAAAATAAGTCCATTTTTTTATAGGTAAACTTAACTTATTTCGAGCTATTGCTTTTTTCCCGTTCATTATCTTTACTTTCTAGAAGTGCATTATAGATTTCTTTCTTTGTTGGGGGCGTTCCTTTTGATCTCGCATTGTATATCATATCTTATGAGTATAATTAAGTGGTTAATGCACATATGTTTTTCTGATTTTCCATCTAACCTATTATAACTAACATTTCCTCCCATTTTCAAATATTCAAGAGCATCAATTTCATTTGTTCCCCTATTTCTTGCCACAATTTTTTAATCAATTGACATTTCATAAACAAGTGACTGTATACCTCAATTTCCTTTCCACAGAAAGAACATAAGTTAGACGATAAAAAGCCAAATTGGCAGAGTTTATCATACAATATAGGATACTAGGCCTATATGTCATAATCTAAACTGAAATTCACGTAATTTCCCATCTAAAGTGCATTATAATCTCGGGGTCAAAAAACAAGTCGCAATTCCAGATGTATTATTCAAATGTGTGCAAAGGTTTCCTTTATAATAAGATTTTATAACATAATTTAGAAATCACTCATTCATCTAATACTATTTTATCGCCTACTTTATACAACAATTCCGAGTAAAACACCCCCCCCCCCCCTCACCTCACCCCAAGGAGGGGGGGGGGGGGTGACGAAGGAGTAGGGCATATAGCTTTAGGGATTCCTATATAGGCCAGTTGTCCGAGGGTACCTGCCCCTGAAAAGATAATCAACAGAATGAGCATCAAACTTTAGATAAATCAAAACAAAACCGAATGGCCAGTGATGGGAATTTGTAATGGGATTTCTTTTGTCATTTTGATGGTTTCATTGAATAGAAATAGGCCTTTTTGAAATAATAATAAATTTATTACTGAAGCTTACGATAGATGGCCTGAAATCTAAATGAGATGATGAGACGTTAAAGATCAGCATTGAATATACACGTAAATTACAGATTTAAAGTGTTGAGCACAAGATACGATTTGAATTTAATGCGTCACACCACTTTATTGTGTTCAAATCAATCTAATCAGTGATTTCCAGTTTGGCAAGGGCATTTTTCCGGTTTGTAATGTATTTTCTCCTTGAGATTTCGTGCCAATGATTGTGAAGGAGTGCATTGCTCAAGTCTAACTTAAAGGGAAAGTGCACCCTGATATCAAATTGGATTTAAAAGAAGCAGAACAATTAAAGAAATAGATCAATGAAAGTTTGAGCAAAATCCGATAAGAAGATAAGAACGTTAATTTTTCTAATCAATCAAACATAACTTGGCAACTCTGTGACATACCTTGTGAGAAGTCCTCTTCCATTTGCCCTGTAGGGCCTATATACTAAAAAAATCATAAATTTACATTTTCTCTAAAGAAAATATTTAATCATATACAAGCACCTTAGATAATCATTGCACATAAAATTATGTTCTTATAAAAAAACTTGTATGAAACAAATATATTCCCTCATCAACAACTAAGAAAATTTTCTGTACAGAGCAAACTTTGCTCAAACTTTCATTTCAGCTTTCAATTCAATTCAATTCAATTCATTTCAATTCATTCTTTCACTAATCTGTTTCTCTCCTTTTTCGGTTACATGTCATTTATCCGAAGGTTCGCATTTCCATATAGGTACGTTACTCCGACGGTTTGTATAATTCCGAAAATGAAAAAGGGTTCATATTTCCGAAGGTTCGTAATTCCGAAAAGTTATAAGGGCTCTATTACATTTTTAAAATAACAAACCTTCGGAATTATGAACCCTTTTTCATTTTCGGAATTACGAACCCTGTTTCATTTTCCGAATTACGAACCTTCGGAATAACGAACCTTCGGAGTAATGCATCAAATGTTTCGGAATTATGAACCCCATATGGGAAATTTGTGTTTCGGAATTACAAACCTTCGGAATAATATGAACCTTAGGAAAAACGAATCTTCGAAAAAATGATACCCCCCCCCCCTTTCTACATTTTACTCAAATTAATTAAAGAATTCTCTCTCTCTCTCTCTCTCTCTCTCTCTCTCTCTCTCTCTCTCTCTCTGTCCCTCTCCTCTTCTCTGTCTCTCGCTCTCTATCTATCTATATCTTATCTTTTTTTTCATATAGGCTGGCACATGATTATAACAGCAAGTTTTTTGATAAGTCACCTTTACTTTCTATATATTATTTTTCACTGATTGAATGCATTGTGTATGAACATAATTTTAAAAAGTTCTCTAGAGATGAGTGAACCGTGTGAACGTGTCCAGTGTCCGATCAAATGGGAGGGGGAGGCTATATAGGGGAGGGAGAGGGAGGTACAGGTGGACTGGAGATATTCCGAAAATCATATTAAGAAAAAAAAAAAAAAAGTCAGGAAAAATAATTCTACTGCCCCCTCCCCCGGCTGAAGTATAATATTCAAAATCGGGGCAGGTAAACCATCAAAATTCAACCACAGTATACAGTTGATAAACGCAACTTTCCGGGACTGAATAGCAATGTCAGAAAAATATTTGGTCTCCCCCAACCTCCATTTCTGATAATCATAAATCCTCCCCGAAAGAGAGTTCTCCCGTGGCGTAGCCAAATATTATACAGGGGGGGGGGCAGAATCCTCTTCAGATAGAAAGAGCGTGCGGGTCATCATAATTATATTTGGACTTTCTCGCGTGCTGCAGGCCAGTTGAAAACTTTTATAATATAAACCAGCTTCATATTCAAAATTATCCCATCAATATTTTCAAAATGCCGAGGAGTGACAGCGTTTTCAGAATATTCAAGACATCAATGTGGCCAACACTACACCGGTTATTTTGAAAACACTGTCACTGCTCTGCTTTTTATTAATACTGATTTCATTTCTTGTAGAGCATGAAACGTAAAAGCCACTGTTCTAAATTTTGGTGGCCTCTGTATACTATGCCTCCAAAAAAAAACCCCAGATATTTAATTAAAGTAAAAGTATAGTTTTGGTACATAAAAATACATTTCATATCCTTAACGGCAAGCTATATGAGGTTTTATTTCGATATGAGAAAAAAAAAATCAATGGTCTTGCAATGTGTTACAGCTACACTCTAAAAACTAAGGGCCGAGGAGTGACAACTTTTTCAAAATTGTAGATTAATACTCTTAACATGCTAGATACAACACTATAAAAGGCTGAATCCAGCAGTTTAAAAGAGTTGATCTACCATTTTGAAAAAGTTTTCACTCCTCAGCTCTTAACACCTTAGTTTTTAGAGTGCATGGAACTATGAATTATTTTGTATTCTTAATTATGGAATTGATAAATCAAAACGGTGAAACGGAAAATAAAGATAAAAATAAAACAAAGTAAAAACAAATAAGTATATACAGTACAGTCTGTGTCTTGTGACGTGTGTATAACCTATATATAGAGTAAGATTGTTGGGGAAATATCATGTGTTCTGATCATTTTTAACCAATAATGGTTGAATTTGGATTTCTGTTGACCTAACTATCATCACTTTAATAACGATCAGGTTCTACTGGATTGCCACGTGTGCTAGCAAAACTTAATCAGTCTTCCGTTTGTACTCATTCAGTTATAACAAATAGAAATGCATGTACTTGCATATCAATCTTGTATTCTGTCAATAACATGTCATCCGCGCTGTAAAGTTGAGGACCATTTCATTTGGTTCCATCAACCTGGATTTGACGTATGCACAACCCCCTATTTCACTTTCAAAATAAAGAAGAAGAAGAAGAAGGAAGAGGAAGAAGAAGAAAAGAAATTGGCAATTAGGGCCTACGAAGCGACAGTTACATGCATACACGTAACTATGCCCAGTGTCATAGTATGTGTTCATTCAATTGGGGGAGGGCAGGGGCGGGGAGGAGTAGGAGGAACGTATAGGGGCCAATACTTGTACAGTTGAACCTCATTATAAAGAACACTGTTATAAAAAACTCTCATTCTAACAAGGTAATTTTGCTGGTCCCGCTTCTGTAATTCTATAGGTTTTTTTTTAGCCCTGATATAAGAAGGTTTCGATGTAAAGAGGTACTTAGTAATTTCCTTGGTCCCAAGGAGTTTGTTATAAAGAGGTCTGTATGTAGCTGGAAATGCGAGGGGTGGATCAACCAGAGGGGATAATATTCACATGCTCCCTCCCTCCCCCCCCCCCCCCCCTCTGTCTCTCTCTTCTCTGCCATTAATTTTCTTTTTTTTTTTTTGTTCTTTCAACATTTTCCTTGCTATTTGCAAGCACACACTGTCCATGCTATTTGCAATCCTACTCAAGATACTTTTAAGTATAGATTCTCACCCCCATCACTGCTTCTTCTTCTCATCCCCCCCCCCCCCCATTTCTCTCTCTTGCCTCTTCTCTTTTTCTCTCATTTCCTCCATCTCTCTCTCACTCTCACTCATTTACTCACTCTCATTCCCCACCTCTCTCTCCTGCTTTCTCTCCTTCCCTCCCTCTCCCGTGAGATCTCCCTCCTCGAGTCCTCTTTCTAGGACAACTAAACTAGCTTGTTCACAAAAATTTTGTAGGGTACAAATCTTAAGTCTTTTTTCATATTCGCATTATTGGTTTTAATAATTTCAAATTCAATTGTAATAATAAATTTCATTGCTAAGATAATACTTCTGTAAAAACATTTTGCATTGTCCCCGAACAACACAGATATAAGATAAAATTTATATTTACATGCCTGAATGTAATTATGGTAACACTGATCAATCACATCATTATACTGAAGAAAAAAAAATCACTGTACTTGTCGGCTAATTGCACATGATAATTTCTTTAATGACATTTAACAAATTCAGTGACAATCTGTTGATTTTTTAAAACAAATTAACAAACCATGCAAATGGTTATGTGTGTTGGCATCCTCATAAATATTTTAAAATCTTGTAAAAAAATATTCAGAGGAAATGCCAGGTTCTTGTAGTTTTTGTTTTCCCTTATTTATTCATTTATTCAAAATATCAGTCGGTTAATTCATTTGTTTACTGACCAATGGTTTTGAATAGTCCATAATGTTACATGGGTTTATACTGAGTCAGCAACCCTGCATAAAGTAATCTCAAAATAAATTCTGTCAGTCATCTTCCTGGAGTTATCGATATGACGATTTCTTATCAACAAACACCTACATCTTGCAGCTCTCACATGTCATGCATACTGATATAAACAGAAGTATATCCACATGAAATATAATGCATGTCTAAAGTATGGTATTGGTCTACACCAGTAAGAGTATACATGGACGCTGTATAAATAGATCATCTTTATTAGAAATATTTAACAGAATACTCCAGTAAAAAAACAATGTTTCAAAGTCCGAAGAACAATTTTATGTTAAAAAAACAGACAAACATTACAGAGTACACAGTATAGAATGACTATGAATAGTAATTTATTTGATTTTGGAGTGTTAATAAAATGACACACTTTAACTTGGAATTAGAAAATGTTTTCTTTTCTTACAGTAATGTATCTTAACATTAATTTTTCAAACACTCAGAAGCCATAAATCGTTTTATGAAGGGCTGAAGCAGAGTACATAGACATGTACCTTTAACATGAACAGTGTCTGTTTACTGTAATAAGAAATTAAAGAAGTCGCTCAACCATATGACTAGTCATGAGGCATGCTAAGGAATGTACATGGAATGCAGAAGACTACATGAAATTTCTAGTGATAGAATAATAAGAATAAAGAAGAGAAATTAGCATACATGTAATCACTTGTTTCTTGAAAAAGTTTTTTAAATGGCATTCATAAAATTGACTGAGAATAAAACAAAGAAATTAAGAGGGGGATGGAGAAGAAGAAGAAGAAGAAGAAGAAGAAGAAGAAGAAGAAGAAGAAGAAGAAGAAGAAGAAGAAGAAGGAGGAGAAGGGGAAGAAGGAGGAGGATAAGGAGGAGGAGAAGGGGAAGGAGGAGGAGGAGGAGAAGGATAAGGAGGAGGAGGATAAGGAGGAGGAGAAGGAGAAGGAGGAGGAGAAGAAGAAGAAGGAGGAGGAGAAGGGAAAAGAGAAGGAGGAGAAGGAGAAGGATGAGGAGAAGGAGGAGGAGAAGGATGAGGAGAAGGAGGAGAAGGAGAAGGATGAGGAGAAGGAGGAGAAGGAGAAGGAGGAGGAGAAGGAGGAGCAGGAGAAGGAGGAGCAGGAGAAGGGGAAGGGGAAGAAGGGGAAGAAGGGGAAGCTTGGGAAATTATCACCCCAGCCTTAGTTCCTACAACCGTTAACAGCGCACAGTGCATTTCAAGAAATAATAATACCGTACTCATTTACCTTACCGTCACTGAGTATGGCAAACGTAAATTAAAGTCTTGTAAAAGGACATTAGTGCAGCAGCAGAGATTTGAACCCCGTACCTTGTAGTTCGCAGTCCAGGGACATATCCACTAGACCACAACACTTCTACAAGAAAGAAAATGGACTTGTTTATACATTTGGGCAAGTCCAAGCTATTTTCTCCCCTATGTTACTGACCAAATCTAAGATTTCATATATATCTGATTACTAAATAGCCCCACTAGAGCTTGAATCAGACCAAATGGAATATGAAGTGAAATACACATTTTGATATCAATTAATGTTCATAACTCCACAATACTTGGTAATGTGGGACAAAAGATAACCAAATACCTCAGACTTGCCCATGAACATGTACATCAGTGCTGAATAAAAAGACTTAATTTAATAGATGCCCCAATCGTCAAATTACAGTTTGTGTCTTCAGAATAGGATGCACCCTCAATATGCTAAATTTTCAAATAACACCAGTTTGTATGCAAGGCTAATTCAATTTTAATAGCATGCATGCATATCTGGTTGTACTTCAGATTATCATAAATCCAAATTCACTCAATCGTGTAGTCAATTTCAAAATGTCAAGTACAGTTAAATACTTAACCACATATTTACATGTAGCATGCTGCTTCACAAGTTGAACGACATGTAGGGAGGTGTTTGCCTGTTTGCTCTCATCAACCATGAGGGTAAACAAAATGGCATGAAATGTTAAAATAATTAATGATATCTAGGATTCCTGTATGACACCCGGCGAGATCAATAGAATATGACTGATTTCTCATTTGATTAATGTCTCGAAAACACCTACAGTGTGTATAATGGAAATCAAATTTACTGTTTAAAAAATGATTATGTACATCATCAATAGCAATCTGTCAAATGACAGGTTTATTGACCCAATTGATTTCTAAAGCAAACTCTTTCCAGCTGCTACGATCTTTGAGCCATCCGTTTCATATTCATACCCTACTACTCCACATTCTGCAATGATATCCTCAAAGAAACCTTTGCGAGGTCTTGATTTGGACTTCTTTCCATGGTTGTACATGTATTTAAATCAAAATATTAAAACAAGAGCATAAGCGATATTGTGTCTCGCCCACTCGCGAAAATAACATGAATGTACCCCAAGTGCACCTATCACCCAAGTTTGGTTGCCATTGCAGCAACATGTGCAGAGTTATGTGTCATAAGAGAGTCTTGCAGGTAAACTTTTAACATATGACCTCAAATGACCTTTGACCTTATCACGTGACCTCCGACAGCACCATAACATGCAGGTCCCCTTAGTGCATCTACAACCCAAGTTTGGTTGAAAAGTGAGTGACGGTTCCAAAGTTATGTCATAAGAGAGTCTTGCAGGTAAACTTTAACATATGAAGAGAGTCTTGCAGGTACTCTTTAATATATGACCTCAAATGACCTTTGACGTCATCATGTGACCTCTGACAACACCATAACATGAAGATACCCCTAGTGCTTCTATCACCCAAGTTTGGTTGCCATTGCAGCAACAGTTGCCAAGTTATGCGTCCTAAGCGAGTCTTGCAGGTAAACTTTAACATTTGTGACGGACGACGGACGGACGCCATTTGGATCCCTTAGTCTCACCTTCACCTCCGGTGGGCGAGACAAAAATGAAGGAAATACAATTAAAGACTTGCACTATAGATACTTTTTTGGTGCTTTGTCCAAATATACCCAGGTTTCTCCTCCCTAATAACAGTTGTCAGTTACCCCCTGTTCCTTGTTTGCAATCTAATAATAATTACCTCCTTTTTTTCTCCCCAATTCCTATATACCTGGGTTAAGACATACAAATGTGCATGAAATACCCTTGTCCACTACAGGCTGCACATGCTGCATCAGGCAAAGATTTGAACCCTCAACCTTCTTGACTGGAAGTAAAGAGGTGTCATGGTCTGGTGGTTACGTCATTGGGCTGTGAATCACAATGGTTCATGGTTTCAAATCCCAGCTGTGGCACTAAAATCCTTTGGCAAGACATTTATCTACATGGCCATTCTTACCCAGAAGAGAATGGGTTTTTGTGAGGAATGGTGCAAGCCAATGTGACTGTCTTGCCATTGCCCTACTTGCAGGCATGTGAATAGGGCAAAATGGTAGGAAGACTCCCTAAGGAGTGGAGATAGTGCACACTAAGTGTAGGCTAGTTTAAAGTGTACTGAAGTACATGTATTAACATAATGCATTATACATGTATATGTAAAATATCATTAAACTTAAATGAATTACTTCATAATGGTACCTCCTGGGAGAGGGGAGGCATGGTGTGAAATGAATTCAAACACTTATTTTTTCTTCTGCATTTGGAAAGTAATAGAAGAGGATAAAGTAATCTAACTGGGGTCTCCCCACCATATAATGTTGAAAGTTTGCACACATTTAATTATAGCATGACACTGGGGTGTAGAAAAAAAACCCAAACAAAACAAGTGAATGAGTAAATTACGCAATGCGTAATAAATGTCCCCGCCGGAAGTGCAGATCTGTGGAAATTAACTAGCCTGAACCTTAAAACTTCAGTGAAAAACTTTAGTGAATAAAATAATAATGTTACTGCATGCAAAAGAAGAGAATACCAACAATGCATGTATACAACTGAAATATAAAACATGAAAACATTATGAACCTTCAGCCATTTTGAATAAATTTGCATAAATTTGCATGAATAATGAATTTCAAAATTCTGTGTAGAAGTTTGGAAGCCCCCACCCAGCCCTATCAGATAAAACAATCGGAATCAAAATCCGATGTGAAATAGAGAAGTAGCATTTTTCGTCAATTTTGAATAAATTTGCATAAATTTGCATAATTGATGAATTTCAAAATTCTGTGTAGAAGTTTGGAAGCCCCCACCCAGCCCTATCAGATAAAACAATCGGAATCAAATCCGATGTGAAATAGAGGAGAAGTAGCATTTTCTAACATTTGAGCACACACGGACAGACGGACGCACGCACGGACGCACGGACGGACACACGCACACACGAACGGAGCCCGTTTCATAGTCCCCTCGCGAACTTCGTTCGGCGGGGACAACAAATCAAACTTGATGTTTCTTAATAAAGAGCAACAAATATATTTTTATTTTATTACGGATAAATTGCACATTTTGTTTTGGAATTCAGTCAGTGTCAAGAAATTCATATAATTATTACTTTCATTTTCATTCCAAGCATAGCATGTATACAAAGCTCTGTAGTCTTAAATGTGGACTAAACCAGTGCTCCACACTAACTTCTCTTTTGGTAGAGGGTCTGGAATGATGGCATATGAGGATGAGAGGTTGATACCTACTACTTGATAAATCAGTGAACTAAGTCAACCCGAGAGGTAAGGGCTAATTTTAAAGGTAACAGATAGTTTTGGGAGGCCCTCAAAAACTTTTCGTGAGATTTCTTTGATTTTACTTAATAAAAAGCAGGGTACTAACATAACTAAGATGCTGTGAATTTTTTTCCTCCTCAAGTGAAATATTTACTGAATGAGAGGTGAAAAGTAATAAAAATCCCTGGCCCCAAAAAGAGGGGATGTAAATTCAAACAACGGCCACACACACTACTCACATTAGGATTACTGTGTGTATAGAATACGCTACACATAGTGCGAAGCGCTGGGTTTATTGTGCGGGGAACCTTCGGGTGGATATGGTCTTAGCATAAGGCAGTGAAAAGCCGTTACCAAGCGTTTCTTACAGATATTTACACTAAAATTTGTTCGAAATCGTGAATGGAATGTTAAATAATCTCGTACATGTGTCTTATGATAAAAGGAGAGTAGTATGTGACTATGTTAGATAAGTTTCTTGCCAGTATGATTTTTGCTACCGAGACTGTCTATGAGCTTTAAGAATAAGAGCATCATGGCAGGACTCAACACTAACTCTCCTAAAGTGCATAGAGACATGCAATTTTGCTTATGTGTAATGCGCTATATAAAAATGTTTGATTATTATTATTATTAACTTGGGTACAGTACATACAGACCCCTCAAATTTCACTTGGTACTCTGTCACTTTTTCACTGCTAACATGGGTTCAATGTACGGAGTCCCAAAATCACCCTCCAGACCCCAGAAATACATGTGTAGGTTAGTGTGACGCCCTGAAATTTATGGCCCTGGCATAGACTTCCAATTTAAATATTCTGAAAATCATAAAAATGTCTTTGAGAATAAAAATATCTTATACAAATAAGTAAACACTACTACAATGTGTACATGTACATGTACTTGCTACTCATATTCCCTTCATGATAATTATTTCACTGTACATTTTTGCATACAAACATACATATTTACATGTACTGCATCCATTTGGATTGGAATAAGGCACAGGCACACATAAAAAATTGTTTATAAACTTGATTCAGTAATACATGTAATCTTGCAATTTATTTTCTTGAATTCTTTTTAAAAAATCTATACATGTATTTCTTACTCTAAAAATACAGTAAATTAGCTTTTGACAGGTACATGTAAGGGATAAAACAAATATAAACTGCACATTTTAGGCACTACATGTAATCAAACCTATGACAGGTTTTGTGTAAAACATATGAGCAATGATTATATCAAAGGTGCAGGTATGACTGAATATTTTCTTTAGAGAAAAGAGGCTTGAGGTGAAATCATTTTCACCCGGGATGTGCCCCTCAGGAAATTGGAACTATAGCAGTCGCCTCAAGGCCATAGATTTAAATAAAATCTCTCAATGCAATCTAAATGTACATGTATATCTGTATACTATTATTTTCCCAAATATTTGGCAACTGGGAATCAATATCTGCCTGTTTAATACAAATGTACAATGTAGATACATATACATGTACATGTATCCATGTAATATATCCATACATACATAATCACACATACCCACAAGCATGAGCGGGCACACACAAAATTGTACTTGGCTACCAGTATTTTCATGAAATTGTCTCCCTTAATTAAATGAAAATACAAACTGTGCTTTGAAGATTTTCTTTCAATGTCAGTTAAAAGAAAAAGGTTTGAACTGCATGAATTGATATTATTATTTTAAATTTTTGTATTTTAATCCAAAATTGTAATATTTTTTAGTATATACATCAACTGAATATACATATCTGTATGATGATAAATCATGATGAAATACATATCTACATGTATTAAATAATTTATTTTTTTGACAATTTTTGTTCTAAATACTTGCTCTTTTCTATAATTTTCCAGAGGCTTGCTCAATACAGCAGCAATAAACATGCATACTGACTTTGAAATACAATTATTTGAGATGGGCAAAGTGCATGCAATAATTTGTCACAAGACACTGAAGTTAATGTTGTCTGAGCACCATACATTTTGATACACAAAGAGTTTAACTTTGCAAGCAGTAATAGTGATACTGAAAGGTGAAAACAATTGCACAAAAATCGTTTAAAGGAGTGACAGCTGGAAGGAAGAAAATTAGAAAATTGATATTATCACACTTTCCTGTAAAAACTGATCAGCTTGCATAAAAAACAACAGGTGTTCCTGTCCAAACAGAGACCAGACAAGCTGATAGTGATACTCTCATTATTACGGGCTGGTCAGGCCTGAAGTATGCTGACACAAAAATAATTTTGGGGAAAGAGAAAAAAAACCCTCAAATTGTTAAAAGGGCAACAGTTATTAACATCCCAGTCTTTGGTCGCAGAAACCCAAACTAATCATACAGGTAGATGATGATATAAAAGAAACCAAATGAAACACAATACAGTAAGAATGCTACAGTTGTATGTACAGTAACTAGTGCTTTGTTTTTCATGACACACTCAATATACATGTACATGTAAGTCCTCTGAAAGAAAACATGAAAGACTATAGTTTTACAATAAATTTCTACTGTAACTCAGATTAACATACATGTAGGAGAGAAAAAATAATCTCTAACACTCAAAGTATTATTGGGAAGCTGAACGATGTCAAATTCCCATTTTCATGCTTGAAGGGAAAGTCCGCCCCAGTGGTAGATGTATTTACATACATGTACACATATATACACGCATTTGATTTGAATAAAAGCAGAAAAAGAAGAGAAACAGATTAGTGAAAAATCGAGCAAAGTCCGACAAGAAATAAGAAAGTTATGAATTTTTAAAACTGTAATCAATCAAACACAAATTGGCAACTCTGTGATGTATATCTTGCAAGCTCCCCTCTCACTTGCTCAGTACGGAAAATATGAATTTTCATTTTCTTAGTTTTTGATGAAGGAGTAAATTTGTTTCACACAGTTTTTCAATAAAAAGTATCTGATCATAATATGTCATTTTACATTATCTTCATTATTTTAGAAAATTAATTTAAAAGTCTAAAATTCATTCATCATTTTGACATTTTACTTATGGCTTTTAAATATAAACCTGAAATGATGAGTTCTTCATTTCTGAATACTGTAAAACCAAAAACTTTCACGTGCATCTAAGATTCAGGAATTTCGCAAGTGGTTCAGATTAGATGTATGAAAGTTTCATGCTGCAAAGTCATTGAATCGTAATTGACCTAACACTAAATTTTTGCACATCGCGAAAGTTTCTTGCTGTGAAAACGGATGTCGTTTATAAATCGCCAAAGCTTCATGTCGCAAATATTTCTGGTTTTACAGTCTTAAGATTTCATAAAGTCTTATCATAGACCAGGGGCGGCGCCAGGGTATTTTGATAGGAGGGGCAAGACGACCTAAAAATGACGTCATATTTTTTCTCCATTAAATAACAGGGGTAATATAGAGTTATACATGTATGTTTAAGACCTCTCTTTTTAATACTCCTCTTTCTTCTTTCTTCCCTTTTCTTCCTCCTTTTCTTTTTTCTTCTTTTTTTTTCTTTTTTCACTACTTGAAAAATCATAGGGGGGGGGGGGGGCGGTCGCCCCCTCTGCCCCCCCTGTAGCGCCGCCCCTGTCATAGACGACATACACTGTACATAGTATATCACCTTGCCTACATGTAATAATTTGATTTAAAGAGGTTTCAACCCATAACAATCTGGTTACAATCTGTGTAATGACTACATGTACATGTACAGTATGAATGAAATTCTCAGTGTCTCTGACAAAGTGTACAATAAATATGAAAGAAAGGCCTACAGTAACATCTGAAAACTTTGAAAGAGTATTTTACAGGAGAGTACACAGAATGAGTACATCACGGTGACTGTGTGTCCATATTGGAAGTAGTCAGTGGAGTTTTTACCCAAGCGCAGTATATTTACATGTATTTACACATAATGTACATGTATATTTACATGTACAAGTAGTAGCTGAACTATATAAATTTGTAAATTGATCTTATCAATATCAAGGTATCAAAAGAAACATATCTGTGTTGGGGCCACTTCAGTGTTTGTGGTGTCACCTTGAGCAGCAAGTTTTTATAATACTGTTTGCAGTTTTCTAACTCAATTACTAAGTGACAAACAATTCACAGTGAATTTTGAACAATCCACTCGAAATGCATTAGCATGTACAACCAAAACTCAAAGTTCCCTTCAATTTCAAGTCATCACACCCATGCTGAATATTGATTCTAGGGTCAATCCAACCTTTGGTAGCTTACACTGTGCAAACAAGTACACATGTATGACCAACACCGCTCCCCCTTTTGCTTAAGCATATCAGTTTGTGTAATGATCTGTGAAAATGAAAGAAGTAACAGCTTGAAAGTCATTCCACGGTTTCCACCAAGATAAATTTCTGCATATAGTTAAAGTAATGGCATGAATTCTGAATAAGACATTTTAGTAAAATAAAAACACTATAGTCTATGATAACCGCTATGCAACTAAATAATTTAATATCTAATCTTACCTACATGTACAAATCCTGGATCACCTGACAGAGTTCTTTTTATCTTCCTCTAAATTTTTGTCAGCTTGATTTTCAACCAAGTCCACTTTCTCTTTTTCTATCTCATCTGGTTTTTGTTCCGTTTTCTCAGGCTCTCCAATGCCTATCCTTTCATTATCAGTATTTGATTCCTTTTCTTGATTTTGCTCAGTATCTTCCTGCTGTTTCTCTTGGTTTGACTGTTCCTTCCCTTGCTCAACCTCTTTACTTTGCTGATCGTCAAGAGGCTTTTCTTGGTGCCGCAATAGCTGTCTGGAACGTGCCTCTTGAAGAATCTCTTTAGGTAAATCCACTGGACATGGGTATGTTCCAACACCAAAGGGACGCAGATGATAAACAAGATACTCCAGATTGTAGAGGGCAGCAGGTGGAACGTAGTGAAAGGTTACAGAATAGTCTGAACAGCAACCTTGAAAACCCTGGAAAGTGAATATAATTAAAAGGAAATTTCATGTACACACTGTAACATTTTCTGAAAATCAGACTGCCATCCCACTTAAATAAAAGAAAGAAATACATACATTACTACATGTAGTATACAATAAACCTATTGGAGCACTACATGCACATATACTGAAAGCACAACAATCCTTTGTGAATCACAGATTCTACAGCACCTCTTGAAACCCAGAGTCATGAATTACTGATGAAATGACAGGTATTTTTGTGTTCTGAATTAATTACAAAAAGATTTTGCCTCGATTTGTAAAAAAGTAGTACAATAATGACATATTGCAAACAATATCTTTGAAAAAATAATTGGAAGAACTATTGTATAAACCCAGCCTAAAGCATGTTTCAACTTTTGATTTCTTGAGTTGACTTAAAGGGATACTTTGGTAGGCCTGCATGGGCAATTTCCGATGAGAGAGGAAAATATACTCGGAGCTTCGTGTCACTTCGATACAAGGACTTCCATCGCACGTGCTAAAACATGTGATTTATATTGGACCACCTCTGAGATAAGACTGGCTTGTGTTTTAAATTTCGCGCGGTGGGAAAGTAATCAAACATATGGAAAAGTAATTACAGAGCCAGCTCTCTGGTAGAGCCTGGGATTAGTTACGTAATCGTGGCGACAACGAGTCGCGGCAGGGCAGTGCAGAAGCGATGGCTAGACTAATCAACCAGAAGTTAACCGTGTTTTGTATTTGGAAATATTTCAGCATTACACTAAACTTGTTTGGGGGAACGAGGTTACAACCAGTTACAAGACTAAGAGCCCGGGACTGGTTAAACCCGAAGTATTCGCCGAGCTCCAGTTCGGTCAACTTCGTGCCGTCCGATCATTTATGACCTTAGTCCGACGGCCTCGCACAACGGGCGTGCTATGTGTACAAGTAAACGAGCCTTTTGCAAATTCCGCACGATTTCATTTCCCCATGAGTTCTCATTAGACTGCCCCTTTAACAATCAAGTGTATTGTTTTTTAAATTCCTGGAAGATACATGAAGTATGTGCTTTTACTACTGTCAATATCTGGCAGACATGAACAGTACATGTAAATCAACAGATGTAGCATTTATGGCTTGTACTTTGAAGCATCCAAGGGTTTTTGCATAAATCACATACATGTACTTTCTAGTCTATTGTACTACTAGTGCCTCTGATATTGTATTTGGGCCTTTTTGGAGTTACTAATGAGTGAATACTGTAATACTGCTGATGCAACAGTGCAATATTACAGTAGTGTTACAGTTTTGCCTTGCTATTATGAACTATTACACTGTACATGTACGAAAGGAGGCCGAGGAAAATCACTTACCGATCAATGTACATCGGTAATGTTGTGATACATACACATGCACATGTATAAACAAGGCTAATAATAATAATAATAATAATAAACTAGATTCTTGTATAGCGCATAACACATTACGTAAGAATGTCTCTAAGCGCTTTAGGAAGAAAAAAAAAAAAACAAAAATGTGAGTTTTCAAACTGATACATCAGAAAATAAAGAGAGAAGGGAAAAGAGAGAAAGATATATAGAAACTATCTTGTGAATATTACATGTACTTACCTCATTACGTGGATAATAGATATAATCCCAGTACCAAAACTTCTCAGGGAGGCCATTGGGGTTAAGATGGGCTTCAGGTTGAAATGGATGAAAACGATTTCTATGCAAAGAATCCCTCGAGTCCCCTGCAACTACACCAGCATTTTCAAAACACTTCCCAATCTCTACATCTTCTGCTCCACCTCTATGTTCCTTGCTCTTGCACTTGCGAGGATCCCTAAAGGCAATGTTTACCAGATTCTTCACACCGGTCCTGCTTGTCACGTACCCTCCACCACCACTCATGTACCCTTGCTTCACGTAAGGCTTAAACTTATGGCCAAAGTAAATCGAGTCATCTGGGCTGTATGATGATAGGAAGTAGCGTAAGTTTTCAACGATGACAAACGTGTCATCATCCGCTTTCAAAAACCATTCATAGTCGTCCACGAAGTTGTCGTAGATGTGCTGGAAGGCAGCTCTGGTTTTCTGCCAGAGGAAGTCGCGTCCTTCTTGAGTTTCTACCTTTACAACAGGGACTTTGTCTGATGGTTCAGAAGAGATGAAAATGACCTTATTGCATCGCTTTCCCCAGGTGGCATAGATATGGACAGCCTTTTTGTCAATGTTTTGAGGTCCAGTCATTATCCAGCACAAAACACGGACCTTGTCATTAAGGACTTGCGCAATGGCATCCTGACCTGCAGATTGAAAAGGACAAATAGAGTTGAAACAATTACTGGCCTTGCAGAAAATGGAAGTAGTCAAATGTTCCCACTTCTGGTCATCCTATACAGATAAACACAAGGCACATGTTCAAACCCAACCCAGGGTTCCACACTTACATGTATGTTTCGTCTAGGGGATCCGGACTGAATTTTTTATTCTGTATGGATGAGCCACATGTTCAAATTATTCAATTTGGGGGGTCAGAGACTTTGGATGCCCATGTGTGTCCTGGGTGCCTCTTACTTAGTGTCGGGCCCTGCCTATATGTACATGTATGCCCTATTTCAGATTGGAAAACAATACAATGTTTCCTATGACAATTCTATAGCTATACTGTATAAGGGCAATTCCAAGCAAAACAGCACATGAACCCTAAAATTCCAAATCAGTCTGATTATCAAATTCTGTGTCAAGTTGATTGTAAACATCCAGATTTCTGTAATCTGAAGATGTATGTGACTGCATCTCCTACATGTATATGCCTCCATCTAAATTCAGTTATGTGTATGGCTCAAAGGGTTTTTGCAATACTATGATAACCAGAATAAAAAGCCTACATGTACAATTACTTGTTAATTGACCTCCTTGACCTTAGACCTTACAACCCAAAAGTCTCACTTGATCTTGTCCTAGTCATGCATACAAAATAGTTGAGATATGGTGATAACAAATCTAACACATCTTTAATTTCATGCATATTGACCTCTATGACCTTTGACCTTTGACCGTCATGACCGACTAAACCTAAATCTAATCACGTCTCACTATTTTGATGCACACTGGTTCTTAAGTTTGAAATTCACAGCTAAAATAGTTGATATATAGTGATTAAAAACTTAAAAATCAACTTCACATACAGGTATATTGACCTCTATGACCTGTCAACTTTGACCTACATACTCAAAAATCTAATCAATTCATCTCACTATGGTAATGCATACTAGTTCCAAGTTTGAAGTTAATGGCTCAAATTGTTTATTTAAAGAGACATTGCAATAACAAGGCTAAAAACCTGAAATTTCATGGTAAATGACCTCTATGCCCTTCGACCTTTGACATTATTACCCCTAAAGCTAATCAGTATGTCTCACTATGATGATGCATACTAGCACCAAGTTTGAAGTTCTTACTATACATCGTCACATGTTGAAGAATTACATAAAACTTAATTATCTACTGTACATGTAATTTTTTCAACATGGTAACAATGTACATGACCATATGAAAAAAAAAACAACTGGAATTATTCTGAAAAGACAACAAGTAATTCTTCAACATAGTCACATGACCAATTTAACAACTCTTAGAAAAGCCAAAAAAGAATAATGATTTCAAAATCTAAAAATATAAAACTTCCATCTTATTTTTGCAATTATTTTCATGACAACATGATGGATTTCAAATTAATTCCATCACGACAATCTCATCATCAAAGACGACATCACTATCTCTCCAGGAAGACTTTTTAGCGAATGTCGTGTGCGGTGTGCACTGGTTTTTTGCCGTTTGTCGTGTAGCATGCCCTGGGTCGTGTCGTTTGTCATTTGTCACGTTCAGTGTGAATCAGCCTTAACACCTGATAATTCATAAATTAACCTCTATACTAGACATACGTACCCCAAATTCTAATCAGGATTGTCTTCCTATGGTGATACATACAGTACTAGCACCAAGTCTGAAGTTCATACCTCAAATGGTTCTGGAGATATTGTGAGAATGAGGCTAACACCTAAAATTTCAGAAATTGACGTCTGTGACCATTGACCTATGTAGCCTATTAATCTAATCAGATCGTCTTTAATGGTGATACACACTAGCACCAAATTTGAAGTTCATACCTCAAATGGTTCCAGAAATAGCAAGAACGAGGCTAAAACCCACTGCATACATGTGTATGTATGGCACACTAGCAATCAAAAAAAAAAATTGTGAGCTGTATTATAGGCTCATTGACTGCTGCTGCTTGTTCAAGCCCAAATTAGTCCAGCGTTACTTTCTTTATTTTTGCCAGTACAATTTTTTTTTCTTTCAGTTCGTCTTCAGTGCCAGGCATGCTTCTGAGTTTTTGTTTCCAAGTTCTTTTTGAAAGGACAAGTTCAATTTTTTAAAAAGATAATGTGATAAGGTGATGTTTACCTTACACCAGATATGACAATACAAATACTTGGTGAGATACCAGATGGTCTACCAAGGATCAACGTAGAAGTACAGTACATGTACATGTACATGTAGAAGTACATAATGTAGAAGACCTGAAATTTCAGAAATTGACCTCTATGACCTTTAACATTTGACCTACATACCCCCAAAATCTTGACCCCCAAGATCTTTGAATCCCAAAGGGGGTCAAAATTTTGACCCCCAAAATCTAATCAGATTGTCTTCCTATGGTAATACATGTACATGTATACTAGCACCAAGTTTGAAGTTCATACATGTACCTCAAATGGTTCTTGACTCTTGAGATATCGCCAGATTGAGAAAGCAGGACGGACGGACGGACGGATGGATGGACGGATGGACGGACGGACAACCCCAAAACATGATGCCTCCGGTACGGTGGCACCACCTTCCATTGGCAGAGGCATAATAAAACACTACTCTCTGCCTCTTGAGAGTAGCACTACATGTACATGTAGTTTTTTTTTTTCACTGTCTAAGAAGGCCTTCCAGGTTAGTTGCAGGGTTCTCCAGTAGCGGTTTTACCCGGGGGCTCTGCCCGGGTAAAATTTGAAAAACCAGTTTAGCGCCCGGGCAAAATTTCCGCGCCGGGACAAAAACTTGATGCGCCCGGATATGAAAATTGACATATTTTCACGCACAGACAAGCATAGGCGCCGGATGTGGCGGGGGGGCAGTCGCCCCCCGAAATTAAAAAATGGGGGGGGGGGGCAAAATGCATTTTCGCCCCCCCCAAAAGCCCCTCCCCGTAAAAAAAAAAAAAAATCAGTAGTAAAGGAGTAAAAATCGTGTGTATATTAAAAGCCTGATTGCTTTATTACGTAATTGTAAGCCTTTGTATTCATTTTTCGTATTCATGGAGATCACTGAAGACAGATAAAGCATTAAAACTTTAAACTTTAACGTAGTGGAGGGTTTGTATTAGACGCAAGGTTGCCAGAGTTGGCAGAATTCTGCTTTCTGGCAGAATTTGGACCGCTTTAGCATAAGTTGACAAAATTTAGCAGAATTTTAGCATAATTCTGGTAATTTGTGTTTTTTTGCTTGTCAGAGAATTTTCCAGTAAAAATACACCCCAAAAATGCTGATAACCTTTTTTTTTTTTTTTTTTACTTGTCAGAGAATTTTCGAGTAAAAATACACCCCAAAAATGCTTGTCAGAGGTGGGAAAGCGTGTGTGTTTTTTTAGGGGTGAGAAGACATGAGCCCTTGAAAGGTGAGCCCCCTTGAATGTTTGCCCCCCCCAATCCCAAACTGCTTCCGGCGCGCCTGCAGACAAGACAGCATCAAGACCGCGCGGCATTGCGCAATCAAGCATCGACTTAAAATAAAAACTTTACTCGCATGATCATGTCGGAAACCCGCACGAACGCATTATCTCTTTGCATGAACCACGTCGAATTCTCATTGCGATCACGGCCACATATAATGCACCATCTCGACGCAGTGCACTATAATACGTACGCCGTCACGAAACCGCAAATTTGACGCCGTCGCGAAACCGTAAATTTGACTTCGGAGGCCGACGAACACAAGAGCCCCCGGACAAAATACAGACCAGTGGAGAACCCTGAGTTGGACATCCATATATATCATATTGGTGAGGTATTCTAAAAGTTAAGCCAAAAATTGCTGGACATCACTAACAGCCATTTCATGATTTCTTCAGGACCCCTGGCCAGTAACTGGCCAGGGGTCCTGAAGCTATGCATCCTTCAAACATGCATAATGCAATGTTTTCAATACCCCAATATTTAGTAGAGGCACACGGCCAATATGGGAGACTGTCTCCAATTTAAAGTAACTTTGTGAAAAATTGTAAAATCAGCTCAAATGCCAGTGAATTGTGTGCAGTCCTCTAACTATATAATTAAGGAAAAGTGAAGTACTAGGTGTTACAAAAAACATTTCCCACTTTTGATCCTTAATAGATCAAAAACTATATATCAGATAACACTGTCATTGATATGAGTAATAGCTGAATAGTGTACAATTTAGTTGGAGGTGATTTGAATATGAAAGCATAAATAAGTTTCATTAAATCCATGATTGATTTTAAAGTTAGGTTCGAGATTTTGGTCAAATTTTAACCCTCTGTACAAAACAATGATGTGTATGTGAGTGTGTGCTTACAATGACCCTGAACAGTGGACATGAATACCACCTTTTCAGAGCTCTGCTGACCAGGCTTCTGGTCTCTTGCTCCAAGGCACATGAATGCTTTATTAATAATTCATGATGGATTGCCCTGGGCACTGCTAGTCTGAATTCATGGTAAAGGGTAAAAATGCATGCACATGAAAAAAGAAAGCACATGTTTCCATGTGCTTGCATACATTACATTTCATTCCAGCTAACAATCATTTTCATCATTATTATCATCATCATCATCATCACTGTCATTATCATGATCATCATTATTATTAGCAGCAGCAGCATTATCATCATCATAATCATCATCATAATCATCATTGTTATCATTATCATCATAATCGTTATCATCATCATTATCATCACTATCATTGTCATCATTATCATCACTATCATTGTCATCATCATTATCATCATCATCGTCATCATCATCATCATCATCATCATCATCAAGGACAACATCAATATTCCTATCCTTTGAATGACTTAAATCACTTCGCATTACTTTGATTGCTTCAAAATCCATTAAAATGGCATCTCAGTGAAATGACTTTACACAGTTAATGCCAGAGGATGAATAAAGACTAGCTGTGATAGTGGAATTCCTCATGAATAAATAATAAAGCATTCAAACCCTGGCCATTGTCCAGGACCATTGTCTGGGTGTTAACCACACACTCCCATACACACCAATTGACCCCTGTGTAAAGTTAAAGATTTGTACAGAGGGTTGAAAATAGAGCAAAATCTGAACCCTAACTTAAAAATTAATCTTGAATTTAATGAAACTGATTTATGCATTCATTTTTAAATTACCTCCAACAAAATTGTACACTATTCAGCTATTGCTCATATCAATGTCAGTGTTATCTGATATATAGTTTTTGAACTATTAAGGATTAAAAGTGGGAAATGTTTTTTGTAACACCTAGTATGAGAGAAAATGGAACCCGTTTACTATCCTAAAAAAGAGAAAATCGCGATCAATCGCTAGCGCAAGTTGCTCGGCTTCTTCGCTGCGCTGCAGTCACAAAAACCAAGCACCGGCGCTCGGCGATTTCAGAGCGGGTTTCCAGCCCGTACGGTATTCTGTGATAGAGCGAGGTATACCAACCGTAAGAATTATTTAGGGTTCGGTGGTACTCTATCCAGACATCAATGTTCAATCGTAAATATCTTGATATATAAACGGCCGATCAGCTTATAAAACTCAGGCGATTCCTGTCTGAGCTAAAGGTTTGCAATTATGATTACAGCATTAGCTTGAACATTGATTTTTTTTTTCAATCCTGGGCAAAGTTAATCAATGCCTTTAAATTAAATGGTTGTTTTTAGCAGCTGAAAAGGAAGTGCATAGTTTTCCTGATTCCAACAATGAAAATTAAAAATAGAGGCTTAGGAACTTAGTCGTAGACTTAGCCTTGGTCTAACTCTAAGTTAGTCTAACGTTAACTCACTTATACATGTACAAGCTTATCTGAAGATAACCTTGTACTCAGACTAGCTCTTTTATGGGTGAATAGGCTTCAATAGCTATTGTGTATATCACTTATCAGCAGGCCCTTTTCCAGGCTAGATCATTCATTTGGTGGTTGATCCAGTGTCCGTACACTTTTCAGAAAATCAAAGATAGAAAATTAAATATCAAACGAATATCTGTCAAACTTTAATTAATACATAATGAATGCTCAAAGTCCTACAGAAAAAGAAGTTGATGGAATTTTAAAAAGACAACCTAGATTTAATACGATATTCCCTTCCGAGTGAACCCCTTCCCAACGACGCGGCGTTTTGGTCCCTTGAAAAAGGTACCATAATTCCGAACGTGTGAAACCTATGGGAAAAAGACACACTTTTGTATCAATAGTGTGGTTTTCATACGCGTAATCCCAAGCGTATGAAAACCCATTTTAGGCGCTTGACTTTACACGTACGGTAATACAATCTGTTCGGAATTATAATCCTTGACTATACAGGAGAGGAAAATAATTATTTAAAATTTCACTTTCAATTCTGAATCCCCTAATTTGTGGCACAGTAAGAGTGGAAGAGTCCATGAATCAGGTAATCTAGCAAATTTAAGAAAATTAAATCTTGCTTAGAGCAATTTTGTTGTCTGTTTTTGACTGCTGCAACAGTGAAAGTCCCACATCATGTCATAGGCAAGGGCCCATGAGTGACGTTAAAGGGAAAGTTCACCCCGAAGATTACTTGAGTTTAAAAAATGCAGAAAAAATAAAGAAAAATATTGGCGAAAGTTTGGACAAAATCCGTTAAAGAATAACGGAGTTATGGACTTTTGAAGTTTTGATTTTGTGACGTCACATGCGAGCAGCTCCTCCATTATGTAATGTGATAAATATTCCATAAAATACAGTTTTCTCAGAAAATTTAGAATATTTTCGTCTGTGCTTTTCGTCTGTGCATTTGATATATTGTCAGAAATGTTATTCAATACTAGATTCTGAAAAGAAACAATATTAATTTATCGTGGAACGTAAAAAAAAATGTGAATATATGGAATATTTATTACATGACCAATGGGCAGCTGCTCGCATGTGACGTCACGAATCCAAAACTTTAAATAGTCATAACTCTTTTATTATTTGACCGATTTTCATCAAACCTTCGCCAATATTTTTCTTTATTTTTTCTGCATTTTTTAAACTCTAGTAATCTTTAGGGTGAACTTTCCCTTTAACTGTGTCTGTGTTAATTAGTCTAGAATTTAGAAAATACGTATTTTCTGATATGAACTCATGATATAAAGTCTTTCGTATAATGGCAAACATGGTAAAAGTATTTCAATTTTTCTTTAAGCACGTCTTACCCACAAAATCATGATGATGAGAATCTTCAAAATGTTTCAGTTCGCTTTCTAATACTCGGTTCGTGTCGTCCACTATGACATGTCCATCGGGCTTCAGCAGCGCTTCTCCGGCGGCGTGTGCGTTGTGTGAAAGTGGTGCACTTTGTTGAAATCTTGACGAGAATCCAAGCACGTTAAATCGTGAAAATTTCACTGTGACATACGTTATACAACATCCAAAGAATAATCCGAAGCAGAAATTCCAAATGAATCCCCCCGTTTTCCCTTTGACAGCCGCCATTTTCCTGAAACAGCTTCAATTTGTGTGCAGGAAATTCAGCGCTCCGCGTGACCGTAACTTAGTCGCCGCATATGTATATATGCGCATGATATATGCGCTAGCGCTAGCGAGCTAGCTAGCTAGCTGTCATCATCATAACAGCTATCTCTCTCTCAGCGCAGCGCGGCGCGGTCGATCAACCAGCCACGCCACGGCCACGGCCGGATATATAAGAGAAGTACGATCGGCAGGGGACGGTCGGGGGCCGGGGACGGGGGTAGACGTTCAGTCCATCCACTGAACTCTGCTGTGTTTTAATCTCACATGCACAGAAATAGTGGCCCAAATCAGCCTGGCTCCAGGCCAAGGCGGGACAATAAAGTTTGTGAGAATAATATCATTCACTGCTGCAACTTCACAGATACGATGACAAAGGCTATATCTTTAAAATCTGTGATATTACGAGACTTGAATCACTTGAGACCATAATTTTCAAAGGAATAAGTAGGCAGATTAGTAAATGCCGGATATGATATTACAGTCATGTGTAACTAATACAAGTGAAATTGTTGCATAGCCTAGAACATCACAAAGATTTCATTAAAATAAAAACATCTTTAAAAAGAAAGAAAATAAGCTAGATATTATAATAATATTTTGGCCAAATTTTCCACTATCAATACCTCAATATACATTCCAAATACAGATTACCACAGGTAGGATACATGTATACACTATCACCAAAAGGGAAATTTAACTGGTCAAAGTCTGGGTGGCCAGACATTTTTCTTTCATGTAGGACTTCAAAATTCTCAATCCCATGAACGATACTTTCTATTTTGGGCTAACTAAACCATACAGGGATCTGCAAAACAACAATGCTCTAATTCTTCGATAATTTATACTCATCAGACAAATCATAAGGAAATACATTTTATACAAAGGAAAGTTTTTTTTTGGGGGGGGGGGGTTTTGTCTAAGTTAGCCTACATGAAGAGACAAAAATTAAAGCAAGAAATCTTTACCATTTAAATGTTTGGATTTTATTACACAGGAAAAACAAACTCTTGCAATAGCTGCATGTGAATGAGCAGAGAAACATGAAGAGTATTAAACATATTTTTATTTCATACGGGTATATCTATTTCATATTGCAATGGCATAGACCAAATAACAGAAGACTTCCGCAGTAAATAAAAAACTCTCCTAACTGACAAGCAATAAACATTGATTTCACTGTAACAAATAATCTTTTAATTCTTGAATTAGTTCAAGGCAATAAAGCTTTAGATCCATACTTTCAGAATCACTTGAGGTAAAAGAAAATATCACTCAATACATATTCTCTGTAGTGAATCTCACTCAGAGAAAGCAGAGCTCATAAGAGAGCTCATATAAAAACCTCTCTTGAAGGAAAACAAGTGAATGAGTAAATTACGCAATGCGTAATAAATGTCCCCGCCGGAAGTGCAGATCTGTGGAAATTAACTAGCCTGAACCTTAAAACTTTAGTGAAAAACTTTAGTGAATAAAATAATAATGTTACTGCATGCAAAAGAAGAGAATACCAACAATGCATGTATACAACTGAAATATAAAACATGAAAACATTATGAACCTTCAGCCATTTTGAATAAATTTGCATAAATTTGCATGAATAATGAATTTCAAAATTCTGTGTAGAAGTTTGGAAGCCCCCACCCAGCCCTATCAGATAAAACAATCGGAATCAAAATCCGATGTGAAATAGAGAAGTAGCATTTTTCGTCAATTTTGAATAAATTTGCATAAATTTGCATAATTAATGAATTTCAAAACTCTGTGTAGAAGTTTGGAAGCCCCCACCCAGCCCTATCAGATAAAACAATCGGAATCAAAATCCGATGTGAAATAGAGGAGAAGTAGCATTTTTCGTCAATTTTGAATAAATTTGCATAAATTTGCAATTAATGAATTTCAAAATTCTGTGTAGAAGTTTGGAAGCCCCCACCCAGCCCTATCAGATAAAACAATCGGAATCAAAATCCGATGTGAAATAGAGGAGAAGTAGCATTTTTCGTCAATTTTGAATAAATTTGCATAAATTTGCATAATTAATGAATTTCAAAATTCTGTGTAGAAGTTTGGAAGCCCCCACCCAGCCCTATCAGATAAAACAATCGGAATCAAAATCCGATGTGAAATAGAGGAGAAGTAGCATTTTTCGTCAATTTTGAATAAATTTGCATAAATTTGCATAATTAATGAATTTCAAAATTCTGTGTAGAAGTTTGGAAGCCCCCACCCAGCCCTATCAGATAAAACAATCGGAATCAAAATCCGATGTGAAATAGAGGAGAAGTAGCATTTTTCGTCGATTTTGAATAAATTTGCATAAATTTGCATAATTAATGAATTTCAAAATTCTGTGTAGAAGTTTGGAAGCCCCCACCCAGCCCTATCAGATAAAACAATCGGAATCAAAATCGGCCAAGAAATGACGGAGAAGTAGCATTTTCTAACATTTGAGCACACACGGACAGACGGACGGACGGACGGACGGACACACACACACACACACACACACACACACACACACACACACACACGCACACACGTACGGAGCCCGTTTCATAGTCCCCTCGCGAACTTCGTTCGGCGGGGACAAAAAAACAAAACAGCATTCTACTAAAATATTTTTTTAAAACATTGTGGCAATTATACAATAAATTATTTACAAAATAAAAAACAATGTATTTCAATTTAATAATTCGAGTCTAACAGATTAAGTCCTTTTAGCCAGTACTTTAAAGTAAAAAAAAAAAAAAGTACCTGTAAACAAATGTATTTCAGAGACATATTGATATTGATTACCAAGTGTCAGGAGTGCAATGAGCCGAAGCTCACACAGAGATGAGTGACAGCCTCCATTTGGAGTTCCTTTCTGATTTTACACTAAAAAAAAATTATTATTAATATATTTCACTTCTAAAGCGCCTTTTCATAAGATAGAAAGAGATACATCATAGACAGAACATCAAAACATCTGCTACAATGTACCTTTTGATACATGTTTCAATTTATTCCAAATTAATTTATTTTTTGTGGCCAAAACTAATTAGTATCTTTAACTTTACCTTCAAAACATATGACTATGGAATTTCACACAGACAGGACTACCTTTGCATCACAAGGTATACAAGAAATATGCCTAAAGAAAGACTGCAAAATCATGGAGGACTGTAATAGTTTCAAGGGAACACAAAAGTGCTTGAAAAAAACAATTTGCAGGGTTCCATACAAACTGATTATTCACTTTCACTTCCTTTGTTTCCTGCATTATTTAATTGCATTTATGAGACAAAAATCAAGATTTGCCGTACTCTATAAATTTTGATTTCCTTTGGGAAAAGACAAATATTTCTTCACTTGATGTTTGTTTTGCTTGCTACTGTAAAACCAGAAATTTTTGTGTGCATGAAACTCTTGTAAATTTTGCGAGTGGTCAAGATTCGTGAAATACTAATATCACAATAGAAGCAACATAAAATTATTGCAATTCGCAGAAGTTTCTTGCTGCAAAATTTGCTGTAATTAACAATTTGTGAAAATTTTATGTTGCAAAAGTTTCCGGTTTTACAGTATCTTCCAACTCATAACACTTTCAAGTTATGATTGTGTTTATTCCTCAAAATAAAAGCCTAAAATAAGATAAATAATATAATAAAAACACATGTAAAGTAGGTGTAATGGGAGACAGACTGTATATTGACAGAGAAAAAAAATCTGATGCTTTACTTTGATATCATCATAAATGGCTGTATCATTTTTGATGTATTTTCCAGACAGAGACATCAACTAATGACATTTTGATATCTTTATGAAACCTTATAACAATAATAATATTCCATTATTGTGTAGCGTATATCACATTATATTCAACATACTAAGAATCTTGCTGTTAGATTGGTCAAAAGGTAATCACGTGATAAAACGTAGTTTTTCCCCACCCGAGGAGAAAAGTTTGTGACCTTGACGGCATAGTACTTATGTGTTTCGCTGATCTCTTCAGTCCATATAGAGTCACAATGCATTATCAATATTTTGGGTATGTGCGAAATGAAAGTGCATTCATGACCTTTAAGAATAGGCATAATGAAAAGTGTGTGACCTTTACGAATAGCTCATAAGCGTACTACCTCGGCAATCTGAATGTATACGCTATCTTTCCTCAGCTTCACTTCGAAAAGATAGCTACATCCAGATCGCCTCAGAAGTGATAGTTTGTCCCATCACCTTCACCAACGATAATTATTTGCTTATTATGATATAACCATTCCCAGCACTTCAAAAGTGCTTGGTTTGGAAGTCATTAACATTAGCTCTGGCAACTGACATAAGCACATAGTGCATCTTAAGAAGTAAATCTTACCAGATACTCAATAACTACACCTGGATTGAGAGTGGCAAGTGTAGATTAATGACTTGCCAAAGGACATGAATGCCCTTTCTGGTGTCCACAAATTTTAGAAGCTATCTTTAGTGGTGGTCACCACTAATTCCTCAATGTCCATGATGAACATATCCCTCTAAGTATGTGCAAATTGCAGATGCTATCTTTGTATCAGGTATGCAGTTCTTTATTAACTCTTTATCAACTCGCTTTCTGCTTTCTGCTTCCTGCTTTCTGCTTTCTGCTTCCTTTAACTTCTGGAACAAGGAACGGACTGCTTTAGTCGACTTTTGTCACATGTACAGTGTCTAGGGTACATTGCACCAAACAATGTTGCAGTCTAGGTATTCGCTCAGAGAGGTAAGAGTAGAAGACCACTTATTATCAGTCATCCCTTCTCAGTGTTCACTAATGGATGTTGCTATATCTGTCAGATGATCAAGTCTGAATCACGATTATCTTGATGATGATGATGATGATGATGACTCCAGGATTTCAGGATGATCATAAGATGGGTTCTGATCCATTCCAGTTGACTAGAGCTTCTGGCCATCTGTAAAGATAATTAAAACAAATTAAAATCAATTCAATTCAATCCCAATTGAAATCCATTCATTCCTTCAATTTAATTCAATTCAATACAAGCAAAGTTCAAAAGATATCAAACACATGGATTCAGTGAGTGTGATTTTCGAGCAATTTTTTTACCACTTTGTATACATTTTGCTGATCCAAACCACCAATTCACTGTGTGATAATAACTTAGAATTATTTTATACCAATTTTCTCTTGAAATGCAGTTTCATCACCAGAACTAAAAATTAGCTTTGAGGATTTTAAGGCTTATTTTCCTTCTAAAAATTCTCCACATCTGAATCAAAAGTTCATAAGCCAAACCACAAAAATGAATAATTTGGTCCTAATGCGTAAATCATAATCAGCTTGGTTTTTGCAAGGCATTAATCTATATTTGCCACGCTCCAGCCAGGTGAAGAACATATAAATGGATACATCATAAAAAGAAAGTCCTGGAATGCTTGAGCGCCTGATCAGGGTAGCTCAGCTAAAGCTAGGGTAATAACTTTGTACTCTACTCAGAAACATAAGTATTAAGTGTTATGTAATGTAATTATTATCATCATCATCATCATCATACTCATCATCATTATCATTATCATCATCACCATCACCATATTATTGCTATGTAATGTAATTATTGCTGTTATCAATATTAAAATTATTATTATTATCATTATCATGATCATGATCATACTCATTATTATTATCATCATCACCATCATCATCAATCAACATCATCATCAGCATAATCATCATCATCATCAATCATCACCATCAGCAGCAGAAGCAGCAGCATAATTATCATCAACAATCATCATCATCATCAATCATCATCATCATCATCAATCATCATCATCATCATCATCATCAATCAATCATCATCATTATCATCATCATTATCATCATCATTATCATCATTATTATTATTAACAGCATTATTATCATTCTGCTTACTTTGTTCTGATGCAGTGCTCCAACGGGGGTATCAGATCATCATCATCTGCAGGAGAACACGACTGAGTGGTGTCTGGAAATAAGAACCAACAAACGTTAGTGAAAAAACAGCGAGGAATCTCAAAAGGCATACTATACTTTCAACATCACTTGCTCTTGTTATTTTCTTTTATAAATCATTATCATACAATTTTATCAACAGTTGTACATTAACAAAAATCTAGCACCTTTTACCTCAAAGGGTACCAATCAGCCCCCCCCCCCCAAAAAAAAATATTGCCAGAATACATAAAATCATCCATAATAAATTTCAAGATTAAAGAGCATGCTAAACAGTATGTAAATGCATTGACTAGTTCTACTCATTAATCATTTGAACCTTTATGTAGATTGCAATTTCTGGTAATAGATATATTTAGCAGCTTGTAAGAATCTTACCGATTGTGAGCCTGATCTCCTCCTGTTGCTTGGCAAGTCCATCGTAGTAATAGAGATCAAAACGTCTCTCCATCCTCCAATCTCCAATCAACTCCTTCTTGAGAGAAAACAAGACGCTGAAATGACTCTCACTGCACACCACCCATATAGGGAAACGGGGCGTCTTGTAGTAAGTTCCAACCTAAAAGGATTTTTTAAAAAAAGAAAAGAAATGCAACTGCAAAAATTAAAATGCAATTACAAAAATAAGAAATGCAATTACAAAAAAAAAGAAAATATTCCATCCACACACATCAAAATGGCACTCTATCTGACACCCATTAACATTAGAATTTACGAAGTGAGAGTTTATTCATGAACTTTTGCACAAGAACGTCTAATCAAATCATGCACTACTTTAATCCTACAGTTTGAAGATACACAACTACTGAGTTAGCAATGATGATAGCAGAGAAGTATTTCCAAAGAAAGCTTATTCAAAACCAGGTTTTAGGCTTTTTATAATGATAATAAAAGACTTTTTTTCATTTACATACAGTAAAGTGAAACCTGCAATAAAGCCCACTAAAGGGAAATACCGTAAGTAAAGCAGTTGTGGATTTAGGGGGGGGCACTTCTTGCCTGAGCCCCCCCCCCCCCCCCCCCTTTTGAAACCAAATTGTACATTGGGCCCACCCCCTTCAGTTTAGACCTTATGACCTTTCTTTCTTTTTTTTTTTCTTTGCTTGTCAGAAAATTTTCTGAGATTTGTACCCCACCTTTTACAAAATCCTGGATATGCCCCTGTTAATGTACAGGTTCTTTACTACAAGTTTCAGTGAGACACTACGGAGGAAAAAAGGTGATGATAATGGCACTAACAATTATAATACCATTCATTATCTTATCAATTACTGATACATACTTGACATGACTTGTAGTGTTCAAAGAGGGACAGAAAGCCGATGTCAGAGCGACCACTCAACCCCTTCAGTCTGGTGATGTCCTTTCCTGTGCCAAGTTCTACTGTGTCATTGAAGACATTGGACATCGCTTTACCAGTCAGAAGCAGATTTACCATTTCCTTCAAAGAAAAAATAGTAATATTACCATATATTCTGAAGCACTCAAAATAACAAGTACCATAGAAAGGAAAACACAATATAAAGTGTTCAAATCACATTAAATTACCACATGAATGTAAGTATGTGCCAAGGGATCTTTTGAGATAGCCCAACAATACATTTCTCTAGTACAAAGTAGGATGTTGTTCCAGAGTTTTGATGCAGCTTTTGTACAATCTTTTTAAGTAGAGGACAGTCTGGATTTGGAAATAACAAATACATATTTGTCAGTTCTTGATTGAAGATTACATGATAAAGTATACATCTTTTGGGTCTCATTTATATACATGTATTTAGCTAAATGACAATAAATAAATAAAACTGCTCCAATGACAGAATCCTTATTGCATGGTAGATCATAGTACACAAGATATATCATACTGGTGGCACTTTTAATCAGGCATTTTCGATTGGGAATAAATTCACAAAATACAAGGATTAAGCTTATGAACTTGATGACACAAATGAATATGTATTTGTACCCAGCCAGAATTATCCATTTTTCAGGTGGTTATCTAGAATAAATAACTGTGATAAGATATTACAGTGTTTTTATTTGATTTTTATATTACCCGGCATTAAAGGGACACCACACAAATATAGCATTACAACAACTTTCAAGTCTTGAGATTTAATACATAATAAGGCATGAATACTTCTAAACATTATTGGCTATACTTAAAGCTGAAATAAATTATCAGAAATGTTGTTGAGTTGATATGAGATTTCACAAAAATGGACAGAAGTTTCTTGAAAGACCCGCTAACCTGTGTGCAGTATCCATGGGCTCCTATTAGTGTATTCTCCATATTGTCCATATCTTCAATTACCCTGAAGGAAAAAAAAAAAAGATTTTCTATCCATAACCAGTAACTGGTATAGTTTAGAATACAAGACATGCTAACAAAGGATAATAATAGAATTAATCATTTACTGAAGCACAATGGTAATTTCCTTACATATTCTGAGTTCGTCGATAAGTTTAAATTGCATTGTAATTTCCTTGATTATTATTCAGTTATATTTGCTATACCATTAAAGTGGAAGAATATTTGCAAAGAACCTCCTACAAAAGATGTTAATTACCAAGAAGAAATTATTTATAGCATGAAAAAGGTAACAAAAGTTTGTAAACTTATACATAAAATGTATGTTGATAAAATATTTAAAACTCCAATTTCACAAAATAAATGGGAAGGTATTGTTTCAGATCCAAAAGTTAACTGGCGTAAAATTTATATAATTCCTTTTAAATGTACTTTATCCACAAAGCTAAGGTATTTTCAGTATAAACTAATTCATAACATACTCGGTGTTAACAAGTATTTAAAGCAAGTTGGCATTTCCAACTCTGATTTATGTACTTTTTGTTCAGTATATACTGAAACTATTGTCCATTTATTTTGGGAATGCCCCTTTACACGTAGGTTTTTGGATGATTTTGAAAAACATATTCTTAAAAGTGAAATTAAGTTGACTTTTAATGATTTTATCTTCGGCATACCAGGTGGTAATTACTCCTCATTCAATTTTGTTATTCTGTATGTAAAATATTATATATTTTCAACTAAATGTTTAAACGGCTCTTTATCATTTTCTTTGTTTCAAAAGAAATTAGAATATCAAAAAGAGTTAGAAGAAACCATGAATATGCAACAAGAAAAGTTTATTTTATATCTTGATGGACAGAGGCCCATCCAACTCATTTGAATTCTACATTTTGTTTATGTATTATAAGATTTTATGTTATCATGTACATTTTGCATTTGTATATATTGTTTATGGAGAAATACTGAATAAAGACTTGATTTGAAAACAAAAAACAAAAAACAAAGGATAATGGGGAAAAAAAACTCAATATGACACACTGAAAAAAATTGAATTTGTCTGACATTCTAGAAAGAGCACCATGAGCACCCAGCAGAACAAAAATCCATCATCATCACCATCACCAAGAGCAATAAGTATCAAATGTGAAACTTCTCCTCTAGTTTTGTTGATATCTATGATTTTAGAGTTATCCTTACTATTTTATGAACAGAATTCTTGTTATTCTAATTGAAAATCAACACCAATACTTCTATTATTAAATGTTGATAATTTATCTTAAAAGTAACTTCCAGGGAAATCAGTGTTTTAAATGTATTCTAAGACAGACTTATGAACAACTAAACCGCTTTTGCGACATTGTCAAAATGTTGAGAATTAACTTCAATGATTGGAGAGCTTGTGATTCACATAGAGTTGAAGTATATTCATCTGTTTTCACTCACTAAGTAGAAAACCTTCTGAATTATATGCGTTACAGACACCTGCTCCTGCAGCACTGGATCCAAGAACCTAACAGGGGTAGGGTTAGGATTAGGGTTGCACTTGGGTTTTACCCCTTTCACAACAATTGACCACATTTTGTGGTTTGGCTCAATAACTTTTGATTCAGAGCTCTTAAAAATATACCAAATGCATGAGTAGAAAGAGCAAAAATTTCTACACACATTGTTTCCATTTTCTATTGCATGACCATACTGCTTTTGATGACAGGAATTGTAAAAAAGAGAATAAGCTTCAAAATCCTTAAATTGGCAACACATTGAGAGGTTCAAAATCACTGTTTTTTATCAAAATTGGCAATTTTTTCAACTTTCAACTAAGTTTCTAATGATGTATATTGTTTTCAAAGACATTACATTTTGTTAGAACCATGTAGCACTAAAAGAAAAATATTAGTGTTGCCAATTTGAAGAACAAAATGTGATCAATTTAGCCCTTAAATAATTCCTGTCACGAAAGGGTTAAGTTAGGTTTAGGGTTGGGGTTAACATTAAGTGTAGTGGTTGGTTCAGAGTTGAAGTGAGGTATTCGCTTAGTGTAGGATCTTGACCACAGCGAAATTTTCACTGGAGCATGTGTAGTACTACTGTGTTACTCCTATACACTTACATATCAATGGTTCTTGAGAAGAGAGTGGAGTAGAGAAGGAGAATGCCACCTCTGCCCCTGCTCTCTGTGAATGTACCAATGTTTCCCTGGACAAAGTCTGCAAGCTCATCCCTAGACTTGAACAGATTCAAGTTAATCTAGAACAGAAGAAACAACATACACATAAGCTTTGATGGGAACACATCAAGTAGATTATATTCCATTCGCACAGAAATAGATGGATGTCTTCAAACATAAACAGATTCAGCAAAAGAGAAGAAAACAACAAAGACACAAACTGAATATGGACATATTCTATTTCAGATATGACTGATACACATCTGTAAATACCCAATTAAACAAACACATATTTTGACAATGTTATCAAATCAACAGGCTATAGGAACCTTGGTGACAAGCTCAGTGTAAGTTGGTCTTTAATATTGTACACTTCCCATCATATATTATACAATGAAAATTGACTTATACATCAGCAATGATATAAGTTGAAGGACTGGGGAGCGTTTCATCAAGCGTTTTGTCAGTGATTTTTACCGACAACTGTTATAAGCTACTGAAATCCTTGCATCTGATTGGCTGAGAGCAAATTTGTCAGTAAAAATCACTGACAAAACTTTTGATGAAACGCTCCCCTGTTCCATTGATTAGACTTACTGATTCTGTGAGGCCATCATTCTTGTAACGCCCTCCACCTGGAAAGTGGGGCTTACTGGTTGGTCTAGAAGAGGAAAAATTATATTTTTACAAATGAATCATTTAATAAGTTTACACATGTTTTATTTATAAACAACAAAGATGAACATTTTCAAGACTCATGTGACGCTTGAAACACAATAGATGCAGTGCGCTCCAAATCGTACTACTGAGCATGTAATATTCAACACCAATAGAAGGCATATCATGGTGTGTGTAAATTTGCGATTGTATATACATTGAATGTTTAGGAGGAGAATCTCTGTACATGTGAGAGTGAGAGTGTTGGGTATATGCGCTCTATTCAAACGTTTATGGAGTCTGCGCTGACTTGTTGACGCTTGGGCGGGATGGGATGGTCTGTTGTGTGGCTGTCCGGTCTGTGGTGGTCACTGGGTGGGCTTGGGCGTCCTCTCTGGTCCTCGGTTCTTGAGTTTGTACTTATAAAAGCTGCTCTTTTTTTCCTTTTTTAAATTTTTTTTTATTTTTTCATTATTTTTTTTCTCTCTATTTATTTTTGTTAAATAGTTGTTTTTTATTCTATGACCTATGTATGATTGTTTTTGTAATTCTTGAAACTTAATAAAACATAAATAAAAAAAATAAAAAATAGCAGGCATATCATAATTATATGCTAAGCAAACAATAGCACCGATGAAAATGTTTTGAAAATGGATGAATGAGAAGGATAATGTTAGAGCTTTTAACAAACTATATCCCAAAATAATTGTTAAAAGGTTAAACTCTTTTATACCCTTATGCAGGTGTCAACACTAAATTTATTACAAGGGGTCTAGATTGCTATCTGCAGCATCTGTATGTTGAAGGTCTGGGCTCTGTCTTATAAAGACTTGCGATTGATTGCAATTTGATTGGAAGTTGATATCAATCGCAACTCTGTACATATGAGATAGGAGGCTGTAAATTTGCGATTGATTTGAGGACTTGCGATTGATTTGGATCAATCTCTACTTTTTATAAGACTGGCCGCCAGAGTTAAAAATTTTGGAGCCCATGTGTACACACTCACACATACACAAAGTTATTATAGATAACCTTGCACTCCATAGCTTCATACTCACAGAAAATTGTCTCCCATGGAGAGTGTGTAATCTCCAGCACATGTGTGTATTTTGAAGGAGCAAGATCGCCGGGGACAAAAATAGCCTGAAAATTTCACTTGATGAAGGTGATAAAGATCCCATTGAAGAATTTAGAATGAAATCGGCTATTCTTTCATCCTAAAATATAGAAGGTAGTATTTTCTCAAAATTTTGCCTTTATTGGTATGTTGGTGTTTTCACCTCTTCAACTTAGAGGGCGTGATCACCACCAAAAATGACACAGCCCCACATAGTGATGGTTTCATGGGTGACGTGTACTGGACCCATTAGTATCGAACCCTTCCTTATGACATATACCAGCACTGTATAGAAAGCACACTCCAAAGCACTTTGGAATAGCATGCATCACTATACAAAAATAAATAAATTGATAAGTATAAAAGAAAAGGAAAATGACTGTAATAACTTAAACATTTTCACAAATAAACTTACAATGCAATGACTGCGTTCCTCTTCTGTCCTGCTCTCCACACAATATCACAGATGGCTTGAACCAAACATTTCATTCTTCTCTTTTCTGATAGCTGCTTCAAATTGGCAGCAGTCATTGGGGTGCTACCTTCACTAAATAGCAGTCTTTGTAGCATGCATGCCTGAATTGAAGCAAGAAGACCACAGGGACCGCCCTTTTGAAGAAAAAAAAAAGATAACAGTAAATATATATGCAATTCTACATGATGGAAGATAAAAGCAAATTATGAACTACTCACTCTCTAAATTTGTTAGTATTAGTATTATCTAAAATCTGAATGTTATGATAAAACATTTTCTTCCTCCCTCTACTACACATCACTGTTATTAATAAATCATTAGCAAGTGTTTACTCTAACTGTAAGGCAATGATTCTGTTTAAACAATTACAATGACTGTAATTACATTTTATACTAGAACTTTGCGTTGGGGGAAATGATTGATCTTACATTGTGCATAACATGCATATTACAAATTTTATATTACAGTACATGTATTACATTAATTATAATGCAATGAACAACATATTACCTTGTGTTGCACAATTCCATATGAAATGTCCAATAATTCATTGAAACCCAGTCCTTGTAATCTCCATTCATCATTGAAGCACCCAGTCCCTTGGCCAAACAAAAGAGTTTTTAATTGCTGTATAATCAGAAGAAGACAGAAAGTCATTAAACAACATACGCTCTGTTTTATAGCACAAATCACAACGGACATATGAAACATAGTCTCTTTGCTCTTCGGAAATTGTGACCCTGGTAGTAGCCCTTGCAGCAATTGTCACTGCAAAGTGCATTTTGCTGTACAATCAAAAGATAAGTTTAAATTATATGAATAACTTTTTTTTCTGAGCACAAATGACATACATGTACCTCACAAAATGCAGTCTCTGTATATTACCACCCTTGCATATGTTTCGCTCAAATGATCTTTATATACCAGTTTGACAACTACTATTGCTAGTTGGAGAGTAACTAGCCTGGAATCCAAGGGTTTCATGGTCTTTATACACAGGTTCCACTCTATCAACATTGCTAGTTTGAGGGTGATTTATCTGGAATCGATGGATTTTGTGCCGTTTTCTTCTTCTTCTTTTTTCTTGTTTTGCCTTGAACAGTCTTTTTATACAAGTTGGACTTTCTTACCATATCTAGTTGGAGATTGATTAGCCTAGAATTGATGGGTTTCTTACTACTTAAAGTGAACCTGTATATTGAGACCACCTTTCTTGTTTCCCTTGAAAGCTCACTATATACAAGTTTGACTATTACATGTAACAATAAAGGAAACCAAAACCCAAGGAGAGAATCAATGTTATTGGAAAGTGAGAATTCAGAGAAGCACTTTACAAAAAGTTTCATTAAAATTGGTTAAAAAATGAGAGAGTTATGGAAGTTTGAAAAGTCTCGTTTTACTTTCTATGGGGATCCTCAAATTGGCATAATTGCTTCAAAACGGCTGATTTTGTGAACAACTCTCCATTTGTTTTGTACACAGATTTTCAGATTTTCCCCACTATCTCTCAGGGTGCTCCTTGTCTCCTCCTGAACTCAACATATGTGGTGTAAAATACTTTTTCCCATTATATATGTTGAGCTCAGAAGGAGATTAACTGCACCTTGAAAGATAATGGGGAAAATCTGAAAATCTGTGTACAAAACAAATGGAGAGTTGTTCACAAAATCAGCCATTTTGAAGCAATTTTGCCAATTTGAGGATCCCCATAGAAAGTAAAACGAGACTTTTCAAACTTCCATAACTCTTTCATTTTTTAACCAATTTTAATGAAACTTTTTGTAAAGTGCTACTCTGAATTTTCACTTTCCAATAACATTGATTCTCTCCTTGGGTTTTGGTTTCCTTTAATAGTTAGAGAATGATTCGCCTGAAACTGATGGATTTCTCACTACTTTAAAGTGAACCTGTATAGAGACCATCTTCATTGTTTTCCTCGAATGATCTTTATATGTGCAGCAGGTTTGACTATATTGCAACTGCTTGTTGGAGAGCAAATGGTCTGGAATCAACAGGTATCTTTACTACTTAAAGGCACCCTGTATACAGAGACTACCTTATCTTCAATGATCTTTATATGCAGGTTTGAATATAATGTTAAGGGGTATCTCATGCGATGGTCTTCATAAAGGCTCACTCGTCTTGATTTGCCAGCGACCTTCGTTAAGTCACTCAACAAAAAAATAGCTGGCAATGCAGCTTTCTCCTTGGCTGCTTCTAAACTCTAGAACAGACCCCCGCTTGATATCAAATCATCACCAACCGTAAGAATTCTAAGATGTCTAATCTGAAAACCTATGCATATATTGAACCCATACTGTCACTGCTTGGTAAATTGACTATATTTTAACTCCAATGCTGACCCACTGATTACATCTCAAAGCGCTTTGTATCTGGTGGAAAAGATTCTACTGCTACTACTACTACTATCATTATTACCATTGCTAGTTGGAGAGTGATGGGCCTAGAATCGATAGGTTTCTTGCTGCTTGGCATGTAGGAACCAAGCTGGATGCCCTGGAGTTCATCTTCAAGTTCATCGACATCCCCCATCTCCAGGTCTCCTAGAGTTGATACCTCCTTCTTCTGGCTGTTAGTTGATGGGTTTTCGGAAGATGGTCCTTTCCTGTAAATAATGATAACTGCTACATTTACATTACGCACATATCCATCTCAGGGGGTGCTCAAGGCAACTTAAAACTTGCATCCAACTTGGGTTCTGCAAATGGGGTATTGATGTTATCCTTATTTTTCTTCCTACTTCAAAACTATTCACTATTAGAATGTCAGGAAAAGTATTTGGGGTTGATTTTATAAATACTTGCTGTACACAAATTATTTCTAAGTGATTGGTCCCCTAGCATTTACCTAGAGAGGTTTTGTTGGACATACCTAGAGCCACCTCCTGATCTGCTTCCAGATCTACCTAAATCCATGTTATCCTCAAATGATCTTCTGTGCCTCAAAGACCTATCAGGTTTTGTTGACGACAGAGAAGAATGTCCATTCAGCTTTCCATCTTCGAGCCCTTGGGAGGTTCCCTGTGTAGCCTTACCAGGGGTCTCCATTGACTCTAGTGTATTCTCAGGTGACAGGTCAAAACCAAAGTTTTTGAGCAAGCCACGGCTGGATGAAGAAGTCGTCTTTTTGGAGGGCGACAGGTCAAGACCCGAGGACGATATTTCAGGATCAAAGTTTGCAGACCTACTTGGTGAAGTCAGGGAGAGTGCTGAAGTCTTGGAACTCTTTTGGCTTCTTCTTCTCTCACCAGCCTAAAAGGAGTTGAAGATAACATACAAATGTTGACTACTTTGAGGTACAAGGTTAGAATTATAGCACAGAGGTGATCTCAAAACAGTACTGTGTCCTTAGAATTTGAATGTTGCTGGTGCATTCTTTAGATCACTGTGATCCCCAAAGACATTCAATATTCCTCTTATTCAATACCATGATCATCCCTACTTTCTGATCTATACATGGTCTTACAACACTTCTGTGTACTCTCTTTAGATGGATAATAAGCTTATGACTGAAGTATATCATTCATCTATTTGAAAATTCACTGATATTTACTCACATCAAGACTACTGGTGATTGGTCCAGACATTCCTCTACTCTTAGAAGCACTGCCTGGCCGAGTGGACCTCTTTCCAGGGTCATCTGTCTTCCTTGTCGACGAGGAGGAGGAAGAAGATGTGGTCAATCTGGCCCTGCTCTCATCAGAACCAGAGGGTTTCTGTGAAGCACTGGTCTGGAGATCTTTGGCAAGCTGAAGGTCATCTGGTTTGATGTTTGGTCGGTCTTTCATTGTGATGACCATTGTAGGTTCTCTACCTAGCGATCCAAGACTAACATCTGACTGAGGTAGACCACTGAATTCTGTGCAACATGGAATGATAGTAGTGATAATGATAAAACAGGATGCTGCTGCCATTGGCACTTGTGAACCAAGGCCAGAACAATGTACCAGTTTGGCAGTTTGGTAAATTAACTTCTGGTATTGGAAAATATATAAACAGAATCACTTCAAAATCCAGTCAGATCTCCACCAAGATCAAAATTTAAAAATACATATCATAGACCATACAGTGATAAGTTACAGAGAATAAATATCCGTAGGAATCAGGGTTAGTAAGTATCTCTACTACCTTGATTAGGCAAAAACAAAAAAACGTCATTCAGATTTGTGAAATAATATTTTTAGTTTCCCCAACAATTATGCTTTAAATGCATTATGGGTACATTTTTCATGAAACTATATATCGTGGATGATCTTATGAACCGGCATAGGAAGCCTCACAGCACAAAAACGTGTTTCTAAGATAATCATGTTCAAAGACTTTGTCCATTCAAAATGCTAATTTGAATACCTTACTTTCATTCAATCATCGTACAATTAAACAGGTGATGAGAGTGGAATATTTTCTTCCATATACAATAGATGTAAAAAAAAAAGAAACACAGTATTTTTGATTTAATCCCTGCTAGAATTTGTATGCCGGTTTGTAAAATCAGCAGTATTTTGGGTTTAATCCCTGTTAGAATTCGTATGCCAGTTCGTAAGATGTGAGACGATTTGGCTAAGCTACATCAACTTGCTTACCAGTAGGACTAGTATCACTTGCTCTTGGTGATTTCATACTTCCACTCTGACGTTTCTGATCAGACTTTTCCCTCCGTGATGAGTGGGAACTCCTCTTCTCTGACGACCGCAGATCAGTGGAGGATCGCTGCTCAGGAACACCATCAGTGTCCTTGCTGCTCGATGCTCTCTCAATCAGGAACTTCACAATGACTTCAATCATAGATCGATAAGGCTCTGTGGCATCCTGCAAGAGTGAAAAGAAACAACTCCATGATCTACAGGCAGTATGTAGGGTCCTGTCACTAACACATGTCAGATATTAATCAACATTTGCCACACTCCACCCAGGTGTAAATGGGTACCCGATAAGCTTGAGCTCAAGTTACTTTGGTGGCTCAGCTATAACCGTGGTAATAATGTGCAAAGTCATGAGCATCACAGCATGACAGATATGAGCACCATACAAGAAGCAATTATCATTATTATTATTATTATTATTATTATAACCTTGTACTCCCACACAGCTGTACCTGTGGGACTTGCTGCAATAGGTGTTGTGTGGATTAGTCCAAGATAGATCATACAAGAGAAAGGGGAAATAATCATATAAAACTTCATTTTCATCTTGGAAACTCCAAATTTGTAGCAGAGTATGGATGGATGGGACTAATAAAAGTTCATGAACTGGTTTGATAAACCACACAAAAATATTTGATTTCTTTGATTTCAGTTCATAAACAGCAAGATGGTTATTAATCATGTTCCTAATAGGTTTGGTGTTACAGGCATGTCTTCACCATGGAGTGTACTTGAAATTTTCTACAGTAGGGCATTGAGTATTGGTTGACAATGACACAGTAAGACCTAAAAAAACTTACCTTATTTTTCCTCATGATTTTCTCAATGTGTACTTCCCTGGCTAACTGAGATCTGTTACTGATACTCTCCTCTGTCCTCGGCATCTCAGAGTCCATTACTTTTAAGGCATTCTTGCATTCCTGCACATTGGAGAATTAAAAAGAGAGTTATGTGTTCTGACTTTTTAGTACATGTAACCAGTCTAGCGGCAGTATTTCGTATTCTTTGAAGGGGTGCAATGTGGGAATGCGGAAGACCAGCAAGCAGACCATTGCATTAGTCAAAATGAGAAGAAATGAAGGCATGCACTAATCGTTCAGTAGATGACGTATCAAAATATTTCCTTATCTTTTCAATATGAAATAAAGAGTCAAAATATATCTATAGGATTTTGTCTTGTGTCCAAATTCTCCCCTTACTCTAAAAACACCTGAATAATTGGCAAAATTCTGGGAAAATATTTCCTTTTCACATTGTAGCCTGATAAAGTATCATAGGTTTATTTCCAGACAGGGTCGGGCTAACTCGGCACTGCGTGATGACTATATTTCAAGAGTTGAAGTCCCCGCTACGCACCGTACTGTTTTTTAGCCTTAAATTTCATGTTTTGTATAATTTTACTTCTTGAAATTTTCAATATTACTTCTGTGCTAATCATATTACACATTGATATCAAATAATTTTGAATTGAAGTGTTTTGAAATGTGTAATTAATGCGAAATTCAACACAAGTATTTGAGATCAATTCAACTCTCTGGGCTCACTTGGCCGCGATTTTCCGCCAAGGCCGAGTTCGCCCTAGTGACGAGTTAGCCCGGATCCTTCCAGACAGCACACCAAGTAATAGTGGTTATACTGACCACTAAGTGGGACGAATGCAAAAATACTACTCATTTTCTATCGCATGTACTAAAGGTATGGGGGAAAAATAAGATAAATATTTCAAATACTTCTTTTCAAATTCAGCTCTTGAAAATATTACTCCTACCTTAAATGGTCATTAGGAAGAACTGATATTTCCAGCAAAATCCAAAGTCAAAATCATGTCAAAAACCGAAGAAATCCCCGCCGATTTTTTTTTTGCTATCGCAAGTTTTCTATTCCACCGATGTTTCAAAGTAAATTCAGCCAATAAATTTTTGTCCTCAAAAAAAACTCGGTATCGCGCACGCACATCGAACTCTACGATCGCGCTCACAAAAAATAGGGACTTTTAGGTGTGTGCGATAGGGACTGAATTTTTAACAGCTGAATATTTTTGAAATTTTCATACTGTTGAGTGTTATTGCCGGCAATCTTGCTCCTTTGAAACTCTCACACACACAAGATCAAGAACACACAGTGATACACCCATAAAATCAAAATCAATATGAATCATGATACTTGAAAGGCAATCCTTGAATCCTGATCCCGGCATTATGCCCCGGTAAGTCGTAGACGTGGAGCTCTTCGCATGCGAATGGAGACGGTAACGGGTTCGGGGAGCGTCCCCGTTCCTTCCAAAAGAGCTCAGCCTAGCAACCAGTTGGCGCTGGTACGGTACTTTGCCTATCATTCATGGCTATGCACGGCGTGAGATAAGAACGTTTTGATATAGATCTAATCTACTAGCTATTAAAGTAAACAAACTTACTTTTCGGCTTAAATACTCCCGAACAAGAGATGAAGCTATATTTTCCACAAAACTTCGAGATACCATCATGGATAAAGGCGTTAGCCAGACTCAGACAAATAGATTTGAATACCGGCGTTGCCCAGCTTCGAATTAGAAATTCATTATTTACAAGAAATATGGCACGCTATACAAGTACATGCAAACTACGGTACGCCGTGTGACAGAGAAGATTTTTTTTTTTTTTTTTTTTAAATCAATGTAATTGAAGTTAAAATCTAGCCCTTTCCCCCTCCCCCAATTGATGCTCTGTAGCTAGTGGCTACATGCAAAAAAAAATCATCTCTGCTTAATCTGCTGATATGTAGAAGTTCTAAACGTCCATAATTATATAGTTCCGAACTAGAACAGGTGGAATCTGATTTTGTATGACGGGCACGGTACAAAAATTCTCCCCCCCCCTTAAAAAAAACAAAAAAACAATAACAACAACAAACAAAAACAATAACAAAACAAAACAAAATAAGAATTAAGATAGAAAAAAGAGGAAAAGGGTCACTACATTTTTGGCAGGGGCGGCGGAGCATCTTTCAAAGTGGGGGGCACCAACAAAAAGGGGCACTTTTTGGAAAAAAGGGGCACCTACCTACAAAGGGTGAAAACAAGGTGGAAAATACCACTTTGAGACATTAGTATACCGCTACAATATGATTAATACACTATCGATGATAATTTTCAACACATTACTGTTTCTATCTTAAAGGAAACCAAAACCCAAGGAGAGAATCAATGTTATTGGAAAGTGAAAATTCAGAGAAGCAGTTTACAAAAAGTTTCATTAAAATTGGTTAAAAAATGAGAGAGTTATGGAAGTTTGAAAAGTCTCGTTTTACTTTCTATGGGGATCCTCAAATTGGCAAAATTGCTTCAAAATGGCTGATTTTGTGGACAACTCTCCATTTGTTTTGTACACAGATTTTCAGATTTTCCCCATTATCTTTCAAGGTGCAGTTAATCTCCTTCTGAGCTCAACATATATAATGGGGAAATGTATTTTACACCACATATATCGAGTTCAGGAGGAGACAAGGAGCACCCTGAGAGATAATGGGGAAAATCTGAAAATCTGTGTACAAAACAAATGGAGAGTTGTCCACAAAATCAGCCATTTTGAAGCAATTTTGCCAATTTGAGGATCCCCATAGAAAGTAAAACGAGACTTTTCAAACTTCCATAACTCTCTCATTTTTTAACCAATTTTAATGAAACTTTTTGTAAACTGCTTCTCTGAATTTTCACTTTCCAATAACATTGATTCTCTCCTTGGGTTTTGGTTTCCTTTAACATGGTTCCAGATAAAATCTACTTTTGCATTTTGTGTGATGGTCTGATTATTCATTTGCGAGCGAGCGAAGCAAGCGAGCAAAAAATTTAAGGTTGTTTTCTAACGCTGAAGGCTATGGTATTTAATTATACACAGCGATTTCCCTAATATGATAAGAAGATTATATAGTAAATGTGAGCGAGCGTAGCGAGCGAGCTTTGGAAAAATTTTAGAATTTTTTTTCTCTCTCATTCCTTTTATGATTTAGGGGCAATGATTAATATTGTATAATCTAGGGCATTGTGCCCCTCTTGCCACCTACTCCACTGCCTCACTTTGTGCTGATATCAGTAGGGGAATCTATTACATGTATTAATATGAAGCCTCTCTGATTATTTGGAGCTAGATATATCATAAGGGGCTCTTTTGTGGACTTTAGGGCACAGTTTGTAAGCAACATCGGGATATATAGGTAAAAAGGGGCACTCGGTGTCAAAAGACAAAAGGGGCACTTATCAAAGGGTAAAATGATACCATTAGAAAGGAAAAGGGGCACTGATGAGAAGTAAAAGGGGCACTTAAAAAGGTAAACTTATTAGGGGTAAAAAAAAGGGCACTTATCAGAAGGGAAAATTGCACTGTTAGAAGGGAAAATGGGCACTAATCAGATGAAAACAGGGGCACTTATCGGATTTCAAAAGGGGCGCTAGTGTATGAGGTTAAAAGGGCCACTTATCAGAAGGTGAAAAGGGCACTTATTAAAAAGAAAAAGGGGCCATTATACGAAGAAAAATGGGCACTTATCAGAGGTGAAAAGGGGCACTTATTAGAAGGGAAAATTGCACTATTTGAACGGAAAATGGGCACTAATCAGAAGAAAACAGGGGCACTTATCGGATTTCAAAAGGGGCACTCATGTATGAGGTCAAAATGGCCACTTATCAGAAGGTGAAAAGGGCACTTATTAGAAAGAAAAAAAGGGCATTTATCAGCTATGAAAAGGGGCACTTTTCATAAATAAAAAGGGGCACTTTTGGGGTACTTGAAAAAGTGGGGGCACTGTGCCCCCTGCCCCCGGGTGCCCCGCTTCTGATTTTTGGAGTTGGCTTTTTACTCCAAAATCATCTGACAAGCAAAAAAAAAAAAAAAATTTCACATTTTTTGAATTTAATTATGTCATTCATATCGTCAGCAGCTTTATGAAAGAATGCGATTTATCTTTTTGCAATAAATATATTAAGGACGTATATGATAATGGAAGAAAATGTATTCCGATTGTCATGAAAAGCTTGCTCATGATGATAATCAGGCCCGTAACTAGGATTTTTGCGGGGGGTTCAACATTGTAAAAAGTGGACTTCTCTGAGGGAGCGAAGCGACCAAGTAGGGGTGGCAGTTCGGGGGTCAGGGGGTGTGCCCCTCCAAGGATATAGGCACGAGTGTAGTCAGAATTATTTGATATCGGGTGGGTCAAACGTGAAGCCCGAACATATACCTCCACAGTGTAAGATTCCAAAATATTGTGAGCAAGCAAAGCGAGCAAGAGAAAAATACAGATGTACTTTTAAATGGCAAAATTTTATTTTAGTCACCAATAAGTGAAATGTAAAGCTAAATCTCCGGTAATCTTGTTGCCAGGAATCATTCATATTAAAGTTTTTAGGAAGTGAAGCGAACGCGGGGGGGGGGGGGGCACTTTGCTGTTGTTCTATTATAGAAAGGTAACCTTACTATCTGGGCAGTGACGTGCCCGAAAATTCTCATAACATTGAATATTCATGGACCTTGCTGCATGAAACTATCTCGTTTATAAGGTTTGTGAGCGAGCGAAGCGAGCAAGAAAATGCACTTTACTTTGCTGTTGCTCATTTTAATATGCAATTTTCATTACTGCGACTCAATAATTTCTTTTATATACTCATATTGCTGTATCATGCTTTGCTCGTTCCCACTATTTTTAAAGACTGTTATAAATATTCTACTCTTTGGAGCCTATAAATCAAAAGCGTAGCTTTCTCCTTACCCAGCTAACAATCGGAACGTTCTAAAAACGTTCCAAGTTGGTTCTTTGGACGTTTCGTAAAAACATTTTTTTTTTTTTTTTTTTTTTTTTTTTTTTTTTGTGGAAGGTTTTGGACGTCCATAAAACGTTTTGTTGGACGTTTTTAAAACGTTTTTTAAACGTTTAAAAAAAAAATCCTTTGAAAATATGCTTCTAAATGAAGGACCTTCAGAAAACCTACGGACATTTAAAAAACGTTTTAAGAACCTTTAAAAAACCTCCAGCAAACGTTTTATGAACGTTTATAAAACGTTTCTCAAAAAACCTTTCTAGAATGTTTTGAAACCCGGCAGACGTTTAAAAAACGTCCAAAAAACCGTTAAAGAACGTTTATAAAACCTGGCGGACGTTTTAAGTACGTCCGAAAAAACCCTTCCAGAACGTACATAAAACCTTTCTAGAACGTTTTGAACCCCGGCAGACCTTTTAAAAACGTCCAGAAAACCTTTAAAGAACGTTTATAAAACCTGGTGGACATAATAATAAAAATAATAATGTAACCTGAAGTGAAGCTCTTTCTGTACATTCCACCTAATGGTCTAAAATCCTAACCTCCTATAATCCTAACAACCCTATAATCCTAACAACCCTATGCCTATATCCTATCCTATCCTATCCACAGTACTCTTGGCAGGTCTTTCTATATATAGGGACCAGATGGCAATGACCATAAAAAAATAGTTGAAGATTACATTTTTTCAGTTTTGACCTATAAATACCTCTTCAAATTGCATTGGGCATAACAATTAATGTAAATACATTTTGCATTATAGCACAAATTGAATTGCCAAAATAGATTGCCGTTTATCCTTTTTAAAATATGATTTTGGTCAATTATGGACTTTTGTGAATATTCATGAATCATGATCAATAATTGTATCATGTACATGGTTCACTTTTGAACGCTTAAAAAACGTTTTAAAAACGTTCGGTAAGAAACGTTTTGTTTTAGACGTTTTAAAAACGTTTTTCAAACGTTCTTTTAAGGACGAAGACCTACGGACCTGAAAAAACGTTTTTAAAACGTTTGGTGTTTGCTGGGTAGGCTCCTCAATATTTCACTTTTATTTTAGCCCAGCTTTTTTAATTAATACTGCATGCAAATATAGATATGAGGTATTCACCTTCTATCATTTTCTCTGACAATATATTTCACGTTTGTTTGTACCATTTATCTTGTTTGTACCAATTATATTGTTTGTACCATTTATACTGTAAAAGCACTGTAAATGTGAAATATGAAACAATAAACTGAAACTGAAACTGAAACTGAAAATATAAAAAGTGGACCTAACAAGTATTCGGGTGCCATGGCGATAGGGCAGCGACGTGCCTGAGTATTGCAATAAAATCCTATGGAAATATTCATGGACCTCCCTGCCTGAAACGATCTCATTTCTAAGATTTGCGAGCGAGCGAAGCGAGAGAATAAAAATGCAGTTTAATTTGTTGTTGCTCATTTCAATATAGAAAGTAAGGTAACCCTGATATCTGGACGCCATGGCGATAAGGCAGTGACGTGCTCGAAAATTATCATAACATTGAATATTCATGGACATATTACAATAACATACTATGGAAATATTCATGGTCCTCACTGCCTGAAACTATATCGTTTCAAAGTTTTGTGACTGAGCGAAGCGAGCGACGAAAAACGCACTTTACTATCTCCTCCCTGATGTTATTTCCAAAACACCCTACCAAGTGTTATATTGGGGCATCTCGTTATTTCTGATGATAGTTTCCAAGAAGTCGATGTTTTATAAAATACTCTCATGGCACTCCGGTTGAACAGGCTGTATTAGAGGGCCATTTATTTAAGGGCCTGAATGACTAGAATGGGTCCGCCAAGAGTACTCCATGCAATTTTAGAGCGGAAAAATTTTCCATTTTTAAGTGAACAGACACATCAAATACCCCTCTCTCTCTTTTCCAGTATGGTTTCTATATTTCACTATTATTTTTCATTACCACAGATTTCATTTGAGTCTTATCACGCTTATTACTGCTTATCTTCCAACGTTATCTCCTTGTATTGTCAGGATTTCCTGTCCAATCTAACACTTTTCAGAGATCAAAATGCATCATACTTCAGTTTCGTCCTATAGGCTGATAGAAATCATTAATCATCCAAATGTCAGATGTCAAAGATAGTTTAATAATTAAAATGTCATTCAACAGGTTCAATGGTCAATCAACTTCAACATATCTCCATTCATTTTCGTCAAATTTCATTCCGAATTCGTCCGACCTGGCAATCCGCTGCAAAATTTTATCATCAAATCCATCTTTGGGAAGTCGATTTCAAGAAATTGTCATTCAAATTCGTCACATATAGACAAGACCTTACAAGGAGTGGGTGACGATTTTGAATAACTCTTTGAACTCTTTCAGTCTTTTACAAAATCGACAGCAAAATGAAAAATGAATTCCGAAAATGTATGGCCAAAGACATAAATTGACTAGGCCTATTAGATTACTGTGCAATATTATGAAGTTGCAGGACAAAAGCAAATAAAAAAGTGTTAAAATTGACTGGAAACCCTATTATCTCACATTATTTTCCACTTTCCTTCCTCACTCCCCTTTCACGTGACCCCCTTGTGTGCCCCTCCCCTATCTATAAAGCCAGTTGGTATGGAAATGTTTTTAAAATATTTTACCTAAAAATCACTATCCTGATGTCACTTTGGATAATTTTTTTTCGCCTCATGATTCTTTTTTAGCAGATTTCTGCTCCCCAGCTGCTTTTTTTTTTTTTTTTTTTTTAATGGGGGGGGGGGGGTGTTCGAACCCTCTGAACCCCCCCCCCCCCCCGTTACAGGCCTGCCATGGACCTACTACAAACGAATTTGAATAATTCTTTGAATGAGTATGACGCTTTGGAAAAATCGATTGCAACATGGCATAATGTACAAATTCGAAAATGAATGGTGAAAGACGACATTGATTAATTATAGATCATGTTATTTTCCCTTGCCATCATCTCTCCCCTCGCTTCTTCTTTTTTTATTTTATTTTTTTTCTTAAGCGGACCTCTGCTCGCTAACGGGGGGGGGGGGGGGGGGGGGTTGGTTCGAACCCCTGACCCCCCCTCCCCCCCCCCCCCCCCCCCCCCCCCCCCCCCCCCCCAGTTACGGGCCTGGATAAGGATCCAAGCCTGGCGAATTTGAATGACAAAACTTCTTTATTTATTTTTTTTTTTTTGCACACAAAGAAGAATTTGATCATAACATTCTGCACAGGATCATTCAATAAAATCTGAATAAGATGAATGGACAAATGTTGGAATTTGCCATCGATCATACTGAATGACAAATATATTAGTAAGATCTACACATCTTGGCTTGACATTGGAGTGAACAATGTCGACAATGACTTTAACCAGCTTAAACATAAAGTGTAAACTGCACGCAGCATTTAGTTAATAAAGCATTAAAAACAACGAATTTCCGCACTTATAATCATAAAACCATTCGTTCATTTTCACACATGATGATGCATTCTCATAAAGTTATAATGAGCAAACAAAAGGGGGTAACCTCGCTAGTCATAAGGACTGCTATTCATAAGGACCACTTACTCATAAGGACCGCTATCCATAACGCGTGACTAAATGAGTAGCGGTTTTCTATGAATAGCGGTCCTTATGAATAGCGAGCGGACCCGAACAAAAATACTTTGGTCAATCGTCATCATGCATCTATTCTTTAGTAATAAACATGGTAAGTCGAATTATTTAAGCCAGTTCCTTTGAATATCGCTCAGTTAATTAATTCACGGCCGTATTTTGGGAAGTATCATCACCTGGACACCTGAGCATACGGTACCGTACGGTAAAAAGTGTTGTGTTGTATTTTGAATTTCAAAAATTTCACTTTCGATGAGTTCTAATTTCAATTAAATAAAATTGAAAATGTACTTTCTAAACCATCGGATCAGTGTTCTTTTGATCAGCGTATATGTGACACATGGAACCAAATTTCCAATCTTTTGAAATTATATTATTAGAGACTGTTGGTCTTTTAAAAGAAACACCTAATTTCTACATAATGGTATGTATATACTTAAGAAAATACAGTGCTCTTGCAATCATTTTCATGAAAGCTTGTAAACGGCCCTTTCGCCAAATATCACTATTCGTAATTTCCAGGGGCGGCGCTACGGGGGGGGGGGGGGGGGTGGCAGAGGGGGCGACCGCCCCCCCCTATGATTTTTCAAGTAGTGAAAAAAAAAAAAGAAGAAAAGGAGGAAGAAAAGGGAAGAAAAGGGGAAAAAGAAGAAAGAGGAGTATTAAAAAGAGAGGTCTTAAACATATAACTCTATATTACCCCTGTTATTTAATGGAGAAAAAATATGACGTCATCTTTAGGTCGTCTTGCCCCTCCTATCAAAATACCCTGGCGCCGCCCCTGGTAATTTCGTATTTCAAATTATGATGGACATATGTTTTATTCTTTTGAATAACAGGCTATAGGGGAATGTGAGGTAAGATGAGCCATTTTTTGACATTTTGGCTTATCACTCCCCAAAACATATAATTATTTGTGATGTTAACTTTTTTTTCCTTGATTTGATTAATTGGCGTGCAATATTACTTTAAAGTCTATATCTACATGTATATCGTGTAAAGTCATTGAATAATAAATACAACATTTAAATATTACAGCAAGTTACCCTCATGGGCCGCGGAACCGGGGGAGGGGGAGACTGTAGGGCTGAAGCCCCCCCCCCCCACACTTTTTTAAGTAGACACATTTTATTACAGTGTACCAATCACCTGAAAAAATAATTTGTGTACAGCTAGAAAGTATAAAATCAACCTCAAAGAACTTTCTACAGGTCAACAGTTAATGAGTATGAAGGAAATAAAGGATAATATGAAAATGCTCGCGCGGAACCGAACTCTGAGTTGGTTCCGCGTGAGCCTTTATCTTGGCGAGCGTGTGTAGGGGTGCGTCGAGTAGTCTACTCACAAGTCGCTTTTACGCTTATAGAGAGTGTAATTAAAATTGCAATATCTCTTTATAGAATTAATATTTGAAGCCCATATTTTGAATATAGTATAACGACATGAAACCTCTAACATACAGAGCAAAATTATTTTTGGTGATTGGTACCCTTTAAACCTCAGAAAAAAGGTTCGAAAATTGTCATATGAATGAGTGAAGTCAAATCAGCGCCCTCCCCCCCCCCCCCCTTCAAAAACGCTCTGCGGCCCCTGACCCTTTTTCAGGTAAACTTTTATTTAACAAGAAAAATCACATCAAATAGTAAACCAATGAGTAGTTCAAAGACAACATGTATTCAAATTGCCAAGCACAGTAAAAGACACGCTGGTGCAACATAGTTTGCAGGCACAAACCCTGGTCAGTCGTAAAAGAGTGTCTGTACTGTAAAACTACCATAGGCCATGTACTCTAGCTGCTCCTGACACGACCAGTGGGTAGCTGGTTTAGGCTTCTCTCAAGACACAATGATTTTCTGATAAAGTATCAAATTAGGGTCTGTGCTTGCAGACTAGGTGCAAAATGCCCCGATGGAAAAGCCCATCTTCAACCGCCCACGCCATTTTGAAAATTTGACACAGGATTGTATGTTTATTGTTCAATTAAGCTATGGCGTTTTTACACAAGAATTCGCTATAACCTACATCATCAGTTCACAACAACTGATTTCAATCAATTCCCATGCAGTTGGAAGGCATAATCACACTATATCTACAACATTTAGAAAATATTTCTTTAAACATGTTTTATCTAAAATAATTAAGACATTTTAAAATTCTCTCCCCCTCCCCCCACCCCGCTGTGACAGAGGCAGTTCTAGCGAATGCAAATTAGCAAAATATTTTGTCGCCTTCTTTTATCGATTCGTTGTATCTGTGTGTGACATGTAGGTCTACATTATTTTGGTAATAAATGATCACATGATTCACATCAAGTCGAATCGAACAAAATTCAATTTGATCCAATCCATTACAACCAAATCAAACATGGCTTCTATTATTTTCTTCTTATTCTTGGCGAATATTGATCAATCCCCCTCCCCTCCCTCCAAAAATCCGTTATACAATCAAAACAATCATGGCTTCTATATTATTTTCTTCTTATACTTGGCGAATAGTGATCAATCCATTCCCCCCCCCCCCCAAAAAAAAAAATGAATAAAAATAGTGAGAAGGTTCTGATTATCCATGCAACTGAATGATATTGCGCCACCACACGACAGATGTTATGAAAATATTTACAAAATTTGCTCGACCTTCGCGGTTTGGATTGGTTTCAAATTATTCTACTTGCTTCTGATTCTCCTCTTTTTTCTCTGTCCTTCATCTAAAAAAATCTAGTTAATGAATAATCAGAGAAGATCCTTAATGATTTCCTCGGGGCACAAATCTCAAAGATATTTGTACAGAAGAAAAAAGAATATGAGGGAAGCGTATCTGTGTATATGAAAAAAAAAATGTCTGGAAAAAGAAATTATTTATAAAGAAAATTATGTCGATTATGCTCTAATGAATAATGATGAACGCCCATTGTTAACTTCATTTTTGAAGTTTTCAAGTGAGACTTTAAAATCATCGAGGGACATGTAAATATTAATAGACTTTGCATTTCGTCCATTTCAAGCTTTGATATTATATCTTCTCATTATATATGAGTAGGCTGGGACCTCAGCTTGATTAAAAGAAGAGTGATGGAAGAGGCAGATCAAGGATTCTCTGGCCGAGGAGGAGGAGGAGGAGGAAGGGGGGGGGGGGGGGAGCCCTGAAAAATGTGTGACAAGGAACAACAACAAAAATGGTCATCATATTTTGAGGTGACTTTTTAGGACAAGAAATAGTATATAATTTCATCACAAATTGTGAGTGTTTATTTTCTAAGGCTTGAAAAATACTGCCGGGGGCACATTGCACTGCGGCACATTTTTATTCTGTATGATGTGTAATACCAGAGTTTTGCCGGAGGGTACGTGCCCCCTTGCACCCCCCCCCTCCTCTAGATCCGCCAAGAGAGAAGAACTGAATGAATGGGAAGTAAGGAAGGAGAGATGAAGGAAAGAAGAGCGTGCATTTACGAGAATAACTCTTTTTCTTCATAATTTATTTTTCAACAATAAGGTTTATGGAGTATAACCCCAAAATATTTAATAGGTATGGAATAAAACAGTAGGGTGAATCTGCCATGAGGGAGACCCCTACCCTATTCTCGGGGAAAAAGAGCACACATACTCTCTTTGTCACCCCTACTATCATCAATGTTTCAAATATTAGTTTGAGACATTTTCTTCTCTATACTGTTTCATTAAAATCAATGAATTTTGAAAATAAAGGAGGTGTATAATTATATCAAAGGACAGTTTTTCTCCAGAAATAATGTCGCCGGGGATCAACTGTGTATATTGCATGTTTCCAACTATCCCTCGTCCTCCTGAAATTAGACCGACGCCCCTTCAAGCAAGATCTATTATTAGCATTTCAAAGATATCTTGATTCACTCTTTCTTCTTTTATTTCATTGTCTGGAATGATGACATCACTTCCGAGTTTTCGATCCAGAGGCAGTCGGTTTCTCCCCCGCCCATGCATGCCGCTTACAAAAATCAATACATTATTTCCTCCTCTGTGCATATTATAGCTACATTTAAACAGAATTTTCGATTCCCCTTTTCACGCTTTTTATTATACATCAATGAGCAGGATCTCTTCTGACATCTTCTCTTCGAAGTCGATTCTTATTACACTGAAATAACCATCGCTTCTGGTGTCCAAGAATATGACACCAGAATATGACGTAATTGTGACGTTCAGAGGTATAACGGGCAGATTGGTTACAATTAAGCTCCATTTTGGTTACAGACAACCGCGTAGCCAAGATTTAATTTCATAGGGGGCGGCGAAGCGTGCTCCCCTGGGGGGGGGGGTCCCCCTCTCCCGCGTGAAGCGCGAAAGCTCTGACGTTTGAGCAAATTTGAGAAAAAGATAACGGCTCGTAGCACCCTTTTATTCAATCATTATTTGGACGCAATATGTAACCGGAAAACTTTGACGTTTTTAGCAAATTTGAGAGAATTTGAGAAAATTAATTCGACGCCCTGATTGCTTTTCAATTATTTGGACGCAATACTGCACTGTATGTAACAATTAGGGTGGGTGCAGGGAGAGGGGCGTTTCCCTCTTCCCGCGCGAAGGATTTTTTTTCTCTCACTTCCCCCGCTTTTTCGCTCTCCCTGGCTATTTAACAATTTAAACAACTTGTTAGAGTGATCGGCTTAAACAGCGTCGCTTAAAATTTTAGACAGTTGTTTAAAATATTTTTTTTTACTGTATATAGTAAACATTTTTTGGCGGAAAGTTAGTTCGACGCCCTGACTGTTTTTCAATTATTTGGACGCAATACTGCTCTGTATGTATAAACATGGGTGGGTGCAGGGAGGGGGGAGTTTTCCCCTTCCCGCGCAAAGCGCAAAAACTTTGACGTTTTAATTTGAGAGCAAGATAACGGCTCGTAGCAAACATTTTTTTTTAGGCGGAAAGTTAGTTCGACGCCCTGGCTGCTTTTCAATTATTTATGTAACAAGGGTGGGTGCAGGAAGAGGGGGGGGGGGGGAGTTTCCCCCTTCCCGCGTGTTTGAGCAAATTTGAGAGAAAGATAACGGCTCGTAGCACCTTTTTAGGCTTTTTTCTCTCACTTCCCCCCGCTTTTTCGCTCTCCCTGGCTGTTTATTGTTAGAGTGACCGGCTTATAAAAAAAAACAGCGTTGCTTAACATTTTTAGGCAGTTGTTTAAAATATTTTTTTACTGGTAACCAGGAGGGGGGGGGGGCGCCCCCACCCCTGGTTACAGAGAATCACAAAATTATAGCGGCGGTTTTGATGACAAAATTATTCCCACTGTAGGTTTCCAATGTCAGCCTACGTTAAGAGTTTCAAATAAAATCTGGAAATGGAGCATGGGAGAACTGAGTTCTGAAGTGTAAATGGTAACAAAAATCTTCATCACCAAGAAAAGTCTTTGAGTAAGCTAACAAATCTTTCGGCAAATCAGTCTATAAAGCAATTTCTGTATAGCCTTGTGCGTCAGCTATTGAAATGTTTGAACATTGTAATGACGCATTATACGTAATCCGAACATGATTTCTATTGGTAATACAACAGGGTATTGTTATTGCCCTTGAGTTGATTTCTAGAAAGTCTTTGCGATTCCTGCTAATACATAATCACTTTCTAAAGGTATCGTACTTCTTAACATTGTTTCATTAGTTCTCTCGTAAGACCCCCCCCCCTCCATATGCTCTCCAGTAGTTTGCTTATCTTTCTCATGTTCCATCTCACTGTCATCGATTTTCCTGTTTGATTTCCACTTTCTTTTTTTGCTATTTCCCCTAATTGCTATACACGATTGCTCGTTCTTCACTTTATTGTTCTACATTACTCTATCTCCCTCTCTCTCTTTCTCTAAACCATCTTTATTTTGCCATTTCTCTTGTCGTCTGAACTTTGTTTCATTTCTCTCTCGTATGATCCCCTATGCTCTTCAGTATAGTTGTTTATCTTTCTCACGTTCCATCTCTCTGTCATCGATTTTCCTTTGATTTCCGTTATCTTTTAGCCATATTCTTCATTGCTATACACGATGGCTTGTTCTTCACTTCATTGTGCTATATTACTCTCTCTCTCTCTCTCTCTCTCTCTTACATACATCTTTATTTTGCGATTTCTCTAGTCCGAATTTACCCCCTCCTCTCTCTCTCTCTCTCTGTCTTTTCGTCTCATTTTTATTTTGCTATTTCTTTTGTCTAAATTCACCCCACCTCTCTCTCTCTCTCTCTCTTGCTCCATGGATGATAGCAAACATGTATAGTAATCGGAAACCACTGAAATCGAATCGAAATAAAGCAATTTCTTACATCAAATTCTTTCACAAACAGAAATGCTGCTGTGTAGAGGAGCTGGCTGTGTTCATCAATCGATCTCAAAAGAAAGTATAAAGATCGAACATTTTAAAATGATTTTGAATAAAAAATTATTTTCATTATGAGCTATTAAAATTGTAAGAAGTATTCCCGATAATTTTGCTAAATAAAACAAAAGATAGACAGTATACTGAGTAGAGGATTTGTTCGAAATTTCTACTGGCGATTTAGTTAATATAATGAAAACTATGAAAGCCAAACATTATTATCAATTTATTCACTGAGTTGAAACAGACAGAACCATATTATTTTAATTTTTGGATAGATTATTTCAAATGACAAGATTATTTTTTATGGGATAAAGTTATGTTCTTCAAATTTAAGTATATAAATGACAAGATTATTTTTTATGGGATAAAGTTATGTTCTTCAAATTTAAGTATATAAAAGATAACAAAATTAAACAATTTAGTTTCAAGCTTCTAATTCTTCATAGGATATTACCATCAAAAGACAATCTATTCAACTGGAATATTTTAAGTGATAATCTATGTAATATATGTAAATATCAACAATGAGACAACAATGCACATGCTATTTGAATGCAAGGGAATAAAGATCTTGTGGAAAATTATTGATCGAATGATTTTTTAAACATATATTAACACAAGTAAAAGCTGGTTGATATTGTTATGATAATTGGATTTAATATTGCAGACAAAAGAATTTCATGATTAATCTCATTAAAAATTTTGCACAATATGTTATCTATAAAGAATATGTTAAGAATTAATGGAAAAAACAAGAGCTAATGCCTTGTGGATAAAATTTTAAGTCGCAATTAAGTCAATATTTGAGCTGTAAATTTATTCGTAAACACCATGATTAAAAGGCAATTGATCAAGTTCTTCAGAATCTTAGATTTTTAATGTCATCAATGATTTATGGTGGCAATGTACATATTCTGTAAATATTTGTTATTGGTATATGAATAAAGTTCCTCGTATGAGGTAAAAGAGAGAGAAAAAAAGATCGGACATTGGTTTTAGTTGATGAAGCACCCCAATGACTCATTGTTTGCTTGACCAAATAAACACTTGGTAAAATATGAACAGGACACCAATGGCGGACCATAGCATTCAATTTCAATTTCAATTCAGTTCAATTCACTTCACTTCAATTCAAAGCTTTTATTATCAAGAAACAATATGGAAGTTTGCTTTGTTTTGTTTACATGCATCTCACCATTACGGAGGCCAAGATATAAAAGACAGGCACAGGAGTATGATGATATGTAAATAAATCACATTATTATACTTCAAAAAGCAAGAATTTATTACATTCATACAAACATGTATAGCGATATTCCAATTGCATAATATATTGCGTTTGGTATATCAAAAAGTATTGTAAAATCAGATACTTTCATGATTTAAAACTTTTGTGGATTGTTAAAGATGGCCGTATTATGAAATAGAAATTTTCACGAATTTCAAAAATTCCGTGAAGTGCCACTTGCGATTCAATTATTTCACGAATCTTTACCCCTTGCAAAATTCACAAAAGTTTCATGCACATGAAAATTTCTGATTTTACGGAACATGGATGAATCAAATTCATACTACTGATAAAAAAAATAGACAAATATTAATCAACAATGATATCATCTAAAAAAAAAAAATACATATCACTTGTACTTTACAAACTGTGATTCTTTGAAGTCTGTCCAAGAATTATTCCCTTCATTCAAAAATCATCTTTCTTGGATGTCTTAAAAATTGACAAGAAATGGAATTTGCAGGAATTTAGAGTTAGAAGATCACAAACTATATCACACGATTTGAAAAAAAAATAACAAAACAACAATATAAGCCTTTTATCAATATACTGTATCTGTGTAAGGTTGACAAAAATCCTTAGGGAAACGTCTATAGTGTTCATTTACATGTTCGTTTTTTTAAACTTTCATATCTATATCAGGGATACAAATGTACATACTGGATTGTTCATTGTAAGGAGAGAGCTGAAAAAAAGACCCAGATGGTTGAGCACCATACTTTGGATGATATGAAACCTGAAACAGATAGTGACAGAGCTTAAAGTCTGGAAATTTGCCTCATATTCTCAATTCAAATTATATATATATAAATAATATTCATAATGTGAAATAATTGTAATTGATTTGATATGATATAATTTGATTCAACACACATCTCTAGGTTAAACATATTTCTTAGTTGTCACTGTTTGAAATTTAAAGGGAAATCCAACCTTAATAGCAAGTTGCTCTGAAAGAAAGAGGAAAAATCAGAGAAGCAGATTGGTGAAAGTTTGAACGAAATCGGACAAGCAATAAGATATTTATGAATTTTTGAAAGTTGTAATCACTATGCATATGGGAATTTCAAATTGGCCAAATAGGTAAAGCCACTGTGATGTAGCTGTGGACAACTCCCCCATTCGCTCTAACACACGAAATGACTAAAATGTCACTTTTTTTCAAAATGTATTACTCAGTAGGATCTTTTTTCTTTCATGAGGACCTATAACAATATGCTATCTCCAATATATTTTGAGTGCTGCCCCGAGGGTAAAAGCGCCTCGAAGAAAACCCCAAATTAATGATATTTTTGTGTATGACAAATGGGAGAGTTGTCCACAAAAATGTCACAATTGACTCACCAAATTGCCAATTTGAGATTTGCATAGATGTAGTGATCTCATTTTTCAAACATTCATAACTTTCTTAGTCCTCTCCGATTTCTTTCAAACTTTCACCATCCTGTTTTTCTTATTTTTCTGCTTTCACACAAATCATCTTATTACCAAGGTTGGATTGCCCTTTAAACCTCTAACAAAAAGAACATTCTTTTCAACCTTGAAGTGTCTCATGAAAGCCATATCCTAGATTTAGGGGAAACCTTGAAGCATACAAGGTCATGACTTTTACTTGGAAAACTATCTTATCACTGATGTGCATGTACTTTTGAACTTCACCCCAGCCTCACTGCCAGGCTGACTTAATTCTTCAAACAGTCTTGAAGTGTGAGAGTACACATTTTTCCACTACATGAGTGACAACTTTAATATTAAAAGCAGTTCCATGATGAGAGATAACAATTGGGTCTTTCTATTCAAATTTACAAATGCCGTTTTTGGCATGATGAAATTAGCAATGAATGAAATTCATGCTAAATACTTAAATGGAACTACCAAATACTAAAGGTAAATTACAATTTTCCATGAATTAAAAAAAAAAGAAGGAATGTCTCTAAAATCAATAAGAAAATAATGCATTTTTCAATAGCTTTACATAGAAAAAAGTGTAGATCACACTTTCACAGAGAAAATGGATTCAATTCTTATAGACTAGCTGAAGAAAAGAAGTCAGCCAGAATTTTAATCAGACAACTACTGAAACTTGAGATCTCTTTAAAAAAAAAATTACAAGGGCTAAAAAGGTGACCAAAAGCTGACTCTTATGCAGTACTTTCTTTGTATATCATTTTCAACTCATTTTGTTGCAAACCATAATTTATTAGAAGAAACAAATGTATCCATTCACAAAGCATAATACACGTAGTATCTTGCTATGTATTAACTAAAATATGATTTCTTTTTCACTTACCAATGCCAAATCCATATGGGCTTCAACCCTGATAAATGTCAGGATTGCATGTTTCCATGACCTTTCAAATATTTTCAATAAAATGAATAATCGACTTGGGAAGACTACAGGTGGTTTGAAGGCTGTCAAAAACAGTTTGAATGGAATAGAAATAAGTGAATTATCGGTGTTGGTAAAAGACCTTCACAAGGCCCTGACAAAAACACATTTTTCATGAAATCCACGCCCTTGGCAATGACACTCAACCTTCACAGTTGGACCTAATCTTTGCTACTGCATTCCTGAATCACCTGGGCAACCATATTTTGGCATTAACCTTAGGATTTACTTCCGAGAACAAATGTCTAAAACAAAAACTTTCACTTAATACCCAATTTTTCTCACGTTCTGAATGGATATTTCCTCTTATTGCAAACATGTTTCCCCCGATCATGAGAAAGTTTGTTGGTATCAACAGAAAACATGACATTCTTGGCCTCTTTTCAAAAACCCTCTTTCCAAGAAATGGGAAATGTAATTTTTCAAATCGTAATCCACTGTTTGTTTTGATGAACGGAGAGGAATGCCTGGCTGGATGCTTGTTGTTTCCATCCCCATCTTGGCACAGCTACAAAGGTTTGCGAGGAAGTTTGGCTTCTTGAGATGGTGGGATTGGGGTGGGGTGGGGAAGACTTGAAGGAAGAAAGGCACAAGCAAAAGTAGTCTGTAGGCACAGAATCTATTTTGACACTAAGACACACAATTCCACAAAGCCTTGTGCTGACGTTATCTTCACCAGTCTCTGGCTGGGTCCAGGAGCAGCTACAGGACAAGCCTTACAAGGCCTATGGACTGCCAATGGACTGCAGTCTCCATAGCCTACTAGTTCAAACCTTCTGTTATGTGTTATGACTGAAAAGGGTTTGTGCCTACAAACTAGCTAAAGAAGTTTACTGGCTAAAGAAGTTTGTAATTGTGTTTGGTTTCCTGATACGGGGGGGGGGGGGGGGGGGGGGGGGTATGAGGGTGGGGGGGGGGGCAGGTGTAAGGTAGGTTGATTGCCACGGTCAGAAGGTGGTCTCTCTCTCTGGACATCCTTGGGCATGAGGCCAGAAACCACACATCTCTGCTGCTACAACCCTGTCATGACAACAATATGAGAATGAAGGCAATGTTTACAGGCAAACATAAATAAAGGCTATTGTAGTTTGTTGTGTGCTTAGTAAAAGGGTGCCAACTGATGTGCCAACAGCCTATATCAATTTCGAGAAAAACTTCATTTCCAATTTTTTATAATTTTTGGACTTACACATCAATGCAACACATTTCAGTCCACACATCATCCAAATATTAAAGGGTACCAATCACCCAAAAATATTTTGCTCTGTATGTTAGAGGTTTCATGTTATTATACTAAATTCACAATATGGGCTTCAAATATTACTTCTATAAGGAGATAGTCCAAGTTTAATTGCACTTTCTAAAAGCGTAAAAGCGACTCATGAGTAGACTACTTGACGCATCTGTATGTGCTCGCCAAGATAAGGGCTCACGCAGAACCCAACTCGGAGTTCGGTTCTGTGCGCGCACCTTCATGTTAACCTTTATTTCCTTTTCTTTGAGGTTGATTTTATACTTTCTAGCTGTACACAAACTATTTTTTTTCCAGGTGATTGGTACACTTTAAAAGTGATATAATAACTTTGGCAATCAAAACAGTTGACAAAATTGTTGGCAAAAATTGAATGCATATTGAGTTGAAGACAAAGAACACTGCTTCATTTTCATAAAAATACTGTGCCCTTACATTAAGACCAATTTATAAAATTAATGGAATGGATGCACATAAGGAAAAGACTGCACACTGATTATAATTATAGAGAAAAAGTAGATAGACATGTACTATGAAGAGACAGCAGTACAGACAGAACAAGATGAATGTGACTGTGTCTCCTATATGCCTTCGCCTAAATTCAGTTGATGGCTCAAACTGTTCTTGAAATCTTGTGATAACCAGAATAAAAAGCCTCTAATTACATGTTAATTGACCTCTTTGACATTTGACCTTACACCTTACATGTATAACCCAAAAGTCTGATCACTCTATCTCCTCCTAGTCATGAATACAAAATAGTTGAGATATGGTGATATCAAAGGTAAAAAAACATTAATTTCACATACACCTGTATAATGACCTGTCACCTCTGATCTACGTGAACAAAAATCTAATCAGTTCGTCTTATTATGGTGATGCATACTAGTTCCAAGTTTGAAGTTAATGGATCAAATGGTTCTTGAGATAGCACATTAAGACTAAAACCTGCAATTTCTGAATTGACCTCTATGACCTTTGACCTTTGACCTACGTATCCTAAAATCTACCCAGATCATCTTTCTATGGTGATACATACTAGTAACAAGTTCATACCTCAAATGGTTCCTGAGAAATTGCGTTAACAAGGCTAACAGTTGAAATTTCAGAAACTGACCTGTGACCTTTGACCTACATACCCCCAAATCTAATCAGATCGTCTTCCTATGGTGATACATACTAGCACTAAGTTTGAAGTTCATACCTCAAATGGTTCTTGAGTTATCGCTAGAACGAGCCTAACACCTAAAATTTCAGAAAAATTGGCCTGTGACCTTGACCTTTGAACTACGTAACCCAAAATCTAATCAGATCGTCTTCCTATGGTGATACATACTAGCACTAAGTTTGAAGTTCATACCCCATGTGGTTCTTGAGTTATCGCTAGAATGAGCCTAACATCTGAAATTTCAGAAAAATCGGCCTCTGTGACCTTGACCTTTGAACTACGTACCCCAAAGTCTAATCAGATCGTCTTCCTATGGTGATACATACTAGCACCAAGTTTGAAGTTCATACCTCATGTGGTTCTTGAGTTATCGCTAGAACGAGCCTAACACCTGAAATTTTAGAAAAATTGGCCTCTGTGACCTTGACCTTTGAACTACATACCCCAAAATCTAATCAGATGGTCTTCCTATGGTGATACATACTAGCACCAAGTTTGAAGTTCATACCTCATGTGGTTCTTGAGTTATCGCTAGAACAAGAAAGCGGGACGGACGGACAACCCGAAAACATAATGCCTCCAGCACCACCTTCTGTGGGCGGAGGCATAAAAATACAAAGGGGGGGGGGGGGATAAAAAAAGAAAGTTGGTGGGGGGGGGGGGGGTGGGGGATGGGGGTGGGGAAAGAGAGAGAGAGAAAAAAAGCAGGATTTGAGAAATGTAGGCCCCCCCCCAAAAAAAAAAAAAGAGGAAAGAGAAAGACAGAAGACGGATATATATATATATACATGTATATATATACAGATATAAATGGAAGAGAGTCGCAGACAAAATATAAAAGACAAAAAGAAAATGGGAAAACATTACTTAGATTCAAGGTGACATAATATTTGGTACAATGCACTTGTAAAATAAATACATGTACATGAAGGAACTGAACAAAAGGGAGGCTTAATAAAAGTGAAGTCTGTTCCAAGTTTATGCATTAAATGCTCAATACAACAAAAGTCAGGTGAGATGTGCAAGACTTTACTCCATATTCTTCACTCCCACACAATTCTACAAAAATAGATGAAAAAAATTTCTCTCCTTAAAAGAAAGACTTTTTGAACATGTATCATCCTTAATATTGCCACATAGAAAGAGAGAGAAAGAAAGAGATGAGACTGAGAATGAGATAGTCAGTGAGAGAGAGAGAGAGAGAGAGAGAGAGAGAGAGAGAGAAAGAGAGAGAGAGTGATAGAAAGAGCAAAGAGAAAGAGAGAGTAAGGGAGATGGGAGAGAGAGAGAGAGAGAGAGAAAGAGGAGATATGGAACTTCCCACACACCCCAAAAATATGTAATAGAAAAGTGCCTGAACTAAAATTCTATTTTACTTCATTAGAAAAGAGCTAACAAGATGAATGCGACTGCGTCTCCTATATGCCTCTGCCTAAATTCAGTTGATGGCTCAAACTGTTCTTGAAATATTGTGATGACCCAAAAGTCTGATTGTTTTATCTCCTCCTAGTCATGAATACAAAATAGTTGAGATATGGTGATAACAAAGCTAAAAAACAGTAATTTCACATACATGTATAATGACCTCTATAACATGTCACCTTTGACCTAGATGTGAACAAAAATCCAATCAGTTTGTCTGACTATGGTGATGCATACTGGTTTCAAGTTTGAAGTTAATGGCTCAAATTGAGCTCACAAATGTTTTAAGGTAAAAACCTGAAATTTCATGGTAAATGACCTCCATGACCTTTGATCTTTGACCTATGTATCCCAAAATCTAATCAGATTTCCTATTTCCTATGGTGATACATACTAGCACCAAGTTTAAAAATCATACCTCTAATGGTTCTTGAGTTAACATGAGAACGAGGCTAACACCTGAAATTTCAGGAATGGACCACTGTGACCTTTGACCTACGTACCCCAAAATCTAATCATATTGTCTTTCAATGGTGATACATACTAGCAGCAAGTTGGAAGTTCATACCCTAACGTAGTTCTTGAGTTATCACGAGAATGAGAAAGCGGGACGGACAGACGGACAACCCCGAAAACATAATGCCTCCAGCAACACCGTTGGTGGGTGGAGGCAAAATAAACAAACTACAATCTTGTAAGTTTCATAAATCTATTCAGTATGCATGACCGCATGTATATTGTGTAGACCTAAATAGCATCATCTCTTTTACTTGAAAAAGAAAAGATTGACTTCTCTTCGTATCCTTCACTACAAAAATATATTTAAAAAAAGTTTTCTTCCCTTGGCATTAAAAGAGAAGACATTTAGAACATGAATCATTCTTGCCACAGAAAGAGAGTGAGAGAGAAAAAGACAAAAAGAGGGAGAGAGAGGGGAGAGAGAGAGAGAGAGAGAGAGAGAGAGAGAGAGAGAGAGAGAAGAGATGGAACTTTCCACACACCCACAAAAAGTGATAATATTGGTTAATAGGCCATAAGAGGGCATGAACTAAAATTCTATTTTTACTTCATAGAAAAAAAATAATAAAAAAAAACTATACAGTCTTTGATGTTTCATAAATCTACCCAGCATGCAAGTGTAGACCTAAATAGCATCACCTCTTTTACCTGAAAAAGAAAAGACCATCTTCTCTATGTATTCTTCACTCCCACACAATTCTACAAAAATAGATGAAAAAAGAATAGTTTCCTCTCCTTGACATTAAAGCTCATGGACAGTTTTGGCAGCAAAAAGAAAATTCGAAAGAAACATGTTCAGTATGGTCGCATGTTGTTCTCCTTCTTTCAAATGAGGTTTGTTTGAGGTCGTGTGGTATTCTATCAATAATTTCTTGTGAAATTTAGTGTAAATATCTGTAACGAATGCTAGATCATGGTAACATACTGCCCTAGGCCCCGGTGGGGGGGGGGGGGGGAGGGGCACTCAATATATTGGATAGACGGCTATGTGCCCCTTTGAAGAACCCCTTTTTCAATGGCTGATCGCCGTTTTCAAGATACCCGAATATCCATAAACTGCCGTTCTCACCCTTCTCACGCGTTCTCGAGATACCCGGCCGGAACAAAAGCGCTCGTCTCTCTCCGTTTCCCCTGGTGTGCCCCATTCCCTAGCTCTCGCGTACATACGTCCATTCACTTGCGTGCGCAATTGCATATATATGCATGCACTATAGGATCCCCACACTAAGTGCCGTAGTTTCTCAGACCATGTTTTTTCGCTCAACTGGGTAGAGATTCACCGTTCCAAAGACCCTTATTTGCTTCTAGTCAATTCCTTAGACCCCCGTTTCGAGGGCGGCTAGGACCTTTCCACCCCTATGGCTCCCCACGCAACAGTCTCGGAGCTTTGGGTGGAGAAAGCATGTGTGTTACTGTGTATGGAATACACATAATCCTCATAGCTTTTTGCACGCATTATGGAGTAAAGTGCATGCTGCCGATTGTTGGGAGTTTATATCCCTGGTCCAGCATATAGATTATTTTTTACCTCTCATTTTGTAAAATATTTCACTTTAGAAGCTGAAATTTTCACAGCATCTTATTATATAGTTGCTAGTATCTTGCAATTTATCAACAAAAATCCAAGAAATCTGACGAAAGGTTTTTGAGGGAGTACCAAAACTAAACTTTACCTTTAAAAGAGAAGACATTTTGAACAGGAACCATTCTTGCGACAGAGAGAGAGAGAGAGAGAGAGAGAGTGAGCAAGAATGTGTGAAAAAGTGAAAGAGAGGTGAGAGTGAGACAGACAGAAAGACTAAAAGGGATGGAGAGAGAGACTGGGGAGAGTGAGAGAAAGAAGTGAGAGAAAGAGAGGAGAGAAAGAGTGAGAGAGAGAGATGGCAGAGATGGAACTTTCCACACACCCACAAAAATAAGTGATATTGGTTAATAGGCCATAAGAGCGCATGAACTACAATTCTATTTCTACTTCATAAAAAACATAACAAAAACAATCTATACAATCTTGTAGGCTTCATAAATCTAGTCTGCATGCATGTGTAGACCCAAGGAACTGTGACAACTCCATGGTAAACCCAAGGAAATACTAGACAAGCACCTAGTACCTCCCTGGTTAACCTAAATAGCTTCACCTCTTTTACTTGAACAGGTGATGGTTTTTTTGTTTGTATGATGACCTAAGAAACACTGTGGTGAATGGTAGTTGTCATTTGGAGGTTATTTACATTCAAATACTGCATACACCATATAATTTGCTGACATAAATTTTAGCGAACAGGACTAACCAGACTATTTCGCGAGTGGTTAAATTCGCGATCGAATACAGTACTAGTAGTAGTAGTAAGCTGGCCGTCCGTGTACAGATGTCTGGACGCATATCTACTGCAGTACTAGCAGGCCATGTATAATGCAATACAGTATGCATGTTGGCAATATTTTAGCATGTTGTTAAATTCACGACCCATTCACGATTCGCGAAATTTGCGAAAATAAAACCTCAGAGAAATATATGGCGTATACAGTAATTTGTTCTGAAGCAGGTAAGCAGAGTAATTAAAATTTGAAAAGTTTAATTCAAACTATATGAAAGTAAAATATGCATGAAATTTCTATAGAGATTTTTCTCCTTCTAACATATAAATACAAAATCAGAACTTGGAATAATTATATCATGTACATTACATTTAAAACAAATGCAACCTGAATGTCAATTCATGGTATGGCTGGCAGAAAGATGTTAGCATGCACGCATGTCACAAAGAAAATTTCTGGTAACTTGCTTCAAAAGTTTTGATTGCTCTATACATGTTATACCATTTTTTTAATATGACAGGGATTTCCCTCTTTAGTGACTAATAAAAAATGAAAACGTATGGTAACTTTCTACACTAATTTTAATAGTTTTGTATCAAATAAGCACATATTTTTTAAAGTTACAGGTATTTTAATGCTAACAACCTTTTGCTTAACATACTTGAGTTTCAAGTCACATATTCCAGGGGTGGTATTCTGACCGGGTCCGCTCGCTATTCATAAGAACCGCTATTCATAGAAAACCGCTATTCATTTAACACGCGCTATGAATAGCGGTCCTTATGAGTAGTTATGAACAGTGTTCCTTATGAATGGATGTCCTTATGAATAGCGAGGAATTTGTCTATGGTTTGCTCGCTATTCAGAAGGACCCCTATTCATACAAAACCGCTATTCATTTAGTCACGCGTTATGGATAGCAGTCCTTATGAATAAGTGGTCCTTATGAATAGCAGTCCTTATGACTAGTGAGGTTACCCCATTCTGACAACTATGTTATCTTTTATGTTATTAAAATGATGTTAACTGTCATAACAAATCAAAATCAGGACAAGTCATTGGTAAAACGTCTACGCAAACTGGCTGCGTTGGCGTAAAGTTAAAGGAGACACCTGTGCAAGCATCAATAACAAGTGTTTATTTCAATTTCAGTTTGTTATGACAATTAACATCGTTTTCCTTTACATAAAAGATGACATAGTTTTCAGAATACGGCCCCAGGGGCTTCACACCTTTTTTTTCTGGATTGACATTTTTAGAGTTTGTATGTATGGACCCCTTTGTTTACATTCTCAAATTTTGGAGATCCGGAGTTCAAATTTGGAGGCCCACGTGTATTGGACCAAGCAGTGTCTAGCCCTGCACATTCTAAAATCCTGTAAATTGTAAAATCATTAAAAAAAAGAAGAGAAATTGGGGAAATAATGTATACTGGCCAGAAAATAGGTTGGCACTTGCAGGGGCCAACAACCAAGAAGGTAAACTGGAGATATATTAGAACACTATGCATTACAGGCTACAGCTGTTGCCCTCAACATCTAAGCCTACTATGTCAGCTTCTGGGGTTTACAGGTTGAATGTAGAGTAATACTTCTCTGGAGCCTACTTGGTATTTGGAACTTTATCAAAGTTGGTGGGAGATGTCATGTTGACAAAATGCATAGAAAATAGAAAATAAAAGATATGAAACATAATTTCAAAAATGAATATCAGGAAAACAAATATGTGTGGAAAATTACAATAATGTAAAAAGTGCAGGCTGAAAGCCAGAATGGCATTACTGTGTGAAATAGGATGAGTTAGTGCCTTTCAGACTCTCAGCTGAAAAGAGAGAAGGCAGCAGAGATAAATAAGAGAATGAAGGATGAAATTTGGCAGAAGAAAAACAAAGAAGAAAGAAAAGAATAACAAAAAGAAGCCTAACTGCATGAATGATACATGTCCATGAATTAGATTTGTAACCTTCGTGAACATTTAAATTTTTAAATTTGTGTTCAATGAGTAATGCACAATTATTGTATTTCACAACCTGTATATACATGTAGTATTAACCATATTTACTGAAAGTTCACTTAGCAATCAAAATAATGTTGACAAGAAATATGATTAAAAAAAAAAAACAAACAGAGGAAAAGTTCTATTGATTATGTCATTTGTGTTTGAAATCTTAGGATTATGAACACATTTTGTCAACAGCAAGTAACAAGAGAGCAATTTGTCAATACCACAATAAAACTGCTCACAAGTTTTCAGCAAGAATGTAACATTAACATGTACCATATATATAAAGAGTTAAAAAATGCCACAGGGATTTGTTTCTGGAATGCACAGAAGTGAAGAACCTCTAAAACAATAGAAGTTAGAATACACAAAGCAAAGAACAAAGGCCTACTAACAGTTATGGAATGGTGCTAAGTATGAAAAATGGAGACCCCAAAGAGAGAGAGAGAGAGGGGGGGGGGGGGGAGAAAAGAAAGAAATAAAGAAAGAAAGAAAGAAAGAAAGGGGAAAAACAACTACCAAAATCATTCACACAGAGTCAATGACTTTTCAATCTTGCATATCTTAGGCCGGAAGAGACACATATTTGTGACAAGAACTGAAAGACTGACAACAGGATATTGTCAAAATGTTGGGAAATTACAACCTCATTATACACAAAGATGAAGGAATTTATGATTAATCCCAAAGGAAAAATAAAAGTGAATACCGTTGAGAAAAAGCATGCAACTGACCTTTAGGGGTGCAGCCTTACCCATCATTAGACAAAATGACGCCACCCCCTACCCTCAAGATACTGTAATGAGAGGCACACCAGCACTGAGCACCTGCACCTGTACATAGCTGCACAGAATTCATGGTTACATGTCGTTTTTCTGAAGGTTCATAATTCCGAAGGTTTGTTTTTCCGAATGTTCGTATTTCCAAAGTTTCGTTCTCCGACGGTTTGTAAATCCAAAAATGAAATAGGGTTCATAATTCTTAAGGTTCATAATTACGAAAAGTTATGTAGGGCTCTATTGCATTTTTGGAATTATGAACCCTTTTTCATTTTCGGAATTACAAACCCTATTTCTTTTTCAGAATTACGAACCTTCAGAATAACGAACCTTCGGAGTAATGCATCAAATGTTCGCAATTATGAACCCTATTTCATTTTCGGAATTATGAACCCCTTACTATGGGAGATTCTGAATAGTTACATGTATGTAGGGCTCTATTGCATTTTTGGAATTATGAACCCTTTTTCATTTTCGGAATTACAAACCCTATTTCTTTTTCAGAATTACGAACCTTCAGAATAACGAACCTTCGGAGTAATGCATCAAATGTTCGCAATTATGAACCCTATTTCATTTTCGGAATTATGAACCCCTTACTATGGGAGATTCTGAATAGGTATGTAGGGCTCTATTGCATTTTTGGAATTATGAACCCTTTTTCATTTTCGGAATTACGAACCCTATTTCTTTTTCAGAATTACGAACCTTCACAATAACGAACCTTCGGTGTAATGCATCAAATGTTCGAAATTATGAACCCTATTTCATTTTTGGAATTATGAACCCCTTACTATGGGAGATTTGTGTTTTGGAATTACGAACCTTCAGAATTATGAACCTTCAGAAAAAAAATGAGTACCCCCCCCCCCCCTCTTGAATTCACATCACCACAAGCACAGGCAACAACACTCCGCACAGTACAAACCCTCTCGCTTTTGGGAGAGTACTCATTCAAGGTTCAAGGATAACCATCCATATCCAACTATACTCAACAAAAAAAGAAACTTCCCCCTGCCACTTTTCAATATAACTCCAGAAATATTTCTTGAAATTTGTATATTCAAAAAGCAAAGTTTGCAGGATTTCCTTGCCAACATTCTGATTGGTTATTTCTGAACTATTGATCATGTTTTCATAAGGAAATCTTGGTTTTCATTACATTTGGTACGGGGGGAAAAGTTGCACTTTGGGTTTCATTATGCAAATCAGGGTGTAAATGTGGAGACTTTATTATAATTCTTTTGTTCATGTACTGGCCCATAAACTGTAATTCAAATTCATGAAACTGCATTGAAAAGTTGTGATTTTTACTGCAGTTTCATGAATTTGAATGACGGATAAGGCATTGTACATGAACAAAAGATGAAAAGAATTCGAAAGAATATACATATGTTAACCCTGCATTGCATTATGGATTGCAGAGTGAAACTTTTTGGCTATTACCTACTGCAATAATAACAATAATCTTATTATAAAAACATAATCGATCATTTATAAATAACCAATCAAAATAGTGGTATGAAAATTCTGAATACTTTGCTTTCGAACAAAACAAAAAAAAAGGCATCAAATATTTCTCAAGTCATTTCAAAATGTCTAAAGGTGGTATCTCACTGAGCGGAGAATGCTTACGAACGTTGCGATTTTTGGATTCGCCAACTTTTCTGACGAATGTTGGAGAAAATCAGGGTTCACCTCTGTCATTAACGACATTTAGTGATGCTTAGAGACAATTAGCTTTCAATCAGGTTTCATTTTTTAATAAAATCTTTTAAGCAGAAATGCAATTTCAATCCTAATTACTTCTGTTGAGATATTACACATTATCCTCAATGTTTGCAACCTAAGCATTTCCACTAAAATATGCGTGTATCTGTACCTTTACAATGGTGTACATATTTTATTACATTAAAGGTACTTCATCGCTTTTGCAGACTTAACTCCTTTGTAAGAAATGAAAATCTTGCTTTTGTCGCAGAGGGAGCTATTCAGAAATCAACACAAGTATATGTACCAGTAACAGTCAAAAAATAATTTAAAAAATCAAGCGATTTTATTCGCGTAAAAAATATAAAGTGTTACCAAATTGTTGTTATTACATACTTAAAGGGAAACTATAATCCTTTTCATATCCGCACAAGTTTTTCAATTACAATTCTTTTGTAATTTATCGCATACTCACATAACTTCAACATTTAGGGCTGCAAAAGGGATAAAGTACCTTTATACTCAATGATTACCGGTATGTATTATGAATATAAGTTTGCAGGCAATGATTTTTTCCTGAATTCCTGAATGTATACTTATGTTTATTTTATATTGTTTGAGTATTTGAAAAAATGTTTCTATTATAAAATGGAAAAATTAAGTTATAAAAAAAATCCTGTACACAACATTGTTGATCTAAAAGTGCTTGAAAATACCAACAAAGGTTGAATGCTAGTTCACTGTGGCTCATGACTGAACTTTACAATCAAAACAATATCATTTTCAAATTTCAAAACTCAATCTGCTTCACCATGAACCCATAGAAATATTCTTACGAGCCCTCTGTGGCGTGCAAAGGGGAATACGTGGTCCACTTTGCCTACCATTTGGTGTGGTGCCAAACTGACACAGGATGGCAGTTTACAACCTTTAAACTAGTTTAGAGAGATGGGTGAGCCCATATGGGTGGTTTTAGTTAAGAGAGGACAATTACAATTGAAACTTCAAATATATTTTTACTGATGGGAGTTCCCTTGCACAAGCGACAACATGTAATTATTTTGAGGACCCACTGTGTTCTGTCATCTAGTTCAAATTTCATGAGATACAACAGTTATCTAAGATATGGAAAAACAATTTTTGTGCCAACTCGGTAAAAAAAGCCTGGGGTGGTTACACCAGCTTGCATAATCACAGCAACAATGTTTTGCATTGAAACAATGAAGACCAATGCCTTGACCACTAGTAAACCATGTTTTATCTTTTGATATGTTTCTACAGTACACTAAAGGTTTGTTCAGGTGAACGATGCTGCATCCTGTTTGGAGTCTGTTGTTGTAATTGTGATTGTATCGGTTTATTGTAATAAAAGAACATGCAGCTTGATAGCTGAAATAGTTCAATTCACAAAGTCAAACGTATAAAACATAGAAAGTAAGAATGAAAGGAACATCAAATAATTAAACATTATATGTAATACACAAACCATGCATAATAAAAGAAATGAATAACACTCTTAAATATTACATTAAAAATTTGGAAAATATAATTAACATTTCTACATCATCAAAGATAGGAGAAAAAGGAGGGAGAAGGGTAAGAAAGATAAAGAAAAGGAGCGAATAGTTGAAGAGAGGGTTAAAGAGAGAAAGAAAGATAGAACAGAAGCATGTACAGTCAAACCCACTTTAGCGACCACCTGTATAGAAAGACCACCTGTCTATAAAGACCATAATTTCTGTTTCCCTTGAAAAGTACTTCTCATTGAAACATGTATTAAAGGAACCTGTCCATAAAGACCACCTGCTCATAAAGATCCCTTTTCTTGTCTCCCTTGAGTGGTCTTTATAGACAGGTTTCACTGTATAGAGAGAGAGAGAGAGAAAAAGGGATATAGAGAAAGGAACAAGGGACAGAGAGAAAGAGAGAGAGAAAGAGAGGGAGAAACAGCTAGAAAGAGAAAGAGAAGAAGGAAGAAAAATAGAAGGAAAAGTAGATCAGAGAGTATAAGATAGAGCAAGAGGGGGAGAGAAAGAGAGGGTGAAAAAATGAAAGGAAGAAAGAGATTAGGAAGAAGACCATTAATATTCATATATGGTACAGTCTTAAATGGCCATGGGATTGGTAAAAACATACTTGGAGTCAGTCAACTTTGGGCCATCTGGGTGCCATTGCATAAAGACTTACTATTATAGTAACTTTGCCATCAATGGTAACTACCATGGTAACGTTGCTCAAGAGCCAATCAAAATCCAGTATTCCATGAAAAGTTACTATAATAGCAAGTTTTATGCAACAGCACCCTGATCTTTTATAACTTAGGCTGATGGCCACTGTTATCGGTACAAGTTAACAAGCGTTTCCCAAATCTTGAAGATTCCATTTCCCCATGATGCTTGGTAGTCTGTCCCTTTAACTGATGATATATGTAGTTCTGGGCCCGGTTGCATAAAACTTACCATTAACAGTAACTTTGCCATCAATGGTAACTCCCAAGGAAACCTTGATTTTGATTGGCTGTTGAGTGATGTTACCATGGTAGTTACCATTGATAGCAGAGTTACCATTAAAGGGAAATCCAACCTTAATAGCAAGTTGCTTTGAAAGAAAGGGGAAAAATCAGAGAGGCAGATTGGTAAAAGTTTGAACGAAATTGGACAAGCAATAAGAAAGTTATGAATTCTTGAAAGTTGTAATCACTATGCTTATGGAAATTTTAAATTGGCCGAATAGGTAATGTCACTGTGATGTAGCAGTGGACAACTCCCCCATTCGCTCTAACACATAAAATTACTAAAATGTCACTTTTTTTCAAAATGCATTACTCAGTAGGATCTTTTCATTCATGAAGACCTATAACAATATGCTATCTCCAATATATTTTGAGTACAGCCCCGAGGGTAAAAGTGCCTCGCAGAAAACCGCAAATTAATATTTTTGTGTACGGCAAATGGGAGAGTTGTCCACAAAAATGTCACAATTGACTCACCATATTGCCAATTTGAGATTCGCATAGATGTAGTGATCTCATTTTTCAAACATCCATATTAAACTTTCTTAGTCCTTGTCCGATTTCTTTCAAACTTTCACCATCCTGTTTTTCTTATTTTTCTGCTTTCACACAAATCATCTTATTACCAAGGTTGGATTGCCCTTTAATGGTAAGTTTTATGCAACGGAGCCCTGGTATATTAAGCTCACATTCAGGACAATCTTCACTATTTTTTCCCTCTTAGATATCAACATGACCAAGACACAAAAGGCACTATTCAAATGTGCACTTTCAAAAATGTAATTTTTGAATTCTAATTCTGTTTGTGAATGGGTTACATGTATGTGTAAAATCAGCAAAGAATGACTGTTCACTTCTTTTTATATGAAATTTTACAGTTTGTCATGATTGAGCAGACTTCCTTTTTATATTCAATGGAGTTTATGCTAGAATACAATCAAAAAACATCTTTTTTTTTTCATATTTATGTTTTTATTGTAAAACAACACATCATAAACAATAACAACAGAACTTGAGAAAAAACATCATCTTGACAACAAGCACACATGTATCTGTTTTTGTGGAAGACTTGAAATTCAAACCCTAAAATAGTCATTAAATAGTCCTCAATTATATTAAGGTGCATGAATTATTTGCACATTTTAAGATAATCCAAAACAAACCCAGGACAAATGCTGCTGCTGTAGCAAATGTTGAATCACCGCTAAATAACCTCTGCACTTTATGAGATACTGGGTTACAGTAACTGAAATGATTTGGGAGGTGTGTACATTCCCCTCTCCTGGGGCCTATAAACTGAAAGTGACACAAAGATGAACCCATATGGGTAGTTTTAGTTGGTGGATTTCCCTTGCACATGCCATACAATGCAATTATTTGAGGGATCAACTGAACGTCTCAGATACTTTCTCTATAAATTCAAATTTTGTGGTATGGAACAGGAATCTAGAATATGGATACAAATGTTATTGTGCCAACCAATACCGTTTTCATATTCACTGCCAAAAGTGGATTTAGTCCGGACTAAGCCAGGATCGTTAGATCCGCATCTCAAGTCCACATTGATACTATGAATTCTCTCTAATGAAACCCACATTGAAGTCCTGCTAGCGTTCATACTAACACCAGCTAGAGAAGGGTACATTACACAGCAAAAACGCTGTTTAAAATTGTGTTGTTTAAATTTTAAGCAATATTGTTTAAAAGACGGACCCTGTATTTCATACAACCGCTGTTTAAGACATCAATGATAATCTTTTAAACAACGTTGTTTAAAAAGATTGAAAATTCGCACTAGATGGGTTTCCTTCTCCGCCAAACACGGCCGGCTTCATCATGGCGGATGACTTTGTGGTTGCAATGTTGCAGAAGTTCCAAATGCCGGAGCTGATTGATACATTCAGAGGTAAGCATTTAGACTTAATATATTGTAATCTGATCGAGTTTATACTCAAGACATATTTGTGCTGCCATGACATCTATATGATGTCTAGATCTAAGCCACAGTCACAGATTTAATTATGATTTAGACCTAGCTGCAACTTTGCAAGTCACCCTTCCAGCGCAGCGCAGTTTAAGTTGCACACACAATGAACACGCACTCTATGTGTGCAACTAACTTAAACTGCGCTGCGCTGCAAAGTTCCAGGTCTACATCATAATTTGTTTTGTGGATGTGGTCTAGATCTAGACATCATGTAGATGTCAAGGCAGCACAAATATGTCTTGAGTATAAACTCGATCAGATTACAATATATTTAGTCTAAATGCTTACCTCTGAACGTATCAATCAGCTCTGGCATTTGGAACTTACTTGTGTACAACAGCCTTAAACAACCGTGTATGTTTAAACACATCATATCTGTATAGTGTTTTAAACAATTATTTTGAACAACAACTTTGAATATTTTTTTAAACAATAGTTGTGCAAAAAGTTTTAAACAACTTAATTTAAATACATTAGATGTTTTAATCAATTGTTTTAAACAACAATTTTTTTTAAACAATAGTTGTGAAAAAAGTTTTAAACAACTGTGTGTTTTTAAACAACTTAATTTAAACAACCTAGTTTTAAAAGCTGTTTTAAAAAATTGTTTAAAATTTTAAACAAGAGGCTGTTTAAAGTTTAAACAACCTTGGTTGTTTAACATTTTAAACAATAGTTGTTAGAGTGACCAGCTTAAACAGCATTGTTTAAAATTTTTGAAGAGTTGTTTAAAATATTTTTTACTGTGTACATCTGCTATATGTGCATTTTGTCCATGGTTGCACAAGTGGCATGCCTAACAATCCCCTGCTCTCTGTGTTTTTTCCCGCCATCTTGTCGTAAAACATACAGCAAACCCACGTAGAGATATCTCGATCCGCACTGAGAAGTGTAAGTGCAGATAACACACATGTACGTATTAATAGGAAATCCACTTCTGGTCACGACTAAGTTTGCACTCAAACCTGCTTGAGAAGTGGATCGAGAAGTCCGGACTAAGAGCGGATTGAGTGATACTAATAGAATTCATATTAGCCTTTGGGTCCTAACTACATCCTGACTAAGTCTGGACTTACTTTACTTTGAATTTTGCAAGTGGTCCAGATTCACAAAATTTCCATACTGTGTAAGAATGAAATTACAAATAGCACAACATGAACACAAAATATGAATCTTTCTTATTTGTTATAGGATTTCCTCAAACTTTCACCGATCTCATTTTTTTGCATTCATAAGAACCAACTGAATATCAGGGTAGACCTACTCTTCAAGTGGCCATGTATGTAGGGGGGGGGGGCTCTCTCAATTTCAGAGCATCAGTGCTAAAAGGCCCTTGTAAGGTGTTGGGCCTTGCAGTTAATGTCACAGAATATTGCCCAAGAAAACTGTTGAAGCATTATTCAACATATTTCTCAAGTCAAAGTTATTGTCGTTTCCCTTTTCCATGAATATTGTGCTACTGGGATATATCGGAAAATTTTCTGAGATAACTTACGCGATGATTTAAGCCAAGTCTTCAGATGCTTTCCAAATAAATGTTTTCCCCCATTTGCCTGATATGTCATGTATTTCCTTTAATACTATTCTTCTGAAATTGTTTACATTGCATTACTATGAACTCTATTTCTTGTACTCTGGCCCATTCTAATCAACAAACCCAAATACCTGGAATAATCCCAAGTTTTATTTTTGTTTTCTCATTTAAGAAGGCTAGTAATGCCAAAAATGCCTCTTTTACAGCGAATGGTGGTGGAGGTGAGGGGGTGTCATAAAAACCCCTTGCCAATATTTTATTAGCTCCAAAGCTGTGAACTTAGGAAAATTACAACTCAGGTGACACTATTCATCACTAGAATGAATGTCAGAAGTAGACTAAAAGCACACTAGTGGGTTCATAGCATGGTCCCAGCCATAAGCACGGCTGTCCTCAAGATCAAAATTATATTCTATTTTTAGCTGGAGTAAGAAGTAGATCAAAGACACACCAATGAATTCAATGCTCAGTCCCACATAGAAACATTCCCATCATCATGATTTGTTTTTTTAAAACATATGTCCTCAGTCTGCTTTTGTGAATGGCCTATTTTAGAACTACAAATAGGCAGCACAACAAGCACAACACATGCAGCAAAACAAGGAAAAGATGCCATGTATCTTTAGGCTTTGAGACAGCATAAATCTGGCAGCTTATCAACTGCTGGATTGAGAATGATTGACTACTTAACCTCGAGGAAGCAACATATAGGTTAGGGAAAACCCCTTGATTCAACTTACTAGGTTATTGAATGACAGATTGGTAACACTTCAAAATATTTGACAAGATTAAGAAATAGGAAAGGAAATTTAAAAATTAATAGAGTCCAATCAGTCCATAACTGTAAAATAGTAGTTTATTCCCCAGACACTAATAAAGAAAAATATAGCGCAACACCTGAGATTTCATTTTTTTCAGGCGATCATCAAAAATATATTTGTTCTTAAATCTTATGACAATAGCAGTTCATTCATGACTGCAAAAATAGTAAATAATTCATTACAAAAAGCAACCCTGGCAAAAGCATGCTCAGTTCAGAATTGAAATGATTACAGAGGAGTAGGACATGTATCTAATAAATAAAAATAATAATAATAATAATAATAATAGTGGGTTCTTGTATAGCGCTCATGTCTGTCAGACTTGACATTTCTGGAGCTCCACAATTATTACCCTGGCTTTACCATGGCTGCTCTTATACGGCACTCCAGCATTTCATGGAAATTCCTGCCAGGCACCCATTTACCTCACCTGGGTCGAGTGTGGCAAATGTAGAATAATGTCTTGCAAAAGGACACTAGTGCTGGGCCAGGGATTCGAACCCCATACCTTGTGGTTCAAGGTCCAGGGACTCATCCACTAGATCACAACACCTAAGTCTGTAGAATATCAAAGATTGAATGAATCAGAAGACATGCCAATCAAAGCATTAGTGGGATGGGCTTCCAAAGCCCTGCCTACAATAGGATGGTTGGACATACCCACCTCATGCATATGTATAAGATTCATTTCACAATGTAGAAGGTTCAGGTTGGTAAACACATACATGTGGCTCATCACACAACAACTCAATTCTTTTTATACATGTACACCAGTAATCAGATTGAATTATCTGCAGTGCTCTTTTTTCCTATTTTAAGGAAATGGAAATACATGTATTTGCTTTTAAAGATGCACACCCTTCACCATGAGGAGATCATTGGAAAGCAAATTTCTGTATCATATATGGACAATAGAACTTTAATCAAAACCAACTTAACCATTCTGTGTAATTTTTTTAGTGCTTAACACAAATAAATTTGCAAGAGTTGAATACAGAAATTTAATGAGTTGTGTCATTAGTATCTTAAAAGGCACAGAATATGTTGCATGAAAACAACCTTCACAATGAAGTATCCTGGAAAACTATCCTGATCAGAACTAGCTCGAGCTAATTTCTTAATGAAGAGGCAAATACAGTAGTGGGTTATTTTATGGGTTTAAGCTCAAGCTTACAAACCCAAGTCGACTCATTTTTTTGGTGAAATAGTGAGATATTTGGCGAATTAGCCCACTAATTCGCTTGTCAAGACACACTCAGGTTTTGACTAGGGTCAATTTATACCACATACTTCGAATCGAGGTGACCGAACTATGCATGCTCTGTAGTATCGTTCCACTTGGGCTGATGGAGATGGGGTTTTTGAAACTTAGATTTTTTTTCTCGAGTAGTGCTGATCATGCTGAAATCCTGAGCTTGAACGAACAGGCTGACAAAGAAGCACCTTTTGTGATTTCAAATAAGACAAGACTTTTTCCCACTTGTATTTTTTAGAAATTTTAGAATTCTGTTCAACTGAATTTATCTGGAACAAAATATCAAATGTTTGTTCAAAATCCCCTCATTCAAATTTTCTATCAAATAAATATACCAGTGTATATATATATAAAGAGGACAGGCAATTATGCTGCTACTGAGAATACTGTGTCAACTGCTATCTATTTCTAGTTTAAAGGGGGAGTCTATCTACCCTGGCTTTAATAAAAATGGACAAGTGAGAGAAACAGATCAGAAGGACATAACAAATCAGAGGAACATCAGTTAAAGGACAAGGAATTTATATATTTCTTAAGTTGTGATCTAAATAAATAGTAATTTTTCAACTCTGTGATTTTCAACTCCATTTGTTTTCTACTGATAATTATATAAAATATCTCCCTTTGCAGATATCAGTGAAGGAAAAATCCACTTTGTAGGTGGGATGTGTAAACACATATGTCAAATAATTTACCCAGGGTATAGGTATGATAAAATACTTCTTTTCATGGAAATTTCTGAACTTTTAAGTACAAAACAAAAGGGGAGTTGCTGGCAAGGGAATCACAGAGCTGCCAATTTGTGTCATGTTAAAGCAATCAAAATAATAGAACTCCATAACGTTTTTGTTGCATAAATTTCTCTGTTTCTCCTATGTTCCACTCATTTTTCTGTTTTACTAAAGACAACTTGATAACAAGGTGGACTTCCCCTTTTACATGATTTAAATTTCCAGTCCACTTTTAAAAACCATGCCTGTTTATTTCTACTTAAGAGGTAAACTTGTACAGCATCACAGGGAATAACAAACTGAATCGTAATGTACACAATAAATCTATTTAATTCCTAAAAGGACTTACAAATGAAGCACAAATGTCAATCTGATTACTGACAGTATTTTTGCGACAATGTGCTCAGTTTCGCAGAAAAAAAAATTGTCATGAGCTTTGAGCGACTTACATGTAGCTCTGAAGCTCCATTTAATAGAGAGAGAGAGAGAGAGAGAGAGAGAGAGAGAGAGAGAGCTAGGAAAAACTGAAAGAAAGACTCTTTAAAAACAATGAACATATTGCCTGTTCAGAGCCAGAAGGGCTTAAGATATAAAGTTAAAGTAATGCCCTTCTGGCTCCAAGCAGACGATATGAAAATTGATCCTTGGAAAATGTTCACATTAATTCTTCTACAAAAAAAGGCTTCTATGAAAGATGCTACATTCTATTAACACATACATGCGAAGCTTTATCATCCAAATCATTCCTACTTATTCTTATGTGAAATTTAAACTGCCACTTTTTGTATGTTTTCATTTGTTTTTATTTTTGCAGGAGGATCACAAACCCATGAAAGAATATATAAAAAGTTTAAGCAAAATGGTCCCTGAACTGAAAGAATTAGAGATATGCAACGATGTTTTTTGACTGAAAACGCCTTGATCTGGAGACTATCCCGGCATCTCTGGTCTAATTCTCTTCCCATGACTGGAAATGTTACATTTCAGCATTGCTCCACAATGACGTCAACCGAATTACAAAGAGAGGTAACAGAATTGGGCTATAGTGTCAGAGTTCTCATTAGCGTTACCGATTCTGAAAATCGTTTGACCCAGATCTCGACATGAGGTCATGGAAGGGGAGGCGGAGGAAGAGAGCAATCGGTTCTTTGGATGGGCGATGGGTGGAGCGTACTAAAGGAATACAGTTCCCTGTTCATACATGTAGTTCAATGCACCAATTGCCTTTGTATCTGTTTAACTGTTCATTTAAGTCTATTGGGTGCACTTCTGATCTTATAAATGTTGTGCTTTTACTTATTTTTATTTTCATATTGTTTAACCCTTTCGAGACAACTGACCACAATTTGTGGTTTGGTTCAATCAGTTTTGATTCAGAGCTCTCAAAAATATACCAGATGCTTGAGTAGGAAGAGCAAAAATTTCTGCACACACTATGTCCATTTTTTTTGCATGACCATATTGCGTTTGATGCCAGGAATTTTAAAAACAAGAATAAGCTTTAAAGTCCTTAAATTGGCAACATATTAAGAGGTTCAAAATCATTGTTTATGTATCAAAACTGGAAATTTTTTTCAACCTCTCGACAAAATTCCTAACCATGTATATTGTTTTCAACAACATTACACCTTATAGAACCATGCAGAACAAAAGAAAAATATTACTGTTGCCAATTTGAAGAACAAAATGTGATGAATTTAGCCCTTCAATAATTCCTGTAACACGATAAAAATTACTTTCGAAAAATCAACTGAAGGCAATTTCAACAGACCTGTCTATCACCTTTAGAAATGTGCGAACATTACAATGGAGTATTACGTAATCCGAACCTGATTTCTATGGGCAGTACAATAGACCTTTGAAATTACCCTTGAGTTTATTTTTCGAAAGTAGTTTTTAATGTGTTCTGTCCTGAAAGAGTTAACCCCTACCGTGCGAGGAGAGGGGGTGGGGAAGGGGGGATGGTGGTGGATATTCCCGCCCAGGGGTTATCCTTGCAGATGGCCGTGGGCGGGATTTGCCACCTAAAAAGATTTTACCTAAAGGAGGTTCTCTTTAATCATACATTTTGTTCATTTACGGTGGACAAATGAATTACATGTACATTGGATGAATTCATCAGAATTATATGAGAGCATAACTTTCATTTAGTAACAAATTGTGTAGGTAGAAGGAAAAGTACAATAAAATGGAGTGAAACATGTGTCAGATCTTAAGTGTTATTATGGCATTTATGGGTGGACAACCAAGGGGGAAATTTACAGAATAATGTAGGTGGCATGGTAGGGGTTAAAGATAAAAGGTAAGAACTGATCATCCTACTGCATCATTAAAGAAACTGTCTAGAAGTTAATGGACATGATTGATTATGTAGTACATAAGAAAAATTGTATATATTTTTAGGGTTTGGATTTATCACAACAGCAATAACAAACTGACTCAACCTTACTGAAAATCCAAAGTAAAATGCACTGCACACAGATATGAGTACATGGGACTACACATGCACGTGGCATCAAAATTTGGTGCAAAATATTCGAAGTTGTTTTCATTTGACAATGCTACAATGGAACTCTTCCATATGGGAACAAAAAGAATGAGAAAACTTGCAAATTATTTTCACCTTTTAGTACCAGAACTCAATTAACTTTCTCTTTAATTTTCAGGTAAAAAATGAATACAGTGTATGTCTCTCCAGATACAGATAAGGGCATTTTATTATCATTACGTATTGGGTGTCACCTATACCTGGGAGGGAAAAGCAAAGTTAACGATCATGACCATTTGAATACTGCAGTCATCCATTGGGCTGGATTCTAACTCAAGATCTTTAGTTTGATCTATAGGCAGACACTTACCAACTTACCCAACTCGCCTCCCCAAAATATTTTGCCGACAGTTAGTTTGTCATAAAAGTACCATATCTGAATATTAATGCTTTCTTCTGAGATGATTTGTATGTGCACTTTGTTCCTACGTGTAGGTCTTTGTGTCCATTTAGAATCCAATTTGAAGAATATTGAATAATAACACATCTGTGTCCATCTACATGTAAAATCTTATTCCAAGAATATTGAATTATCACATGTAGGTTGGATGAGCTTTACAAAGCATGGAATGTAATGAGCCTAGGTATACACAGTGGGTAGCTCCATCCCACTGGGAATATGAATGGAATAGTATATTGATTGCCAAGGTCAATGCCTGTCAAGCTCTATTCCTATTCTAAACCTTTGTCTGAGGTTGCATTCATAAACCATTCCCCCCCCCCCCCCAGAATCATGGTTTTGAAACACGTATAGTTTAAAGAGAAGTTGAGTTCTGGAAAAGGTGAACAAATAATTTGTGAGCTTTCTCATCCCTTTTATGACAGTTTGGAAGAACATCATATTCAAAATATGACGATAAATAGCTGAAGTGTTCGGGCCAAACATTCATGCTACATGTGTGTGCAGTCCCATATACCCATTTCTGTGTGCAGTACATATATGCATTTCAGTGAGAATAGGTCAATTTCTTATCATTCTGATAATTTCAAAACCTTACAGTATCCACCAATTCTTATGTAGACATGATCAACCTTTTCCAGTTTACTTTGAGACAGTTTTTTTCACAATGTAATCGCATGACCAGAACTCAACTTTATCTTTAAAACGTGGTTGCATTTTTTCCACCGGTCGAAACTTTAAAGCTGTTCTGAGATCGCATACCTGAAACACCGAATTAGGTGAGTTTTGAAACAAAGTTTTGCCAGAACCACAGTCTCTGAAAATTCATAAATGCAACCAAGATCTCAAACATGTTTTAATGATGTCCCTATTTGCTTCTGGTTCTGGGCCCCATTTCATAAAACTTGTTATCAATAACAACTGCTACATTTCTGAGACAAATTTGCTCACAGCCAATCCATTGCAACGATATAAGTAGCCTACATGTATATCATTATTATCATTATTACCCCCTACACAAAAGTTTGGGTCGAACATTCATGCAACATGTGTGTGCAGTCCCATATACCCATTTCTTTGTGAAGTGCATGTGCTTTTCAACGAGATTGGGTCAATTTTTTTCATGGTGATGATTTCAAAACCTCAGTGTATACACCAATTCTTACATATAGACATGATCAGCCTTTCCCAGTTGCTGTGAGACAGTTTCTTTCACAATGTAATTGCATGACCAGAACTCAACTTTATCTTTAAAGGCACAGTATACATCCAATTATTCATTTTACTGAAAATGATTTAATATTTCATATTGCCATAATGAAACATATCTAGAAAACAAGTTTTAATAGGAAAACATATTGCATGACAATAAACCACAATTATTATTTTGGTTGAAACCGTATTCACCAAATACACGACGTGCACATATACAATGTAATAACAAATGATTTTGAAATAATGTAGTTCAACCACAGGAAGAAAATTTTTTCTTTCTAAAGATGGCAAATATGTCCTTTGAATATCTGAATAAGCAGATGTTTTGTGGGGCTGAATTAGCTAGCTTACACATTCACTAAAAAAAATTTACAAATCATATTGAACAAAATGTTATCTTGGACATAATGTCTGTTTTAAAGATAAAGTTGAGTTCTGGTCATGCAATTACATTGTGAAAGAAACTGTCTCACAGCAACAGGGAAAGGCTGATCATGTCTATATGTAAGAATTGGTGTACACTGTGAGGTTTTGAAATCATCACCATGAAAAGAAAGTGACCTAATCTCGATGAAAAGCACATGCACTGCACAAAGAAATGGGTATACATGTATGGGATTGCACACAGATGTGGCATGAATGTTCGGCCCAAACACTTCAGCTATTTCTCATGGCAATCCTTTTCAGAGGACATTTCTACTGCAATGTTCCTCAAAACTGACATAAAAGAAATGAGAAAGCTCACAAATTATTTTTCACCTTCCCTCAAATTCAACCTTCTCTTTAAGAGTGCCAGAAGGCATTAAAGGGAAAGTTCACCCTGAAGATTACTTGAGTTTAAAAAATGCAGAAAAATAAAGAAAAATATTGGCGAAGGTTTGATGAAAATCGGTCAAATAATAAAAGAGTTATGAGTATTTACAGTTTTGGATTCGTGACGTCACATGCGAGCAGCTGCCCATTGGTCATGTAATAAATATTCCATATATTCGCATTTTTTTTTACGTTCCACGATAAATTAATATTGTTTCTTTTCAGAATCTAGTATTGAATAACATTTCTGACAATATATCAAATGCACAGACGAAAATATTCTAAATTTTCTGAGAAAACTGTATTTTATGGAATATTTATCACATTACATAATGGAGGAGCTGCTCGCATGTGACGTCACAAAATCAAAACTTCAAAAGTCCATAACTCCGTTATTCTTTAACGGATTTTGTCCAAACTTTCGCCAATATTTTTCTTTATTTTTTCTGCATTTTTTAAACTCAAGTAATCTTCGGAGTGAACTTCCCCTTTAACTCTCATCATTTTACAGCAGCTACGTTCATATGGGACTTGTGGTTTCAAAACTTTAAGTCAGCGAAACTCTAAGTTAATGAAACGACAACTCACTATTCACTAACCACGATGAGGGTTCACACGGGCCCGAAAAAACGATGCTCGTTGTTCTGAAACTACAAGATGAGTGATCGTCACTGTTATCATCGGAAGTAGATACTACCAATTGTGTGTACAGTACACATACAGATCCTGTGTTCCTAATTCGGGTGAAGGGTATGACCTGGAAATTTAACATGAACAGCGAGGTCATCCTTAACTACGAGCTTGCGAAACTTAAAGTTTATTCTGTCCATACTGTCCGAAACTGCGGGGAGGACCCCCCCCCCCCCACTGCTCGTGGTTTCAGCGTTAACCACAAGCTTGTGGTTCTATTACTAGAAGTAAACTTAAAGTTTTGAAACTACGAGTCCGCTCATACGATCTGAAACTACAAGATAACTACTTGCAAGTTAACTTAAATTACAAGCAAAACTTAAAGTTAAGCTCCCTTTGTGTGAACCTGACTAGGTTAAAACCCTTCTAGATCTGATGACTTAATTACTTAGTTATAACAGAAATGCATTATGTCAAACTTGATTCATGCCCATTTCAGCAAAGGTGGTTTCTCTCTTTAAGCTTTCCATTGCAGAATAGTGTATCTCCTTTACAAAGGTTAGCTATTTAAAGGATTAGTTTGCATGGATAGATTTCAGTCAGCAATCCTATCGCAATATTACACTTCCATCTAGAGGTTAGAGTCGAGATGGTGATGATACCATCAAATTAAAGGTACTTCAGAGTTTGGTAGTTAAAGGTAATCTTGAGTTCTGGTCAAGCATTTATAATGGGAAAGAAACTGTTCAAAGCAATTGGGAAAGTTAGATTAGTTGTAGATAAACACATGTGTCTAGTGTGAGATTTGGGGATTATCGAATTGATATAAGAAATTCACTAAATTTCCACAAGAGGTTCTTGCACTGCACACAGAAACGAGTATATGGGACCAGAAACAAATCTGGCATGAATGTCTGGCCCAAACTTTTCAGCTATTTCTTGTCATATTTCTAATATGAGGGTATTGAAGAACAATCCTTTCTAGGGGATCTTTTTATTATGATATTCTTCCTACATGTAACTGACACAAAAAGAACTAGAAATTTAATTCGTCACTGAAGACGAATTAGGTGGTCTGTCTGTCACTGGCAAATTGCTTTGTCAGGTGTGATAGTATTTCTGCAAGATTATAATCATAATGTTGACGACAATGACGATAATGATATACTGATAATGATGATCATAATGACAACAATAATGAAAATCAACACGATAACCTAAGTGGCATAGCGCCCCTTCAAGTTCAATTTTATGGGCGATTTTTTAAAAGTGCTTGAAATGGCATAAAACGTGTGCAAAATGAATTTAGGAGGATTTGGAGAATTTCTAAATTTTACGCGCACACGGACGCGTACGCGCGCGTTTAATGAAATGACCTTGACTGGAATGACAGTGACCTTAACCATGCCAAATATGAAAGAGAAATGACATTTCGTTATGAAGATATGACCATAACTTGATTTTCACAAAATGGCGCCTGGATGATGTCACGATAACCTGATGACCTTGAAAAAGATGGGGGAACTTGACCTTATTAGGACTGATGACTGACGAAAATATGAAGAAAATTGACTTAGCCGATTTTGAGAAATCGGGATAACGAACTGGACGATTTGATATTGCAGGACATGTGGGAGATTATCCTCTTAGCTTTAATACACGACAGGGAATGAGATTGTACACAAACTACTGCACACTACTTTCCAATAGACATAACACGCAAAATTAGGCAGTTTATTACATTGTTTGTGATGGTATATGTTATAATAGTCGAAGAAGATGGTAAAATGAAAGGAAAAAAAAAAAAAAAAGTGAAAAAAAAAGAAGAAAAAAATGGACCCATCGGGAATCGAACCGGGGTCGCCGGAATGGGAGGCAAGTGCTTTACCAATGGACCAAAATATTTCCAATAGAGATAACACGTAGACGAAAAACGGGATTCTCAAATGACATTTTATATTTAAAAAATGGGCATGATCCCGACATCTGATCAAAAATTGGAGGGCACACTTGTGAAACCTTATAGTCTCAGCTATAACATATTAAAATTTGGAAGAAAATCGAGCAGAAATTACAAAGATACTGCTCAAAGAAGACGGGAATGTAGAATCAAGATTTGAGAAAAAGTCATGTCCCATAGAGAATACACGCAAAATGAGAAAAATTGACATGCCTCCTTTAATCGCAAAAATACGCCATGATCCTTTTGTCAAAATGAAAAATTGTGGTGACTGATCTTGTAGAGAATTGTCTCAGCTACAACATATCAAAATTTGGAAGAAAATCAACAATCTATTACTGAAATATTGTCAAATGAATACAAAAATTATGACGTCATTTTTTCAAAATCAAATTTTTGAGTTCATATGCAAATGTGACGACGTTCCGATCCTTCGACCCCCAAATTTTTTTCATGAATTACAATCTACAACTCATAGGCTTCCAGAATATGTAAAAAAAATGGGGGGTCTCCACGCTTTCTGACGAGCTATGGCGGATTCTAGATAGGCATGTTTTTACCACTTTTTACATTATATTGCCCATTGACGCGCGCACGAATTTGAAAGTTTGACGCGCGCATGTGGCATTATGGAATGTCGAGAATGACTGTAAATAGTTGGAAATTGTCAAGAATTGTGTCAGGAATACAAACCATGCAAAAAACGGCGTTTTTACGTTCTGTATGAGTTGTGCACGCGCATAATGCGCGCGCGGACGCGCACGGACGGAAAATTTTGAAATGCTTAAAATGTCCTGAACCATACTCTAATTTGATTAAAAAGTGATTTTGAGCATTTCTAAATTTTGACGCGCACGTATGTGCGCGTCATGATGCGTGTGCGGATTTTGTTAACATTTTATGTTGACCCATGACCTGAAGTTAATATGTGTCGAATATGGCTTATTTTTGATGACTCGTTATGAAGATATGATCGATAATGTGATTTCACAAAATGGCGCCTGCATGACGTCACGATGATCTGATGACCTTGAAAAGGATGCCAGAACTTGATCTGATATGACCTGATATCTGACGAAAATTTGATAAAAATTGGGCGAGCCGATTTTGAGGAATCATGGTAACAAGAAAGTGTATGAAAAATAAAAATAAATAAATAAATAAAGAAAATTCTGACGAAATTAAGAGGTGATCTGTCGATACCGACAGACCACCTAATGAGAAAGCTCACAAATCATTTTTTTCATCTTTCCCAGAACTCAAGATAACCTTTAACAAAATTTGGGGGACAGAATTTACAAAAGATTTTGGGGATAGAATTTACAAAAGCGCAATTTTTTGCCTGTAAGTCATATGAATTAAAAGCGTTAATTTTAGATAGGGTGCCACGAAATCGGAGAATAGCACCCTATTTAATAATGCTAATTAATGCAAAAAATACAAATTCAGTTGTTTGTCCTGAAATATATTAACAGGTTCCTTAATTTTTCATATCCAGGTGAATCTAGGATCCAGGATCAGTTAGAATAAAATAACATCAATAATTGCAATAATCTTATAGTGTTTATTGTTTTAATAATAATTTATTATAATTGATGCATATATCAAGGCTGTCCCTATGGATAGTTTACAGTAAATGCACTTTGTCCGACTAATGACTCCATGAGAATGATGCGACAGAACAATCAATAGATATGCAGAAAATGAACTTTAGGGCCCTAGCAACCTGACAACAGCACTCAGATTTACCAATAAATGGACAAGGTTGTGGGCTGATGTGTCTGCAATATTCAAAGGACTTCTGAAGAAGGGAATTTCCCTCAAATGTCGATATCGCATTTGCATTCATGACCATTTCAAAACATCCGATCCCGCTGTAATGAAGCGAAGCGGCAATTTGAGATGCAAGACTTTGTTTCGCTGCCAGACAATGAGGGGGTGGGGCATTGAGAATGTTAAGTTTGGAGTCCACAAAAGATGCTTAAAATATACGGGGGTGGAATAAGAGACAGTTCTTGATGGAAATACATGTAAGCAGTGAACCTTATTTTCTTCAACGATTTTGACAGATCGATGGTATTTATCATCATCATCACAGACAAGAAGAGATAAGGGGGTCTCATGTGAACATTGCAGGGTATTATAAATAGGGAAGTCCACCCTGGAATTAAGTTGATTTTTTATCAAAAGAGGAAAAATGAGAGAAACAGACTAGTGAAAGTTTGAGCAAAATCCTATAACAATTTAGAAATTCATGAATTTTCGAAGTTGTAATCAATGAAACACCAATTGGCAACTCTAAGACATACATGTATCTTGCTAGCTCCTCTCCCATTTGCTCAGTACAGAAATTTCATAAATTTTCATATTTTTACTTGTTGTTGAAGGAATAGATTTGTTTCACACAGATTTTGCATAAAAACGTATGTGCAATGACTATATCAATAGTGCATGTATGATTGAATATTTTCTACAGAGAAAAGGGAAATTTAGGATTTTCTTAGCACAGGGCAAAGAGCTTGCAAGATACGTAACAGAGTTGCCAATTTGTGTTTGATTGATTACAACTTCAAAAATTCATTCCATGTATCCTTTTCTTTAATTTTTCATATCAGGGTGGACTTCCCCTTTAAATGCAATCAAATATCCTTAAATGCCTTAGCTGATATCATTTCACCATATGCACATACGCAAGTGGGCATTACAGGGATGTAACATTTCGTCACATCAGTGTAAAAAGGGAATAAAGCTCATTGACACTACATGGCTGTCATTCCCTTTTTACACTGATGCAACAATTTATTGGTCATCAGTGGAGAAAATGGGAAAAGAAATAAAATCTACATTTGTAATTTAGAGTAAAATGATTTTCAGACCAGCAAGATATCGTAATCATATAGTGAAAGTATGATTGCTTTCATCAGTACAAGTACATCTACATACAGTATTAAAAAAAACAAGATGAGAGGGAGGTATAATTACAATGTATAATAGGTCAGAATACTAGTAAAACTACAATCACAACTCAGCTCAGTCTTGGTTATATAGACATTATTGACACACAAAAAAAGGCACTACCCCCACCCTCCAAAAAAAAAGACAACAACTAAAACAAAAGAAAGAAAACAAAAACAGCAACAGAAAGAAACAAAACTCACTCCCTACTTAAATCAATGGTTGGAAGTTAATTTTATATTGACTTATAAAGAGATGAGAAGAGAGGAATCAAAATCAAAATCAAAATCAAAACAGAACAGAAACAAAGAGAGAGAGAGAGAGAGAGAGAGAGAGAGAGAGAGAGAGAGAGATGAAGTATAGAATCAAATACAAAACACAATCAGATCTACATGTAGGCACATGTACATGTATACATGAACCGGTATATTGAAAACAGATAGACAGACACTTGTTAAAAAAGCAGACACAGATAGTATGAGATGGGGAAAGTTAGGCAGAAGAATAGGGAGGGGGTGGGGGGGGGGGGGGGGAGTGCAAAAACCAAGATACTTACAGGTACTCAAATGTTCTTGTTCTCCAATTAAATTTTTGTATGAAGCTTCAATTTTCACCAAACCGTTGTGGAGTCATTTTTGTACTGCTCATACTCTTTTCTATTGAAGAAAGAAAGCTCCGTCTCATTCTCTGAAACCAAAAATAATGCAAGTACATTTTCTCAAAATCTGAAGAATATTGTGAACATAGGTATATTGACACTCTCATACAGAATGCTTCAACTATAATAATGTATCACAGGTACTAATGGAAAGACTTTATGATCTATTTTTATTTTTAAAAATGTATTATTCATCATCAGTTCCCTTTTGCTTGCCTTCATACAAAACGTTGTCCATAATATCTAACTTCAAAATATATGTACAGTGAATGTTAAAGGGAAATCCTACCTTAAAGGTTATCTGTAACTTTGTGGAGGCTTGATAAAATCTGAGCAGCATGGCCTATCAGTGTATGTAATATGTTGTAAAAATGAAAACCTGAAAAATGCATGTTAAACGCCTCATCATATGCTTCACAACAAATGAAAATATGCAAGTGACCAGAAATGCCAGACCTTTTCTCCCCATAGACTACAGTGTTAGACTAAAGCGTACCCCAGTACAGTTTCATAAATGGCAGTATTCGGTCATAGATATCTTGAAAATAACATCATACACCTGTATATTGCAAAACCTTTATATTCCTGGCTGTTTATTTATCCTTCTGAACATCATAATACAACATAAACATCTAATATCAACAATTTACATTGTGTATTAAATCAAACCTCCAAAAAGTTACTGATTCCCTTTAATAACAAGTTGCTCTAAAAGAAAGAGGAAAATCAGAAAAGCAGATTGGTGAAAAGCTTGAACGAAATCAGACAAGAAATAAGAAAGTAATGATTTTAAAAAAGTTGTAATCACTATACATATTGGAATTTCAAATTGGTCGTATAGGTAATGTCACTGTGATGTAGTTGCGGACAGCTCCATTTGCTCCAACACACAAAATGACCAAAATGTCAATTTTTTTCAAAATGCATTACTCAGTAGGATCTTTTTCTTTCATGAGGACCTATAACAATATGCTATCTCCAACATATTTTGAGTACTGCCCCGAGGGTAAAGGTGCTTCGCAGAAAACCGCAAATTAATGATATTTTTGTGTATGACAAACAGAAGAGTTGTCAGCAAGTATGTCACAATCGACTCACCAAATTGCCAATTTGAGATTCGCACAGATGTAGTGATCTCATTTTTCAAACAGCCATAACTTTCTTATTCCTTGTCCAATTTCTTTCAAACTGTCGCCATCCTGTTTTTCTTATTTTTCTGTCTTCATACAAATCATCTTTTTACCAAGGTTGGATTGCCCTTTATAATGATTTGGTAACTTTGTAGAGGCTTCATAAAATCTGAGCTGCTTGGCCTTACATGCTATCAGTGTACATGTATGTAATACGGTGTGAAAATGAAACTCAGGAAAAAAAAGCACTTCAAAATCATCATGTGCTTCACAAAAGTAAACATATGCAAGTCACCGGAAATGCCAGACTCATTTTCCCCCATAGACTCAATGTTAGACTAAAGCGTATGGCCATACGCTTTCGTAAATGGGAGTATTCAGTCATAGATATATCTTAATAATAGCATTATATCTATTTGAAAACCTTTCTATGCCTGGCTATTTATTTATCCTTCTGAACATCATTATACAAGACAGATATCAAAATTCAACAATTTATTAAATCAAGCCTCCACAAAGTTACCGAATCTCTTTAAAGGTAAAATACATGTAGTAAGACTTCTGTCAATCATCATCCTTAGCCCTTTCGAGACAATTGATCACATTTTGTGGTTTGGCTCAATAACTTTTGATTCAGAGCTCTAAAAAATATACCAGATGCATGAGTAGAAAAAGTAAAAATTTCTGCACACAGTACATGTTTGTCTATTTTTGTTGTATGACCATATTGCGTTTGATGTCAGGAATTTTAGAACGAGAATAAGCTTCACAATCCTTAAATTGGCAATATATTAAGAGGTCAAAATCATTGTTTTTTTAATCAAAATTGGCAATTTATCAACTCTTTGACAAACTTCTTAACCATGTATATTGTTTTCAAAGACATTACACCTTTAGAACCATGTAGTATCAAAAAATATTGTTGCCAATTTGAGGAATAAAATGTGATCAATTAAGCCCTAAAATAATTCCTCTCCTGAAAGAGTTAATATCCTTAATATCCTCCTTGTCAGTCGTTGCAGTCATCATACTCATCATTATCATCACCACCATCACCATGATCATGATCAATATCAATCACTACCATCCTTATCATAACCATCATCACCATACCATCATTGGGGATTAAATAAATATTAAAGGGAAATGTTCTTGGGATGAAGTAGATTGTAGATTTCAGAATTGTATGAGAATGTACATAGTAAATTTCAGATTTAAATGTGAGTTCCACAATCGAGAACAATTCCAAAATAGATTGTCCACAATAGATATTTTTACATATCAAAGTAAATATGTATTTCATAGTGAGGTAAATAGTGGAGTTTCAAAACAGACAGTTGTGCAGAAATCTTCGGCAAAATTGAACTCCTTATGTGACACTAACATTTATGAAACAATATCATTTTGAACTTTCAAGTTTTCAGAATCATACCTGGGGTTAAGGTAAATGCTACAAGTCTTTGCTTTAAATATCTTTCAGGGAACAACTTCACAATGGATGTACAGGTTTGTTTGAGGAAGAAAGGGAAAAAAGGAAAAAGTTCAAACTTATTGTGGAACATTTACATTCTTGGGTGGGATTTGCTGCCCAGGGCATGGAAGGGGTTAATACTGAGCACTGCAAGAATTCTTACCTATGTTACATGACTTGAGAGTTTGATCTGCCTTCAAGATAAGCTGATCATCATCATTTTTATTTATAACAGGATCACTTGTCTGTGAATCAAACAAACAATTAAAGCTACAATTTAAATCCTTAAAGGTATTAGATAGTTTTGGGAAGCCCTCAAAAACTTTTCGTGAGATTTCTTTGATTTTACTTAATAAATAGCAGGGTACTATTAATATAACTAAGATGCTGTGAAGTTTTTTCCTCCTCAAGTGAAATGTTTATCGAATTAGAGGTGAAAAGAATAAAAATCCCTGGCCCAAAAAAGAGGGGATGTAAATTCGAACAACGGCCACACACATTACTCACATGAGGATTGCTGTGTGTTATAGAAAACGCTACACATAGTGCGAAGCGCTGGGTTTATTGTGTGGGGAACCTTCGGGTGGATATGGTCTCAGCGTGAGGCAGTGAAAAGCAGTTACCAACCGTTTCTTACAGATATTTACACTAAAATTTGTTCGAAATCGTGAATGGAATGTTAAATAATTTCGTACATGTGTCTTATGATAAAAGGAGAATAGTATGTGACTATGTTAGATAAGTTTCTTGTCAGTATGATTTTTGCTACCGAGACTGTCTATGAGCTTTAAAATACAGCACGTTATCAACTTGACATTTTATGAAAATATAAACTTTTTTTTACAAATTTGTGATCCCATTTTGTTTCCAAACAAATTTCAGCTTTGTTGTCCCCAAAGCAACTTTGGGCATTTTGCATAATTTGCAAAAAAAAAAGTCACATACAGGCAATGTTAAACAACCCAAGACAACTTACGCATAATGTTCGCATTGCGGGCAACGCTAACAGTGCTGTTAATCTTGTGTAATGAAACCAGTGATACAATATAATTCCTTGGTATATCCTCTGTTCATTGCATCACAGGTTATGCTGCATAAGATGAATAACCCACTGGATATTGATATGCAAATTATGCAAATCGCTCAAGGTTGCCCCTTGGGCAACAAAGCTGAAAATGTTCTTTTATCAATAATGATTACAAATCAACAAAAACAAGATGAATGCGACTGCGTCTCCTACATATGCCTCCGCCTAAATTCAGTTGATGACTCAAACTGTTCTTGAAATATTGTGATAACCAGAATAAAAAGCCTCTAATTACATGTTGATTGACCTCTTTGACATTTGACCTTACATGTACACCTTATAACCCAAAAGTCTGATCACTTTATCTTCTCCTAGTCATGAATACAATATAGTTGAGATATGGGGATAACAAAGGTAAAAAAACATTAATTTCACATACACCTGTATAATGACCTGTCACCTCTGATCTACGTGAACAAAAACTTAATCAGTTTGTCTCATTATGGTGATGCATACTAGTTCCAAGTTTGAAGTTAATGGATCAAATGGTTCTTGAGATATCACGTTAAGGCTAAAACCTGCAATTTCAGAATTGACCTCTATGACCTTTGACCTTTGACCTAAGTATCTCAAAATCTAACCAGATCGTCTTTCTATGGTGATACATACTAGTACCAAGTTTGAAGTTCATACCTCAAATGGTTCTTGAGTTATCGCTTTAACAAGGCTAACAGAAATTCAGAAATTGACCTGTGACCTTTGACCTTTGACCTACATACCCCAAAATCTGTTCAGATCCTCTTCCTATGGCGATACATACTAGTACCAAGTTTGAAGTTCATACCTCATGTGGTTCTTGAGTTATCGCTAGAACGAGAAAGCGGGACGGACGGATGGATGGACAACCCGAAAACATTTACAATGTGCCTCCGGCACCACCTTCGGTGGACGGAGGCATACAAATTAAAGGGAAAGAACTTTTTTAGGTTCACTATCGGCTGTATAGGAACATCAAATAGACTAACATGTTGCAAAATTATTTCAAAAGGTGAAGAAGCAACATTAGATATGGTTTACAGGGTGCCCTACGTGGTTCAGGAAGTTCGTCCCCTTTCAAGGAGAGCTTTCTAGACTCTATACATACATGTACTTCTGTGTTTGCATGTACATGTACATGTTGTTATGTATCTTTAAAGCAGGGCTCGACACTAGCGGAGGTCCGGAGGTCAAAGTCCCCCAAAATGATGTGTTGGACCACCAAATATTAAAAAAACAAGGAAATGGAGGTCCCATAGTGACCACCAAAATTTTTAAATCGCTGATCCCCTCCCAAATCGAGGAAAGAGCTCAACGCGATGTTCAAATGCGTCACACATTTTCACAAAACATTCGCGTGTTGAAGATAAACAGCGAGTGCAAGTAATGTGCATGTACTGTGTAACATGATTGTTTAAATTGCTATTTTGAAGTCTTGCATTTAATTTGAACATAAACTCTGCCATGTAAAAGTTGGTTAGACATTTCAAAAAATTGGCTTAAATTTCACTTTAATTATAGCTCAAAGCTGAAACCTCATGCCACATTTCGATCTCTAGTAATAGACATTTGTATTATTTTATCTAATTTGATTTTTTGTTACATTCCTATTTCAAAAAGTTGGTTTTGGTGTGAAAATATTGAATTTCTCTGAATATCCTTCCTTCTCAAACACTTTTAAGTCACGTGACTCACATTCGCGATCGCGATAGCAGATTTTACGATCGCGATCGCGATAGCAGATTTTTGCGATCGCGATCACGAACATTACAGAATTAAAGTTAGAATTTTGTTTTAATGAAAGAAAGTTGTCACTGTGGGATATAACATTAAAGCGAATATATACAGTTCTGTTAAATACTAGAACAGAACATTCATATGCAGTGCGTAATCTTGAGCACTTATATAATGCTTCAGGAAAAGAAATACAATTTTTTTTCTTGACACCGAGAAGGTCCACCCTGAATAGCAGGCTAAGAGAATTCCAGTTTAAATTACTTTATAACCTCGTTTATACTAATAAACATTTGTTTACCTTTAAAATTGTAGTAAGTAATGCATGTTCGTTTTGTAATAAAGAAGAAGAAACGTATGAACATTTATTCTTTTTATGTGAAAAGGTAAGATGTCTTTGGATAGAATGTGGAAATTTGTTTGATATCATAGAAATTAAAAACATTGATTGGAAAGGGGTTCATGTGGGAATACAGACTTCCAGTATAGCAAAAGATCAGTTGTCAAATCATCTTATAATTTTGATAAAGTATATGATATTTACGTGCAGTAAAAAGAATGGGATGCCTCCGACGTCACAAGATATTATGAAACGAGTAATAGAAAGTAAACAAGAAGAAAGAAAAATAGCTGAGCAGAAAGGAACACTAAATAATCATTATAGGAAATGGGAAAAAATGGAGTCATTGGCTGCTCTCGCTGGAAACGCAACACAGATCTGAGTGTGCATCTACGGGGGGGGGGGGGGGGGGGGGGGGGGGGGGGGGGGGGGCTTTTGAAGCTACGCGTGTGTGGATGTTTGCGGTTTGAGGGAGGTGATGTTTTTAGGTGAGTGTGTTGGGGTGTGGTGATTTCGGGGGGACGGGGGGGGGGGATGGGAACGCGCATTGTCGTGTCCTATTTGGGGAGTGTTTAGTTTTTTTTGTTTTTTTTTTTTAATGTAGTTGTGTTTTTTTTTTTTTTGTTGATTGTTCTTTTTGTTTTGTTTTCGTTTTTGTTTGTTGTTGTTGTTGTTATTTTTTTTCTTGGGGGGGGGGGTAAGATCACCTCCTATCCATTTTCCTTTTCTTTCTTTTTTTTTTCCTTTCTCTCTAGACAGAAGTTAAAGTATACATTATATACATAATTTTCCCTTGATTACTGTATTATTATGCCAATCATTTATTATTCCAAGGTATTACTTGTTAAAATTTGTTTGCAATTCTGTTGTGAGAAAATTTATCATAATTTTGTACATGAAATGTGAAACTTTATTACTTGCAGTTATGTTAATGTGAAGATCTTTTTGTAATTATGTATTTATGGAATGTGAAAGTTTACGTGTAATTTCGTTTATGTCAAAAAATTATTTGTAATTTTGTATGAAATGTTAAACTTCATTTGTAATTTTGTTTGAGAGAAAGGAATAAAAAAAAACTTGTAAAAACAACAAAAAAAATTAGTCATGTGACTATACATGTACTTGAGAATGGAGAATAATTGAAAAAATTTAATAATTTGACACCAAATCTGAATTATTGCAACAGGAATTCAATAAAAAACCATATTAAATGAAAGAATATAAATGTCTTCTACTGGAGAATGAATTAAGGCATAACATTTTAGCTCTGAGCTAGAATAAAAGTAAAATTCAAGTCAATTTTTGAAGTGTCTAACCAATTTTTATGTAGCAGAATTTATGTACATTAAGTGCTAGCATTTTAGAAGAGCAGATTAAGGTGAAAATTTATGCTTCAATCATCATCACCTCCCTGATCATAGCGATCTGAGGTCCGGTTTCTCAGGCTTCACTTTTTTTTGCGGCGCAAATTAGTGCAGTGGTTAATCAACTGGGAATATTTTCGCGAGCTGTGAAATTTGCATCCCAACATCAACTCGCAATATACAGTACGCAAAAATTACGGCTTTTACATACAGTACGTGAAAGTGAAAGGTCAAGCACATGTCATGAAATTGAAAACAATACCGCAAACAAATAATTCTAAACATTTGAAAAAAAATCTTATTTATTTTATTATTTAATGTGGACCTCCAAAATTGAGTGTGGTCCACCAAAAATGAAAATAAGTCAAATTTGGAGGACCAACTGGACCACCCAAATTTTCAGTTAGTGTCGAGCCCTGTTTAAAGCCACCTCTCATTAAATACATGATATTGCATTTGTTTTGAATTCAAAACACAAGGCCACCCAATTCTCATTCTAATTATATTATTTTGAATCATGTTACATCATTCTGTCATGAACCTTCTAACTTCCCCAGCCAAGGACAGAATATAAAAGAAATTCTTTTGCATATATTGGAGCCAGTTTGAATGCTCCCTGGTAATGCTCAGACTTGTACATGTACATCCCTCATCAGTTAAAAAAAAACTATGCAAAGCTTTAAATCATGACTCAAAATCACTCAATGGAATTATAACATTGCTATTCAAATATATGTACATTTTACGGTATAAGTCTTATCTCTCAAATTATGAAAATGATTCTTCAGCACGGATTTTCTCTGATCAGTGCCACAGTAAGACTGATATCCAATGCATTTTCTGCATAAACTTCAGGAGTCCAATTTCGGAACGAATCATAGTTAAAGTTATTGTCATGAAACAAATGAAACCAGCTCTTGAAATAAATGTTCTGCTCTTTAGGATAATTTGTAATAGACATTCAATCTGTGAAAAAATGTATGTTCAGATAGACAACGTTCTGCCTGGTACCAATAGGTGATCTCTACCCCAGGCTCTCAAACATTAACCACAAAAGCAACCAAACAAGAAGAGGACTCATTGCTTCAAATTTGTGACAGAGCAAGGTTATAGTAATTGGGTCATTCTATTTTCTCCCTTGAAGTGCAGAAACATATTGTGACTAATCTTCATACACGCTTCATACAAGCCAGACAGGTGCATGTTTACATGGTTATCTGAGGACAGTAATAGCCTGTTCAGACTATAGGAAAGTTATACGAGACTCGTATAAAGAAACGTTTAAAGTATCATCGTACAGCGGAAGGAGGGTACAGACAGACAGGACTACAACATGGTATAAACGGGTTTGAGGAAGTCAGGGAACATGGTACGTTTTGTATCAAGTTACTTCATGGACAGTGATGGAGCGTACAAAATAACAGCTGACTGGTCACATCAGCCAGCACACGATAGGCCCCGCCCAGTTATACGATCCTTGTACGAGAAGATGTTCATACTACAAGGGGATGCTCATTCTTTATTGAGTTTTCATTCAAAATGGTATTCAAAAACATACGTTTCGTTAAATGTTGTTTCTTTAAATGATATTCAGACTATGAAAATTTAATTACTTATACAATTTAGCAATACAATAAATTTAGCTAGTCTGAACAGGGGGTAAATGTACTCACTACTGGTAATATCATCACTATTTAAGAGGGATTACTGTTTTTGCTCTGGTTTAAGAACATTGCTGAATCCTATTCCTTTGTACATGTAGTGTAAGCCTATAGGAAGATTTATTCATATTTCTTGTATCACATGTACAGTACTTGTCTAATTATAATATTTTGACATGCTCTTAAAGTGAGTGTGAAAAAATATTTTGCTTGCAGCAACTTGCATTACAAAAATCTTAATCATGGTTGATTATTCTAAAATGCTGTTTGATTAATAGAATCTGTAGGTTTTTTTTTTTTTAAAATATATATATTGAATCTTAAATGATTCAAATTTCAAAGTTAACCCTGATCTCAAATGTGGTTTTAAGAACAGCAGAAAAATGTGAAAAGCACCTGAGTGGAAGTTTGAGGAAGACCTGATAAATGATAGAAGAGTAACAAATGTTTAATGTTATGATTGATCAAACACACAGTGGCAACTCAATGATTTCTCCTGGAAGCAGCTCTCCATTTGTTTTGCAAATTGATAATTAATAAAATATCACTTTTTTTATTTACATGTTTTCTTCTCTTTCAGAGAGGAAAACATGTAAAAAAACATCTCCAATAGATCTTGAGTTTAATTATTAGAAAACATTTTTCTTTGGTGAAAAATGGAAATCTACCATATAATTTATTTTTTTCAATGGAGAGCTGCTCTAAAGGGATATTACAGAGTTGTCCATTGTGTATGATCAATGGCCCACTTTAAAAAGTCACAAATTCCATATCCTTTTAAAAACTTTTCACTAGTCTGATTCTCTTATTTTCTGTATTTCTTCAAATGAAGGGGGGGGGGGGGGGAGGGCTTCCCCTTTAACCCTTTCAAGACAATTGACCACATTTTGTGGTTTGGCTTAATAAGTTTTGATTCAGAGCTCTAAAAAATATACCAGATATATGAGTAGAAAGAGCAAAAATTTCTGCACATGCTATGTCCATTTTTGTCACATGACCATATTGCGTTTGATGTCAGGAATTTTAAAAAGGAGAATAAGCTTCAAAATCCTCAAATTGGCAACACATTGAAAGATTCAAAATCATTGTTTTTCATCAAAATTGGCAATTTTTTCAACGTATCGATAAAATCACTAACCATGTTTATTGTTCTAAAAGACATTACACCTATTAGAACCATCTGGCACTAAAAGAAAAATATTATTGTTGCCAATTTGAAGAACGAAATGTGATCAATTTAGCCTTTGAATAATTCCTGTCCTGAAAGGGTTAACTGTATCTCATTAGATTAATTTACCCATAAATAGGGACCTTGAATGAGTTATTTATTATGCTTTATTATGTACATAACAAACAAAAAATGGCTAATTACATGTACTTTTTGGATCCTTCCTATAATGAACTCCTTGGGGCCAAAGAAGTTATCTTGTTAATGTTATACTGATACCTTGTTTTATCAGGGATAAGAAAACAATAGAATACAAAGAAATGGGACCTGTAAAATTATCTTGTTATAGGTAGAGATTCTTCTAACATTGCTCTTTATAACTCAACTGTATTACCACTGTTATTATGACATATATCTTACCTTTGATCCATGTGCCTTGTATTCAATCTTGAGCGTATCATACAAGTGTTTCCTAAATGGAGGAGGCAGTCCACCTCTTGTCTTGATATCTGAAATATAAGAAAATTGTAACAGATTATTATAAAATACATCATTATTCATTAAATGGTCATAAATAAAATCCCAGCCCAGCAATAACATCCTTTGGCATAATGCCATTTGCCACTCATCCACTCTCCACCTAGGTGTAACAAGAAAAATACATGACACTGAAAATCCTACTTTTTACAAGTAGGAAAGTTTGGCATCATTAGAAAGGGTAATAAATTTTCTACAACTCTCGTACACATTTTGAAATATAAGACATGGTCACAGAAGTGAGGGTGTCTGAAAAGTAAACATTGTTCACGTTTTGGTAAAGTCTTGAAACAAGGAAAGCCCCTTGGCACAGGAACAGTTAAACCTTTGATCACTGAATCTTCACCCACCAACCAGAGTCAACGGATACAAGTAATACAAATGCAAAAATACCTTCTTTTATTTTGTTCATTAACTCCTCAACTGTATCATCCAGGTTGACATTGTGTAAGACGATGTGTTTGATGTTCCGATGCTGAAATGAGCGGATCAGACGAATGGTTACTAAAATCCCAGGTTCTCCTTCCATTCTCCTTCTTATTCTTGGTTTTCAAAAACTTTACAAAGTTCCTTCCAAAGTCTAAACTCCTAGTACTTGTACATCATCAGAAGGGTATAAATCCTGCAACAATATCAATAAGTGAATTCCAATGACAAGAAGAGCCTCACACAGAGGAATTTTACTTCCACTAAAGGAAGAGATTCATGTGATTGCCAGCATTTGATTGTTTTTCCACTAATTTTTCTCCACTTTATAGTCAAAGATGGATTTAATACACAAAATGGGTAGGTTTTTCTGAAGTAGGGATAAACTTATTGAATTGTGGTGGTTACTGGGCTCCATCAAAATGATGAAATATTTATTTTTTATTCATTGGCATGGGTATACAATGCACACAGTGTTCAATTTTTCAACAATTTGATAATTCTTTAAAAATGTATATGATGATTTGTTATACTAAAACCTTGTAACTATTTGATTTTCCACACTTCTACTGCATGTTCAAAACAAAATGCTTTCAACATTTACAAATATGTGTATTCTATGATTAGACATGTGGCACAAAAAAGGTAATGACAAAGAATTTGTCAAAAAGTTATATAATATTGCTTCATTTTCTGCTCAATCTTATGATTGAAAGCCTACACAAAGTGCTTAGACATTTGCATCAATTATAGAATGCAATACATAGAGGGCTTTGAGTGCAGGAGATTTATTAATTTGCTAATTTCTTTCCACTTGTTTTAGGTTCACATCAGTTCACATCAGGATATTCACCTTTTGGAAGGTGATAATTGAGGCATGGGACAACTGGTCTGGGGATATCTATCTTTCTGTGGGTCCTCTTTCACTAGAATGTCATTTCTTTCTCACCCAGAACCTGTCATTAATATGAGTGTTCAAAAATATGACATCCTTTCAATTACTCTGACCTTGACAAAATCCATGATTCTAAAAATATCCGGATAGTTCATGTATATCAACACATTGATATTCATGCAAAAAAAAAGCTTCACGCGGCAGGGAGGCAGAATGCAGGGTTGAACTGGGGTAATTGTGGCCCCCTTTTCACTTTTTTGATTGCTGCATTAAATTTATTAGTGATAGGGTGATTATTTTACACCACAATGTAGAGGAACTATTCAGCTATCCATCCCAAAGTAAAGTTCATTAAGATGCTAATTAGCATAATGTCAAACAGGTCAAATTGGCATGGGTCGGGGTAATTGTGGCCCCTATTGGTTGTGACTAATTGATATCATAAATTTTGGGAAAATTTCTTATGGAAATCCATAATTACAAATGCCAGGTGTTGCTGATACACTTTAAATCAACTAACAATCATTGAATCAAAAATTGGTTCAGCCAAATTGTTGAAATAAGCAATCATATCAACACATATACATGTATGGTGCATCTACAGTGTCATATAAAGTGGGTACCATCCACTTTGCAATGTTGATGCATAGGGGGCCATAATTACCCCTAGTGACATGGTCACTTTGATCCCTCTGTACAGCCCTGCTAGTGCAAATGTTGAGGTGGAAGTTTTTCTGTTGTGTTCCTCTGTTCATACTCTTCCTATTTCAACCCAAAACTCATCGTAATGACTTCAATCAATGACACCACACCCCAAAATGTAAAGTAGACTTGCCACTTTCCAGCTAATGAAATTTGGATTGTTGTACATAAACTAGCCTCCCTGTTCACAAACTTTGAGCTAATTGGCTGATTTTTCTGATTTAATAGGAGGAATAGTTAGTTAGACATGTGCCAAACATACAGGCCCGAATTCACAAAAGTGGTAATAGATTTGTACCATGGTTTATGCAGATTTTGTGGTATAAGTGCACTTGATTTCGCGCGTACACTTAGAAAGATCCAATAATGAATGCGCGTGATTAGCAAAGTGTGCAAATTTCAAGCTAGTTGCCATGGTTTAGACCATGGTTTATGTAAATAAATTGAAATAAACTGTGCATAAATTTACATAAACCATGGTCTAAACCATGCATAAATTTACATAAACCATGGTCTAAACCATGGCAACCAGCGTAAAATTTGGCACTTTGCTAATCACGCGCGTTCATTATTGGATCTTTCTAAGGGTACGCGCAAAATCAAGTGCACTTATACCTGTACCACAAAATCTGCATAAACCATGGTACAAATCTATTTACCACCTTTGTGAATTCGGGCCACAGTGTATTTAACATTGAGTGATGCTACAAAGAATTACAAGCTCTCAAAGACAATGGGGCCACCATATAAATTAAAAAAAAGACAATGGCACCACAATTACCCCAGTCTGCCCTATTATGCATAAATTTTGCCCCCCCCCCCTAAAGAAGTGTTAGGAAAGGGGAATATACATGTACAAATATCTGAATCTAGAGTTGGAGAAAGATGACACAAAATGTCTTTGAACAGTGAAAACCCGACATCATGAATATAGTAACAAAAAGAAACTGTATACTAGAATGCACAAAAGAAATATCAAACTAACATCCAAATCTTCATATTCATTATCCATGTTCCTTTGTTGGAGGATAACCTTCCTTCTATAATATAGAAATGAGACCAGTATTATTGCTACATGCAGACTAGTATTGACAATGTTCAGCTTTCTAAAAATGGAGGTTTCTTCTGAGGTCAAACTTGGGCCATACACTTCACTATTGAGTGTACTTACTGAATAATCATAAATTTATCATAAAGATCATTATTTTTGATCTTGTAGCAAAGGAAGCAAGATCGCAATTCGCAAATTTTCACTATTATGTTACTCTTATTTTTCTGCTTTTACAAATATATTGCATAGTTTGTTAGAATGCCCTTAAATGGCCCTTACTTAAAGTGTACCAATCACCTGAAAAAAAAAGTATAAAATCAACCTCAAAGAAGTTTGTCTGGTATTCTATAGGTCAACAGTTAATGAGTATGAAGGAAATAAAGGATAACATAAAGATGCTCGCGCGGAACCGAACTCCGAGTTTGGTTCTGCGCGAGCCTTTATTTTGGCGAGCGTGTACAGGTGCATCGAGTAGTCTACTCACAAGTCGCTTTTACGCTTATAGAGAGTGTAATTGAAATGGCAATATCTCTTTATAGAATTAATATTTGAAGCCCATATTTTGAATATAGTATAATGACATGAAACCTCTAACATACAGAGCAAAATTATCTTTGGTGATTGGTACCCTTTAAATTTCACATTCATGGATGACAAAATAAACTACATATTCATACACATTTTTTTTTCCTTTCATCACCGTGATTCTAAGTATATGGACACATATCGTGAATAAATTAACCAGAGTCAAAACCCAAGTGCATCTTCAACTGCGAATTAGTGGGCTAATTAGCCAAATAGAGAGCATTTAACAAAAAGAACCGCAGTTGTTTGGGTTTGAAAGCTCGAGCTTAAACCCACAAAATAACCCGCTATTTGCGTCTTCATTAAAAGTTAGCTTGAGCTAGTTCCGATCGGGTTAGTTTTCCACCATAAGAGTTGGATCAGAATTAGCTGGTTATTTTGAAAACGTGGACTGATGAAGATGGGCCTCATGACAGTCATATCTCTGGCCGGTTCTCTAACATAATGCTTCAGTGAAAATTACTCTGGGCTTTACTTTGTCAAATATACATGTATAGGGTTTGGGTTTGGGCTGCAATTGGGTTTTAGATTAGGTTTAGGGTTAGTGTTTGGTGCAGAGTTGCAGTTAAGAATTCAATTAGTTTACAAAATTACCACAGAACAATTGTCTGATTCTTGACATTCGTACTCCACCTTTCTTGTACATGTAGTCTTCTGTAAGAGTACATCTTTTAATTTTTTATACTTTCCTGTTCCAAATGACTTTAATATTATTCAAACTTTTCATAAAGTTCGGTGGAATTGAATCAACAATACTCAAGTGGATAATTTGACTAAGTACCAAAAATTGTTACGATAGGTCTTCTTTTTCAGCTATCAAGAATTTTTTGGAGTTTTACTTGTTTTTGCTCCTAACTAACCTTAGAGCTTCATCATTATTAGAATGAATGTACACTGTAATGACCTTAATATTTTACTTGTTTATCAGCCCACATTAAATCATATTTTGCTATATTGTAACATATTCTAGTGTCCTCCAACCATATCATGCTTGTTTTTTCTTTACTGATCTTCAGGCCTGCTACATGTACATGTATGTTACCAAAAAAAACAAAAACTGTAGCTCATGTAAAATTTCTTCTCAAGAGTTTTCGTCTAGAATAAAAAATAGAGTATCGTCAGCATAATTATTGTAGTTTGTACATGTATGTAAGAGCTTAAGTTGAATGTCATACTCCATTATTTTGACTGGTCTGACATTTCCGTTCTTCCGAACACTATTTGCTAAAAATTTGGCCGCTAAAATAAACAAGAGAGATGACAACAGGCATCAAATGTTAGATAACTGTGTAGTGGGACACACTTTTGGATAATATTGACTTCATGGGGACATTATACATGTAGCAGTAAGATAGCTGGGGTTAGCTTAGACCACTGTTACACCGGAATCCTAAGGAGTCTCGGGGCGCCCCGAGACTGGTCTCGGGTAGGTTTCAAATCCGGTGTAAATGCGCAAAACCTACCCGAGACCACTTCTGAGCAAACCAGTCTCGGACTACCTAGCGATGTGGTCCGAGACTGGTTCGGGGGCGCCCCGAGACTCCTTAGGATCCGGTGTAAACGCTAACCTACCCGAGACTGGTTCGTGAGCTGCTAGCACATGTCCTCCCACGCCCACAACGTCCGCAAACAGAAAGTCTCACTCGAAACCTGTCTCGGGTAGCTTTGCGTAAGTCGGTGTAAACGCACAAAAAGCAGTCTCGGGGCGCCCCGAGACTCCTTACGATTTCGGTGTAACAGGGATCCAAAAATTTGGGTCAGCTTTTTGGAAACCAGTCTCGGGGCGCCCCTAGAGTGGTCTCGGTTAGGTATTTCGGTGTAACAGGGGTCTTAGTAGCTTAGAGGGTTTTAATAGAAGGTGAGACAGTATTTTGAATAGGACCGGTGAGCACCTGTCTGAGTATGCAGTCAGTGGTAATCGGTATTCGTGATATTTTAATATAAAACAAAAGGTGTTTTCCACTAGCGTTACATACCCAAGTGGGAGGTAGGGGGGCAGACTGCCCCCTGACAACTTTTGACATTAAAAATCCCCCCCCCCTTTAAGCGACTTTTGGAGGACTGGGGAAATTCCCCCCCCCCCAAAGTTGACAGCCCTGCATTTAGATTTACCCCTCCCCCCCACAAAATCCTGGATACGCCACTGGTGTTTTCCCAAAGTCGATAGCATTGAGAATCTTTGGCATTTCAAATACAAAAGGTGCCTCCTTGGCACCTGACCAACATATTTGGGAGGTGTATGCTCTGCCTATTTTAAGCCACACCATGGCACCTGCTCTATTGCTTATATGTGAACTCAACTGGTTTGGGCTGTTCTCTAATTGGTTTGTGCCTTGTGAGAGGTATTGGGGTACAAAAGAATAATTGGTTGGCACTTTCCGGAGATGGAGGCTTGCTGGGCTTATGTATTGAATTTGTATTGGAGTATTTAAGGAGCTGTTAAAGAGTGGCTCATGGCCACTTTTTGTTGACCAATTTTTGTTGACCTCTCTTTGTTGACCACTTTTCGTTTGCCACTTTTTGTTTGCCACTATTTGTTTGCAACTTTTTGTTAGCTGTTTGATTTGGTCACATATTGTTTTGCTCTCCACCAGCCTCCGAAGAACTAATATTTGTATACTACTTAATTTAAAAGCCAAATCAATTGGGGGTATTTTAGTTGGAGCATTTTATCATATTATAAAATCTGGGCTTCCACTTTATTTTCTAGTTTCCAAGCATCATTTCTTCATCACCCCTCTATCTGCTTTTTGCCACCATACTATTACAATTGCATCATTTGCAAGACAAAATATAGTTCGTACAACCATTTGGTATCACATTTTTACATGCTTACATTAAGTTAGCTGAAATCTTCTCTGAAAATGAGGACTTCTAACGTTAGACCATTGTTGGTAACTTAATTTTTCTCGGAAACTGATGCAAAAAGTAGCAAAATTTGCAGATCTTTTGTCAATATCTCCATAATTTCTCACCCAATTCAACAAAAAAATATTGTCCCTGGCCTACATGTGTAGGTAATTTTAGCTTCCTGATACAAAAAGGCAATTGTGCTATCAGATTTTCAAAATCTTTTCTAGTTTTTGAGATATTGCCCATTGTGCAAACTTACATCATGCGCGATATGTGGTCACACCACCATACAATTACAAAGTTGACAAAAACCATGAAGACAGACAATGAGACAGAAACAGAACACTAACAACTTAACCCTTTCAGGACAGGAATTATTTAAGGGCTAAATTGATCACATTTTGTTCTTCAAATTGGCAATAATGACATTTTTCTTTTAATGCTACATGGTTCTAATAAAATGTAATGTCTTTCAAAACAACATACATGGTTAGGAACTTTGTCGAAAAGTTGAAAAAGTTGCCAATTTGGATAAAAAGCAATGATTTTGAACCTCTTGATGTGTTGCCAATTTAAGGATTTTAAAGCTTATTCTCCTTTTTAAAATTCCTGACATCAAACGCATTATGGTCATGCAATAAAAATGGACATAGTGTGTGCAGAAAATTTTGCTCTTTCTACTCATGCATCTGGTATATTTTTTAGAGCTCTGGATCAAAAGTTATTGAGCCAAACCACAAAATGTGGTCAATTGTCTTGAAAGGGTTAATAACAGGCATGACAGGAGGCGGTGTGGCGCAATCGGTTAGTCGTCAGGCTCTGAATTAGACCAAAACTAAAGCTTCAGTCTCTCTGTATCATCTGTTGTCCGCTGAGACTACATCTGCCTCCACTAGACCTCCGTACAATACATGTCAGAAATATTAAAGATTTCCCCATAACAGATGGTTATTTCTGTCTAGCTTTGAATATGACTTTCGTCATAAGCGTGCCTGGGGTCGAGTCCAGCGCCTGACCTGACAAAAATGATTGTGCCCCTAGTCCCTACCTTCATGACCTTCTGTTCCCAATGCAGGCTTGGCCTCGGGTTCAGAGGAAAACACAATATCCTTGGACCAGAACGTTAAAGGGTGACTAAAATAGAAAATTAATTGCCCATTTTTTGTAGGAAGGAGTCATCAGGAGCCAAAAAATATCTATCACACACTTTTTTATGCATTCAGTCGTATTTCATAATCATTTGAAAAGTACATTTTTGCTGATTTACACAGTCATAAGCCCCGCCCCTAAAAAACCCATCAAAGTGACATCATGATCACGTGATCTGTGACGTACGAGAAGTAAGTAGAGTCGAATGAAAAATCGGTGTGCGCATCTGCGACTCGGAGTATCTCTCCGTCCTGATTGATTTCAGGACGGTTCTTGGGCGAAATAGCGTCCAGTCTTAAGTGGGGACGGGAAGCCAAACACTGCAGTGTGTCGCCATCCACTTGTTCGTAACTTGATTGAAAAACAAGACGGGGAGAGTGCGAGGACCGTCACAGTCGGTTAACTCTCCCCCGTCCATGCCGTCCGGTTGCTCTCCCATCCCGTTTCGTAAGCTCTATAATGACCAGATGACTGGCTGCACAGCCCTTTGAAGATTACCAAGAGAAGGAGAACAAGAAGAACAGAAGAACAGGCATAGGTCTACAATAACATAACAGTCAACACTAAAAACAGGCAGGCATTCAACTAACTACAGGGAGCTCCAAAGTCCAATGCGTAGCGTTGGAGCTCCCTGACCCTGGGGTTAGCATTCAACACATGACATACATGTAGATCCTAGTAGGACAATTATCATTGATTAACTCCATATCAATAACCATGCCATGACTTACTAAGTTACTTACATGTGCCCAGTCTAATAATCTGCATGCAGATGATGATTATATCTGTCAATAGTCTATGCAATACACGTGTGTTATGTTTACAATTAATTTCTCAAGTCAAGATTTGAAGAGAAAAAAAACAAATGGATGACATAACTTCGTTTTAGGTAAATGAATATAACACTGTACAATTTACTAATATTTTATTCGGAGTTTCTTTCAAGAATTGCTTACAATCTTGTTAATAAATCATTTCATATTGCTAGATTTATAACTGCAGCATTTCTCTTATATGTATTCTGTAAAAAAGTCGAAGAAAAATTAAATCCAACGTTACAACTCACTCAGGATAATTACAAAAACCCCTCTTTTTAAAATTGGAATCGTCCACATCACAAAGGATGAAGAAAATGGCGTCGAATCCCTACGGCCACGGGTCATCACCAATGCCTTCAAACATGCCTCAACAAAGATTTGGACCACATTCTCAACAACCAGGACCAGGAATGAGACAATATCCATCTTCTAACTTTCCTGTAAGTTCAAAATATTATCATTTCATCTCAAAATGTGATATAATTTACCTATAATAACTGGGTGATGTGTGTTTCCTTTTGTTGCAGGACAATAAATTCAGTCCCATTCGTTAGAAACTGTGTTTGTATTCTTAATCTAGAGATCTAGGAGTAGGAAAACAAGCCGTATTCCCGTAGATCTACACGAATGCGCACGAGCCACGTTAAGATTAGCCTCTTGTCGAGGCCCTGGCGCTGTTGAAATCCTTGGCGATATGGAGGCAAAATTATTATGGAGGCAAAAACCGAGGTGCTTGCGCCGAGGGCCTCTTGACACCCGACCTGAATTTCTTTTGTATTTCATTGTTTTGACGAATATTCCAACCAAATTTTGGTCGGTGAAAATCATCCAATAAGCGCGAGCTACCATGACGTAATGTTAAATATTCATGAGTCGACTGCACGCTATTTCTGATCTTACATATTAATTAATCGCAGCCCAAAATGGCGTTCAACGTTTCTTCCACGACGAGTGATGACGATATTTATAAGAGCTTAGAATATGCCGCTAGAATGTTGAAGATTGACAGATTCAAAGATTTGCAAGTTGATGCAATCAAATCTGCACTTAAAGGACAAGATGTTTTTGTGAATCTGCCTACTGGCTATGGAAAAAGTGTTATTTTTCACGCACTACCGCTCTGTGCTGATTACCTCCGTGGGCCAGGGATGGAGAGTGAGACTGCTGCTTCGCGAGGGCCAGGCGGATCCCCCGGGGCCTTGCCGGGCAGTGAAGTTGCTGGTAACTCCTTGGTTACATCATCTTCTAGTCTATCATCTTCACGAAGCATTTTGTTGATTATTTCCCCTTTGGTGTCTCTGATGAGAGACCAGGTGAAGTCGCTCAAGAAACGTGGACTTCAAGCCATCTATCTTGGGGACGCTTCGTCACAAGATGTGACTTTAGAAGGTATAATTTTGAATTTGACTCGGTCAAGATCTAAAAACTAACTGTGTTAGTGTTATTCGTCAACAACACTATACCATGGTTTGTAAGCTAGAGATCGAATTCTTCATAATGTGCTTGTCTGTGAATGTATTTTGAGCAAGAGATTTACGTAATCCCCCCAAAAAAATAATAGACTAGTCCAGAACTGAAGTAAGAAATCCTTGAGATTTCATTGGCCAATTTGCTGGGCGATCGCCGCGGTAATCTAACTATTCACGTTTTCATGCATAATTCAGTAGGAAATCGTGCCTCATGAATATATAATTCAGGTCGGGTGTCAAGAGGCCCTCGGCGCAAGCGCCTCGGTTTTTCTGGCTCGCTTCGCTCGCCACCAGAAATTTTGCCTCCATATCGCCAAGGATTCCAACAGCGCCAGGGCCTCGACAAGAGGCTACGTTAAGATCGGATCATGAGAAATATGAAAAAAATTACAATATATAGCGACAACGATGCGGATTTACTTACTGTTCATGTGTAGCTTTCGCTGTGCGATTAGCATTACAAAATACAAAGATGGCGAGATCGGCACGGAATATGCTGTGGAAAGGTAGACAAGTTTATGGATTGCGACAATGCGAGGCTGCAGTGCAATGCTGAGCTGTTCGACACGGCATGCTAATTTAACTCTGCTCGATCTATATCTTGCAGTATAAACGCATCGCCGCCATGAATTGTATTTTTTTTCTTCATATTTCTCATGATCTGATCGTTGGAGTGGTCAAATGGGTTGGAAGAGAAAGATTTTAGCCAATCCTCCCCTTACCTCGCATATAAAGTGTGAGTGGCCGATCCTGAACATGCTGAAGGTGGTTTGCAGGGTTGACTGTCATTGTCAAAATTTTCTCCAGTTTGCCATTTGGTTCCATTTGTTTCAAAACAGAACAAGATAAGATGAAAATTTAGAGATATCTAACCTCACTATATGCAGTCCAAAAGCTAAGATTTGACAATTATTTTGACCAAAAAAAAAAGCGCTTTTTGCTGGCACCACTGATATATTCCCCGTGTTGTAGCGCCAATTCAAATGTCTCGAAATCACTTACATGTATGTGCTATCGGCAGTCCCAGCGATTGCAAGTGTACAAGGGAATTAGAGTAATTTGTATCGGTGTTACAACACGGCGCCAGCAAAACAAATTAAAAAAAGAAAAAAATAAGTGCCAATTCATCGCTTTCGAATCATGTACATTGTATGGTGAGGTAAAGGATTTTTCTAAATATTTAAGTACAAATTTTCATCTTACATGTATCTTGTACTGTTTTCAAACAAATGGAACCAAACTGGTTAAGATTTTGACTCTGTACCGTAATGTCACCAGTCGTGGAGGGGTTTGACTAAATATTGTTATGGATTAATAATTTTCAGAAAATACCATGATTGTTGAAGAATCACCCACCATTCAATGCCGAAAATGCTTGTGAATAAAATCCACCTAAAACATTGCATCTTGCTTCTACGGCACGAATGCGGGGCTTCTGCTGCTCCAGTGTCGCTGCACATTGTACCAGTGGTGCCACACACTTCGCAAATGATATTGCTAAGGAAGGATTAATCTAAGATAAATCACTCTGCTGTAAAAATATTCACTTAGTACACGGCGCGCTACTAAACCATATGTAGGAAGCTTTGTGGGATTGCGCATGCGCACTGTGTAATGCGCTTGTCGGGCTGTCTACGTCATGATTTGTGTGTTGTAGGAATGGCACGTCACAACTGGAGCATATGCATTCTCGGCAAGACAGCCAACTTTGAACAATAATAATTTATTTCCAAAGTATTTTTTCATGCAAAAGAATTGTCTGGCCAACATCTATGGAACTTAAGCTCTGTTACATCGAAAACAGAAAATATAGTACAAATTATTTATTTTGTTTCAGTCTGCTAAAGAGGAGGTTCTTGTTTTACTAAAAAATTAGCAAGACATAAAAAAGCCCTGTGAATAATTCTCTTTGAAACGAACTTTGCCTGCCATCATTCTTTGCGCGATCAGGGCAGCGAGCGAAACGCCACATGGTTGCTCCTTATTTATTTTGGTACAATATCTGCTAGCTAATCGCATCTGTTCATTTCGCTCCGGAAAGACTAGGTCAGTTGACACAGGGCATTGCAGTAATGAAGCTGTATTACAAGGGTGCGCCACGACTGGTGACATTACGATATATACGTTACTGGAGCGCTATCGCCTTTGGCGTCGGCACATGTGAGAAGTGAGCCATTACATGTCAGATTCTTTTACCTGTAAAAAACACTTGAGCAAAGTTTGGACTCTCCGTCTTATTGTAATCCATGACAACAGTTATTCACAAACATGAAATGACTTGTAATGTTTATATTTTATGCGATGAAACTTGATTGAATGTGGACATTTTGTCAAATTTCTTTTAAGTTTTTTGCCCACAAAAGTTTGTGGTTTTCAATATATGTCATATAGATAAAGAGAGAGGCAAATTTATACATGTATTAATTAATGTTTTGACAATGAACACAAGTAAAGTGGCTTGGATTTGATCAACTTACATACCTTTTGAATCATCAGCCAGACCACCTCAATACATACACCAACATGTATGTTATGTATTAGCACATTGTTCAAAGCAAAGCAATTTTTCTTGTGATTCAAGTATCATATTCTTTTCAAAGGAGAATGAAACCCCCCAAATAAATGCATTTTAATAGAAGCAGAAAAATCAAAGGAGCATATCAGTGAAAGGTTGAAGAAAAGCAGACAATTAATAAAAAAGATATGAATATTTGAAGTCCTAAAATCGCTAAATGAATGGAGATCTGAAATTGGCAATGTCCTCATAGACTAAAGAGAAGCTGTGATGTAAATGTGATTTTTATGAAGCCATAGCAGGAAATTTTATTTTCTGTGATTATCAGTGGAACAAGTTCATTGACAGTTGTGTGAGTGTACAATATGTAAGCAGATGGCAAATCCAGAGGGGGGTGCAGACGATGTGCAACCCATTTTGGGGCAGCTCGCATAGTGTTTGTATATACATGGGTTTGCAACCGTTTGCTACTTTGCTTGCACCCTTGCCCTTTCAAAATCTTGGATCTGCAACTGTAAGAAGAAGTACATGAGCAGAAGTGCTTACTGAAGCATTCATCTATTCTACATGTAGGTTTATGTTGATAAGAATTAAGAATTTTTGCAGATACATCTAGCGACCAGGGGAAAAGTACTGCCTCATTGTCGAAGCATTACAATTCGAATGGTATCTGCAGTAAAAATGTTGAGACTTTTACACCAAAACTCTAAACTCTTTTGTGTTTGAGGACAAGTCATGTCCCCCAGCATAACTCCATTATGACTGTTTTCCATCTAGGCCTTTTTTACCCTTGCCCTCCAAGTTTGCAATTTTATTGATGTTCTGGGTTCTGGGTGAGAATTAACAGATTTTTTGGTGATGAAATTTCAATTTCGTAGTTGCAAGAAAAGAGATGTGTTACAAAAGAATTGTGAGATTTTCTCATCACAAGTACCTAGAATTTAGTGCAATACACTGGTATGTAACTCAAGATTGCATTGCGAATGATACAAGATTACAAGTACAACTGTATGTGTTGAGGTGAAATTTTGTCATTTTGCAGCTACATGCTACTTGTGTTTATAGTGTGTTTACCTTTAGTAAGAGAGTGATTTCAACATGTAAACTTGCAATATCTTTTAACAGAGGTAATATTTCCATCTGATTTCTTTATGATTCCAGCCTAGTCCCGTAATGTCAAGGTTGATATTCAACTAATTCAGTTAAACCTGATACTTGGTCTAAAGTCAGGTTTGACAAAAGGAAAACTTGGTAGGCCCAGTGTTGGGTTCACATTTTAGCAGAATATGGGCTAATGAGCATAATAAATCTAAGAGATTGGTCCCTGTTAAAAATTATTAAGTAAAGCAAACTACACACTTCATGATACATGTAAGGACAACTCTTGCACATTATAGAATATTGTCTTTGATAATGAATATAGTAAGCCAGGCAGAAGTGTTCTCTCTCTCTCTCTCTCTCTCTCTCTCTCTTTCTCTTTCTCTTTCTCTGTCTGTCTCTCTCCCTCTCTTTGTCTCACTGTTCTGTCTCTCTTGTCCTCATGACTTGATTTCTATTTTTTCTTCACCTATCACTTTAAGGCATTCTCTATATTTCACACATTATCCATGTTTATTTGATCCTTGAGAAAGAAAAGAGTATAAACAGAAAAGGAAAAACTGAAGAGAGAGAAGGAGGGGGGGGGGGGGGGGAGAGAAAGAGAGAGAGAGAAGGAGGGGGGGGGGGGGGGGGAGAGAAAGAGAGAGAGAGAAAGAGCAAGTATGAAATACTTGAATGATAAAAGGGGATTGTATGAGTACATCAGAGAGAGGGAGAGAGAGAGAGAGAGAGAGAGAAGAAAAGTCAACCCACCCTTCAAAAATACACAATATAATACATTGCTTTATTTTTTTTATCTTTCCATTTTCACATAATTTATTATTATTGTTATGAACACATTAAAATATGCATGATTGTTACAATTATTTCAGCAGGAATGTCAATTTTACATACAAAGAAAATATATATGTTTTTCTTTCAAATCTTTCAAAGACAGGAGGGTTATATTGTTCCTTCCTTTCTTCCCCAGTGCACATGTTAATATTTATAAGGTAGCAAGCATTTATCAAGAAAATTTATGAATTGATATGCAGTTAGACGTAATAAAAATATGTGATTTCTTCCCCCTTACTCTTTGCCCCTATTGAAACACAAAGGAGAACACTAAAACTGCAACGACAACAGCTCCAAGCTCGTCCCATTCAACTGCCGGAACGTCTACGAGCAAACAGGTACCGAAAATCCCTGCGTGCATAGCCTCTTCAAAAGAAGCCCACAAATTTACCCCTGTATGTCCGCAGCTGTATGTACGCATCCCAAAAGTGCATTTGTGCATGCGCTGTTGCTCATTTCTACAAATCAAATTTGTGTTCTGTTTTTATCTCTTCCTAATGCAGTGGCATGTTTCACCGAATGATGAATGGCCATTGGCACAAGACAAGCTGTGTATTTGATCTGTGATGCAGTAGAAATAGTTTGTCAGAAAAAACTTTCAAATCCCACACACCTGCTTTTTTCAGTTTGTTATCCTAGCCCACTTTCTCCTCTAGCAAAGTTTTTTGTTGCCAAAAATGCCCCCAAATTACAATGATGCACCAATAATGTCTATTCATATAAATTGTACTTGTACAGTGTGCATTCTTGTAGTTTGAATGCGAACACAATAATTGTGTTCTAACCTGTTCCTTAATGTGCCAAACCTTTTTAACTTTTAATGTGTGGTGTAAACATGCCCTTAGGAGTGCATTGATAACATGCACTTTGTCTTAGACAGTTCTTTGGACATGTAATACAACATTGCTTGTAGTATAAAATAGTTAAAACTTCCTTATCTTGTATTTTGACAGGATAAGTATCATTGTTTTCAAAGCATATCCTAGGGACCTCTGGGTGCTTCATATTTTGACAGCACACTGTACAGTAATTATCAAGACAATATTTTGTACTTTCGGGAAGTAAATGCACATCAGTTACTAGAGTATTTTAGTCACCTCAAAATTTCCTCATCCATTAAGAGTATTTATATTTGAAATTGTAATTTCATGATTTCAAAACTTAGAAAGTGATCCTTCTCCAAGGTGTTTGTACACATCAGTTAAACAATGTTGCATAGCCACGAAATTTGTTCAAGGCAGCAATTTATGCCATTATACACCATAATTGTTATGAATGCTTGTCTGGCCACATCAATAATTTACAATTTTTTTGAGGATTACGAGCAATAATTATACATGTGAAGGATGTAACAATTTGAAATTATTTAATTGCAAGCTAAGTTTTCATGTGACATCGGAAATGTCTGAACATAAATTTCTACATGTACATTATGCAATGACCCCATTCCCAAAGATTCATCCCTCCGATTTTCTTAAAAAGTGAATTGTACTATCATTTATTATACTACAAGTAATTATATACAAACCAAACAGGGATGGTAAGATTATGTTAAATATAATTCAAATGCTATGTACAGTGCAGCAAGACTTAAACTTAGAAGAATACTTCTAAAGAGAATGTAACTCCAGCTTGGAAGGTTCTTCTCCATATGTAATGTGCATCCTCTCTTAAGCTTTCTTTATTTCAGCTGCAAAAACAAAATCCTTTTAATAGTGCATTTGATTGTACATGTCTGCAGCCATTGTAGTATACTGAAGTAATCAGAATTTTCAACAAACTAAGAATTATTATGCTACATGTATCACAGAGCTGTTGTCTCCACAGCTAATGTATGTTATCTTCTTTTTTACAGGTACATATAATGTATTTTGCAACATACTGTTAGAGTATTTTGATATTTACATTCATGCTATACATTTGTACATATACATGTATACAGGTAGTACCAGTACATATTGCAAGGCAAGATATACAGATATTTCATTTACATTTACATTATATAAAGCAATAAATAGATTATTATGATCATAATTATCATCGGGAAGCATGACCTTTCATGCAGGCATGAAAAGAAAAAGGTAAATTTTGTGCGAGTTTGTCAGCACTTGCATTAATTTTCTCAAAGAATGCAAATAGAGTGCAAGACAGAGAGGCAATGACACATTTATGACCACAATGATATGATCTCATACAGTACTTGAATACATAGTTTGACTTTTGAATTGGCACTCTGTACAACCATTATTTCCATGATCCTTATGATCTCTATGAATACGCTATACGTCATGGACTATTGAAAGCATCAATGCTTAGCAATATATTTTTTTCATTTTCCTTAGTGCCAAATATTAAGCAAATCTCCCTGTTGCAGAAAACCAACAAGACAACTTAGATACAGGCTGATGGTATTACACACATTACATGTATCTTCATAACGAGGGCGTGCTATCTCGTCGCGTAACCACTATATCGTACTGCTTTGGGACCAAATCAAAGTGGACCTCTGGTTCCAGAGTGGGCTGTTGCGCCCCCTCTCTGCTGGGCACGGCAATGTTCAATTGCTGGAGCAGGCAGGCAGAGAGGATGATGATCTCTGACTTGCCAATATTCTTTCCCAGACATGCCCTCCTTCCGGTAGAGAAGGGCATGAAGTGAGGGAAGTCCTTCATGTTTCGGAGCTGGCCGTTGTCATCAAGGAAACGCTCGGGGCAGAACTGATCAGGGTTTTCCCATGTAGTTTCATCATGGTTGATTGCCCAGAAGTTAGCCAAAACTTGTGTACCTGAAGAAGGAGATAGAATGAAATCTGTCATTATTTAGCTGCATTAGTTTGGAAGATCATTAAAAACTCATCGAAGTATCCACCTTTATTACATAAGAGCAAGGCACAAGTTGTTTTGGCATCATCTGCCAAGATCCAGAATGGTTTTAACCAATACTCATTTACATGTACATTCAATAAATAGGTTATTGATGTGGCGAACAAAAATGTTTTATACAGAGGAAATTACATGTATGTCTAGAGGAGGTAAAGCCTTTTGATCATATTCCATGCAGTTAGATGAAGAATTAAGGGCCTGAGAGGATATGGTTACGGTACAAGGAAAGGAAGATGGAACTTACCGGCAGGGATGTGGTAGCCATTAAGGGTTGTGTCACAGACAGCAGCATGGGGAACACCAAGTAGAGAAAGACAACTGAAGCGAAGTGTCTCGTAGAAAGTAGCACCTGTATTTAAAAAATCAAACAAGGTTGAGAGGGATATTAGCAATTTAGAAATTTTAATTTTGTTATGAAGTCTATGCAGAATGTACTTTAGCAAACTTTCTTATGACTTTGGTCAAACTTAATCTCCTTATTGTAAATGCCCTTTCTCTTTGATTTTCAAATAAAAAGTTTTTAAATAGAAATTTGATGCTTTGGTTTTTGGCTATTGGTATGCAAGGAAGCATGATATGAGAAGTGATTTTAATGATGGCATTATTTACTTGAACTTCTCAAAGTTTTCTGTATTATTCTAAAAGACTGTTTTTTATTATAAAGCTAATTGTTTATGTTGTAGCAAATTTTAATTCAAAAGATAAAAGGAGAATGATGATAATTCAAATATTCCCAGGGTAGTGTTTCGTCAAGCGTTTGTCAGTGATTTTTACTGACAAAGTTGCTCTCAGCCAATCAGATGCAAGGATTTCAGTAGCTTATATCAGTTGTCGGTAAAAATCACTGACAAAACACTTGATGAAACGCTCCCCAGGTTACCATTGAATTCAGTACCAAGAGGGTTAACCTGTTGACTTTTGAATTTTCTTATTCCCAATAGACTAAATACAGGAACCACCTGGTTCCATAAGCAATGAGTTAACAGAGTGAGGCTTAATGACTTACAGAGATAGGGCAGTGTCTGTTCATCTTCCAGGCATGGGGTTCGGTCACCAATGACTCGGTCGATCTCCTCTTGAACTCTCTTCTGCACTTCTGGGAAGACGGCCATGTAGAGAAGGACCCAAAGTAAGGCATTGAGGATTGTGTCTGTCCCTGAAGGATTCAAGTAAGAAAATAGATTTGCAAAATAATTACAAATTCTTGTAACATTGTCCTTGAGGCCTGAGGAAGGTATCAAACAGATGTTAATGTTCATATAAATCAGTATTAAAGATTTAATCATCTCCACATAAATATAAAAAAAAGATTTAATCATCTCAAGACTACAGTGGATTTGATTGTTATAATACTTTTATCTATGGAAAAATAGCAGAGTACATGTAGGTTTGAGAGCTCAAGAGAATGATCAGGAGTATCCAGAATGCTCTCCACTCACACTTTCTTCTTCCAATCTGGTGTTTGATTGATGCATGTAGCATGCAAGAAAAGAATGCTATTTTCTTGGAATGCGTTGATTTCCCCCACTCTTCCGTAAAGATCGATTGTGTCATTATTTCACTCTCATCAAAGAGTGCGCATACCCTTTTGGGAAACATTTGAGCTTGGTTTTGCGGATCACGTTTTTAGTAGATTTGGGGAAATATTTTGTGTATTTTTTCCAACGAGGTAGAGTGGTCGAGACAGAGGGCAGTGATAATTGTGTCAAGCTCTGGAGGGGGTGGAATGAGAAGGTAAAGAATTGGGGTAAATGGAGTAGATATTTATAGAGACGGTTCGCTACCCTCTCCCTCTAGCCATTTGCGCCAGACGTTCTGTGCCCAAGCAATTTGTGAGGCTAATCCCACCCTCAAGTCTGGCTGCTGTTTTCGCAAGGTCTCCAAACCCAGGACTAGGCGCAGAAAAGAAAGTGTTTGTTTTGCGGCTTTGAAAGATTGATTTAATGGTTCAGGAGTTAGAAATTTCAAGTGCATTCAGAGAGTGATCTTTTTGGGTCAATGTTAAATTTTGGTACTTTTAGATTCTGAACCATTGCAATTCTTTTTTTTTTATACCAGAGAATTATTAAAAAATTAAATAATTCATTAAATGATATTACACAATTCATTCCCCTCCCCCCTAAAAAAAAAAAAAAAATATAGAAATGATGTTTGTTGATTAAAAAAAAAGAAGAAGATATATTTAAAAGGAATGCAAAGAAAGCTTAAATTCTAGAAATTCTACATTCACAATTTTCACATCCATGTAAACAAATTTAGTGTTGAGAAAAAAGATGTATTATGTCACAACTATTATTTTTCATTTTGTTTTTGAGGCTCTTTTGCTCGAGGCTACTCTATGCTACATGTGTGTGAAAATAATATATATTTCCGCCTTTCCATTTCTCAGAATTTTTCTTCTAAGGAAAATCACTTTCTTTGACATGAATCCGTTTATTTATCATGGTTCCTCTTGAATGTTATAGTTAGCTTTATTTCTCCTATTAAAATTTGTGCTCAAATTTTCTGACATGGAGCAAACTTGTTGATTCAGAAGTTCTGATGATGATGACTTCCTCAGTATTTTTAAGGGCACTTTTGAAATAACCAGAGGCACACTGGCTAATCCAAGCAATTACAGAAAATGGTTACAAAAATAATCATGCCACGCAGAGAAGAGGGATCAAGTTCACATTACGCAGTCAGTGCACTTGTCATGGCGGGAAAGACGACTCGAAAAACATCGTTGCCCCTCTTTGGTTGCAATATTTCTTTTTCTTTTTCCAGATTGTATCAGTTTGTGTTCGATGCACTGAGAAAGTTCGTACCAAGGTCAATGATCCCTGGTATTTCGGAATAGCTATGCAAGTTGGCAAATTTCAGCTTGAGCTTTTTCCCCCCTACATATTTAAAGTGATTCTTAGGATGTTTAAATGCTTTTTCTAAACTGTTATTCATATTTGTTTCTTAATACAATTTCTTTCGAAATTAATAGAATTGGAATCGCAACTCTTAAATATGATCTTTAGAATCTAAAAAAATGTTATTTGAATTAATTGGGTTTTTAAGACATTTATGATGTGAGTATGATTCCTATCTCATTCATAAAAAGCCCATGATAATACCCACGAAATGTACAATGTGTATCTAAATGTATATGGATTAAAACACCCCCCCCAAAAAAAAAAACAAAACAAAACAAAACAAAACAAAAAAAAAAAAAAAAAAAAAAACAAAAAAAAAACAAAAAAAAAAACAAAAACAAAAAAAACAACAAAACAAAACAGCAAAAACCCAAAAACAAAAAATGGCAAGAAATAGACAATGAAATAATAAAAAAAGAATTAATATAGATGAATTTATTATATTTTTTGAATGGTGACCAAAATTAAGAGAGACTAACCTGCAAAGAAGATGGTCCAGATGTTGGTAATTATATGCAATGGTGAGAGTAGTCTTAAGGTTTCCATGTCACCCGCTTCTTCTGCATCTTGTGAGACCTTGATGAGGGCATCTACCATGTCTCGGATCTCTCCTTCCATGTACGTCTCCTTGTGTTCCTCATAGAACCTGAGCAGCATGTTGTCCCTTTTGTCCCTGGCATCAGCCAAGTCCTTCATCCAGGGGTTGGGGTACCGCTGGAGCCAGGGGATGAGGTTGACAGGATGGACAGGAGACACGCCCTTCATGATGCGGGATGAGTAGTCGAAGATCTCCTGGAGTTCTGCTTCTCCCTTCTGGTAGCGTTTCCCGAAAGCGATGTTGTGCAGGATGTTGAGAGACACCAGGTTGAGGTCTTCCCGGGGGTTGAAGGCATTCCCATTGTAGGACTCAAATTGCTTGATGAGATCCATCGCTTCCTCGACCAGTTTGTCACCCAGGCTGGTGTAGGTGACCGCTTGGAAGGCATGCTTCATGAGCTTGGTGTGAATGCGGAAGTCATGCTTCTTCTGGCATGCCATGAACCCCTTGCTGACGAAGAACTCGATTGAAAAGACGCTTGGGCGATTGGTGAAGTTGGGTCCGTTGTACGCGGTCTTGACCGTCTGAGCGTCATTGAGGACCACCACCCGCTGGCGGCCCAGCTTGATGCTGAAGACATTGCCAAACTTTGCAGCCATGTCTGTCAGAGAGAGGTGCAGTGCTTTTGATTTGAGTTGGAAAACATTGCCAATAAATGGAAGAGATGTGGGGCCCAGAGGAACCTTGTTGATGTTAAAGTCCATCCACTCCTGGCAGTAGTAGATGATGATGCTGACAACAATCATCAGAGGAATTAGAATAGGGGCCATGCTCCCATGAGGTATTGAAACTGGCTGAAGAGCTGCTGTCTTAATGCTGAGCCTGTATCAAGAAGTGGACAGGGAAAGACATATAACTAATGTTAAATTATAGAACTGTTGAAAATTGAAGATTCCTTGTGTGATTGGAATAAGTATTTGCTTAGAATTATGAATCATTTTTTACTCACCAAATGGGTTCTGATGTGACCCAATAATTTTCATACATGAGTATCACAAGAGTTCATAGCCACTGCCAAAGTTTCAAGCCACAGAAATGCACCACCCAGATTCCAAAAAGATTTACAAATGATCCTTTGACAATACTCCACTGCATTATATGTATTCCTTGGAAGGGAGAAGTGCATTTACACCAGACACGTGAAGCTGGTGAATTTTTGTTGAAACGTTTTCTCCTTCATCAAACTCCAGACATTTTCAACTTTGACCTTTGTTGACAAAGTCTTGTTCATGCCATTTTTCCCCAAACATAATCCTTTTCAGCTTGGTGCAAAACTCATTAAAAAAACATCACTTTCCAGGTTATAGGTGGTATGTTGGTATTTGAGAAGCAGGATTTAATGCCAGAATGATGAGAATTCCTTATGATCCAATATCCTTAATTCCAATACAGTTATAAGGAAATAAATAGGAGAGAAATGCTTTGAAGTCATGGCTTCTGCTTTGCGAGAATCCCCCTCACTCGGTCACTGTCTATACTTTATGGGAAACCTCAAGCTGATCATTTGTTTTTTGTTGTACCTTTGATTCATTCATTCAACAATATCTTCTCCAGCTTGAATATAAATCTAGATGTATAGTTTTACCTGTAATGCGAACTTGACATTCCAACCTCGACAGATATCCCTCCCCCATTCCTGCAGTAGGTTCATTTAAAGTCTTTAGCAGCCCAGCCTGTCAATCAACCTTCCTCACTACCTGATTGGTCAATAGCCTACCCTACAAGGACGCCCACTTTCATTCATTATTTTCAGCAAGGTCAAAGAACATTTGAAGCAAGCTGATTGGCTAGGATTTTATCCCCGCCCACTTTCTCTGTGTGTTCAACACACACTGCATAATGTGTTCAGTGTATCCCTGGTGTATCTATGTCTGTATGACTTATGAGTGAGAGTGGAAGCATTAGCTCCGCCTTTGTTTTATGAATTTGGCATTGAAAGTGATCATGGAATTGGATTCAAGCCAGCAGCTGTGTTTCTTTCAGTAGTAAAATTTGACAGGTACATGTATGCAACATGTAGTTGTGAGCATTGGATGTCTTTTCAGTAAACAGTGAATAAAAATATATATACATGTATGTGAAATACTATTTCTTGGTTTTGCGATATTATATTGAAATACGAAGATTCTCCAAATATCCGAAAATGTACCACGTCCTGTGTTTTACATCGTGGAAAATGTATAACAACCTAAGTTTCATCTTGCAATTTCATAATTCCAACATATTTCTATTGTTGTTGATTTGTTTAAAGTGTATGATAATATCCTGTGATGACAGATATGATAAAATTTGAAGGAATTTTCACCCAATCTGACCTTCTTTTTTTTTTTTTTTTTTTTTCAAGCAAAGTACAGCTTCTAAAAATCTTGAAGCCTCTTTTGGGTACACAGAATTGATCACTTCCAGATTATTTTTAGGTTTGGGTGAAGAGAGTCATAGCTTTATCAAATATCTTGTTATGAAATCATATATTCCCCAAGAGGAAAGTCCGTGTGGCCAAAAATTATCTTTGACCAAAAATAGTTTGACTTTTTTTTCAAACTGTTGCATTTGTTTTGGTTGACCGGTGCTTGTACTGATTTTAGAGTGTCGTGGTTTGTCATTGTTTTGACTGAATTCCTGAGGCCAAGTTCATTTCCCATGGTTATCCGTTTGTATGGTTGACCGTGGCTTGCAAAGTATTTACAGATTTTTTTTTTAATAAGGGATTTCCCCCCTATCCAGACTTCTCATTTGATATTCGTAAATCAATGTTCTAATTCATTATGATAAGTCATAATTGGTAGAAAATTAAAAAGAGTGATAAATACAAATATATAATAAATTGTATTAATAGCTACAAATCATTATCACATACATGTATTGTTTATGTAGTATATGCAGTACTTAGTAATATACCCATTCATATCTGACAAATTTATGGAGTGCATTATTTATTCCCCATCTCTTCCAATATGATGTTATACAATTTATACAACTGAAATTTGTAAATATGTTACAGGTTTGAAAGATATACATTATACACATACTTAAAGATGTCATTTCAATGAAGTCCATTTGTACATTATTTCTCATCCTGAATTATTACCCTACCCACCTGTCCTTTTTCTATCTTTCTCTCTTGCTCTTTTCTCTTTTTCTCTCTCCCTGGGTCACACGCAAGCTACAACTTCCACCCTTACCCCCCTGAGGGGCTCCACTTGACCACTGGTCAGAGAGTGAGAGTGACCGTGACGTCATAATTGGCGACATTGAACTCCGGAGGCGAGTCTACTAGCTTGCAACCTCCATGCCAGAGCCAGTCAAAACAATTTACATAACCATTTGGCCTGTCGATTTATGACCTATTGATTTGGCCAATTGTCAACTGGACGGATCTGTGCAAGTTCAGTGATCATATCAGACATCCTCTTCGGAGATTAGTTGGTCCATATAACAATGACCTTTACGAGTGAATAAATTTCCCTTGATTGACACAAAGTACGTAAAATTATTGATTTTGATGAAATTTCATGGGAATACTTCAATATCTGATTTCTGAAGTGTTTAATCAAAGTTTTTATTCTCTTTGCCTGTACATACACAAAATATATAGTTTGATCATAATACAAATTTGATAGATAAAGCAGTTAATGCATAGTAATATCAATATAAGGAAAATTATGCAAAGCTATAAAAAAATATTAAATTCTGTCAAAACATTTAAAGAAAATTTGGAGATTTATGTAAAGTCATTTTTTTTTCTTCAAAATTCAAAAACATGCAAACACATTATGAATTAATGTAAAATGATAAAACTTCATTTTATGCAATTGAAAATAACTTGTTACAACTTCAAAAAGAGCTTCAGTGGCTGAGTGATTATTAGTATGCATTTTGGAATTTTATGAAAGAATTAGAATGACAAGACATTGTGAAAAGAAAGAAAGAAAACAATTAAGCGTAGTATAATGTTTACTAAAACTGTTTTTAAAAAGTTTCAAAGTACTTACATATCATAGAGATTGAGAGTGAGGTTCTCATAGCTGTGTCCATATGGAAGAATAACTGATGTGGGATGAAGCAGTAGAAGCTGTGATGCGGAATCCATCCTTGATTAGTGAAAGTGCTCCAGAGTTGACCAATATAGTATCCTAAAACTGAATGAAGTCTCCACCACATCTCCAAACTCTTTTATATCTTTTTTTACTCCTGATATTTTTTTCCCTGCCATCCTAACTATTTGGCACAACCACCAGTGATGTCCTCCAAAAAATCATCCATGCGACACCTTAGTGGGAGGAGCTTACAGTGATATAAAAAGTTGCCTTCATTAGCAACTGTTGCCTCTCTCACTCGCTCTTCCTCTCTTTTCCTCTCTTTTCCTCTCTGTCCTAATCTCTCCCGCTCTCTTGCTCTTAGTTTGTTACTTCCAGTGGTTAATCTAGTTTGTTATCTGAGAGAGGAAGTACTACGGAAGTAGGCTGAGCATATGTTGTGTTACAGGCGGAGGGATAGGATTTGGGATTCCCTTGGAGGAACGTTAACCTAGAACGTTGATCAACGGCTGGCTTCTGCTACAGGTGTTGGGAGTCACTGCTGTCACTGATGGCAAGGGAGAGACTGAGGAGAGGAGGAGGGTCCTTGGTGTGTGAGAAAAAAAAATTGTGAAATTATTACGATTATTATGATAGTAAATATTCATTTGGGATAATGTAGCACCCAAACAGATGTGCATTTATTACCTGTTGATGAAAGCCCTAAGGAAAATAGTTGATTAAGGGTACAGAAAACAGAAAAGTATAAGCGGTGATAGAAATATATATTATTAGATCTACAATGTAGAGTGAGAATATTGCATTCATGATTGAACATTGAACATTGGAGATACTTATATGATTTTAATTAATGATTAATTTGATTTTTACCTGATGCTCGTAAAGACCATCTTTTATATTTTAAATTCCACTTGCTGCATTTGTACTATTTCCAAGTGTTACTGTACATGTAGAAGGTATCAATTGCAAATGAAAGTTTTCCTTCAGAATATCCCCACTGAAATCCAGAAATATTTCTGCATATTTTCTAACTTCAACAGATTAGATATCATAGCAGGCCCTTATGTGGGGTTAGATTTGCAAGCAGTGCCATCAGGTTGACAAACAAAGGGCAATCCAACCTTGGTAATAAGATGATTTGTGTGAAAGCAGAAAAATAAGGAAAACAGGATGGTGAAAGTTTGATAGAAATTGGACAAGGACTAAGAAAGTTATTGTTGTTTGAAAAATGAAATGACTACATCTATGCGAATCTCAAATTGGCAATTTGGTGAGTTGATTGTGACATTTTTGTGGACAACTCTCCCATTTGTCGTACACAGAAATATCATTAATTTGCGGTTTTCTTCGAGGCACTTTTACTCCGGGGTAGTACTCAAAAATTGGAGATAGCATATTGTTAGAGGTCCTCATGAAAGAAAGAGATCATACTGAGTAATACATTTTGAAAAAAATGACATTTTAGTCATTTTGTGTGTTGGAGCAAATGTGGGAGTTGTCCACAGCTACATCACAGTAACATTACCTATTCGGCCAATTTGAAATTCCCATATGTGTAGTGATTCCAACTTTCAAAAATTCATAACTTTCTTATTGCCTGTCCGATTTCGTTTAAACTTTCACCAATCTGTTTCTCTGATTTTTCCTCTTTCTTTCAAAGCAACTTTCTATTAAGGTTGGATTTCCCTTTAAGATCAGTGCTGATCTTAATTGTGGCTGATATAAATTGCTTACCGGTATTGGAATTATGATACTGAAAATAACAGTACCAATTGAATTTGAATTATATTAAACTATTTTAATCATGATAATTTTGAAGAAAAAATAAAAAGATAAAAAAATTGCTGATGAGAATTGTGATATCTTGTCTGGTGTTAAACTTGTACCCGCCACAACAGGATGGCATAATCAAATCAGAGATTTGAATAGTGAGATTTAAAAAAAAATCACTGATCTGAATCATGAATTTTTAAAAATGTATTTTCTTAATGATTTGATTTAAATCACAATTAAAAATAAGGGCATAAAGATAAAAGGGAGGTCGCACAGACAATACAGAGTATATGGAATTGAGAGTATAGTAAAAAGAAGATTGGGGCAAAATAGGATTGAGAAAGAAAATGTAATGAGAATTTATAGACCAAAAAATGAAGAGATACTGTTTTAGTCCAAACATCTTGGTACAACATTCAAATTCGTGGGCAGAATTTTTTCACCCAGGGGATAAGGATATAAAAGTCGGGTTCTCACAAGCTAAACTTTTAAGTTTCGCTTGTTGTAAGTTTGCTTGTACAATGTAGAGAACCACAAGCGAGCTTGCAGTTAATGCCAAAACCACGAGCAGCAGGGGTCCTTAACCTCTGTCGTAGTTATCGACTGTGTGGACAGAAAACTCAAGTTTAGCAAACTCGTTAACGATAACCTCTCTGGTCATATTAAACGACTAATCGCTCGACTTGTAATATCAAAACAACAAGCATTGTTGTTTCGGGCCAGTGTGAACCCTCCTTGTTGTTTTGTTAACTTAAAGTTTCAAAATCACAAGTCCCATATGATTGTACTGTAGCTAAAGAAAACATATTTTCCATTTGATGTTAGTCTAGGCCTAGTCTTCAAGCACAGACTCTAATTTGACACTCCACCTACAACTGTACAGCCTACAGGGCATATTTTTACAGTTCAGTTTCTGTTGTACACTTTATGTATGCTGCGATATATATACTTTGGTAACCATTGCTCCTGGCTGTATTTCATCAAAGATATAGGATTAGGCCTGTTATTAGGATTGGACAATATTTTAGGTTAGGTTTAGGGTCATAGTTAGGGTTAGTATTTAGTCTAGGGTTGAAATTCATTTATTAACACGATAAAAACTACTTTCGAAAAATAAACTCAAGGGCAATTTCAATGGCCTATTGTACTGCCCGTAGAAATCTTGTTCGGATTACGTAATACGCCATTGTAATGTTCGCACATTTCTAAAGGTGATAGACAGGGCTATTGAAAATGTCTTGAGTTGATTTTTCGGAAGTAGTTTTTATCGTGTTTATTTTAGGATATTGACAACTGAGCATGTGTTGTACAAGCATTTCATGACTGAAATGGGTTTGTACCTGCAGACTAGACTTATCCTAGGCCCACCTGTGGTACGATGAACTTGGAGGTCTGGAATTCTGTCTGGCCCAGCATAGGGTATTGCATAGGGTATTACAGAGGCCTGTCAATGTGGCAGGCCTGCGCTAGGTATGGTCTGTCTTCCAGAACTTTTGACCGTCAGGACAATTAGTGACGTCACATGATGACTGGTAGTTGAATGAATTCATGCATCATATACATGTACATGTACAACCAGCCATATGTAATCTGAAGAATTCAGTCTCTGAAATAAAAGATATATAAATCATTGGAACTTGCTTTCATGAATGATTAGGTCCAGTTTAATGGCTATTTGGACATCCTCGAAACTGGTGATAACTCTAAAAAATAATAACAGTGAAAAATCATAATTTATGGAGAGAGAAGGAAAGGTTTGTTCAAAAAGTTCATTTAACTTTTTTTCTTATCCAGAGCAGAGTGCAGATGGTGCTATGTAGTACACCTACCTGCAGATCAGAGATTTTTTTTCCAAAAGATATTTCTGATGTATGAAAGTATTGTAAATATTTCATACCCCTTGTTACTCTGTTGATGAAGTTAATATAGATTGATGAATGAATGCATCTCTCTGCCTCTCTCCCCGTCTTTCTTTCTTTCTCTTCTTCCCCTTCTCTCCTTCTCTCTCATTCTCTCTTTCTCTCTCACTATTTTAACCTTCTCTCTCCTGCACTTTACTTTTTCTCTTTCTCTCTTCCCTTTTCTCTTCCAGTTTTGTTTATCGTATAATCCCCGGACATCCTTTCATAGTGGCAAGGACGTTCACATTTTAGTACAGGCTCTATGAGAGGTCATGTTCAAATAATTGATAGGTTATTTTAAAGAGCCATGTCAATGTTCCAAGCTCTGTGCAGTTTTTGTGCTGTTGGTTTAAATCCTGGAGATCTAGATATTTTGTAAGATTGCAACCTAATTAGCTCTTTCATAGAGAGTTCGCTTGGATGAAAGCAGAAAAATCAGAGAAACATATTGGTGAAAGTTTGAGAACAATCGGATGAAAGAAAAAGAAGTTACAAATTTTTGAAAGTTGAGATCACTAATGAAATGGAGATTGGCAATGAGATCATAATGTGTGATGTCATACATGGAGAACTTTCACATTTGTTTTGTACATAAATTACTCAAGGTATCCCTTTTCTCAACTCGCATGATGAAACAGACATTTTTTTTTCATGGTGTTACATCAGGGACAAAAAGTCTATTATTTCATTGAAATTGAAAATAGGAGTAGTTTGAATAATTTTTGTGCAATCCAAATTGGGGAGCTGTCGATGACATTACACATAAAGACTGCATTTCCAATTTATTAGAGATTCCCCATATCATTAGTGATCTCAGCTTTCAAACAACCATTACTTTCTTATTTTAATTCTTTGTCCAATTGTCCTCAAACTTCTGCTCGTCTGTTTTTTCTTCTTCTACATGTACTCATCCACGTTCCCATGAAGGGTTTTCCATGAGGGGTGGAGATATCCCTTTAAACTATATGTACAGATACAGGCATATTACAGTTCTATTATTAGAGGGTGATACCCCCTCCTTTAGTAACAGAATCTTTTTCTTTCCAGTTGCCTAATATGCATGATGACATTGAACCATCTAAGGAGGGTTGAAATATGATGCTCTTGACTAATATTGTTGAGGCCAAGGACTTTTTAATCACTCTTGGGTCATAAACACCTGCTTTCGTCCTGACATTTTCATATTTTGGGTTGAGTCCTGACCGAGTCTGGAGCAAGAACTACAGACTCTATCTGCACCTACATATGTAGTAAAATCTTGCTTATCATCAATCTGAATATTAAAGGGAAATCCAACCTTAATAGCAAGTTGCTTTGAAAGGAAGAGGAAAAATCAGAGAAGCAGATTGGTGAAAGTTTGAATGAAATCGGACAAGCATTAAGAAAGTTATGAATTTTTGAAAGTTGTAATCACTACGCATATGGAAATTTCAAATTGGCCGAATAGGTAATGTCACTGTGATGTAGCTGTGGACAACTCCCCCATTCGCTCCAACACACAAAATGACTAAAATGTCACTTTTTTCAAAATGCACTACTTGGTAGGATCTTTTCGTTCATGAGGACCTATAACAATATGCTATCTCCAATATATTTTGAGTACTGCCCCAGGGGTAAAAGCGCCTCGAAGAAAACTGCAAATTAATGACATTTTTGTGTACGACAAATGGGTGAGTTGTCCACAAAAATGTCACAATTGACTCACCAAATTGACAATTTGAGATTCACATAGATGTAGTGATCTCATTTTTCAAACATCCTTAACTTTTTTAGTCCTTGTCCGATTTCTTTCAAACTTTCACCATCCTGTTTTTCTTATTTTTCTGCTTTCACACAAATCATCTCATTACCAAGGTTGGATTGCCCTTTAAAGGGATATTGAAGGAGATCAGTCAACCCCCCCCCCCAAAAAAAAAAAAAAAAAAGAGAAAAGAAATAGAAAGAAAAGAACTTCTTCTGATGTAACTACAGAACATGTAAAATCACCCCAACATTCTGTGAGACATTCAGATGGTTTTAGGATTATTGTGCATGAGCCTACAAAGTGATTTTTCAATTAAGGCCCCACACAGAAGATCATTAAGAATAAACTTTTGTATGTGCATGTACATGTATGAAAGCAACACATCTCCCAAATGTCATTTTCTATACTTACTTGGAGTGTAAATTTGGTATTCAAACTGGCGATATATCTCTACTGAAGTAATATTTGAAGCTGTTATTTTGATTATGCTGACATGGAACCGCTGACATGGAACCTCAGACATACAGAACAAAATATTTTTTTCATGGTTGGGTCCCTTTTTTAAGTCATAGACACCCTGTGCACTCTTCAAGGGTGAAACAAAACTTTGCACATTATGTACTTTTAATGTGCTGTCAAGTATTGACATCTACTGTAAGTGTAAGTACCAGGACACATCCGCTTCTCTCTCTCCCTCTCCTCTTTCCCTCTCTCTCCATTCATGGTTGATGCAGGATGTTGACATTTTTTTAGGGCCAGTGACCATGATAGCAATTAATGATGCCATGTGAGATTTTACACACCTGTTGTGCTCTGTTCCTTGGTCTAGGGATACGTTCTGTAATGTGATGAAAACTTTGCAAAAGTCCAATGTCAAAAAGTTTTCAGTCTATAATGTGCAATCAATTTTAAGCCAACTGTATATAAATGTATTGTAGGGTTTACAGGTAACTTATTCTATAGAAAAACTTTTCACTATTTTTCATCTCATGTATGAAGTACTGATTTTTTTTATTGATCTTGAGTTTTTTTCTTTCTTGAAGAGTCTATTAGGATAGACCGTATTTATCTTTCTTATGCTTGGTAACTTTTCATTTTAATATATATTTTCATGAACAAAGTGCTTGAATATCAATCATTTTAATGTTATTTTTACCCCATTCTTGTGTGTGTGTGTTTGGGGCTTGGTGTCTTTTCCATAGACATTCAGGATATTGTAAATCTGCATCAATATAAAAATGTATGTATTAGTATGTAAGAGGTAATAAAAATAGTGCCTTAATATTAACAAAAAAAATATGTATATTTTAAGTGGATATTTTGAATTTAATAGGCCTATACTGGCATGGAACCCCAAACATACAGAACAAAATATATACATGTACATGTACATGTACAGTTAACCTTGCATGACTCGAAGTCGCATAAGTCGAACTTTCGCTAAATCAATCAATTTTATTTACATTTCCTAAGTTGAACTATTTTTTGTGGTCTCAACAGATTCGACTTATGCAAAGTTAACTGTATTTTGCTATGTCCCCTTTATATGGAATAATTGGAAGTCTTACTATCTGGCAGGAAAGGAAAGTATTTAGATCTTCTTCCTCTTTCTACTCCAGTTTTACTGGGTCAAGTTCTGCAGGGAAGAGTTGTCTCTATCTTTCTTCTAGAGTTATATCATCGGCACTTTGTTTTGTAACTGCAGCTTTCCCAAGCTCCACAATTCCCTTCTGTTTATGTCTGCATTCTCCAGTGTGGTGAGAAAAGTGCAGGAGAAGAGCGTTTCCCTTCAGAAATGAAACTAGGTTTCCTGAATGAAATATTTGACTCTGAGCCTACAACCAAGGCCTATTCCCAAGACAAGTTTGGTGATTGGAAAACTCCTTTGAGATGGCACTTTTCCTTTTCCTTTCCATTGGGTTGTGTACTGATGAAGTGACCGATGGAATAGCCTGTGGGAGAGATGTCGAAATATCTGAGGATGAAATATGTGATGCTTATTTTTAGCTAAATTGAAAAATTGTGATTTTGCAAGCGTATTTGATGATTGCGGTCAGTCACCCTTGAGTAAACTTGTATCAAAATATTGATACTGAGGCAGGGCAGGATTGTACCTCCCAAAAAACTTGACAGACAACACAGGGCAGACATATTCTGTTGGGGGGGGGGGGGGTCGGCTTTAGGGGGTTAGGGCATTTGTCGATGTCTACTGCAGTGTATGTACATGTCATGTAGTTTGTCCTAAGATTTCAAAATTATAGGATCCCCTTTTCTGTCAATTTCTTTTTTTTTTTCAAATGTTAGATAGCATACACTATGAAGTACTGATTGCATTTTGATAAACAATGCTAAGTAATTGAATTCCTTGCGTTTCAGGCTTGAATTTAAGGGGATTTTATATGGTTTGAATACCCATTGAGCTATCTTTCCTCATTGAAAAACTTAGTTTAAGGACTTTTCTGAGGGGGAACTTTTAACTCTTTGGCTTATGTACATTGCAGCTATTTAACTGAAATTGATTTACAACCCTTATGAGTTTTTTTTTTCATATATGGAGGCTCTTTTTACACATAGATTGTAGGTATATATATATATATATATATATATATATATATGTGTGATCCAAAAAAGTGGTTTACGGAGAGGGCCGTTGCAAGACTATATATACCACAATGATTATGACCAAGCTTTCGGGCACCTGCCCTTCATCAGGATCTGGAATCAATAATAAGTAATAATAGTAATAGTAACGACAGTACAGCACACATACAAAATGAAAATATTAAATACATCACCAAAATAGAACACAAGTTATGAAACGATAAGCATTTAGGCGACAGAAACATATAAATAAAGTAGACATGGCAGAAATTAATCGTACTGCACTGTGTGCTGTACTGTCGTTACTATTACTATTATTACTTATTATTGATTCCAGATCCTGATGAAGGGCAGGTGCCCGAAAGCTTGGTCATAATCATTGTGGTATATATAGTCTTGCAACGCCCTCTCCGTAAACCACTTTTTTGGATCACACATATAATATGACGGAGAACCGCAAACGTAAAACACTGAGACTGATCACAATTATATATATATATATATATATATATATATATATATATATATATATATATATATATATATCAAATTTTCAAAAAACTGATTTTTACTTTATGATGGTCAGAAACAATTTAGGAGTTATGGATTTTCCTCATACAGTCTTTAGTACATACAGTATATAATTTGATGAATGATGATACAAGTAAGCCACCTTAGTTTTTGGAGACTATTTACAGGAACCTTAGTATGGTCATCATGAATTAGTGTTGGCCGTTTTTCTACTCACTCAATGAATGCATTGCAAAGTTCAGTTTAAATTTTTTGCTGGACTGCCCGCTTTGCTTGTGTGAGGTTTTTTGATCAATTAAAGGCCAAGTCCACACTAATATCAAGTTGATTTTAATAAATAGAGTAAAATTAAACAAGCTTAACAGTGAAAATTTTATTGAAATCGGATGTAAAATAAGAAAGTTACAGCATTTTGAAGTATTGCATTATTTCTTAAAAAGTTGAAACAGTGATATGCATAACATGGGCGGTATGCAAATGAGTGAACCGATGATGTCATGTGCACACTCACTTTTCCTTATGTATTTTATTATATGAAAAATCATATATTTCAATTTTTTGCTTCAATAATGTAAAACATGGTTTGACTCCTTATGGAACATGTAAAATCATCATTATTGTAACTTATTTTGGTACAAGGGAGAGATTCTTTATTATCACATCCATAAAAATAGAAATATTTGAAATTTCATATAATAAAATACATAAGGTGAAGTGAGTGTGCGACATCATTGGTACACTCATTTGCATACCGCCATGTTATGCATATCACTGTTTCAAGAAATAATGCAAAAATTGAAAATGCCGTAACTTTCTTATTTTACATCCGATTTCAGTGAAATTTTCACTGTTATGCTTGTTTAATTTTACTCTATTTATTGAAATCAACTTGATATTAGTGTGGACTTGGCCTTTAATTTTAGCTGCCCTGTAAGTCACATCACTTCATCTGAACAGATGTCCATTCTGCCATGGACTTGACCCTAGATCAGGGGCCATCTGTTCGGTTGGCCAGTGACTGTTATCCATGTCTGCCCCCAGCCCCCCAATCACTTACGACCTCTGACCCTGAACTTGTACTCCAACCCATCCGTCACCAAGGGCAGATATTTTTAGGGACAGGGTGGGGGCACCAAGGGATTCCTGCCCCAGACTGCTGCAACTGGTGCATTCAAGCTCAAAATCCTGCATTCCTTTTCCAAGGGCAGGAGTGGTCAACTCAGCAGTCTGAAGTCCCCTGCCTCCCTTATATTTATGTCATAATATTTTTTTTTTTTTTTTGCAATTTGCAAAAGTTTATTGACTTGAAAAATGACTGTTCTTATTAAGTTGTTAAAATTATATTTCATTATTTTTATTTCCTGAAAGTTTCTTGTTTTATAGTAATTGATTGATAACTCTTAGGATCCCCATACCTAAATATATAGGGTGCATGTAGACAAATAATCTGCTTCAATTTTCTAGAAGTAACTCATTTGGAGAACAAGTTCTACTTTGTATGCCTACATACATGTACATGTATAGGCCTAAGCGTTGTTAAAGGTAATGTACAGTTTTGGTAAGCCATCCAAAACTTTTCATCAGATTTCTTGGATTTTTGTTGATGAATAGCAGGATGCTAGCAATACCAAGATGCTGTGAAGATTTTGCCTCCTAAAGTGGAATATTAATCAAATGAGAGGCAAAAAGTATGTAGATACCAGGCCAGGGATGTAAACTTCTTAACAACGGCAGCGTGCACATATACACATGCAAAACCTTCTGTATGAGGATTGTGTGTATACAACACACAGGGACATACATTCGAAGCCTCGAGACTGTTGTGCGGGAGGCCATCGGAGTGGAAAGGTTCTAGCACAGGGCAGTATATTGCTGTGATCTAGCGTTCCTTACAGATATTTACACTAAATTTCTATTCCACATTACTGGTGCAGCGTGTCCGAAAGCACGATCCCTGTAGTGGGTGGTTCTGCTCTGTGGGACTACAAGCATAGTGTAGACAGAAGATCGAAGAGGACAGTGGCACTGCTTCACTGCGAGAAGATCCTTAATGTACCCATTTATTGTTGAGTGCTTTAAAAACTAGAGTCAGTACCTTGTATTCAATCCTCTTTGACACAGGAAGCCAATGGAGTTCTTTCAATATTGGAGTAATATGTTCATGCTTCCTTACTCTGACGAGAACTCGGCAGTGTAAAAATTAAAATTTCTTTCGCGGGGGCTACTTCGAAGTCCATCTATTGTGTTCAAAGATTTGAATGCATTACAACCCATGGGCAGAAATATTTTTTGACGGTGGCTCTTTTTTCATTTACGGTGGCTTTTTCAAGAGTTTTGGGGCTAATCGCCCTTAGCCCCCGCTTATTTTTTTTTACTGGAACTCAGGCAGCATTGTTGAGGACTCTCTGAAGTCTTGAGATTGACAAATTTGGTAGGCCAGAAAGCGCTGCATTGCAGCAGTCCACCCATGATGATACTAAGGCATGGATGACTTTTACAGCATCTGAATTAGAGAGATACTTCCGGACTCTTGCAATGTTCCACAAATGATAGTATGCGCTCTTACAGGTGGCCGAGATATGTGCATTCATGTTCATGAATATTTGTAGGGAATTTGATTGTTTTCTTCTCATTGATGAGAAAAAAGAAAAAAACTTCTGTAGCTGAAATCATACTTTCGTACTAATACTTTCAAACAATAAATTTTCTAAAGGTACTATTCAACATTGACAAGTGAAACTAGAATTAATTGAATTCTAATGATTTGAAATGCTCAAAAATATATTGGAAAGTTGAAGTAACCATGGTTTTTTGAACTAAATGTTCTATTCTTCTTTTATTCTGGGTTTGTTTTTTTTTTTTTTTTTGTATTTAGCATATTCGCATACATGGAGACAGAAAAAAAACCTATAGGTATCTACAATTTTTTTTCTAAATTATTTTTCAAAAGAGAACAATTTCAGTTCATTTTTTTCTAATTTGCTTAATGTCTGTATAATTGTATTAGTTATTTTTATTTGATTTGTGTTATTAGATAGTCTGTAACGATAAGTGCCTTTGAAATATATTCACCTATGACTTCCAATCTGAATACCAGTTCACAGCAATGACACAAGCTCAGGTTTGAGCTGATCATGAAAGAGATAAGATTTCAGATACCTGTCAGCTACATTGTACACATGTATATCCGCTTGTCATAGTTTTGCTACTGTCAGTTGAGGAGACAAAATGCAACTTTGATTTTTAATCAAAGAATAAACAAAATCATATTTTAGACCATGGGAGATACATGTGCATGTACTTGAATATAACTAGACTTTTAGCTTTTTTGATACTTTAATTTGACAAGATTGAAGCTGACAGGTGTGGAGAATGAACGTTAGTTTGAAGGGATCTTATATTAAAAGTTCCATTATCAGGATCATTTCATATTTTATAAACAAATTTTGTAAGTTTTATTCCTTTAGAAAATATTAGGCCTACCTCATTTCATGTAAATTTTTATGGAAATGATTGAAAATGTTGCAGACAAACAAAAGATAAAGAATTAAAGTAGAGAGAGTATATTTGAGCAACTCCTGACATTTCACGTGGGTCTGAGAAGCAACTACTACTTCCGTTTGCAATCAGGTAGTGATCTTGATAATGTCTGTCTGACCTTGGAAACATTACCTGGTTCTCAACAGCTGGGACTGGACCATACTTTCTGTACTAGAGCAAGGTCTTTTCATTCATGGTATCAGATTACAACTTCATTTCCTTCCACTCTCACTATCTTTCTCTCTCTCTCTCTCTCCCTCCCTCCCATTTCTCTCTCCCATCTCTCTCTCTCTCTCTCTCTCTCTCTCCCTCCCCCAGTCAATGTAAAAATTAAAATTTTGTTCGCGAGGGCTATTTGGAAGTCTACCTATTGTGTTCAGAGATTTTAATGCACTACGACTCATGGGCAGAAATATTATTTGACGGTGGCTTTTTTTTAATTTACAGTGGCTTTTGCAAGAGTTTTGGGGGCTAATTGCCCTTAGCCCCCGCTTATTTTTTTCACTCCTCCACCTCCCACCCCTCTCCCCCTCTCTCCCTCCCACCCCCTCTCTCTCTCCACCCCCTCCCATCTCTCTCCCGTACATCTCTGTATTTCTTGTATGAAATGCCCAAAGTTATGTTTCACTACATGTAATAAATAAATAAATAAAATAATAATATTCTGTCATATAGTGCATACATGTATGTCACTTTATGATATACATGTAGTGTCTCTATGGGTTACAAAGGACTTTGGATATTATTACCATGGCTTTAGCTCCACAACTGAAATGTTCAGTGCATTTAAGGAATAAATCTACCATGTACCCACTCACTACACCTGGGTCGAGCATGGCAAATGTAGGTTAATGTTGTGTCAAAGGACATTAGTATATTATCTACATGTAGGCTTATATGTTTCATATACGATGTATAGATATGCTATACGACGTTTGGCGTATTCACACAAGAAATTTGTAATTATTTACGATGTATAGATATGCTACTGTATATGACGTTTGGCGTATTCACACGAGAAATTTGTAATTACTTGTGGCATGGCTGAATGTTGTAGAGTAATCTGAAACAGACCATGGTAGGTGGGGGGGGGGGGGGGGGCTTCCTGTAGCCAGGCATCAGCTGGAGGTTGATTTGTTTTTCATGAATGAACAGATTCCTATCATCATACTCTAGCCTTGAGAGAACTCTCTACTGATGTGACCAATGAAATTGGGTCCGTTCACACATATAGAGCAATATGTGATTTGAAAATTGATTTTTGAACTGCGATGAGAATCTCACTCTTGTGTGTGTGTGAACGAAACAAAATCTAACAAGTTGGTGAGCTTCTGATCATAATTCAGTATTGCAGTAATAGTGGGGTTTTTTTGGTGTGTGTGTGTTTGTGAATAACCAAGATTATTTTCTGGGTGCTCTATGTTTTACATCAAAGGTCAGTGCAATGCAAGCAGCAGAAGTGAGATGAGAAAATATGAACATGTTTTAAAAGTGATACTTGAATTACAATGCATGTATGCTGATTCAAGTTCAAACTTCACTTTTCACTTGAATATTAATATTCTTAACTCAAGGCACAGAGAGTTTTAAATTTGATCTGGAGTAGTTAGGATGATAAGGTGCCCGAATTCGAAATGGTAGACCAATCAGTAGTGTTGCAACGAATCACCGAAATTTTGATTTGATTCGATTCGGGTTCGTTTGATATTTTTCCCCCCGAAATTCGTTTCGATTCGGATTCGGAATAATTATTATTTTTTTTAATAAAAAGTCGGAAATCGCCTTTACATGTGTGTTTTTCTGTTTTGACTTCCTTCTTATTTAACATGCGAAGCGCGGGGATCCGCGATTCTTGATTATTCACTCGAATACAGAATTACTGGCACACAAAAATATAAAATTCAAATAATTAATCTTACTTGTGATAGCTGCATCATGGAACCTACGTTTGTTCATAATGCGAGAAATAAAGGCTTTCGTCGTGTATATATATCCGGTAGAAGATTGCCAATTTGATGAGAGAAAACGTTGCACCGATATCAATGTGATGTGGTTATTGCAAACACTCGTACGAAGTTACAAACGCCCGTATTCTATCCTGGTCAATTATACAATCATCAAATTGACGGTGCGATAAAATTATCGCTAACTCGGTCGCTAACTTCGGTTTTTTTCTCTCGCGAGCGACGTTCCGCTTTACCACTGATCTCTATGGAAAAATATTCCTATCGTTCCGAACTAAATTAGCGACTAGTATTTTATCGCACTGTCAATTTGATGACTGTATAATAGACCAAGATAGAATATGGGCGTTTGTAATTTCGTACGAGTGTTCGCAATAACCAGATCACATTGATATCGGTACAACGTTTTCTCTCATCAAATTGGCAATCTTCTTCTGGACACACGCATTATTTCTAGCAATGTGAACCACTGATCTCTACGGAAAGATTTTTTCCGTAGAGATCAGTGATGTGAACAAACGAAACGAACGTGGGTCCCATGCAGCTATCCAACGTAAGATTAATCATTTGAATTTGATTTGAATTTGATATTTGTTTGTCCACGATTTAATTTTGCATTAAAAAATTGTGAATTCTCAATTAAATGCTGTACATGTAGTTCCCGATTCTTCAGAATCTTCCGAATCTTCCGAATCTTCCGAATCAAGCAACAAAATTCGGATTCGGCAGGATTCGTTTCGACAACGCAAATTCGGGAATTTTCAGTTCGGTTCGGAAATTCGGAAACAACACTACCAATCAGTGCTTTTAAATTTCTGTGAAGATGATAGAAACCAGGCCATTTTCCCTTTCTCTGTACATGTATCTCTGTTTTCCTCTGTTTCATATCAAATCACTTATAATTGCTTGTATGAAGGGTTTTTGGCGTATCTCATGGATTGCGCAAAAGTACCTGGATGACCGTGCAATTGTAAAACAATATCTCATGGTTTGTGTAAAGGTACCCAGATGTCCATGCAATATTTTTCCATATCTCATGGTTTGGTGTGGGTGTGACTTGTTAAAAAGTGAATACACGTTTAAATATGCAAAGGTTAAAGCTCATGTACAGCTTTGGTAGGAAAAAGGAAATTGGAAAGAAACATGTTAAATATATAGTATAATGTTGTTTTCTATGTATCAAAAATTGTTTGTAAGATATCATTTGGTATTCCATCAGTGATTTCCAGTGAATTTTACTGTAAATATATGTAAGGAACAGCAGATCGCAGCAATATACTGCCCTACACTAAGACCTTTACACTCCAACACCCCCCGAACAGCAATTTTGAGGCTTTGCACGGAGATAGCATGTGTGTCAGTATGTGTAGGTTTTGAACGTGTGTATGGTGTATAGTGCACGGTGAAGTTGTTGGGAGCTTATATCCCAGACCCGGCACCTAAATTATTGTTACCAAAACTAAACTTTACCTTTAAGACAATGGATGTATGTGCACAGGACTTGCTTCATCACCCCCTTTTCCCCCATATCTCCTTTTCCAGCATCTTGAATGATTTGAATGATGTAGAATTCTTCCTTTTTTCACAAATTTTCCATGTACATGTTGTACATGTACAGGCATAAATGAACATGTGAATAGCATTGTAAATTCTTGTTCTGCTGGTGTGCAGTTACCTGACAGAGCTTGAACATGAGTAGTATACATGTGTGTAGATGCAGTTTTATAGCAGACAGCAGACAGTGTGTTTCAGAAGTGTTTCAGAAGTGTTACAGGCATGAGTAGAGACTAGCCAGAAGATGTCTGTAGTTGGCGCTGTTGCAATATATAACCTTCACCATATTAGACTGCTGTGTAATAAAAAGTGATTTTTTGCCCCCATGTTATGATTTGTCTTGTTCTTCATAATTCCCATGCACATTTATTTAATTACAGTGTATTAGGGAAGTCCACCATGGTACTGAGTTGATTTGAATAAAAGCAGAAAAATTAGAGAAACAAATGAGTGAAAGTTTGAGCAAAAGCTGTCAAGATATTAAGAAAGTTATGAATTTTTAAAGTTGTAATAACTCAAACACAAACTGGCAACTCTGTGACGTATCTTGCAAGCTCCTTTCCCATTTGCTCTATGCAGAATATTTCATAGATTTTCATTTTCTTAGTTATTGATAAAGGAATAGATTTGTTTCATGTAGGTTATGTGTAAAAATATATTTACAATGGTAATATCTAGGCGTGCATGTATGATTACATATTTTCTTTAGAGAAAATGGAAATATATAAGTTTTTTAGTACAAGGCAAATGGGAGAGGAACTTGCAAGATACGCCTCGGATAAGGTTTTTATACTTGATTTTTTTAACCCTACACTATTCTTTTTTCTTTTCTCATTTGCAGTTTTAGTCCCGTACTATCTCCCTAGCCAGAGTGCTTAGGCCCATCTTTTTACATTTACATTTAGCACCACCAAAGGTGGGGCTAACCCTGTTTTCCCCAGGTCTAAAATAATCCTGTACTATCGTGGAGTTGGCCCATTTTGGTAAAATGCAATGTGAACAGAAAGTGGGCTAAGCTTAGTCCCATACTATCGGTGGGGCTAAATCCTCGTTTAGCCTCACTGATAGTACTTTTTAACCCTGTACTATCCGTAACACCGGACTATCCTTAACCCCGGACTATTTTTTTGCTGTTCTCATTTGCAGTTTTAGTCCCATACTATTTCCCTAGCCAGAGCATTTACATATGTAGCACCACTTTGGTGGGGCTAACCCTGCTTTTTTCCAGGGCTAATATAATCCTGTATCATCGTGGAGTTAGCCCAATTTGGTATTTATAATGCATTGTGAACAGAAAGTGGGCTAAGCTTAGTCCCATACCATCAGTGGGGCTAAATCCTCGTTTAGCCTCACTAATAGTACTGGACTATAAAGTGTAAAGAGCCTATAGCCAATATATGTTTGATTGATTACAACTTCAATAATATATATCTTTCTTATTGCTTATTGAATTTTGCTCAAACTTTCATTGATCTGTTTCTTTAATTTGTCTGCTTCTTTTAAAACCAACTTGATATCAGGATGGACTTCTCCTTTAAGACATGTAAGACATGCATTTATTTCATGCAAGTCCAGACCTGCTTTAACATTCAGGCCCTATCTTTGATTTTAAATGGCAATGTTTTCTATAATGTCAGTGAAAAGATAGTGATCTATATTTTTTGAATGTCTGTTGATCAGAAAATTTACGAGTGATCGGTATGTCATTTATGAGCATTCAAAATATATATATATTTTTTTTTTGGGGGGGGGGGGGGGTTGGAGCATGGGATGATGGGCCCCACATTTCACTTTTGGTCTTCTCATGAAGAAGAAAAAAAGTGAAGGCTGAGGACTCTACATGTACATTATGTATATATTGCTGATTTGACACAGTTTGTATTTTATCTGATTTTTGTAGATAGTTCTTATTTATGTTTTTTTTTAAATAACAGACAGGTATAATCAATATAATTCTAGTAATGAAAATGACTGTTGTGTTGGATCACTTGGATGCTGTTATTAAACGCTCTATTCCGCAAATCCACCCAAAATGGTTGATCAAAGTAATGGTGGTCATAAACATGGAAAACTTGTATAATCAATGGTTGTAATGATTTATTTGATTGGTATTGAAAAATATTTCAAATTCTGAATGCATGCATTCCTCAGTAATATTTACTGGCATAGCTACCTGCAATGATATGAATCTGTATGAATAGTCTATTTTTCAGTAGCGCCACCTTGTGACATCAATTGTGCAATTCAGGCAGTGACAAGAGTTTGGTACCTCCTTAGTTCAATTTTCACAAATTCCCAAACAGAATTGAAAAACTGAAACTTCATAAAATCATTACTCTGTTCATCTATCATTCAATTCTTTGGAATAATATTGTGCTGCATGCATCTCACTGATTTTTAGTTGAATTTATAGCTGGTGTATTCTATCACTTTGTTCTTTTTAGTTGCATTTTATTTAATTTTTGGTAAGATTCATCTATCTTTTCATGTTTTTTTGAAGGAAATTTTTTTGAGAATGGCCGATTTCTTATTTTCTCTATTAATGAAATACATTGAAATACATTTCTTTTAGAATTATGGGTATTTGTATCTCTATTATATAATATATCATATGAATCAATGTCTTCTAGTATTGCCATAGTAGGTTTTTTTGTTTTTTTTACTGCCTACCAAATATATTATCAACTTTCTATATATCGGATCCATTTAAGTATAAAATCACTGTTAATCAACATTGTGGCAGTGTTCTTTCTCATCCCATGAACATCTTAAAGTGATTTGGTAACTTTGTACAGGCTTGATAAAATCTGAGCTGCCTGGCCTTACATGCTATCAGTGTACATGTATGTAATATGGTGTGAAAATGAAGCCCAGGAAAAAAGCACTTCAAAATCATCATGTGCTTCACAAAAGTAAACATATGCAAGTGACCGGAAATGCCAGACTCATTTCCCCCCATAGACTCAGTGTTAGACTAAAGCGTATGGCCATACGCTTTCGTAAATGGGAGTATTCAGTCATAGATATCTTAATAATAGCATTATATATTTGAAAACCTTTCTATGCTTGGCTATTTATTTACCCTTCTGAACATCATAATACAAGACAGATATCAAAATTCAACAATTTATTAAATCAAGCCTCCACAAAGTTACCGAATCCCTTTAAATATTGTTCATACTCATCATCATCTTTGTCATCATGATCACATTGTTATCATTTTATCATCATTATTGTCATAATCATCACCCCAATCATCATCATCACCACCACCACCATCATCATCATTATCATCATTGTCACCATCACCATCATTATCGCCATCATCATCACCATCATCAGTACCATCATCATCATCTTCATTATCAATATATCATCATCCTCTTCATCATTACCATCATCACCATCATCGTTATCATCAAAATCATCATCATTATCACCATCATCATCTTCATTATCAACTTATGATCATCCTCATCATCCTCTTCGTCATTATCATCATCATCATCATCCTCGTCATTATCATTCTCATTGTCATGGTCACTATTATGATGGTCATCATCGTCATCATTATCACCATCATTGCCATCATCATCACTATCATCATCATCTTTATTATCAATATATCATCATCCTCTTCATCATCATTATCACCACCACCATCATCATTATTATTGCTATCATTATTATCACCATCATCATCACCATCATTAATAAAATTAACATCTTTGTTATCAATATATCATCCTCTTCATCACCGTCACCATAATCATCATCATCAAAATTATCATCATCACCATCATCATCATCAGCAGCACCATCATTATCATTATCAATTTATCATCCTCTTCATGATGATGATCATCCTCATCATCACCCTCTTCGCAATTGTCATCATTCTCATTGTCATCATCTCTATTATGATGGTCATCATCATCATCATCACACCATTCTCACATTCTGTCCAATCTTTGAATGTTATTGTTGCATGCTCTTTTCCCCCTTCACATAAATGTAAATTGTCAAAATAGAAACAAATGGTAAACTCACGGGTAAAAGTATACAGACCGATTGTTTTTCCTCCATTGATTTTTATTTAACCATCACTTGCATCAAGCGAACTTACAATACACTTGGAGCTCAAGCTCCAGCTCATCCTGTTGCCTTTACAGAAACCATAGCCCTTTTCCTAGGAGTTTCAACAATTTGTTTGTTCATGACGGAATACAAGTTTAGTTTTGAATACTCTGTTCTTGGGAAGATTAGACTGAGAAAGTGGAAGATAAATTAGCAGTGATATCTCATTTAGACATTGAAATATAAGACAGAGGGCAAAAGAGAGAGAGAGTGAGATAGTGTGAGAGAGAGAGAGAGAGAGAAAGAGGGGAAAGAGAGAGAGAGATAGAGAGAGAGAGTAAGAGTAAAGAAAAATATACAGTCTGGTATGAAGGCGGTAAATACCAATGAATACATTTATGTATTCAGCTCTGAACTTTGTACATTAAAATTCAAGGCAGATTTTTTTTTTTACAATGGATTAAATACACCTCAATATATACAAGTCATAAGATAAAATTACATAATTTGTTTGTTTAATTTACATGGTCACTATATATAGATATGCATAATTATGTTTTCCCCCACTCCTTAATGGCAGTATAAAACATTTGTAGAGATAAAGGAGACAAGAAAATTCAAATTCAAAAAGAAGTAAATACTTTTGACTCAAATAATCAAAGACTTCAAGTCTTGTGAACAATGTAAATTGAAAACAATGCAATGGAAGTGTTCTCACGCCTGCAATGTTTGAGAAATTTTCACCACATAAACACACCTTACTGCTAAAATTAGCATTGAATGAATACATTTTTGTTGTAAGAATATGTAGGCTTAATCAAACATACATGTACATGTACATATGTACATACTGTACTTACCATAATATACCAAGAGTACTGATAAAATATTTCAAACATTGTAATATATACTTCAATAATAAACAGGAGCAGAACAAAGTATCCATCACCTTTTCATATTTTCAAAAAATATTCCTTTTCAAATTGGCCTAAATACACCCACAAGCGCGTAAGGTACAAATTTACCCTATCAAAAAATATTTCTTTTCAAAGTGGCCTGAATACATTCACAAATGCTTTAGGTACAAATTTACAATATCAACATATTCCCCATTTTAATTGAATACAAATTGCATAAAATGAATACCCTGCCCTGTCTTTATATCATGTTAGTGTATCTTGCGATAATTTTATGTTTTTTGTACAAAAATAAGTTTCTAATTTCAGAGATATTTACAAAATGGAGAACAGTAATCTTTGCTGCAAATTGATAGTACATGTACATGTATACAGTATACAACTTTTTTTTTGTTGAGAATCCAGGAAAGAGGACATTCAGATTCCATAATCATGATTATTTCAAATGTGTTATGCAAAAGAAACACTGCTTTTTATACAAATTATTTTTATTTTCTCAGACTGAAAGGTTTTCAGTGATAGCAATCCTTATATACATGTATGTAGGCAAATAGCAAACGTCACCCTTTTTCCAACTTTTTTTGATTTTTTTTCAGTAATAAAGTATTAAAAGCAGAAGTGCCAATTATCTTGGCACCATTGTCAATTTATTTTAGTAGAGTAGTGTAGAGCCATAATAAACATCCATTTAGGCATTTTAGCTTATGACTTATTTGCTCTACATACACTATATTGCATTTTAATTAACATGTAGATCATATTCATCTGTGTGATTCATACTCTTCTATGATTTGAACTATATATAGGATGGTTGAAAACGACTGAAAAATATCCACCCATATCAGTTTGAAATATGTGGAATTCTGTGCTCTTTTCAACATCTACAATGCTATTAAACACAGCAACATCTTAAATTTGTCTTCATAAATGTATCATTTTGTAATTGAGTAGATAAATATTATAAGGTTGATGATTGTATTGGTCCTAGATATAAATGGAAATTTGCATGAGAAAATATATTATGATTTTAAGCTGTCCTAATGTTTTGTTCAGTTGAGATTTTGATTGTTAAAACGGCCTTGTTTTTGCCCTAATTTCATACTTATTCATACCTATATATTAGCATGTTCACTGTGAAACAAGGTGTTGATCAGTGAATGCATAGAATAATTGCTTTGATTTGCATTGTTTCTCTGTCCTTGATGGTGATATTTTACCAGAGGTCATAATCAAGATGTATCTTATTTCTTGCAACCCGTTATTCATATTATCTTCGTTAAAGAAGTGCTGCTTCAAAGCAATTCTCTGAATTCTTTCCCTCAAATACTGAATCATCATTTTGATTTGTCTGCTTTTTCAATAATGAAATGGTCAGAGGGTTTAAAGACAAAGTCACTGTTAAGACAGTTCAGAATCATCTTTCTTCAGAAGTAACAAAGATATCAAACTATTCTTGGATACCTTTCCTGTATGGCTCTAGTCAGGATGCTTGTTGTTCCATTACGTGTCACCCAGAGTTTTTAGCCGACCCAGTCCTAACTTCTCAATCAAATAAGCTGTGTTTTAAGATAGTCTTAGGCTACAAGATATATGCCCTTTCCAGCAGCTGCAGAGTCGTTCTTTTAGATGGTCTCAGGTTGGAGGATGTGGCGTTTCTTGGCGACAATCTTGTAGGGCTTGGGGATGAGGGAAACGGCAGCCTCTCCCTGGAGATCAGCCTCCACGTCCTGGGGCATCTCAAAGGAGAACTCCTGGAGGAGACGGCCAAGCATGAGGAAGAGTTCAGCCTTGGCCACCTGAGCCCCTAAACAGCGCCTCTTGCCAACGGAGAAGGGCATGAAGTGTGGGATCTTGGAGGGTTCCTTGAGGGTTCCTTGGTCGTTGAGGAAGCGTTCAGGAAGGAACTCCTCAGGTTGATCCCATGCATCCTCGTTGTGATGCACTGACCAGAAGTTTGCCATCACTGATGTTCCTGTAAGATGTAACCAATATGTGGAAGTTATAGTCAATATAAATATTCTTTATCACTCACTTCTTATTTTTGTTCTATATACTTCTCATACAAAACCTTATCTAGGTATCTTTTGAAGGTAGTTATTTATTTTTTTTTATAGAGGAATTCTTATACAAGACAAGGAGCTACAGACATTATTTGAATCTCTGTTAATTTACTTCTTCTTGTAAGGAGAAAGAGAGTACATTTGATCTGTAGTTATATTTGCTGGTCCTTCCTGAATGAGCATGCTTCATAGGAAGTTATAAAAAATGAGTTGAGGAACATTTGTACCTTTTGGGATGAAGTAGCCATTGATTTCTGTATCTCTTGCTGCTGCGTGTGGCACACCCAAGATGGTGAGAGAACTGTACCTCAACACCTCATTAATGACTGCCTCTGTAGTGGGGAAATATAAAATAAAAGCAAGAAGTTACAGTTAAGAGTTAAATAGCGGCGGTGGTGATATATCTTGGTGTACTGTATTATTCAATAATACTCTCATAATTACTGTAGTATAGAGTTGCCCCTCCCCTCCCCCCCAAAAGAAATCACATTCAGTGTCACAGCTGTACATGTATCTGAGTTCAAGCTGTATGTACTTGGCATGCAGCGAGTGAAAGGAGATGTGGTCATAATGGGCTATGCATGCAGTTAAAGAGCGCCACCTTGTGGCCGGAAGCTAAGTGAGCCAACAGAGTTCAGTGACTTCTGCTATTGTATGGAGCACAGTTGTGTGTTATGATCGCAATGGGGCAGAAAACAAGATGAGATTGATCATTGTGTTTCAGATTGTCAATACCGATACCATCCATATAACTTTTTTCTTTAGCTCGTGCAAGAAGGAACAGAAATCTTTTCCACTGTCTTTCTGTGAACGCAAAACAAATGTATCATTCCTAAAATTCTGCATCTATTGTCCAGCAGATTAATCAATGCAGTCTTGGCCATTTTGTATACACCACCCACTCATGCTTATTCGTCCTTGCAGGTTGCTGGAGATTGATGAAAAATCTTATGTACAGTACTACACTTCCCATACTTTCATTAAGCTATTTAAAAAAAACTCTCTTACAATTTTCCCTTGAACTACCCCCTTCCTGTTTCTCAAGTTAAGGCTAGCTTAAGTAAACTACTGTTTTGTCTTTCCCCTCCTCCTTACAGTGGGGACTAGCCCTATAATTAGAAAGAGAGTGTCCATTGAGTTGACCACCTTTGACCTTGCCAGTTCTTGCATTTTCCCATGATTTACATAAAGTTGTTTACAATTGCAAGCTGAAAAATAATGTATTGAACTCCACTTTTTGTGAACATAAAGTTCGAAAAATGATTAAATAGAGATGTATCTTTCACAGCAACAGTGCAAAATCAAAGTTTGACCACCAGAAAATATAGTGATATTTCTTTGGTTAAAAACAGAAAATTTTACCACATAAACTTTCCCTAAAATTCCTCCTTTCGGCTAGATTCGCGAGAAAATCACTTGAAATCATTAAATTGTACATTTTTCTAGTATGGTATGTACTTGAGCTGAATTTTCTGCATAGAGTTGTGTCAGATACATGGAATATACACCCCCGAATTACAGTGCAAATTACACCATATTACTCTCACTGTTTACTCTTTTTGCATTCATTTTGAGCTGAAGCTGGATGGAGAAAATGGCACCAGACTACTGGGTGCAGATCTTAAAATAAGCTTTTAAAGATTAAGGATGCATCATTCCAGGGGGTATCCCTCACTTCCTAATTTTTTTTTTTAACACCAAAAAATATGACCTTTATCATATAATCATTACTTAAATATATCCTGAAATTTACTACGATTTCTTTTTATCATTTGTGAGGTAGTGGTCTACATCCATACTAATTCCGACATCCTAACAATGAAACACTTATGATCATCGATAGGATAGTTCCTGAAGTATTTTCCTTATATAATTCTGTAGATATAATTCACAAGCAAATGCATGGTTCATTTCATTAGATGAGTTGTCAATGTGGGGGGGGGGGGGGGGGGGGCTGTGATATGATAGGTTTACTAAAGGAGAAGTAAGTTTTTATGTCTCTGTTCTATAATGGTGAAGATGAGGTTGATGTTTGCCTTTTTTTGCTATTTGAGGTAGGGATAGAGCTACTGTTTGTCTTTCTGTTCAGCAAGAGGAGGGGAAATGGAGCTACTGACTCTCTTCTATTCTTAAACACTGGAAATCATCAAGGCGATAAAGCCTCGTCCCAAATGCTTGTTGACGTCCTGCTAGTTCTCTAAACATTGAGATCTTGGCTAGGCTAGGCGGAGCTCTTCTTGGGGGAACTGATTGCTTGCAGAGAGGTCATCCCTCATTCAAGCCAGTATTAGGAGAGGAGACAGGAAGAACTGCAAGAATTAGGTCTCCAAATCCTGCAGATTTACCCCAAAAGGGGGCCAAGAAGTTTTTCTACAGATTCCCACCGAGTGTCGAAATCAATGTACATCAATATTTCCTTGTGCTATTGTCTTACTCTTTGTTATCTAATGGAGACACCATGTAATCTATGCTTGACAGTTGAAACTTTTTTTTTGTCCATATGCTTGCGCTTTAGGGAGTCCTTCATTACTAAATAATAATCACAAGCTGTTTTGTGCATGGAAAGCCAGAAGGGCATTAACTGTATCTTAAATGATATGGGTTAACATCCTTCTGGTTCTTAGCAGACTATTTTATCTGCCATATTTTATCACTTTTGTCTTTAAAGGTAGAATGTCTAATCAAAAAAAGTAGTGATCAACAAAGACATTTCATAGCTGAATACCGTGGAAATATATGTACCACATTCAATCATTCACTTTGGCTCTTTTCTGTAGTCTAAACCATGGTTTAATCCTTGGGTTTTTGTTGTTGTTGAAATTACATAAATTTTTGCAATAGTGGAAAAGACCATCTTTTCTCAATTGAGTTACTGGTGTCCATTTTTGTTGATATATGAACTTCAATCGAATAAACTTACAGTAACAGGACTGTAGAGTAGACAAATTCCAAGTCCACTTTTTTCACATAAGATACACGTGGGGGCAGAATTTCAATTTTGAATGCTTTATAGTGTCCGATCAAATGTTGAGATGAGCAATTTTCACTGCACAATATTGAGCTCTGTGGAAAACATAACTTTCTGTACAATTTGTCTGTTGATACACAGAAGGGCATTATACATAGAGACATACATGTAGACCCGAATTCACAAAAGAGGTTCATCTTAACCCATGGTCTAAACCATGGGTTAATTATTAAATCTCCGCCTTGGACTAAAATAAGCGTATATAAGTGCATTACTGTAGGCCCATTGGATATGAGGACATGTGCGTACGTACGCTTATGTTATGGAGGTTTAAACCATGGGTTAGAGAAACCTCTTTCATGAATTCGGGCCACAGAGTTAATGCCCTTCTGACTCTCAACGGACGATTAATGTTGAGGACTTACGGAGGTATGGAAGCTGAGATTTGTGTTCAAGTGAGAGGCATTTAGATTGTCCGATGACTCTCTCCAACTCCTCCTGAGCCTTGGCTTGCTTCTTGGGGAACACAGCCATGTAGAGAAGACTCCACTGCAGTGTATTTGTCACCGTGTCTGATCCTGTGAATAGACGGGGTGAAAAAACATGTAAAATCACATTTATTGATGGTTCAGTTTTTTAAATTTCATTTCAAAATACAAATTAAGAGAAAAGGAAATATTCAAATTTAGGAATAAGAGATAAGAGTTGTGATGATAGTTCTTGTATATTTCTGTGTATTATTTTAAAGAATATTTAGTGTTTTTGATTTTTGATATTTTTATTTTGTCCTAAATACTCTGTGAATTCCTTCATTAAAATGAGGGAATTCCATGAATGCCATAAATAAATAATGTATAATTGACTTTCTTGAATAAGGTCAATTTCCAATACATTCATTTTAAGACTTAAAATAAAAAAATAACTCTTTTCTTTCACTTTCTGCTTGTCATTATTTTCACAAGTTTTTCTTTCAAGTAACTTTAAGAAAGTGTACAGATTCAGATTTTTTTTCCCAGTAACATATAAAAAATATTCATTTTCTTGAATCTTTTTCGTGTCTAAATCGCATTATTTTATGTGAATTTAGATTTTTTTCACCCTGCAAAAATCTGTTCATGGGTAGAACAGTCCCTGTGTCAGCAAGGATTTCATTTTTTTTTCTTTTTTGCCACGTTGATGATAAAAGATTGGCAAGCGAGGGAATTTGGTGAGATTTTTGGGCACGAGGTCAGATTCAAGCGAACACGTGTGTGTACCTGGATTAGACCAGACGGAAGTATTTAAAAAGGAATTCATGAGCTTACAGGTGTGCTGGCTTTCAGAAACCTCTCCCGTGAATATTTGCAGATAAACTTAGACCTCAAAACTCGCCATTATATTCCGGCTTTAGCTACCTTCGGAAAGTTTGCCAACTTGCAAGGACGACTGACCTCGCAGAATCAAACAAGAAATTGAAAGAGGAGAAAATTTTGTTGATTCGGGCTACCTTTACCGTGCTTCCCCAACCGCAGGGGAGAAAATGAAGGGAAAAAAAATGAGTAAAGGCTGACGCAGACTAACTTTGTGTTTTGATATTGTTAGTAAACGCTTTCCGCTATTCACAATTCGCCGACAAATACATGTATTGTGTGAAGCGTGTGTAACATTTCCGCCGGGGAACAAGCCCGCTGATGTTGACTTAACCTGGAAAGCATTTGATTCGTGAAATTCTAGAAACAGCATGTTTGCTCTATTAAATAAAGGTAGTTCATATCCCGAAAGAGAACAGTATCAGATTAAAGGATGATGATACTGGTGTATCATTCATAACGTTATCTTCTTGCTTTCAAAAAGACGTGGTGATGGTATTAAGTGCACTTCACACATGGGTGAATTATCCCATCCATCACAATGCAGTTTCAATGGCTGCGTATACATCTTCCTTTATAACATAAAAAATCGACTCCTTTACAGAGATGACATCAATTCTTCATCATTTGTTCCATTGGATTGAGATCTAGTTCTCCATATTTCATGTTGAGATATTCATCTTAAGCTTATTTTTTTTTTTTTTTCAATTTTCTCTTTGTTGTTGTTCCATGACTCTCAAAATGAGGCTACCCAGAAATCAGAAATGAATAAAAGTATGATTTAGTAAGAAGACATTTCAATAGAGAAATGAATGTACATGTAATTCACTCCTTATTTCTCTCTCTCTCTGTCTCTTTCTCTCTCTCTCTATTTCTTTCTCTGTATTGTAAGAGAGTAAAGTAGGGCGTTCTTTGACAGTGCAGTTTCTCTTGTTTACCTCCCTCTGTTCAGTTCACTGTGAGTCAAGGCACTGGTGTCCCTGAAAAAAACGGCATTATTCTTTGACCGAAATGTTAACGCTTAATTGTGTCATGTAAACATTGAGCTCCTGCCTTGCCATGTGGACCGGCAGGGCCAGGCAGCTCTCCCAGTCATCATGACGTTTGATATGATGACGACATAATTCATTGTGTGTGCCCCATAATATCTGTGTTATTGGATCAGTTTTCATGAAGTTACTATGCAGCACAGTCACTGTTTTTGTGGTTTGGAACAGCCCGTGGTGTAAGTTAAGTTATTGTTGTCCATATCACTGTTTTCTTATTAGAATCAATTTGGTTTGAGGTTTCTGTTGGATTCATTCCAATACAAACATTCCAAGAAATATGTCATTGGTCGTTTTCCTATAGTATATACTCATCCAAACATTTTATTGTGTACATATGTAGTATTATTTCACTGTCTAATCTGTACTACACATGTACATGTACATGTCGATATTCCTCATAAACTTTTTGAAATTTCATTTACGCTTCTCAAGATTCAAAAATTATATTTAACATATTATAATGTTCAATTATTAATTCTGTGTCGTGAATTAAGTAGCCTAGGGAAATGAACTGGCACATGTCTGGAAAGCAAAATGCATAATTGTTGAAAATCTTATTTTTATGGCATTGAGGCAGAGCCATATCATTAGGGCAAGGAACTGGTAAATACCTCTACTACCTTGATCAGGCATAATATTACCAAAACTCTCTCTCAGATATACATGTATTGTCATTTTGTCAAATTAAATTTTTGATACTGATGTCACCATTATGGTTTTTGCATTCCAGATGCATCTTTCCACTACATTTTGCTATTAAAGCTACCTCATTCGAAACAGAAAGAGAAGGTGATTTATAATTACTTACCGGCAAAGAAAATAAGCCACATGTTGATAATGATGTGCTCTGGGGTAAGAAGAGCAACAGCTTGCTTGTTATTTTCTGCTACGGCTTCTGTTGTTTCTGCCAGGAGTCCATCCAGCATGTCCCTTATCCTTCCTGCTTTGTACGTAACAACATGCTCCACATACTTCTTCATGAGAATCCTGTCTCTCTGGTCTCGTGCCTTGAAGAGGCTTGCAAACCATTTATTGGGGAAATGCCTCAACCACGGCATGGCATTTACGGGATGCATCGGCGATAGCAACTTTGAGATCTCCGCCGAGTAGTCCAATATCTCCCTCATCTCGGGATGGTCATGCTCGTAGCGCTCACCAAAGACAAAGTTACAGAGAATATTGAGCGAGGCTATGTGAAGATCGCACTGGGGATCGAAGGGCTTCTCGTTCTGGGCTGCAAAATGGTTTACGAGATTGTTCGCCTCCTGGAGAATCTTTTCTCCCATGTCTGAGTTGTTAACAACGCGCATGGCCTGACGACATATCTTCATGTGCAACTGCCTTTGGACTTCGTCTTTACACGTGAGGAAGCCCTTTCCACCCGCCAACACATCCATGCAAAAGAGGTCTGGTCTGTGCGAGATATCAACGCCTCTGTACGCCGTCTTGATCAGTTCTGCGTTATTGAGGACAACCACGCGTTCCGATCCAAGCTTGATGCTGAAGATGTCCCCATAGGTCTTTGCCAGTTCAATGAGGGAGAGATGTGGTGACTTTGGGTTTATGCTCAGAACATCACCGATGAAAGGTATCGATGTCGGTCCAGGCGGTAGTTTACGGATTTTATAGTCGTAACGTTCCTTGAGGTAATAGACTGCACACAGGGCAGTGCCCACCGCTGACACCATCACAATCATGATAAAGCTTTCGTTTGACTCTCAAATTTGAGAAAAGTTAGGTATTGGCAGTTTCCACTTCTGTTTGCTACTTCAGTGCAATGTTAAAATCTGTATAAAAAAAAGGATAAGAGAAAATATACATTTTGTTTAAAAAAATTATTGGAGAAAAAGAAAATAGTTTTTGGATTTATTTAGAAAATGTCGATTGCTAATTAATAATATTACAATATTATGATGATGTGTATAAAATGATTAGAGTTTTTCTGTGAACCATCAATAAGAAAAGTGATGAAAGATCATTGAAATACCTGATTTAAAAAAATAATATCAGCACACAGATCAACAGGAGGATGAAAACACACTGAAAAGTTTGGCTCAATATCCAAAAGTTTGATCAAGTACACCCTAGTCGAAAAAAAGAAACATCCTTCAAGTTTGCACGGACACGGCCCATCACATCTCGAACACTTGGATTTCAAACAAGAGAGCAGGAGAAAAAGTTGTGAGTTACTCCAGCGACAGCCAAAGCAGGACTGAAGCTAAATAGGTCACTCTAAGTGCACTATATGGATGAAGCACGGACGATAACAGAACACACGTGTATATCATGGTCCATAGCAGTATACAATCTATGTACTCATATGTTGGTATACCGGGAGAGGTGGAGAGAGGGAGAGAGAGAGCGAAAGAGACCTGCTTGGTACGAGTGAGTAAGGGAGTGAGTGAGTGTGCGTAAGTGATAGGGGCTTGTCTCTCTGTTTTATGACCGGGTTGATTGTGGGCTGGGATCGCGAGCGGCCGTGAAAGAGACTTTGAGAAGTGACGGAGGAGAGCGGGGAGCAAGTGTTGTCAGGGGGTGTGTAATACCTTGCTGATCCTTTGCGGAGCCCTCGGGGCGTTCGCTTGTCACGTCACCTAGCCCTAAGCCATAGCCAGGTAGAGAGGGGAGAATTTATGTCTTCATCCTCCCCGCCACTTTTTTTTTTTTTTCTTTCTTTTTTGGCAGAGGGGGAGGAAGGATCAGAAAAGGGTAAAGGCTTGAGGTTGGTTTTGGGGGAAAAAGTGAGTGAGCTGGAGTGTTGAGATGGGAAGGCATGCATGTATGCACGCTGACAAAAAGAAATGACCTTCCTCGTTTAAGTCCCTGCAGAATCCTTCTCTCTCATCACCCATAATACTCTCTTGAGCCTAACCATCATAGTACAACAATCCACCATTTTCTTCTCACCTTATGTTTGGAACTCAGCCCCCCCCCCTAATCTATTCCTCCATATATACATTGATAAGTACATATAGGTCCAGCTTGTAGGGGATAAATATATTTTCTTCTTTTCTTGCAGTAGTAGAATTTGAAAGTTGCAAAAAAAAAAGAATAACTAAGTTTCCTGTTTTGATTTGTCATAATTTGCAATAATTAGTACCTACATGTATGTGAAAACATAAACCATGAGAGAAATTATTCTTGCAAAGAAAAGAAATATATGTGGATTATTTTCTTTCTCTGTCCTGTTAAGTTTCTTGCTTCTGAACAATTAAGCTTCCTAGTTTAAAAAATCTATTTCATTGTCATAACAGTAGTATATATTTTTGTATATTTACTGATAATTTCATTCTTCTATAGTAAATGCTTATATGCCACGTGCCAACTTTGAAGATCTATATATTTCAACCAAAGACCCAAGAATATTTTATTCAAGTACTGTTTGAAGTGTTTTACTTGCATTCATTGCTCAATCAAATTCAAAGTATCATATTACAGATTTTGGATATTTATGCTACAATCTTTCAAACTGTGATGTACAAAGTAATCCAAGATATCTAATGGGAAGAGCAGAATTGACTTCATTGTAGTATCTAATTTACAGATATTATTTCAGTATACATTAACCCTTTCGAGACAACTGACCACATTTTGTGGTTTGGCCCAATAACTTTTGATTTAGAGCCTTAAAAAATATACCAGATGCATGAGTAAAAAGAGAAAAAAATTCTGCACATACTGTGTCCATTTTTGTTGCATGATCATATTGCGTTTGATGCCAGGAATTTTAAAAAAGAGAATAAGATTGAACATCCTTAAATTGGCAACACATTGAGAGATTCAAAATCATTGTTTTTTGTCCAAATTGGCAACTTTTTCAACTTTTCAACAAAGTTCCTAACCATGTATATTATTTTCAAGACATTACATCTTATTAGAACCACGTAGCACTAAAAGAAAAATATTATTGTTGCCAATTTGAAGAACAAAATGTGATCAATTTAACCCTTAAATAATTCCTGTCCTGAAAGGGTTAAAAAAAAAACTACACATATTCATTTATGAATATTTCCTCCAAGATGATGCATATGAACACAGAATGGTGCGCAGTAAAGTTACTCCTTACAGTAATTGATCTTGCAGAAGTAAGAAATGAAATATAAAGTACTTATTAATTGTAACTGGTATCGCATAGAATACTTCATATAGAATTGCAGGAAAATGTACTTATTGTATATTGTTATTGCATATACAGTAGAAAAAGGGTGTGTTTATACCCCATTTTTCAGGCCAATTCAAAACACGGTTGCATCCAGAGTCATTTTTGTATAATTGCTGATTTAAGACGCTGATGTAAAACTCACAAAAAGGTGCGTTTTGAAAAAAAATACACGTATTCATTTATGAATATTTCCTCCGAGATAAATGCACAATCATTTGTAAACTGGTTTATATGACGTCATATAACTCACAGCGTGCGCAGCGAGGTTTGCGATACCAGCTGCAGAGCCTGAATTTGCCTGGAGATTAGAAGTATAAACAGTACCCTGTGAAAATGCGTTTTAGATTTCAAAACGCTCATTCTGCCTTCGCAAAGAAAGTATAAATGCACCCAGCGATGGAGGATGTGGGAAGTACCCAACAATTATGTTTAGATTACGATGAGTTTTTTTAGATAGGATTTAATTTTAGATTTCATGCCAATAGTGGATTAAATTCAAGCCTGCTTGATTTTCATACATAATCCTCTGAAGGAAAAATAGCTGTATGATCATGTTACATGAATATTGCAGTAATTTGTAATTTCCTTACTGCCTTATGAAAACAGTTATAATGAATACAAAAACTTACTCCGAAAAAAAAAAAAAATGTATGTCTGAAGTAAACTCTTCAGAGTTTATTGTGAGACTTAAATATGAACAGTAGACTTGCATAGATATGAATGCACTATATGCCGTTTTAGTGTTATCCAAGCTTAAATAAGTTTTTATTAAAAGACTTATTAGTAAATCTGTAGAAATATCATACGTGAGGCTACGATTAATTCAATTTAACATCTTATCGTGATTTGGAAATAATCATTTGAAAAAGACCAAAGTGTAGACTTTTAATTTGACATTTTATGACTGAAATATGATTGATTTGTTTTACATTCATAAAACTATTTCAGTCTGTTTCTGATAAACATTGTGAAAATGCAGAAATTCATTTGATAAAAAAGTAAAATACGTGATATGAATGTAAGTAGAATGTTGTGATAAATTCCCATTGAATGACATACACTGTACACGTACATCATAAAATTTTATGAGGCTTTTTACTAGAGCATTTATGACAAATGTGATACATCAAAAAGATATAAGCTGAATACATTTGATTAGAAGGCTGACGATTCTTTCTTTGAGTCGAGATTGAATTTGCATTATCTCAGACGTTAGCGAAATTTGCAGTGTTTTAAACACTTACCGTAAGTTTGAAAATACTCCATATACCTGAGTATAGAAGAACGCGAAATCTGAATATACTCACTTGTTGTCGAGCTGAAACTGGCCTTCCGAGCAAAAATCGCTGAAGATTTCGCAAGAATAATCGCAACTCAACCGATAATTATACCGAATCGAAAAAACCGGTGAGTTAGTAATCTGCGATCAAGATTCGGTTGCCTTTCAGTAATTAAAATAAGCGTGACGAAAAGATATCCTCGCAAATTATAATCTAACCTGGTGATTGCAGCATATTTATAGCCGTACTCACGTCGGAAAAGAGGTCAACATAATACTGAAGAAATGTTATGTGACAACCCTGCCAATCTCAGAAAGCTGTAGCCAATCACAGACAACCTTCATGCTATTGGTCAGTGGAGCCATGACATCACACACACAATTGTTGCTCGCTCGTTTGCATACGTTTTTGTGTGTATTGTTAGGTACTTGTAGTTTTTTTCATTGCCTCCGTCGCACTTGGCTGCAGTGTTCATAGTCAGAGTGCAGTAATTACACTTGGGGTTTACGTTGTTTTGGCCCTAGTCTACTGCATGCAGACCCAGGTCGAGTTGGAGTACTTGTTAGTTGTTTATCATGTGGCACCTGGATAAAAACAATCTGAAATGGTTGTCTCAGAAGGTATGCTTTACTCTTGGATCCACAGCCATGCACACATACTCATTTCCAGTGTGAAGCTGTTTAATTTGATAAGTCTAATTTTTTTTCCTTTTAAAAATAATTTTGCTGTATTTTGTACATTTACGCAGACTAAAGGCACATGTATGACCGCTCCACAGTAGAACAAATGGAGAGTTGTAATTTGGCAGATACGTTTGTTTAATTGAAGTGATTTGTTTAAACTTAATTGAATAAGTTCTATGTGGATTTGTTGGTCATGTTTCAGTGAGAAAACCTGCCTTCTGGTTGGGAATAATCATACCCCCTCTATGCCAGAAATGGACTGTTAATAAATCTCTTTCCCTCATCCTAATCAAACTGTTGATCAAGAATAATAACACGTATGAATGAGTTCATACATGTACCTCTAAAACAAACAAAGCTTTTTTTTAATCAATAGTCAGGTTCACACGGAGTGAGCTAAACTAAGTTTTGCTTGTAGTTTAAAAAATTTAAGTTATCTTGTAGTTTCAGACTGTATGAACAGACTCATAGTTTACTTGTAGTTCCAGAACCACAAGCGAACTTGTAGTTAATGCCGAAACCATGTAGTTAATGCCGAAACCATGAGCAGCGAGGGTCCTCCCTCGTAGAACTTTATGGACCGTGTGGACAGAATAAACTTTAAGATTAGCACACTCGTTAACGTTGACCTCTCTTTTCACGTTAAACTACGTTAATCTCAGAACAGCAAGTGTTGTTGTTTTGGGCCCGTATGAACCCTCAACGTTGTTTAATAGGGAGTTGTTGTTTCGCCAACTTAAAGTTTCAAAACCACAAGTACTGTATGAACGTAGCTATTATTTGACAACGTACATGTACTTTACTTCTCTCTTTCACCTCACTTTTTGTTGTTGGTTATCAGTCATACTTTTGGCTGCACACTTGGGCAAATATTTGGCCAGGGAATGATTATCTCATTGACTTTGTGATTGCAAGCCTAATTTTGTATCTAGGAGATCTATAAAATCTAGAGTAATAGCTTGATATAATGTGTTCTACTTTTTTCATTGAATTAGCCCCTTTCCCCTACATTGTATGCCAGTATGCCCTTGATTTTTTTTTTCTTCACCAGCCTTATCGGTCAAATAAGGTTTTTCAAGCTTTTCTATCAAACGCTGCTAAAACTTTTTCCCCCCCTCTAACTCCTTTTCATAGTATCTAGTTCAAATGTCTGCTGGCCTGATCAGGTCTATTAAGCAATCGATGACAGGGTGAAAAAAAAACTGTTTACTTTTTAAAGAATAATATGACCTAATTTTGAATGAATGTTGGTGCACGTCTGTAGATGTGTGTTCCTCTTGACCAAGTTTTTTCCTGATTAAATCTTTCAGTCCTAGATGCTGTGTTGTGTTCTAATTTCAGTAATGGAAACACCATTTGGATTTCTTGATTTGTTTCAGCCAAAACTGTGCAATCGTGCTCCAGAATGATTTTCCAGAATCGATCCAAAGGGCTCTTCCCATGAATTTTTTGTTTGTTTTGTCATTTGTCTCTTGAATTAAGGTGGTAATATTTAACTTGATTATATTATAACAAACCAAAAATAAAAAGAAGGAAATCTTGGTTCAGATTGGTTGTTTTCCAAAGTGTTGAGCTTGAACTTTATTGGCATTGGATTACCATCTGCTGTTAAGATTTTCGCAGGTAACAATGAAAGTTTTATAATCCTAAATTTGAGCACGTCATCTGCAGACAGATATAGAAGGGCATTAACCCACATCCTTTAACACTCTTCTTGCTCTCTACAGTCTGTTGACTGTGCAGCATTTTTATTCCCTTTCAGGACAGGAATTATTTTAGGGCTAAATTGATCATATTCAGTTCTTCAAATTGGCAACAATGTTTTTCTTTTAGTGCTACATGGTTCTAATACTCTCTCTAAAAAAACCCCCACAAAAACAAGTGATCATTGATGTCACTCCCCAGGGGAATGAAAATAGAGTGAAAAGAGAGTGAAACTCCACTCTTCCTTTTAGAGACCACTCGATAGTCACTCGATATTCACTCCTAAACAAGTGATCACTGATGGGACTCCTGGGGGGAGTGAAAACAGTGAAAATTCACTTTTTTAAAGAGAGAGAGTAAGGTGTAATGATTTTGAAAACAATGTTCATGGTAAGGAATTTTGTCAAAACAGCCATTAGATATGAACAATTACAGATACTGCTGAAATTGTCATAATTTTTTTTTCCAGATCAGCATTCTTTCATTACTTTTTATGAGTTACCTCATTTTTTTCATACAAGTCTAATCTTGATCATCTAGTTTATTTTACAAAACAAATTGAGTGAATATGACCAGAGAGTTTCTTGTAGAGCAGGTGTGGGTGAAGGGGGTATGAGAAAGTTTTCAGAGTCGTGATCTAGTTTAAGGATCAATGGAAACGGTGTCATGCACATCTTTATGGTGTTGTACAGTTCAAGTTCAAACAATGATGTCATCTGGTTTATCAGACTTTATGAATGGATCAAGGTCCAGAAACGTGCTCCACTCTGTAAGGCTCTCCCTCTGTCTGTCCGTCTGCTGTTGGTCTCTTTCTTTTGCCCGCTCACTCTCTCTCTCTCTCTCTCTCTCCCTCATTCTCCCTTTCTAGCTCTGTTTGTCTGTCTCTCTGTCTGGTCATCCCTTTGTTTCTGTTTGTCTTTTTGCATATCTCTCTCTTTCTCTCTCTGTATTTCCGTGTCTCTACTCTTTCCATCTCTTTAACACTCTGTCCCTGTCTCCCTTTCTCATTCAGTCTCTCTGTGTCTCTCCTCTCTCCAACCCTTTCCACTCTCCTTGTTTTCTTATTCCTGTACGTGCAGCAACTTACATTCACAGTATCAGTGAAAAGCATTTAAAAACAAGAAACTTATTAAAGATAAATCGAAAAGCCTGTACAAAACTTAATGAATAAATGAATAAATGAATAATTTCATCTCAGATTTACACACACACACACACACACACACACATATATTTTATGCTTTCAAAATTCAAACTGACTTGTAATAATTGTAGTTTGTTACACCTTTTTTGAAAGGGTGGGGAGGGTTACTCTTTGAAATTTCAAAAGTTTTTTTTTTCTGTCACAATAAAGTACAATCATTTTCTGCTTGTGCGCTATTCTGTATAGATCTCTCTTTGTTCTTGATATTTTTATTTGCTTATGTTCTTGGCTTTGGCCATTTAACCACACCTAATAATGATGTGCCTGCCACACGTTTTTTGTTCCATGGAGTGTACAGATTGCGAAAGTCATGCAATGCAAACTGATTTCTGCCTAGTTACTGCATGCCCTGTTTTGATGAAATATGGTGACTCCATGGGATTATCCACATACAACAGTGTGAAGGTCAGGATGATGCAGTAATGGCTTAGGAGACAGAGAGAGAGAGAGAGAGAGAGAGAGAGAGAGAGAGAGAGAGAGAGAGAGGAGAGGGAGAGAGAGAGAGAGAGAGAGAGAGAGAGAGAGAGAGAGAGGAGAGAGAGAGAGAGAGAGAGAGAGAGAAAGAGCGAAAAAGTGTATAAGAGAAAGTGAGGGAGAAAAGGAAGGAGAGAGAGTGAAAAAGTGAATTGGAGAAATAGAGAGAAAAGATGGATGACTTTGTGATTTCTGGGGAGGGGGAAGAGGGGCTGGTGCTATTTGAAAATCAACCCTGAGAAGTGATACTGTGTTTTGAGAGTCAGAAGGGCATTAACTCTGTAAAGTATATGATTCAATGCCCTTTTGCCTCTCAATAGACAGTATACATATATATGTATGCAGTATCTGGTGAAAGGAGAATTAGAGGCACATGAATTGACTTTATGAAGGTAGGCACATGTTGCCGGCTACAGATGATCACTATTTTTCAAATGAAAGCCCATGGGAAATGCAAAGGAGTTCCAATGACAAAAGTTGTACCAGTATATGTATGTGTAGGGGTCATGATGTGACCTACACTGTACTAGCTTGGGCCCTACACCGGATCACAGCTTGAAACGCAGACTAAATGCTTGTGTTGTACCCTTGATCTTGAAATCAAACTTAACAATGAATTTTAATTTCTCAAGGTAAACGGAACAATCCTGCAAATCTGAATCCCATCAATCATAGCTTAGGAAAGCCAGCCATCCGTATCTATCCTATTTCCCACACGTAATTTATTCTTAAAACTAATCAGAAAAGTTTCCTGAGAAGAAAGGCAATGTGATTGAAATACCACGGTTGGCCTTTGCAATTTAGGATGGGAAGAGATTGAAGGCATACCACAATAAACACTTTATTTATTTTAATTTTATTCTATTATATTTCATTTCTTTTCTATAAACATAAACAGCCTAACAATAACCAAGAATACAAGAAAACTAATCAAAACATTTTTCTTTCCTCTATTGTTCTGACAATCATGATGTACATGTAGTTTAGAAAAGTCAAATAGAGATTTGATTTATGTTGCTTCATGCAAGGCCTCATTTTAAATATCAGGAATAAGAAAAAAAATTGCTGCAGCGTGTTTATACAATCAAGAGAAGCAGTAATTTGTATAAAGAGTCGTTGACATTTGAGATGAATTCTCACAATCCTTTGCATAAAGTGATTGTATCCCGGCCTTTGCATAAAATTTGCCCCTTTAGGATCTAATGTAAAGCAGAATATATTTCATTTATATTGCATAAAAATAAGAAGTGTTCTTGCATTCACAAATGACACATTTAAGAATTTTTGCAAGTTTGGTTTATGACTGTTTGATCAAGTGACCGTTTTAGCATAATTATAGAGAGGGTCAAAACATATTTGATAAATTTCCCTCATGTGTCTGTAATTTCTGATATACATGTATGTTAGAAAAACCCAATATAAATTTATAGCAAAAAATTTAGCAGACATCTAGAGAAAAGTGATTAAGTTTGAATTTACAGTATATCATTTAAATAATCAGTATTTAGCATGCGGTTTAGCTCAACTATAATTATGATGTAGTTTCTCTCCCCCATTTGGCACACTGCCTTTGAGGTAGATCAATTGATATAGATTTATGGCAATCAAGGTTGATTAGGCACTGGACTCACATAAACAAACCCTCACAATAGCTAAAATAATTTTCGTCGCCCATTGGATGGTCGGCCTTTGTCATACCCTTCCCTTTTACGCGCACCCTGCCACCAGCAGCTCAGCGGGAAGCACCATTGCTACAGGGGTTGCTTGAGGTTGTTGGGTTGTTGAGTCCTCTCATTTCATTTTCATGGAATATTTCACTTTATGCAAATCGTGTTAATGTTTTCAATATTTTAGGGAATGAATTTAGTAGCTACATATAAATTATACATTACATTTATGTAAAGTGAGCTTTAGAGCTATTTAAAGGATAGGCTATCTGTAGGTTAATTTTCTTATGATAATATGATTGCAAAGACTTTCAAGAGAACAACTCAAGGGCAATTTGTATTACCTACAGAAATCATGCTTTTGGAAGAAGACATTTCAGCCCAAATTCACGAAAGAGGTTTATTTTAAACCATGGTCTAAACCATGGACTAAATTAAGCGCAGATAAGTACATTACTGTTCGCCCATTGGACGAGAGGACATGCACGTACTAACGCTTATGGAGGTTTAGACCATGGTTTAGACCTCATTCATGATTTCGGGTCTTAGACTGGTCCTTGTATGAACAGGCCAAAACATAGCATCAGTGTTTGAGAAAAGGTTTTTTTTTTTTTATCCTTGCTGAAGAAATACTGTTCATTTATTTTCAAAAGTAAATATTTGATGCAAAATTAGATGAAAAGGGTAGCAGATGTTTATGTGAAATATTGAAATTTGAGATACTAAATGAGCTGTTTTTCATTTAAACCTTTCTCTGTTTATATAGAAGATATAGAAAAAGGGTCATCATGTATTTCAAGGAGCCACTGCCATGTCCACATTTTATTAGCTATCTGGATCATTTTGTGCAACGCCTCTCAACCAACAAGAGATTGAGAGAGCACACTTCCTGGTTTTGCAGAGCAGAAACTGTAAACCTAGCAAGTGCATTTTCCGAAAGTGCTTGTGAGCTGAGCCTGAAACCGGGAAAAGAGAAGAGCTGCCAGTGAAAAGATGCGGGTTCATGGAACTCGCGAAGCAGGCAACCCTGGATTGTGGCTTCATTTTCCGCATATGTAGGTAGAGTTCAAAAGCCTGTAGGTCAGAGAACTGACATTCTCCTGCAAGCAAGCGCTCACGCAGGCTGATTATCCTGTGGCGTTGACTGCGTAATGAAGCACACAGTGATCGGATCCGAATACATTTGAATTTCCGTTCCCCCGGTGTTTCCCCCGTGCTTGGCCAAGGGAAATCGATGCTCACAGGTGAATAGTAAATAATGGCAAATTGGATGAATTCGTAATGTGTGGCTCACTTACTAGGTCTTGCGCATCTGAAACACGGGCATAGGGAGTAGAAAAAGTGGATTGAAACTGAAGATATGTTTGAAATGGTGATCATTCAGTAGTCACATTATTTTAGGAGTAAGGTGACTTCCGGCAGTCGAAGCTATTGCTGCCATGCTGTGGCATCAAAATCTGCAGCAGGCATCAGATAAACGTGTCAAAAATCTTACCCCATTTCTTGCAGACTGAAGGTTACGATAATGACACATCAGTAGTAGGTACAGGTGTATATTGCCTGCTGAGGGTTAGAAGGGAGTTAACTCTTTGTTCACTTAGAGGAGTTAACACCCCTCTGGTTCTCAGCAGACCATATGTGTGCTGTGATGTATACAGATCAATGGAAATACACTTCAGCTTTTTATAATTCTAAATCTTTAGTCTAATAGGAACATTAGAATAAAATTTTCTTACAATTGCCATTAATGAATTCAGATTTAATTAAAGCAAATTTTACCCCCCAAAAATTTTGAAAAGTAATCTTTACACTTGCAGAATACTTATACTTAAAATACTTAAGTTTTGTAGGCTTATGTACAAGACATTACAAAGAAAGAAATGTCTCTTGTGAAATTACATAACCTTACAATTTATCTCAGTCATATATATATTGATATTTTCATTACACTGACTAGAATAAGATAGGGTTATAGCCTAAAGTTTTTCCTTCATAATTTTGAAGAATAGTTATTTTACTTTGTATTCTCATCTCTTATGCTTTCTGACAAGTTTTTAAAAACTTATCAACTGCTTTTATTTCTTGTTACTCTGCTAACATTTGAGGATCTTAGAAACTAAACTGTCATAAACTGTTTTCAGAATGATTTTTTAAATTTTCATGAAGTATATCTCAATATCGTAAATATGCAATATTAGCTTCTCCAGTTGTTAACATTCTGAGATATTAGCTAGGTTCACATGGCAGGCTGTAAACTTTAAGTTAAGCTTTTAGTTCTAAGCTTTGAGGCTATCTCTGAAGTTAAGGACCGTGTGGACGCACTTGGGGTTTCTGAAACTGAAAGTTTAAAGTTTTGAACCACAACCGATCTCGTTAGTGTGATAACTACATGCAACTTTAGTTCCTCGAAATTATGGGTGCTGTGTAAACCAGCATCGTTTAAAACTTTGAGATTTTACTAACCTAAAGTTAAAACTATGATGGTGCCGCACGAACATGGCTAAAGATGAAAACAGCATGGTAAAGTTCTTATTTAAAATCACCTGACATTCTATACCTTGAACAGAGAAGGCAATTTCTAACCAATTTTCAATATATGTATACATACCTTTTATCAATAGTGTTGAAAGTTAGATGACCAAGGTGATAACTCCTTGAGATGACTACCTCCAGTTGTCAGAAATGAAGAATTTTGATGTAGAAGAACCAATAAATCTTTCAGGCATGACACATCTGACGACCAAGTGTGAAAAATGTGGAGACTAATAGAGCAATTTCTATGAGCAGTCTTGGAGGTGAATATCCTACAGTTCTTCCTTGCAAGGTCCTCTCCCTCTTTTAAGTGGCTAGCTTTGGGGATGTTAGGATGGAGGAAGGACAAGTATTCATCAAGCCTTGTTACCGATAACCTTCAGGGTATCTTTGCTCACCTGGATGAATGAATGAATGAATGCAGTAAAGAAGAATCACGCAGTGAGCTTGTAGTGAGAGGAAGTCCGCCCAATGTGTGCGTCAGTGCAATATATTCATATGTAATCATTGATCGAATCAGTCCAGCAAGAAATGAAGAGTTTTGATTTTCCCCCGAGGTACAGTGCGTCCATCGTCCTTCTGTCCTTGGAATGACCTTCAAATAATATTATTCTTCTCTTTTGTTTGTTTGCTTTCTACAAAATAATCTTTGTCTTTTATCCATTGATTTCTACTCCCACATTCATATCAGTCTGTCATTTCTCACAATTTGCATTTTGCAGCCATCATGCAGTGAATCACTTTTTTTTAAGCAATATTGTTGTATCAATGGATGAAAAAAAAAAAATTTATGTGCGTTGACTGATTCTGTGATGGGTGTTTTGAAAACAAACTTTCTCACAGACCTGTATGAACATCATTTCACTTTGGTATTTTGATTTTTTCAAAGTCTTGGGTGGGTGGGTGTGTTCAGAACAGTTTCAGCCCACTCAAATATTTCTTGGTAATTTTTCTCCGTGTAGCTGGTCTGCCAAGCAGTGGATTTGGCCATGAACTCTGCAGTTGGTTCATTCTGCCTCACAAATGTTTCGTCATTTCATAGCACCTTTTAGGCATTCATTATAGATTTGTCCTCAGAATTCCTCTGTAATTGGTCATCCCCTGTTACTTATAACAATAGAGAATGCTGACCTATGCTTTAATGAAGCATAATAACGGCCTTATGTCTTTTATCATATGAACCCATGGATAGAGTAAATTTCTGCTGAAAAAATAATATATATGATAATAGCTAGATTTTCCATCTTTAGACCTGTGATAGAGGTTGCATTGGGAAAATCTGTTTTAGAATTTATTTTGCCTGTGTGTATGTGTAGGATTACTTTTGAAATTTGAATAAGTGTATGGAATTTAAACCCTGAAAATATGTCAAGGTAGGAATTCTACCAAATCTATAATTCAGTATAGTAACAATAACTTACAAATTAGAATTATAATCTGATATCAAACCCCTATTATCTAATTAGCCCTTGAAATAACAAAGCAGTCCTGTCGTTAAAATTGCAAAGCATGAAGTAAGGATACTGGACCAAACTTTGTGAGTAATAATAGCTTGGCACAATATCCTCGGGTCAATTTATTCAAAGTCTTATATCCGTGTTTGGATCTCTCTCAAAATTTCGTTTTCAAATTATAGAAAACTGTGAATTAAAAGGTAACAGTATTTATTTTGTCCTATTTCAACCTTGAGATTAATAATTTAGAACACTTGATGTAGTTTAAAGGCCTGCATTGGTAAGGGTGATCAAATCATTTCCCTTTTAGAAATATAGATGGGTATTTGTGATGGAAACATAAAAGTAAGTAATCTCCATTTGAAAATGTTATATGAAATAGAATGATAGAAACAGGTGTCCCTCAGGAGTCTATCCTAGGACCAATGCAAATGAAATTGAAATGATTCTAAATGCTAAACAGTTTAAGCCTGGCTCAAAGAAAAAAGATTTACACTCATTGTCTCTATTAAGATCCAAATAAAACATAATCAAATCAAATCAAATGTAAATGTGCCACGTGATTACGGGTCAATTCTTGTATTAGGTCAAATGAATGAAAGTTCTTTTACCAAAGTCAGTCTTCAGGCCTGATCAGAATTCTTAGATCATAAAGAGAAATGGAAACATGGATCTTCCAAATTTGTGCTTTGCAAATGCTTGTCCCATGTGGCTTGAGTTGAACCGGTCTAACCTCGATTAGTATTTTGGAATGAATACGCCACTATTAGACAGTGACCGTTAAAAATAGCACTTCAACATCCTGTTTAGGTGTCATGGTTGTCTGTTTTTATAGGCCTCTTGGGATGTTATGAAGCAGACATATTTTTAAATCTTTCATTTATCCTCTTTGCAGAAGGTAAAAAAAAAAAAAAAATGACCTGGGACTACATTTGAGATAGGCCATTAGAATGAACTACATCCTGTTCTGTTGTTCTCCACTGACCCCCTCCTCATCCACCGGGGGGGGGGGGGGGTGTGGGAAGAAGATGAGGGCTATGGGAGATTTGCTTGTTGATCCTCTGATAATTTCTCATTGATGAAAACCATAAAAAAATACTTCAGTCAGTTGGTTTTAGTGCATAAAACTATACTGAAGTTAATATGTGAAAGTAACCTCCACAAACAAGATAAGGGCCTATATTTGTTACCCCTCCCCCATTCTAACTCGAGTGAAGCAAGGGTGAAAATCATAGAAGAGTATAGGATGAACATTACTGCCGGTCCATTACTTAAATTAAAGATTACAAGAATATAATTCTTATTGGTGTCTAGAACACAGTGGTCGTTTTTTGGTTCTTCCACAATATTGAGGAAGTTCATGATGAATTGCTATGCTCTAGCCACCATCCTGGATTCTTTTCTTCTACTGTTAAAGGGAAAGTCCACCCTGAGAGTTGATTTCAATAAAAGCAGAAAAATGAGAGAAACAGATTAGTGAAAGTTTGAGCTAAATCTGATAAGAAATAAGAAAGTTTTGCATTTATGAAGGTGTAATCAATCAAACACAAATTGGCAACTCTATGACATATCTTGCAAGCTCTTCTGCCATTTGCCCTGTAATGAAAAAATCATAAATTTCCATATTCTCTGAAGAAAATATTTTATGGGAGAGGATCTCGCAAGATACGTCACGTTGCCCATTTATGTTTGATTGATTACAACTTCAAAAAATCATAACTTTCTTATTTCTTATCGGATGTTGCTCAAAATGTCATTGATCTGTTTCTTTAATTTTTCTCCTTCTTTTAAAACCAACTTAAATGTCAGGGTGGACTTCCCCTTCAATGCCCCCATCATAGACTCTCCACTCTCCCCAGATATTGAACATCTTTTCGCATTTCTTCTGATGGATAATGCGAGGCTCCAAGTATAATATCTTTTTGTATCTCATCATTCATGGGAAACTGGCTCATTTTGGATGCTGTCCTCTTCTCCAAGAACTGTCATTTCCATCACTCACTATGGTTGAGACCCTGTGTGATTGAAACCCAACCCTTTGTTTACAAACAGACCCATTTCCCTACTTACATGGCTCAAATTCTTCCCATTCACTCACCATTCCCCCATGCGGTATGGTATGGTACGGCAGCATCTATCCTTGCTGAAGATGAGTCTATCATGTATAGAGGCAAAGGTCTTTGTAGATTGTGGTTATAAGCTTGATGTTTTCAGAACCTCCTTATTAAGAGGAAAGTAAGATTTAGACCAAAGATTGCTTGGAAATAGTCTTTTTGCAAAGGGGGGGGGGGGGGAGGTTTAAAGTCATGTAATTTGGGGGCATCTTTTGGGGAGTTTGATACCAATGAGTATTCACCCCATACAGATGATATTATTCTAAGAGAATGGATTTTACTTGTACAAATACACTGTAGGTCTTGGGTAATGTGGATAACTTCACCAACGTCTGAAGAACTGCCCTCATAAGGGAAACTTATCATTTCAAATTCTTCACACAAACCAAACTTAGCACTCTCCAATCTCTCATAGGCTGTGCTTCGAGTATGTATGAATTGGAGATGTCCATGGAGTTTTTTTGCTATGTGCAAGATAGTGACAGGCTTTAAATAGGAATTCCACCAAGTCTGATGTGAGCGCACTGTGACGCATTGCACATAGAAAGCTGAAGGTCTGTATCCAACTTATATTTTGGTTGGTGCATGAAATAAACTGCCTTTGAGAGCATATTTTGATAAATTAAGTGTTGTATTGGACTTACCTGTGGCAAGCTTCTTATATACAGTGGGTCCCAGAAAAAACTAAACCCCAAAACAAAGGGTTATTGTGACCACATTTTGTGCTCTATGACAATATTTTTTTGTTTTCCATAAACTAGAAGTATTATGCTTCTAAATGTTATCTTGATGGCATCCATCTGTACAGCTGTACCGAGCAGCAGCATTTTGAAAATGACGTAAAAATCTCAGTTGTGCCAGATTTGGGTAAAACTGTGAAGACATTAGTATCACATGCGAAAATGACTAAATAGAAATACCAGCTTTAAGAGATACGGTACGTGAAATTCCCCTGTGTGATGGCATGCATTCAATCAGAACTTCATAAAACATGGGTCAATACTCATTTCCAGTGGTGGCAGGGGCATACGCCCCCAAATGTCCTAATCAATAAATATCCCTCAAAAGACGAAAAATTGCCTTTCGTGTGATGGAAAAGGTGCGCCTTGTGAGGTAGGAAATTGCCATAATCTTTATATTTTTCTGCTTTATGTGCCCTTTCTACCTTGTATTTCCATCTGGCAATGGAAAGTGCCTATACTTTTATGAAAAATATCACCTTTCTGTCCGCTTTGTTCTTAAAAGAAACTTCAGTTCAGAAAATGCAAAAAATTTGCTTCGATTGCAGGTACCATTTCACTACAAAACATGCCCTTTCTTTACCCCCAACATTGACAAAACATTGACCATCCTTCATTTCAAGATGAGGGTGTTATCCTTACCCTAATTATTGAAAGAAACAGATGAAAACAGTCTTCTCATAGGGTTTTAAAAGTCATGTTACATTTGGGTCATGTTCGCATGTGATGCTAACGTTTTCACGGTTTTACCGAAATCTGGCACAACTGAGTTTTTACATGTCATTTAAAAAATGCTGCTGCTCTGTAAAACATGTATGGATGGATGCCATCAAGATATATCATTTAAAAGCATATTACTTCTAGTTTAAGGAAAATAGATAATTATTGTCATAGAGCACATAGTGTGGTCACAATAACCCTTTGTTTTATGGTTTCGTTTTCTTCTTGGATGCAATGTATAGGCAATTTTCTTTTTTTATTTGACATGGCATTGAATAGTTTAAAGACCTTACATGAGTATGAGTTTGATTTTCATGAAAAAAATACTTTATAAAAAACACATTTAGGCCTACTATTCACATATTTTCATTATTAGACATTCATTTATCAGAAGAAATGAATGTTGATTATCAAGAAATTTGATGTGATCTTTGGTTTTGTGGGAAGAGTTGGGTATGACAATGGTTTGATTTTTAATAGACAAAGGTTACTGACCATGTGAACAGCCAACTCTAAAATACATGAAAATGTTCAGATTGGTTTTGGGGGAAAAAATTATTTGAAAGGCAGAGCAAGTGAAAATGCAGTATAATAATATTTAGATCACATATTTGTATCGTTATGCCTATCATCATATTGTTATTTTACACAATTGATATGATTGGTGGTGTGTGTGTGTGAAGTGGGAGTGCAGAAGAGTTGTTGGTAAATGAGGTCAGTGAACTCATAAACAGCGAGTCATTTAGAATGTAACAAAATATCAATACATTCTAAATGACTCACTGTTTATGAGTTCATTTAGAATGTAACAAAATATCAATATGATCATGTATGGAGGCAATAAGCCTGGATTCAAGCTAGAGTGAATTATTAAATTTCTAAAATTGTATTTAGTTTTGACGACAAGTTTTGCAATCGCTGTGTTTCATTGTCAAATCGGCATCAAGACTTATTCTGTGCTCCAGACAGACATACATTTGTATGTAAGTAATCACTTATGTAGGTAATCACTTTTTGGAAAATAGGAAAAAATGATTTTAAGTGGAAATTTGCTTTATGTTCCTGTGTTTACCTTTTATTGGTCTATTTGATATGAAGATTGTTATCAGCAGTCACTAACCTCTTTACATACTAAACTGATTCAGTCTGATTATTGGCATTGTCTTTGTTTGAAACCAAACCCATCAATACCTAGAAAAAATGTAGGTTGACCAAAAGAAAACACCATATTTGGGCTTAAAAGTTATTCATATGTGATGTAGACTTAGGATTTTTTTTTAATTCACTTTATTTATCACTATTTTATTTTTAGTTTGTATACTCAATGGCTTATAAGTACATAGCTTTTGTGCTTTATTAATATTCACATTGGCATAAAGAACAAGGGGAGTGTTTCATCAATCGTTTTGTCAGTGATTTTTACTGACAACTGTTATAAGCTACTGAAATCCTTGCATCTTATTGGCTGAGAGCAAATTTGTCGGTAAAAGTCACTGAGAAAACGCTTGATGAAACGCTCCCCAGATCACAAATAAATCATCATCTATCATCACAATACAATATTCATTATTTTGAGCCATTACGTCAATGTGACTTCCGGGGGGGCGTGGGATGTTCTGGAATTTTCGTGAAATGAAGATGGCAAAAAATAACTTTATCAGCTTACAAGATAGCAGTGAGAGGGGCACAGACCTCTTAATGAACCCACTATGATGACGACAGTGACCAAACAAATTGACCATGGCGGCGCTCCAGGGGAGTCGTTATTGGAGTAGTATCGTACTTGAAGATATCACTGCTGTGCCTAATTTGGGGGAGAAAGTCGGTAGAGATGAAAACCGATCTCTTTGTGCAACGGGCTGGTGTCATTTTTTCACAGCATTTATGATAAACCTGATATTGGGTATAAGCCAAGGGCAAGTATGCATGACATCACCAATAATAACCTTGAGAAATTAGACTTGATTTGGGAAACAAGCAGAGAGAAACAGTTTGATTTAAATCTGTAGTCTTCAATGCAAGACTGTAGTGCCATGAATATACAGTTAACCTTGCCTAACTCGAAGTCGCATAAGTCGACTTTGCCTACATAGACATGTGCAGATAAAGGTCGAATCAATTTTTTTTTACCAAACATTGCAAACTATGTGTTATTTACATTTCCTAAGTCGAACTGTTTTTTGTGGTCCCAACAGATTCGACTTATGCAAAGTTAACTGTATAATTACCAAAGATTCTCTCCTTCCTTTGTTGTTGTTGATGTTGTTATTGTTGTTGTTGATTCTCTCCTTACTAACAAAGAGGATTGCTATAAGCCAGTTCGTAATTACAATTTGCAGATGAAGGTCATTTGTACAGAGTACAATTGACCTTTATACGCTGTCATATTATGCGCACCATGATGCGCGCACCATTAAAAATTGTTTTTTTAATGGTAGCACATCCATCAAAAGAAATGCGCGTGCGCATACTAATTGAGGTCATTTCAGGGTCATATGTACCAATTACAAACTTGCTGATTGGGAAATTTTCCCTGCCACAACAAGCCAGTTCGTGACTATAACATACACATGTGCAGATAAAGGTCATTTCTACGGAGTGCAAATACTATCTTTTAAATACGCTGTCAAACTGATTGCGCCTATGATGCGCTCGCCAATATGATTTTAGCTGTTTAATAAGTAGTATATCCATTAAATTAGATGCACGTGTGTGTACAAACCAGGGGAATTTAATTGTACCGTCTACCAATGACAAATTGGCTTATTGCTACGGCCTTTATTTCGTCAAAGTATATAGGGTTAGTTGTAAGCTTGCAATTAGGTTTTAGGGTGGGTTTTAGGTAAGGGTTAGGTTTTGATATAGTTTTGGGGTTTAGGGCTACAATTATGAATTCCATGTAGGTTAATATAGTGGAATCACTACCATGAAGCAGTTGTCGATGGAGCATTCGTCATGCAAAAACACAAATGAGAGAAAGCAGTGAGAGATAATATACACTGACATAGTCTTCTAGTTAAAACATGTATGTCAAGTTAGAAGAGGATCAATTTATTTGGCTTAGTAGTCGAGATCAAATATACTTGGCATGGATGAAAGCTTCAATGGATAAGGAAAAAAAGAAGATTTTCATAGAAAAATCAACTACTGCCTCTGAATCTCAAATATTCAGTTGTTTTGTCAATTTTATGTTACTCAACATTGATTTAGAAATTCTATTGGAGATCTTCCTTTTTCCATTTATTGTTCATATATTAAAGGGGAAGTCCACCCTGATATGAAGTTTCAAAGGAAGCATAAAAATTAAAGAAACAGATTAGTGAAGGTTTGAGCAAATATCTGATAAGAAAGCTATAATGAATCAAACACAAATTGGCAACTCTGTGACGTATCTTGCGAGTTCCTCTCCCATTTGCTCTTTACAGAAAATTTCATAAATTGTCATTTTCTTAGTTGTTGATGAAGGAATACATTCATTTCATACTGGTTTTGTGTAAAACATAGTTGCAATGATTTTATCTACAATGTATGTATGAGTGGATATTTTCTTCAGAAAAAATGGAAATTTATGATTTTTAAAGTACAGGGCAATTGGGGGAGGAGCTCGCAAGATAAGATTTTGCTCAAACTTTCATTGATCAGTTTCCTTAATTATCTGCTTCTTTTGCAACCAACTTGATATCAGGGTGGACTTTCCCTTAAGTTGCCAAGTTTCAAAATGAGGAATCAGAATGCAGATTCTGAGTATCTTTGACTAATTTACTACAGCTGTATCTGCACATCACTCAGGTGGTCTGTGTGAAAACGTAGATGCAAGTCTTAACCCTTTCAGGACAGGAATTATTTAAGGGCTTATTTGATCACATTTTGTTCTTCAAATTGGCAACAATAATATTTTTCTTGTAGTGCTACATGGTTCTAATAAGGTGTAATATCTCTTGAAAACAATATATGGTTAGGAATTTATCGAAAAGTTGAAAAAAATTGCCAATTTTGATAAAAAACAATGATTTTGACCCTCTCAATGTGTTGCCAATTTAAGGATTTTCAAGTTTATTCTCCTTTTTAAAATTCCTGGCATCAAATGCAATATGGTCATGCAACAAAAATGGAAACAATGTGTGTAGAAATTTGTGCTCTTTCTACTCATGCATCTGGTATATTTTTTAGAGCTCTGAATCAAAAGTTATGGAGCCAAACCACAAAATGTGGTCAATTGTCTTGAAAGGGTTAAATGCTACCCATGTAACGCTTGCATGTAAATGATGGTCCATCATGTATGTAAAGACTGTCCTTGAGGTGTGAACGTTGAAGAAGTTCTGTAAATGAAATAGCTCAAGAGAGAGAAAGTGATAGACATTAACTCGCTTCATGGGCTTCATGGCGTGTTGTTGGTCAGTTTTGTACCCCTTTGGGTATGAAACGCCCCCGCTTCAAAGTCACTTTGATGTACGGCCGTTGTCTCTCTTTAATTACTCTGCTCACGGTGGCCCTGTTCAGCTGTGAAAGTTAAATCTAATTAATTTCATCTGTATAAGCTTCACCCTAACGCTTTTATATGGAGCAATCATAACCTGCCTGAGCATTTAATTGTAGGTGTTCACTCTAGCTGATGGCCAAAATTGTATCAGAAATTTCATCTTCTGTGTGATATTGCAGTGAATTTTAAACTTTATTAATAGGTAATTTTGTTGTTAGGATGGAGGAGGGGGGGGGCAACTCTACTTTGTAATGGGGCTGGAGTCAACTTAAAACATGGAGATATTTGTAGCTTCATGATTGAAACGATGGTCCTGGTCCTGGTCCTGGTCCTGGTCCTGGTCGTGGTCCAGGTCCACTATGGTAACATAGCTTGTTTTATGTATTATTTAATCACACCTACCCCAAGATATTGATAATGGTAACTCTTTATTGGCTGAATCCCTGGCATCATACTACTTTTTTGCAAGACAAATTTTTACAGTTTCCACTCTAGATCCAGAAGTATGTGGTTTGTAGGAATTAGAATGCTGTGAGCACCACATACAGTAGTCTAGCTGAAGCCAGGGTAATGATATTGCAATACTTAAGCGAAAAAAAAAAAAAAATATATGGGAGCAATGAGTGATTTAGCTTTGGAAAGCTCCAAAATAGATCTGATATATTGAAAAAGAGCTCTAGTAAAATAACAATAAAAGACATAAAAATCACTTTGAGAATATTGCACTTTTGCAGCATTGAATAGAAGGAAAGCTCCTGTGAACAGATAGGTATTTTTTGCACTGGAATACTTTGACAACTTCCTTCCTGGCAAAAAGATTGGGTTCTAAGTTTTAATGTGAAAGGAGCAGCAGGGATGATGTAGGTATAGGAAAGCGCCCTTGTGGTCAGTCACCTCCCGTCTTACCCCCAGGAGAGGTTTCTCAACAAAGCCCTAAAATATAATTTCTATAAACAATATATGCCAAACATTTATTGACCACTAGGAAACAAACAGGTGATTTCAGGGTGAAGATGCTCCAATTTTTATATTTTCAGTTATTCACTACAGAGAATGTGACGTAATTGAATCAGAAGTTTCCTATCTCAATCTCACACCATTGAAAGTATATTGACTTTGGAGGTAGTCTCAGAGGAAAAACTTCAAGATATAGATGCATAAATGAAGATGTTTTGTACCTATTGATAAAATAATTATTCGTTCCCCCCCCCCATATTTTTCAGCATCGTTACGGGAGGTATTAAAACCTGTAAGCCCATAGCGCACACTCTGTTCTGACTAGTTTAGAAGTGGTTGCAATAAGATTTCAGAAAGAAAATATTGAAGAAACATAAAGAATTCTTCAGAATTGAGATCCAAATGGCCAGACTGATATTTAAATCCAAATTGTGGGGTACTGTATTATATAATTCTAACCTTTTGTATGGTTAAGTATACGTTAGTAACAATACTCAGTTTCTGTGCCCATATGCCCAAATACGTATGCATAAAGTTAACACAGAGATACCATACTTTGGATTATGGTTTTCAGAATAAAGAATAATGGTTACATTAATTATTAGCTACTTGCCACGCTTACATGATTTGACGAATGCTGCCCCAAATATATCTTTTGGGGAAAAAAAAACTTTTAGAAAAGGGTTTTTCCCTGAACTCTGAGGAATTAGGGGTCATGAATCGGTGTGCACAGCACAACAGAAAAGTAGTATCATTTTGTTCGCATATAGCATTAAGTTTTTTGATATTTGAACAAAAGTTCGGTTGCGCTTGCATGACACAGATTTATTAATTGCTGAAGGAAATCGGCGACACCAGATAAGCAACAAGGTCAGTGATATTTATTCAGGGATTAGTAATGGTATGGTATTGGTTTGTCAGGTTCACACGGAGGGAGCTAAACTTTAAGTTTCCCTTGTAGTTTCAAAACTTGAAGTTATCTTGTAGTTTTAGACAGTACTAACAGACGCATACATGTAGTTTCGAAACTTTAAGTTTACTTGTAGTTCCAGAACCACAAGTAAGCCTGGGTGTCGGGCTGGTCAACCCGTACGGAACCCGGCGGGTTGGAGGTTTTTGCCGGGATCGGGACGGGTCCGGGTTGCTGAGTGAAATGTCTGAACCCGGTAAAAATAACACGGTAAATAATTGGTGCTGTAAAGCCGTTATGAGTATTAATTATGACTTTTTAATAAAAACTTGATAGTGGTAAATAATGGTGGAACCCGTTGCCGATGTTTATTTTTGCCAGAAAAGACCCACAGATGTTTCACAGTCGGCGCTATGAGGTATGGACTCAGGGCGCCATGCCATGCCTGACCTAGTACCAATGATAGGCCTTGTATATGATAGAAAACCCCTGAATCAGTCCTTAATCTGTCACGTACAGGACTTTAGTCTCGCTCTATTCTCTGTATACAATATCACCTAACAACAGCAGGATTATAAGTGGAGCAGTATGAAGGCTAAGTCTAGGCCGTCAATAGAGTTTATCTAACTATTATCAAGCCTAGAATAACATTTACATTTTTGAAATTGTCTGTAACAAAGGCTCTCAGCAAGGGCTCCGTATCTGGTGGCCTGCTTTGCAGGCTTCGTTGGGTTTTATCACCTCGGAGAGTAAAGAGGAAGAGAATGAGAGCATGCAGGCAAATCTAAACTCATCCCTGGTGTTTTTTTCGGCGATGTGCGTTTCCCTTTTCAGCTTGTGATGTGCCAAGGAGTTATGAGGTTGTTGATGTTTTGTTGGGTTTCTTTTCACGAGTTCAATTTTCTCATGGTCTATTCATGATGGCCTGGTTTCAGCCCAAATCAGCTAGCATGGATGTGTTTTATAGTTATTGACATTGAGTTTGTCAAGTGAGGCATCCATTCTCATAGATGCAGATGGAGCCTTCAATCCTGTAGGCAGGACAATTAATGAGATGTATGGTGTTAAAGATGAAGTTGAGTTCTCGTTATAGCGTAGCGAAACGGCGCATAGAGACGCGGGGAAAGATGCAAAGAGGAAAATTGCTAGTCTTGTCTGTGCATCTAAACTCGGGATTAGACATGTCTGAATATAAAAATTTCATATTATTTTGTTTAAAAGTGTTCAAAGAGTTAAGTGCTAATTCTACATCCTAATATTTTGGTTCTGCCTCTATAGAACGAAATTTTGATTTTGAATAAGTTTGTCATATGCATCTTTCACTAAGGTACCTTATGCAACTGTTACACTTGAAAAAGGTAGATTTATGTGGTTTATAAACATACTTGTGAGTTTTTTGGTTTTGAAATCTATCAAACTTGAATAAATCCTGCTGAAAATCACTTAAAGTGAACAGCACTGTGCACAGAAATGGGTATGTGGGACTACACATTCATATGGCAGGAATGCTTGGTCCAACATTTACACTTTTACTCTTTATATTTCAGTGTCAGGGCACTTGGATCCAGGAGATACATTTCTACTACAATACCCTTTCACACTGACATCAAGTGAATGAGAAAGCTCACAAATAATTTTTCACATTTAACAGAATCTCTTTAAAAGACCATGCTGTGGGTGTTTAGTTAGATATCGTGAGGCCCATTTATCAGCCTGACTGCATTTTATGGCCCATTAATAGGATTAACCGAATTGCAATTTTGTAAATTTGTTTTTGTCTGACATTCCTTCATTGTTATTATATAATATACCTTGAGGCTGTGTAGCTCTCATTAGGTGAATCTACAAAAACTTAGCATTCTGCATGCACACCTATCAAAAGTTCTGGAAGTTCCTAACCCACAGAATATTGTTAAAATCCTGAGAAGTACCAAACAAGGTACTACTGTAAATTCCATGTGTATTTGTTAGGCAGTTCATTTGACTTTATCCAATAATTAATTCTTTAGAAAAGTAGGTTTGCCTGTGACTTACAGAAAAAATTATTAAGTTTTTAAACTTTTTATAAGATGGCTGTAATGTAGTTGAGACTGTCGCCCTTGTTATGTGTTCTTTTGGAGAAAAATTTGAGAGCTGTGTTTATCAGATTGGGAATGGGACCTGAAAAGCACTTTAAATGATTTTGGTGCGAATGAATATTATTTTGGCTTTTTTAGAAATCCTCTCTTTATTCTTCATGAAGATAGCTTTCTCTTTCTTATTTGTGCACCCCACCCCCTCCAAACAAATTTAAAATAAAACAGAGAAATAGTGCAGGTGTTAAGTGTTAGAGGTGTTTATTAGAGTGTATCTCCATAAAGGCCGAGGACAATGATGAATTTTGAGATGAAAGCCGGTTCCACAAAGCGACAGAATGTCTGCGAAATGTAGGTTTATTACTTGCCATCTACAAAAGGAAATATGTTGAAATATTTCCTTTGTTTGTTATGTGACCTAGAACTTGAACAAGGTTAAACGTCTTTTGTGGTAATTTCTTTGTTTAACTTTTAGTAAGTATGGAATTAGATTGAATGGCGCAGTGTGTAAATGTATACAAAATGATGGCGTAGGTGTAGAAGGCATGAAATTCTGAGAAGATACAAACATTTACAGATTTTAAGTTTTTAAAATGCCAAGGCCAGCTTTAAGTAGATTATCTCACAATAAAAGGATTAAGATAATTGCAGTGCAAATTGTTTATGTAAGCAGAGAGTTCAAGAAGTCTCTTTTCTAACTGGAGCTGGGAGATTGACAAAAATTAGTCCAGAAAATGACATATCAGATCTTTGAATGTAAAGAGGGGAAGAAAGCATGGAGATTCTTCGTGCTCGTTTAGTTCATCCTTGAGTTGGAGTGGGATGTTTAAGAATTCAACCTCCTAATGTGGTGCAGTGAGTTGACAAGCAGTATAGCACGCTACGCACAAATATCGCGAAGGGCCACCAAAGTGTAAAAAAATGTCAAGAGAGCGACAGTTTGCAGCCTACGTTGTTGAGCTCAAAGAGCGATCATGCCGAGCTGCTTGACATCGGTACAGCTTAAAACAAATGGCATAATTTGCGCTTAGCGACTGCTGATATGTTCCTGCAATTTCATACCCACTGAGCAGAATTGTTTTCATGCAAGGAGGCAAATTACTGTCTGAATGAATTTTTTTCTCAATGGGACTGTTGCAAATACCTGCACCCCTGCTCTTCTTATCAATACAAATGGTTTACGTCAATCATGACTTTCTCTGGTTTTCAACACAGTATTTTGTATGTGTAGACGGAAAAATATACCATCATATTCTCACCTTATCTTATCACGAATGGATCCTTTGGTACAGAACATCCACTGGCGATATGATAAAGTGAGAATAGATCCATTTGCGATATGATACAGTGAGAATATGATAGTATATTTTTCCATCTACTCATACAAAATACTGTGTCGAAAACCAGAGGAAACCATCTTCTTTGACCTAAGTCTTGCCTGTTCAAACTGAATTAGCTCCTGGTCTTGTGGGCATATCTTCTTTAAAATGTGAGTTACGAATAGCATTTGAAATTTCATCTTTCCTACAAAAAGGTAATCCTAACAAGATGTTTATGATAGTAAGTAATAAAAGTGAATTTGTCAAACCCTACAGACCTACTGTGTATGCTCTGTACAGTGCAAAGCAGATAGTTACCAACCCCATCACCGAATGGGTCAAATCTTCTTTAGAATGTGAGATATGAGTGGCATTTAAAATTTCATCATTCCAACAAAAATATGTACTCCTGACAAGAAGCTGGGATAATATGCAAATGAAGTTAATTAGGCACATTCTCAAGACCTCTGACAGGTACAGGTCAAATCACCAATCCCATCATGGAATAGACCAACTGAAAACTAATGAAGATATGAAACTCTGTTCACAGGATGTCCTCTCAGAGTCAGCACTGTGGTAGCTAGGCAGTCCCCAAGCAGTTTGCAAAGTCCAGGGGTCTACTTGGATGCAGACATCATGAGAAAGTTTTTGTTTTGAAAGAGTGCATCATGGTGTCATCTATAGTGAGCCATTATTGATAATAATACATAATAATGAGTGTCTTACATTGGAACTGAGAGGTTCTTGTTACTATCTATCTTTTTTGCTCTTTTAAAATGGCATGCCATCAGGTTTGAATAAAGATTCCTTTTGCAGGTTAAAATAAGGGAAGTCTCAAAGAGGGCGTGGGCTTGGTAGACAGGTGGGTGTAGTGACAAAAACCATATAGCAATAGGACATAGCAGGGGCTTTACTAGTAAGTGTAATTTATTAGGAATTCCCTCCCAACACCCTTCTGCTGGGTGCACTTTGTTCCATTAAGAGATACACCTGGGGTGTAATTTCTGGGGAATTCAGCTAAAATATTTGTGAGTGGCTGATTATGAGTCTCCTGCAGAGTCTTTTTTGAATGTACTACAATTTATATGGGCTGTCATTTATTATTCTTCTGCATGAGATGCCATCCCACCTCTCTGTCTGAAACTTTGTATAAATTTACAGAATTAACATGGCACATATTGCACTCTGGTGTCCGATTCCATTTGATGCAGTTGAATAAGAAAAGGACTGCTCTTTTAATGTCCAGGTATCTTTAAACTAAAAAAAAGATTATTTATCAATTTTTATGTTGTACGAGTTCTTTAAAATTTTCTGTTGTTACTTTCTTGCAACTAATGAGAAAGTTGTGACAGTTCAACATATTCCCATACTGAGTGTTTTCTTTAGGTATATGATAAGAATGATTTTTGCGTGTCCCGATGAATTTATGTAATAGTATCAAGACCTCCATCCCAGCATGTTAGGTGAGAATGCAAAAGTTCTGAAATATGTCAGACTGGCACGCACGTGAGGGGTGGAGTATGTATCATCCTCCCGAAGTCAGGAGCATCTCCATTAGCTCAAACAAGCTCGAACTTGCCCATTAGCTCAAACAAGCTCGAACTTGCAATCTTAGACACAATCAGCACTAAGCTTCTTAAGAAAAACGTAGGTGTTTAAAGTTTCCCCATATCCTTTAGCCTGAACAAACTTGAGCTTGAGACTTTAGACACCAGTCAGGGCTTCTTGAAGAGAAGACAAACATTTGTGTTTCCAGATCTGTGTCTTCAGTAGCTCAAGTAAAGCTATTACCACTTGCTTGAGGAATTAGCTCAATCTTCAGAGCATATCATAGGCTGAGTTCATCTTCAGCAGCAAATTAGCCCGTTGATTGGTCAAATAGCATAGGCAAATAATGGACTATTTTGTGAGCCAGCCTTACAGTAGTTTGCTTGAGACAATAGCTGGAGGTGATATCCCAAGTGCAAGCGTGAAATAGCCTGGTAATTTTGTCTTCACTGTGAATGAGCTCAAGCTGGTTGTGATCAGGCTTATTTACCCATATCAGGAACAGTGCTATTTCGAAATCTTGAGCTAATATAGGCTAATGATGACAGCCCTGTGATGTAAGTGAGGGGTGGAGTAGGTATCATCTTGCCAAAGTTGAGACCACAAACTTGATACCTTTTGTCAGTCGTGCCCCAGAGCTCCACAGTGAACACAGAGCCTGACGCCATCCCCAACTAAGCCAGGGTCCCGAGGTCAATCTATCCCCATTTCAAATCAGCAACAAACTGTGATCAGAATTCTTCACTTTTCTTTAATCATATTCCTCTATTTATCTTTTTTTCTAAGTGATTTCTCATTGAAACTTCCCGCCCTACTCAGCTCCTTTTCGAACTTCTCCTGATATGTCTTTGTGTTTTTTTCTGGCAAACTTAACACAAGATTTTATTGCGTTTTCTTAATTTGTTAGACATTAGTATTCCTTTCTTGTTTTGGCTTTGGATCTTTCTTCTTAAATGAAGGGTCACAATCAAACACTCACCTTCAAGTGAACCATTAACAAATACATTTCACAAATGATGGCACATTCTAAATAGTGTTTTTTGTAACGCAGCATGTGTTCAAAAATGGGGAAGAGGTGTTCTGTTGTTGAAAAATCTAGCGTGTATTCACCTTCTGATTTTTAAATTTTAATACTTGGTGACCTTCAATTTACTAAGGATGTATTCCTTTGAAATTCTCAATAGTTTGTTTTTAATTGCTTACAAACTTTACCTCTTTTTGTGTGAAAAGAAATCCTGTGATAACAAGGTACATCTGAATCACTTTGCACGTACATGCTAATTATTGGTCAGAGAAGTTTTTGAAATGCCTCCCAGGTATAGGATTTGAATAGAACTCGTAAAGTATGCTTAAATCTGACAAGGTAACGCCACTCTGGGACCCCATTCCTACGACCATTTCCTGAATTGGTGCAGAAAAAGTGCCAAGAGGCATATTGCGACCTGCAGCGATTCTAAGGCATATCTTTGAATGCCCGAACTGACCAGTGCCAATCATTCCCGTCTACCTTCCAAAAAGGTTCATTTGCCCTGATGATTTTTAAAGCAAACCACAAAAAATGCATTCAGTTATCTTTACATTGCAGCTGAAATTGTACCAGAACCACTTTGAACTTGCATTTAATTGTCTTGATTTGTAGAGGCGCAAGACAAGTTTGAAATTGTTGTGGAGTCTCCACCAAGCCAGATGATCTGCACGATGCACAAGGCAACAGAGTTCTTGTGAACAACAAAGAAATAAAAGGAATCAGAATGATTGAGAAAGTCCTAAGTGATTTGGCTTTTTCTCCCCTACTTCATCTACATTCTACATCTACTCAACGAATTTCAGCTCTTATGTCATCCAATTTATTAACAGTACTTGGTGTTATTACATGTACTTCAGCAGTCAAATTTTATTGGTTTAGAAATTTGACAAAAAATAGTGTTTGCTTCCTTTTTCTGGCACATAACATTATATTGTAGAATGTAGGATTACATGAAATGATTATTATTATATTAACTGACCAATTCTACTTTTTTTGATGTCTTTGCAGAGAGGTGGAGGGTCAGGGGGACAGAGGATGGGGGCTGGTATGCCACCCCCCTATGGTGGTATGAGGGGCATGAACCAGAGCATGGACCAGTCTAGGAAGAGACACGCCCAGGCAGAGGCCCAGAAGAAATCACAAAGGTATGTTCATCTATTGTGTAAACATTCTCAGATATATCTATCATTTTAATATCATGCTAGGAACTACATGGACTATTCCCTGGACTGGCTCTCCCCTTTAAAGGTATCCCCCTCGACGACTATCTCACTAGGACAATTACCTTGTAGTATATACATTATGCCCCCCTTCTTCACAGTTACCGACTGGACAAACTGTCCTTGAAAACTACTTATACATGTAGAATATCATATACAATTGTTTTGATCCAGAAGGGTTTTAATTTATATTACTTAACATTTAGTTAATGCTCGTAAAGCCTTCAGCAGACATTTTCTTCACCGTTAAGTCTGTGAAGAACCAGAAGGGCGTTAACCCTGTGTATAATTATATGCATAGGATATCTGTTCATGGATTTGAGCCTAATTATAATATAATGTATTGTGCATGTTTTAAAATCATATTCTAATTGTTTCTGGTACTTCTGCAGCAACAGGAAAAAAAAGAAGATGGCTGACAAGGTGCTACCCCAGAGGATCCGAGACCTGGTCCCAGAGTCGCAGGCCTACATGGACCTGCTGGCCTTCGAGCGCAAGCTAGATGCCACCATCATGCGCAAGAGATTAGACATTCAGGAGGCGCTGAAGAGGCCTGTCAAGGTAGGATAGTCCCACCAATTGTTTTTAATGTCCTTGTTTGATTAATGCTAGACTTGATATTTTTTTTTGATGCTGTCGGTCTGTGTGCAGTACAGGGTCCTGACAGGAGATAGAATTGTCAACTATTGATATCCCCAACACCTTTGTAAATTGTTCAAGAGAGGGCGAAGTAGTAAGCATTGGGTGACGACTCAGACAGAAGGGCCAATTGGCCACTCCCTCTCCATTTCTGAAGTACCAGCCCGTGAAACACCTACTTCACGCACCACTTGGGAAATGACCCGCCCCTGTGAAATTACCCAGTGGTCTTGGTGTCAGTAATACATGGTTCCCTTGGTATTGGTCCGATGATTTGATGGTAACGCATCCTGATTCTTTTTAAATAGTCTGCCTTTCAACAATAGAATCAGACCATAGAAAACTAATATTGTTCCATATCTCTTCAGCACCATGCTGAGCTTGCTGTTCATGTACTGTATTCATCCGTCTTGGACCATCCGGTGATTGCCTGTTCTAGGTACCTGTGTGGGGCTTAAGGTTTGAGTGATAGGTCTAGACTTCTCTGTCATGTGATTAGTGTGGAGTAAAGTAGGGCAGGTCAGAGGGATGTCTGCCACTCCTTCCAAATGAACAGTATCGACCTACTACACCTTGCACGATTTCATATAGTTTTTCAAAAGCATTAAGCAAGAAAGATGACCTATTTCGAGGGAATCTTGAAGATATGACTTAAGGCAGTAGGTCCCCTGGAACGTACTAACAACCAAATATTCCTGCTTTCTTAGAATTGGGGGGAATTTTTTTACCAATCACTGTATTTTACACCACTTTATTGACAAGTGGCCATTCTGCCAAAGTGATAAAATCTAAAAACATTGGTGTGTAAGGATAGAGGTTAGAGGTGTCATGGTCTAGTGGATACTGTACCAAAGTATGGATCAAATAGTTTGTAGTTTTAGTCCTAGCCACTAAACTAATGTTCTTTTAATAGCATGACATTAATCTATATTTGCCACTCTTTACCCAGGTGAGATTAATGGGTACCTGGTAGGAAGAAATTCTGTGAGTGCTTTGTCTTAGGGTAGCTTGGCTGAAGCCAGATTTAATAGTAAGAGTACTTTGCAGGCACTGTGAGCATCCCTTTGGACGTATGCATAGCATGATTCCTGCACACATTTTTAAAAGATTTTATTAACATCATATTTCAACAATCCAGAGTATGTTTGCTTATTTAACTAACAAATTTGAAATTGAACGATTCTGAAATTTTAACCCTTATCCACCCATTGTGAAAGACTCTGCATACAATTGAAGTATTCTCATAACTTGTAGAGTCACTGTTTTGATGGATGTTGTCATATATCACCTTTAAACACAATATTCAATGCCATTAACCTCTTTCTGTTATTGTTATCTAGTCACTTTGTTATCCTTCTTTTTTACCGCAGCTGACACGCTGTCCCCATTACGTGTTCAGTCGTAAGTGGCTTTTAATCTAAATACAGAAAGGGCAAAATATAGAACAGAATCAATTAGTCTTTTGGGGGTTTGTATTCAATTATTTGTTCTGACACAATTTTGAATATTGTTGAAACAGGTCAAGGGTAGCATTAAAAGCACACATCTGTACCTGATAGATAAATAGGAGCTATTTATCAAGGTTTTTATCTTTCTATCTCAATTTGCACACCTCATAATGGTGCTGGGAGCTCGACATGTACAGATGCCTATCATTTGTGGAATTTGTTCAAGAACACGAATGTTCTTTTGTCGTTGACCTAGTACCGTGTTATAAAAATGAATAACAATGCAGAGATAACATCCCGTTGTTAAGTGCACAGACAGAAATAGATATCAGTCAATGGCATACAAACTAAACACTTTGGCAGTCTATGTTTAATAGTACATCAATAACAGATAATAACATTTCGATTTTTGAAATTCAATTATTTCTAATGTATGAAATTAATTTAAGTGAGAGAGAGAGATTTAGGTAGAGAGAGAGAGGGAGGGTGTCGGTGAGAGAGAGAGGGAGAGAGAGAGAGAGATTTAGATAGAGAGAGGGAGAGTGTTGGTGAGAGAGAGAGATTTAGATAGAGGGGGGGGGAGGGCATTGGTGTGTGAGAGAGAGAGAGAGATATTTAGATAGAGAGAGGGAGAGTGTCGGTGAGAGAGAGAGAGATTTAGATAGAGAGAGGAAGAGTGTCGGTGAGAGAGAGAGAGATTTAGAGAGAGAGAGGGAGGGCGTCGGTGAGAGTGAGGATAGAGCGAGTGGAAGATCTAGTGAAAGAAAGAAAAAAGATGTGGAAGGGATCATGATGCAATACATGTTTGAAAATTCCTTTCATTGAAGATCTTTCCTTGGGAAAAAAAAAATTATTCTAATAATCCATGTCACCCAGTCAACTGGAATAACATTTACTTCAATAGATTCAGGAAATGTCAAAACATTTCAGAAACTCTTTTTAGTCTTACAAATTTCACTGTTGTTTAATCAAGGCTTTCAGGGGACCTTGCCACCAGGCCTCAGATAAATGCCGCATTTGAAATCTCATATTGAATTATTAACAACTAGTACATCTCCCATTTCTTAAATAAATTATAATTTCCATGAATCACCACTACAAAACTAAAGTAAAAATTGATTTAAAGAGAAAGGTGAACAAGGAAATAGCTGGAGTTCTCATGACCAATATTTCATCCGTATTAGTGTGCGGTAAATCCCGCCTTCAAGCAGAACCTAATTACCTGTTTATTACACGTTTTTCAGTACTCTAATTGTATTCCAAAGTCCTTGACTCAGAAAAATGAAATGTCATTCACAAAATTTACGGACAAAAGGACAAAGAGGGCAGAGAAAAAAAAAATCAAGTCATCGGAAACAAACTTACATCACAAAATGAACGAGTGTTCTAGTTTTCTTTGTAGGGGGAAATTGTGTCAAGGGAAGACTGTATAAATGGGAAGAATGGGGTTTATCTAAACAGATAAACATAGTTTAGAAGTTGAGAGGTGCGATGTTTGTTTGGCCCAGATCTGCAACGTGTGCCGGTACGATGCGTCTCGAGGTTGTGTGATCTATGAGTATTATGGGTAGCACTCAAAAGGGAGAGAGAGAGAAAAAAAATATGACTGCCGAGCCCATTCACGAAAGAAGAGAGAGAGAGAGAGAGAGAGAGTCTAGTGTATACTCTGGGTAATTAGGGTGATAAATAGGTCATCGCTTATGCTCGTAATCTACCGACATATTTGTTGTATGATAAGTGGCACATATGCAAGCCAGCTCAAAATTCAACACAAAGTGTACTCTTTCTTTCTTTCTCTTTTTTTTTTTAAAGATGGAGGCCGATTTAAAGTTAGATACAATTCAGCTGTAAGGTACATCTGACTGATGAAGTTCGTTGTTTACTTTCACGTTTTCCTATACCGTAAAGTTCCTGTCTTAAAGTTGCTTGAACATGTTTGAATTGAAAACATTGTAATTACCACTTATAAAAACTTAACCTAAAATTGTCTTGCTGTGATGTCCTTATCTCACATCATATGGCATTATAAACATATAAACATACTTAGATATGATACAGTGCTTGAAAATGCTATTAAAACTAGTATACTTTATGACTGAGTACTTGAACGTTGACATTTACAATGCATTAAAAATTTAAGATGAGTCAGATATTTCTTATCAAATTTTGTTGTTGTTGTTATTATAAGAGCTTTTTACTTATGACAATGAAGTACATGTAACCCTGATTAATTGCCGTGAAGTACTTTTAAAGTTTTGCAAATGGACTTTGAAAGTTTTAACCCTAACATTATGCGATATGCTTTGAAAAATAGTGAACATTAATTGCTGTCAATTTACAGCTGGCTTGCAATAATATCCAAAATGTCAACAGTATAATTTTGACCTTGAAAATCCTGTTCATGACTTTTATATTTAGCTTTATTTATTAGGAAAAGAATATAATTTGAAAAATGAAATAGCATATCGTCTGCTCCGGGCCAGAAGGGCATTGACTGTATGAAAATTGCTCCTTGGCTTTTTGATGGAAGATCTAGACTTCTTCCATGCATTCTCTCCTGCTTTTTTCTAAGTTGGCACGTGGATGTTGCGACTATCAATAACAAATTTGTTGGTGAGTGTAACGCACACGGAATGGTCCCCTGTGACATAGCCTGAGTGCACGATGATACCCCCACTGCTGTTAGGCCACTCCGTTACGCTTTCCCCGAGATTAGCCTCCCCCTGTTCCTCTTCGCACCTTGCATATTTCCTCCGAACTGGGGGGAAAATGGAGAAGGCCAAATGCAAGGTTGCTCCAAAGAATGTCAGAATTGGGTCGTGGCAGTCAAGCGTAAAAATGAGGGCCTTTGAAGCTATATTTTTACCTTTTTCCCCCCTATTTTTATTTTTTGCATAGCTTTTTTCCCCATTCCTCTTGGGAAGGGTAAAACAATGTCATGGAAAGTCTTTGAAAGTAGATAGTAAGAACTCAGAGGGTTATAGAATTATCACAAGAGGGAGAAAAAAAACAACCTTTGGATAGATGGATGGAGAAAAAAGACAAAGCATGCACAAACTACAGAGAGTAAAATTTATATGCACTATAAAGATTGTACTAATGAATTGAAGGTAAATGTAGAAGTAGGTGGATAAAGGAAGATATATAGTGAAATCAAAACAGATGCATACAACAATGTAGATAGCAGAATATTGTGTGAGAACAGAGAATAGGATATAATGGTGAAATATGGCATATATGAAATGAACTATGATCAGAGGATGTTGTGATTTAGTGTTATAAGCTGTTTAAACCTTTCTATCTCTATTTTCTCCTCTATGCTAAATCTAGAATAGAAATAATTTGTACTTCTAATAATTTTAAACTGCATATAACTTGCCTCGCGTAAATGATGTTCAAATTTCCTTTATCTTGTTCATCAGCCATCTGACTTATAAAAATTAATTCTCTCTGTCATGCAATTTCCTCTCTTAGCTCATTGTGTCTTTTCCTTATGAACTTAATTTTTGTCCATGGAACCCCTCCCCCCTTTCATTCCTTCATCAGTCTCCTATTCATTTCTTCCACACCTTGTCTTTGTTCACGTTATATCCCATCTCTCACCCTCCCTCTTGGAGTTTGATTCCAAATTGCCGAAAAATGAGGCTGGTCTCCGTGGGGTGTGTGCTAAGCCAGCTGTTTTGTGTGCTCTGCTTGTGGTCAATTCATTTATTGGGGCATCATGCTTTGTATGATCCTTCCACAAAGCCCTTTAGCAGGAGAACTAGCCGGACGCACAAGGGAAAGGGTTAAAAGAAAGTCCCGGTTCAGACTGGGGCAAAAGTAGTGAGGTTGTCGTCATCATCAGAGGCGAGTTCATCGACTTCGACAGCCACTGTCCATGTAAATCCTCACCATCGTGGCATTTACATTTAGTAATATAGTTTGTTATCAACTTGGCCTTTAACTTTAGTAATTTAGTTTAATCACTTTTGCATTCATCTCAGAAATTTAGTTTGTAATCAACCTGGCATTCAGTCGTGTAATTTTCTTTTGTAATCAACTTAGCATTCAACTTTAGAAAATTAGTTTATGATTGACTTGGCATTCTCCTTCAGAATTTTTTGCAGTGGCATTCAATTTTAGAAAATAAGTTTGGAATCAACTTGGCATACAACTTTAGATAACTAGTTTGTAATCAACTTGGAATTAAACTTTATCAATTTAGTTTGTAATCAACCTGCAATTAACTTTAGTAGTTATGTTTGTACTCAACTTGGTATTCACTTTGTATTCAATTTCTCTTAAAATATCTAGTTCAACTTGCTGTTCAAATTGATTGCAATTTGTATGGTAATCAAATCAATTGATCATCAGTTTTTAATTCAACTTACATTCAAGTTGATTGCATTTAACTCTTTATTCAATTATAAGATTCCAGCCTTCTATTTTCCTTTCAAATTATCATTACCCAATACATTCAAATCAACTAAAATTTATTCCATAATTGATTCATTTGAGCAATCCTTCAGAAATTTACAATTAGTAGTTATTATTTGGGGTGAATATTTATCTAAATTCTGTTGCAACTAAGATGAGCAAATAGCATTACCAATAGCTAATTGGTGTGTGAATGCATCAGCAATAACCATACATGTATACTTAAAAATCAAAGAAAGCTACTATTCCAAGTTATTATTCTGTTGCATAAAAGTCATGTATTAGCAACTGAAATGAAAGGATTTATCTAAAAGTGTTAAAAAGTTTGCTGTGATTGGTGGGAAAGTTTCGATCAAATGTGATTTGCATTCTATTCAATGTTTCTGGTCAGATGAATTAGTGGATCAGTTGAGTAGGGAAGAAATCCTCCTGTGTGAACGCTGTCGTTGAGAGCAAAGTGGTCGGGAGGGAGCGCAGGATTTGTTGAAAAATTCTCTGTCAAAGAAATCAAGCGCTTACCAGGGGTATGACTTCAATCAGCACAACACATTAATCACACCTTTGAGCCATTAATACAATATCTAGAGCTTGTCCGTTTGCAAATACGTGAAAGGCCTCAATGAGTGATGAGTGATGGATGGCCAGAGAAGTTTCCATTTTCTTAGTTTGGGCTCCTTTTTTCCCTTCTTTTCCTTCACCGAATCACTTCTCTCTTTTTTTTTTTACTCTTTCTCCTTATTTTTTCGAACCCAAATAGCCCATTGTTCTGAAATGGAGAATAAAAATACAAGGGAGCATTTGTGTTTTATTGGCTTGCTTCTTTTTCCCTAAATGTGAACATGTATTTCTGCACTCTCAAAGGGCCTCTTGTCCACTCTTACTATCTGAATGCTTCTATCAAATACTTTATTAGCGTATGTATTGTTAGAATATTTTGAACATATTAAGACCTCAAAGAGTAGCTAGCAGCAGGTAGTGTAGTAGTAGTAATAGCGGTAGTAGTAATGGTGGTGGTTGTTGTGGTGGTGGTGGTGGTGGTGGTAGTAGTACAGTAGCAGTAGCATTAGCAGTAAAATAAATGTTTTTAGTGAAATAAGAATAGAAAAAGTACTATCTTACGACATGTAATGAAGTTAGCTGTTGACAGATAAAATTTAATTTGAGTAACATAATTTAATGTTGTAAAATACACATTTAATAAGTCAGACTTGTAAAACAAAAATATGTGTGGGAGCAGTGAGTGATGTACATGTAGCTCATGAAAGAGCTCTGGAAAATGAGAAACAGAGCTCTGTAATAAATAAGAAATAAATAAAAAATACAGTATAAAAATCCGGCCATGAATTCTTGTTTGTTTTATAGCAAATCCAAATAAAAGCTCCCCGTAAACAAAATTGTATTTTTTACTCTCAGTCAGACAAAAACAAAACACAGACAGGATGATGAGCGTATGTTTATGTTTTAGTCCTTTGTTTTTATCTACGTCAAGTAGGATCGTGAATGTAAAGACGTCACAACGTAACGAACATGCTGAGTGGCATATTTGTAGAGGTGAATGAAAATCATGTAAATTCCCTTGAGAGAGGTTGCCAATACTTAACTACTGTGTTGCTCTACTTCATTTATTTCCACATATTTTCTTGTTGATAAATAAGAGAGTGGGTCCTGTGGCCCATCGAGACAGTACCAGTGATATGGGTCTGTTTTCATTAGCCTGAGTTTCCAAAATAGCCTGCTAATTCTGATTCGGGGAATTTAGCCCGATCACAACTAGCTTGTGTTAATTTGCCGTTAGGACACAAATAGTGAGCTATGACACCCTTTTGTTTGGGATGTTAGCTCGAGATGATCCAAGGAAACTAGCCCTTGTTCACGAAATAGTACGCTTTCTTGGCGATTTGATAGCATGCTATGATTTCGGCAGGGAAGATGCACTCACTGATATATTCTGAAGCTGGAGCTTATTACTTGAGCTTGAGCTTGGATATTGCTTGACTCTGGCTAATAGAGGTGGAGAACCTCACACTCCAGCCTTCTGGGTTAATAGAAATGCACCTTGTGAGAAGAATGGAAGATGGGACAAGAGTTTGGGAGATGCTCAGGAAGTACCAGCTGGAGATCTGATTGTTAAACCAAGAAGGTGGGCGGCATTGTCACGCTTCTGGCTGAACTCCGAGATTGAGTCTGCATTTTGAAAAACATTTTTCATCCCCAAATCGCATTTTTGAGGTATGTTCCGTTTAAATGCAGTTGTGTTCTGACGTTTTTTTGTTTTTAAAGTGTACCAATCACCCTACCAATCACCCTGAAATATTTTGCTCTGTATGTTCAAACAGGGTTCATTGTTGCTATACTACATTCAAATTAGGAGCTTCAAATGTAGGTTCTATAAAGAGATATTGCAAGTTAAAGGAGAATGAAACCCTGGGGAAATACCCATTTTAATGAAAAGAGAGGATAGAGAGGGGCAATTTTTAAAAAGTTCCATCAAAATCGGTTACGAAATGAGAAAGTTATGAAAGTTTGAAAAGTCTCAATTTACTTTCTATGGTGATCCTCAAATTGGCAATGTTGCTTCAAAGTGACAGGTTTAGTAGTACAACTCTCCATATCTTTTGTACACAAAATTTCATATTTTCTCCATTATCTCTAAAGATGCTGCTTGTCTTCTTGAGAACTCAACATATGTTGTGTTGAATACATTTTCCCATGATATATCTTGAGCTAAGGAGACAAGCTACACCTTGAGAGATAATAGGGAAAATATGAAATTTTGTGTACTAAACAAATGGAGAGTTGTACTACTAAACCTGTCACTTTGAAGCAACATTACCAATTTGAGGATCACCATAGAAAGTAAATTGAGACTTTTCAAACTTTCATAACTTTCTCATTTCGTAACTGATTTTGATGGAACTTTTTTAAAAATTGCTTCTCTCTGTCCTCTCTTTTCATTCAAATTAATTTTTCCCCAGGGTTTCATTCTCCTTTAAAGTACATTCCCAGTAAACATTACATCGACTTGTGAGGAGACTAGTGTGGAGACTAGTTGACGCACCCATACGCGCTCACATAGAATAAGGGCTTGCGCTGAACCCAACTCGGAGTTAGATTCTGCGTGAGGGGCTTTTGTTTGTTTTCTTTATTTTTTTAATACTCCTTAACCATTAACCCATGGAAGGCCAGGTAAAGTGTTTTGAGGCTGATTTTACACATTCTAGCTGTACACAAATTATTTTTTTAGGTGATTGGTACACTTTAAATATTTTTTATGTCAACGATCTCAAACACAGATACATGTAAAGGTGTGCTCTGAAACACCATTTTGCCGAAATTGTGCTCTCTGATATTACACAAGAAACCTAGATCTGAAACATATTTGAATGATGTTATAGTGCACAGTCTATAGCCTGTAAGCACAAACTGGTAAACATACTCTAAGGTCTAAACTAGTTTTGGTTGAAGACTAGTAATTACAAATGCCCAGAATGAAATATTTTCATGAGATATGTAGTGAAAACATTATATAAAGTTATAAAGCTGTTTCATAGCCCACGATTACTTCATAATTATAGTCTGAACTACTGACCATGACATAGCAAGTGCTGTGTTGATTTTGCCCGGATACACAGTCTTATGTTACAGTGTGTATCAAATTTGTGATTTTTATGCGTGTTTCATGTCTCTGAGTCTGGCATAAAAAATGTTTATGAACACAGCCTGGGACCATTCTCTTTGAGAAAGTTCTCCTGCTGCCTGCTTGTCTGTCTCTTGCACTTTTGCCTCATATTATCTCAAAGTTACATCAAGTAGTATTGTAAAAATTGAGTTAAATTTGGGGAATTTATGGAGCTTTGGTTGTGAAAAATTTTGTGGTATGAAGGGGGGGGGGGGGTAGGTGAGGGTTATTACAGGAGTGACCTTTTCTCTTGGAAATAAAGTGAGGGGAGAGATGGGGGTAGAAGTGGGGGGATGGGCAAGGGTTACTAAAGCAACCCATTACTTTGACAGTAGAGTGAGGGGAGAAATTAGGGTAGAGATTGTTTGGGGGGGGGGGGCTGGAGATGGTTAACACCAGCAGCAAGAGCAACCCCTTCTCTTGAATAAGAATTCAGAAAGTAGAGGGGGGAGAGATGGGGGTAGAAGTGAAGTTGGGGAGGGGGAGGTAAGGGTTACTGGAGCAAGAAGTTGAGAGGGATAAAATGAGATATTGTGTGGTGCCTTGAGAAATGAGAGCAAACAAGAGATGTAGAGTGATAAATATAGAGGAAAACAATCATCTTCCTCCTGCCCTACTTTCTTGTCCTACATCTTTGACACAATTCAGAGAAACGTCTCTCTTCAGCTCTTTCTCCCTCTCTCTCTCTCTCTGCCTTTCACCCTACAAGATAGAAATATGAGTCTCTTCCTCTCCTTTTTTCTTCCCCTCAGTCTCTCTTTCTCTCTCCCAACTTTTTGTCTTCTCTCCCTTTCCCTCTTGCTCATGCTCCTGTCCTCCTTTTGCTCTCTCTCTCTCCCTCCCTCTCGCTCTTTCTCTCTTTCTTCCTTGTGCATGTGCTCTCTCTCTCTCTCTCGCTCTTTCTCTCCCTGCCTCTCTTATCCTCTTTCTCTTTTCTCACTGTTCATCTGTCTTTAAGTTGCAATCTTTCTCCATCTCATCTGTCTTTCCTTTCTTTTCAGTTTGCATTTTACTACTCTAGTTTCTTTTTCTCATTTCTCCATCATGCTTTTTCTGCTCCCCCTCTCTCTCTCTCTATGTCCTTTCTCTAACTCTCTGTCTCTCTTTCTCTTCTTTTCTCTCTTCTCTTTGCTGCTCTCTGACTTTTTTCTATCTACATAATAATGTAGTTCCATCTTTCTCTTAATCATAAATATTTTTTCTTAAAGGCAAGAGCTGAAAGACTTCTCAAAGTTAAATGAATCATGCAAACTTGATTCCATCCTCAGGCTGCAGCCAACAGCAATAGACTCCCTGCAAAGAAAGTTTGGTGTCTTTATGCCCGCATCTTTCTTTGTCATCCTCATCGCCGTGGAAACGAGATGAAGGTCATGATGACCAGAGGACAAAATAGGAGCCAGTAGCATCCACCAATCAGTCATTTTGAAGGCTTGCTCTAGTTGATTTTCATTGTTTACTTTAACGATGCATTGATATAGCAGGCACGCACGTTCAAATTAGGATTAGACCCCCTTCTTCCCCCCTCTGTTTACAGTATGGACATCCACGATTTGTTTATGTTCTACTTTCGGGGAATTTGTCAGTGGGGTAGTGTTACTGATAAATTGACAGGGCTGAAGAAATATACCCCCCCCCCAACACCTTGATGGCAGTGGCACACTTTGTCTTTTCTCTTTCTTACCTTACTTCTGATAACTTTCTGTCAGTTACTCTATCCAAATTTTTGCCCTTGTACATTACACTCATTTTAAAAAAGAAAAATCTACTTAATCCAATAAAAATACTCTCTGTTCTTCTGTCTATCTCTCTCTCTCTTTCTCTTCTCCAATACTCAATAGTTGTTTCATTTGTCATATTTTCACCCTATAAGTTTTTTTTTCCTTCTACCTCTCTCCCTGCCCTTCCTCCATCCATTACAGCCTATATTGGATTAGTAATTTCTTTTTTTAAATGGTGACTTGAGTTTAATATGATCTTTTTTTAAATAGTAGATTTGTTTCACAAATAAAACAACAAATAGACATACTGGCAATATGATATAAACTGACGAACATATTAGTGATAACTACAAAACTTTGAGCTGCAATAGAATATAACAACACCAACAACACCATCGTAATGAGAAAATAGAATAGAAAAGGGTATCCTCACTGTTCGCCTCTATTTTAGAGTGAATTACTTAACACAAACAGATAAACATGATCATGACACCCAATACCTGAATTGCAGGTGGGGAACTTATTGAGTTGTCGAGCATCGTCACTGCGTGGACTTGTTACGCTGATGCTGCGCTCACGGTAATTGCCGCAGGCATGTTTTTTCTTGTCTTCCGCGATCTTTAATCTGTGCTACAATAGCTACCTGACCTACTTCATACTTCACTGTAATGACAGATTGAGAAAGAGAGGAGGAGTGAGAGAGAGAGACAGAGACAGAAGAGAGAAAAAGAGACAATAAATGAGAGTGTGAGAGAGAGAGAGAGAGAGAAGAGAGAAAGAGACAGAATATGTATGAGGAGGAAAGAGAGAGAGAGAGAGAGTGACATAATTTAGAGAAAAAAAACTGGAAAGAGAAAAGATTGAAATGGAAAGAAAGAATGAGAGAGAGAGAGAGATAGAGACAGAAAGCAGAGAGAAAGATAGAGAGAGAGAGAGAGAGATGGGTAATTTCGATGGGTATAAGAGAAGATGAATACATACATGTAGGGTCTGGATATACCTGTACTATTTCATTTACTTCTTAAACAGACTCTTCTGTTTCCCTTTAACGGGTGATAGTATACAAGCTTTCATAGAATATATGGAATGTGGTATGAATTCAAAGTCTGCACCAAAATTAGGAATAACACCGGAGATGGCAGAAGTATCTTGGCTTATTTAAGATAAAGTATTTTTATATGATGTTAAAACTAAACCTCGGTGCCATAAGAATATTACAAGTGACTTAATTTTTTTTTAAATTCCTTCATTTCAAGATTAAGTTTGGATATAGGTATTTTGATATCATGAGAGTAAATCATGCACTCAAGTCTAGAGCTTGATTTTAATAAATTTTCTTTTTTTAGGGAATCACATATTCAAAGCTGAATTCGGTGTAGCATGGCTTCCATTTAAAAGTTATATCACACATTTAGATATGATTGACCACAGAATAGTTTCCTTTCATATTTATGAAGTCATAGTTTCATAATTGATGAGTTTTCATTGAATTGAAGACTGGTATTATTTTATAAAAAGCATTTTATTCCAACCAAACTTGTAGATCAGCCACTTACCACTACAGGTTATTCATTGCAAATTGCTAGTTTTTTATTTTGATTGATTATTACTATATTCTTAAAGGGAAATCCAACCTTTATAGCAAGTTGCTTTGAAAGAAAGAGGAAAAATCAGAGAAGCAGATTGGTGAAAGTTTGAACGAAATCGGACAAGCAATAAGAAAGTTATGAATTTTTGAAAGTTGTAATCACTATGCATATGGGAATTTCAAATTGGCCGAATAGGTAATGTCACTGTGATGTAGCTGTGGACGACTCCCCCATACGCTCTAACACACAAAATGAATAAAATGTCACTTTTTTTCAAAATGCATTACTCAGTAGGATCTTTTCATTCATGAGGACCTATAACAATATGCTATCTCCAATATATTTTGAGTACTGCCCCGAGGGTAAAAGCGCCTCGAAGAAAACCGCAAATTAATGATATTTTTGTGTACGACAAATGGGAGAGTTGTCCACAAAAATGTCACAATTGACTCACCAAATTGCCAATTTGAGATTCGCATAAATGTAGTGATCTCATTTTTCAAACATCCATAACTTTCTTATTAGTCCTTGTCCGATTTCTTTCAAACTTTCGCCATCCTGTTTTTCTTATTTTTCTGCTGTCACACAAATCATCTTATTATCAAGGTTGGATTGCCCTTTAAACAATATATATGTCCCAAGACAAACAGGGTTTCATCATATTCATGACCTTGGGAAATTAGGCTGGGGTTTACCTTTAAAATGCCTTCTAAAGTTGTTGGCACTTTGAGAAGAAAACGGGTCCCCTCCCGTTTATTCTGGTACGCCAGGGAAAGCTTAGGCCTAGAGGCGGCGAGTCTTTGAGCAGCTAAATCTCCAGTAGTAAATTACTTTTTTAAGTTCATCCTTTTGAAGGACATCAGATAAAGAGATTTCTCCATTTTTTCCTTTGAAGACTTCTTCAACAAAGGCTGGAAGAAAGGACAGGAAAGAAAATGAACACTTTCCCTCTCGCACACCTGGTGTTGGATGTACTTTTACCCAGACATTTCAAAAGAACAAAATAAAATTGGGAATAAGGCTTACTGGTGCCTGATCAGGATTTTGCTTATCATTCAAGTTGTTTGTTTGAATCAGAATCCCCCTCCCTGTCAATAGTTTGTAATTTTGCGGAAAGTTTTCAAGGTTTTATTTCTTAATCCACCTTTTTTTTGGGGGGGGGTGGAGTCCTTTTGAAAATAGTATTGCAAGAACAAGTAATCAGTCATGTGCAGTATAATGAAAGACTATGCAAAATGTATCCCATAATAATGATGTTTATCTAAGAAAATAAACTTTCAAATATCATATGTTTCACTGTAAAACCTGCGTTATCTCCGCATGTGCTTCTCCTATTTCTTAAGATGAGAAGGTATCTAAACTTGAGCCTACTTCATTATCTCTTTCTTTCTCCATTGCTCTCAGTCTGCGTTTTTGAACAAGTTATTTTTGTAAAACCTTGTCGCCGTCGAGTGACCTATATGTACCTGTGTTCCAAATACCCTCGATGTCTGTTTTATTTAGAAAGGAACTCATGCCAGTGAACACGATGATTAACCCAGTAACCTAATTCTCGCCCGTATATATTTTTTTTGTCTTTTCTCCTCATCTTGCACCTCACCTCAAGTTCAGCCATGGGGTGTTCCCCCTGTACAGCAGTAGAGGGGGTAAGAATCATACCCTAGGTGTTGGCTGGGTATTGAATCCATATTGATGACTTAAAGCCCCAAACTGTTGTTTGTTTGCCTTGCCTGCACTCTTTTCTTTTCTCTGTTTCTAATTATCTTCCTTTCTTCTTAAAAACTTTTTCAACTACTTCTATTGCTGCTTCAACTACTACTTCTTCTTCTATGTCTTCTATTTCTACTTCTACTTCTACTTCTGCTTCTGCTTCTACTTCTACTTCTACTTCTACTTCTACCTTTACTTTTACTTCTACTTCTACTTCTACTTCTACTTCTTCTTCTACTTCTACTTCTACTTCTACTTCTACTTCTACTTCTACTTCTACTTCTACTTCTACTTCTACTTCTACTTCTACTTCTACTTCTACTTCTACTTCTACTTCTACTTCTACTTCTACTTCTACTTCTACTTCTACTTCTACTACTCTTACACCTTTTCTACTTCTATTTTTGCCTCTGCTTCTGCTTCTGCTTCTTCTACTCCTACCAATACTGCTATTTCTTCTATTACTGCTATTACTTCTACTTCTACTACTTCTGCTACTTCTACTTTTACTACTTCTACTTTCTCTACTTCTACTTTCACTACTTCTACTTCTGCTACTTCTACTCTACTACTTCTGCTTCTACCTCTACTACTTCTGCTTCTATTTCTACTACTTCTACTTCTGCTTCCTCTACTTCTACTACCTCTACTTGTACTTCTAGTGCTACAATTTCTACAACATCTACGTCTACTTGTTCTACTTTTACCATTTCTAGTGGTATTATACTACAACAACTACTGATACTAGTACTTCTACTACTACTTCTACTGCTGCTACTACTTATTCTATGAATTACTACTTGTACACATTTTATTTTAACTTGTACCAATCCTTTCATTATTACCCCTAGTGATTATAACAAACATGATACTTGATCTATTCTTGTAATGTTAGAAAAAATAATCATTTAGGAATGGAAAGTTTTTTTTTATTTTTCCAGGTAAATTTAAGGCAAGAAAACAGAAAATATAGTTTACCTATAAAGTCTACTTGGAAAGTATGACAGCTTTCCATTTCTGATATACAGTTTCTTGGGTCATGGTTGTATAGCATTTTTGTGTTTAAAGGATAAATCTCTCTCATTTCAAGTGTTATTAGAGAATGCACCTTTAAGATGTTGAAATTAGGATATGGTTTATTTTTCTGGAAATAGCACACTGCTTAACCTGGAAACACAGATTTCTTCCAGGATCCCCCAAGTGTAATCTTTCCAGACCCCAATATAAACTTACACATTTGCCCTTCATCAGGAAACAATTCTCGTCCTTTTTTTTTTTTTACCTCCTCTCTCTCCCTTTCTACTTTTCTAAAGTCTTCTTGCCCATTCTCTTTCTTGTTCTCTTAGTAAGACCAGTGGTCATTTATCATCACTCATCTCTTATTTCCTTTGTGCCTTCATTGTGCTATAAGGGGCAATGCTAACCTTTCCTTTCCTCTAATTCTTCTATAAAACTTGTAATATATCCATGAGTGATATTATAACTGAAGTGGAAAACAAAGTTCTCTTTGAATACGTAGAGAGAGAGAGAGAAAGAAAGAAAGAGAGACAGACAGTCAGATGGACAGAAACTGACAGGCATTCAGAGAAACAGAGAGAGAGAGAGAGAGAGAGAAAGCAAGAAAGATAGAGAAAGCTCTGTGGAAGATGAAATATTTTGAAAAACATAATTCAATTCTGAACATTTGCATTAATTAATAACAATAAACAAAAGGAAAGGAAAGAAAAGAGGCAAAAAACGATGGGTATTTTTTGAAGGTCAGACTACAATGACAAAGTGTTGTTCAACACATTTGTATATGAACAAAATTTTTTTTTTTTTTTTAAAGCTCTCTTGTTTCTCTGAAATTAATTTTACTTTGAGAAATGTTGCATGAAAGAATAATTGTTATGAAATCCTTTCTTTATGAAATATAGAAACTGCGAACATTCATGTGCAAAAACAGCTAGTCTTTGTGGTGAAATGCATGTGTTTGTTATATCAAAGTCACTTTTCAAGTATTATGTAAATGTATGTCATCAGTGCATTCAAATTGAAACATTCATGTTGCAAAAATATTAGGCATTATAAAACGATGAATATATTTATAGAGAAAGAATCTTTTCTTTGTCCTTTTGCATTGTGTGGCCTTTCCTTTCTATTTTCATTCTTAATGTTCTTAATTAGAATTATGACCTTATGATTCTTGCCCTCTTCTGTCAGTACCCATTCAAAATCCATTGTGTTTGTTAGTTGTGAAATATGAAATATGATTGCTGCAAAGGAATAAAGCTTTTCTTTTGGCTATATGCTGTTTCTCAAGAGGGAGTTGTCATTAGTCAGGTTTACTCGAAGGGAGCTAAACTTTAAGTTTCGTTTGTAGTTTAAAGGTAATCTTGAGTTCTGGTCAAGCATTTATAATGGGAAAGAAACTGTTCCAAAGCAATTGGGAAAGTTAGATTAGTTGTACATAGACACATGTGTCTAGTGTAAGGTTTGGGGATTATCGAATTTGATGAGAAATTCACTAAATTTCCCCAAAACGTTCTTGCACTGCGTACAGAAACAGGTATATGGGAACAGAGACAAATCTGGCGTGAATGTTCGGCCCGAACTTTTCAGCTATTTCTTGTCATATTTCTAATATGAGGGCATTTGAAGAGTTATCCTTTCTAGGGAACCTTTTTATTATGGTATTCTTCCTAACTGACACGAAAAGGTTGAGAAAGCTCCCAAATTATTTTTTCATCTTTTCCAGAACTCAAGATAACCTTCAAAAACTATAAGTTATCTTGTAGTTGTTGTTTCAGGCCCGTGTGAACCTTCGTAGTTGTTTAGTTAACTTAAAGTTTCATTAACTTAAAGTTTCAAAATCACAAGTCCCGTATGAATGTACCTAATATTATTGCTGCCTACTTCTTTGCTAAATTTTGTTTGAAATATTAGAGATGGCACACTTTTCTTTGCAAGAAAGAGAATAATCTAATTTTCAAAACAAAGGCACCTCCTTGTTATTCTTTCCTAAGCACACCATCTTCAGTCTTTGTAATGTTTTTGTTGTTACTGGCAGAAAAAGAGAAAAGTTGAACTAATATGAATGAAAGCTGATATCGTCATGAAAATCTTTATTTTTTCATCATACTTATGGAAGAAAGAAGTGCAGAAGAGCCTCTAAACAGGAAAATGCAATATGTCATGCCCATATTTTGGGGGAAAATGTTTATCATGGGCTATTATACCTTTAGGTTATGGAAGCAATATAGTTTTGTGAGAAGTATTTGATTCTTGATAAATGCTATTGTTTTATGATATGTCTCTGTGATGTTTGGATATTGGATTACATATATCACCCACAGTTTGGGTATTTATCTGTATTTCATTTGTAGATCTGTAAATGGTGGTTGGTGTTTCTGAATTGCTATTGAAAAAAAAAATCAGACAGGGGTGACTGTTAGGTTAGAAATTAGCATTAAAGATGTCACACCCAGATTCATCTGCGGATACGAAGACATCATTGTGTAGGTCTTGAATGGTTATGACATTGAGGCCACAGGCAGAGACGGTGTCAGGGTATTAGGCCAAGCATCTTCCTTAAGAGGGGAGGCTTAGAGTAACTAGAACGGCAGATCCTTTCCCTCCAACTCTGACATCATCAAAGCCAAGGTAAAGGCATAGAAGGAGGGAGGATGAGGGAAGAGGTCGAGGAAGGAGATGGGGAGTTTGTGAAAAAGTTCTTGAAGAGGAGTCTGATGAAAGAAATGATACTAAGGATTCTACTAGAGATTTCTCCAAAACTTTCCTTTGGATGAAGGGTCCTCTATTTCAAGAAGTTTCATAAGCATGATTTTCTTTTTGGCCCAGGTTTCATTAAAATTTTGAACTAAGACATGGTCTGTGGATGGTACCAACTCTTTTGACCAACTTTCCACTTCTTTTTAACTCATTGTATGCCACATGAAATACTGTTGCATGATATTTGCATGTAAAATCTGTGCAAAATTGCAGCAATGGTGCAGAAAGAATTAATCTTAATGCCATTTCTTTTCCTTCTCATTGTCATCATCTTCTTTTCCTTTTTCTTTTTTCATTTCCCTTTTTATTTTCTCGTCTTCTCTTTCTTCTGTTTCTTTTTTTCCTGATTGTTCTTGTTCTTCTTCTGCTATTACATCTTCTTTCTTTCTTTCTCTCTTCTTCTTCTTTTGTTCTCCCTTCTTATCCTCCCCTTATTCTTGTAATTCTTCCTGCTAATTGTCGTTGCACTCTCTCGCCAGTCTCCTAGTCATCTCTTCCAGATGAATACTTGAATTTTGTATGACCTTTATAGAGCTACATCTAAAGTAAGCTAAATCACTCTACAACTGGAGAGTCAGTCCTCATTATTTGTATCTTTATCCTATTTCTGTCTAAACGCCTCTACATTTAGCAGAAATGTTGATCCTGGATATAAGTGGCAAATCTTCCAATTAGCGCTGCCTAAACATATCCTGGTAATTCTTTGTGAAATATGGAGAATGGTGGGGATCGCAAGATTTATTTTGAAGTTTTTGCAAGATCTGCTTTCTTGTTTAGTGAAAGCATGAGAATCACCAATTAGCATTTGACCATATCCTCTAGGATTGGCTTAATTGCAGGTGAGGAATTCTGTCGGCTTGCTTCATTCTTACCTGAGTAACTAGTCTCAAACTCAGACTAAAAAATTGATTCTCATGCTTCACACATACAAGGGAATATCAAATTGAAAGGGGAGGGGGGGGGGGTGGTCATCTAAACATAGTTCCACTTATAAAAGTGTATAAGTTCACATTTACATTAATTTCTTTGTATCAGTTAACATTTATGGTTTTTAAACCACAAATTTCTGCCTTAGACTTGGAAGAGACAAAATGCAACAAGTTTGGTCTGGCACTTAACCCTTTCAGGACAGGAATTATTTAAGGGTTAAATTGATCACATTTTGTTCTTCAAATTGGCAACAATAATATTTTCTTTTAGTGCTACATAGTTCGAATAACTTGTAATGTCTTTGAAAAAAATATACATGGTTAGGAATTTGCCGTAAAGTTTTAAAAATTGCCAATTTTGATGAAAAAAACAATGATTTTGAACCTCTCAATGTGTTGCCAATTCAAGGATCTCAAAGTTAATTCTACTTTTTAAAATTCCTGGCAGCAAACGCAATATGGCCATGCAATAAAAATGGACATAGTGTGTGTAGAAAATTTTGCTCTTTCACCTCATGCATCTGGTATATTTTTTAGAGCTCTGAATCAAAAGTTATTGAGCCAAACCACAAAATGTGGTCAATTGTCTTGAAAGGGTTAAGAAGTGGAGGTGGTGCACACATTGCTTGGGATTTTCTTAGGTGTGAATAGAAGAAAATAATTGGAAATAAGATGATGGAAATATATAAAAGAATATCTTTCTATTAATTTTGTAGTCCTTTGCAGGGATGAGTATTTCATAGTGTTCTGCCAGCAGAGTTGATAATGGTACATGTATATGGTGAAATGTAAATTGGGCGAGTGTTTAACTTTCTGCATTCAAAATGTAGACTATAGACAGACATGTGGGCAAAGTAAGGATTTCTAACCCCTGACCCTGACACAGATATTGGCGTTATGGTTAGGATTAGAATTTGAAGGGAGCGTGTGATCAAAGGGTGCACCCAGGGTGCGTTTACACTCGCATTTTTCAGGCGAGAATGAGCCTTTTGTTACGGGTTTAGTTCACAACAAATTCACAAAAAGGTGAATTTTGAATCAGCGTTTCTCAAAAAACGCGGTTTCTGGGGAAGCATAAATGCACAATCATTTGTAAATGCGTAGCATGCGCATTGAGGTTTGCGAAACCAGCTGTAGAGCTGAATTTGCCTTTAAAAGAGAAGTATAAAAAGTAACCCGTGAAACTGCGTTTCAGATGAGGGCCTTAGATGAGCATTTTCAAAACGTTCATTGTACCTTCGCAAAGAAAGTATAAATGCACCCAAAGACTTGAGACCAGGAAGAGGACTATAAGTGGGCCAGGCTCAAACACATTAAAAACATACTTCTCTCATACTCCTTTCATACTTGAAGTTATAGGGCACTTTAGTGGCATTTCAGAGTTGCCTCAGAGGTGCTTTAACTCCCAGAAAATTCAATGACACTTACAGCAGAAATTGTACACCCCTTTCGGGTTGCGTGTGTGTGTGTGTGTGTGTAGCAATACCATATGAATATGTGATCCTGTAGGCCTATAAAATTAATTACGCGGTCAGAAGCGCCCTAAAATTTGGGCACAGTATAAAAGGAGTATCGATTTTTGTAAACTCTGACATTAATCACTTTGGGTCTGAAGGGGGATAGGGTAGGTGTACTTGCTCATGAAGCCAAAAAAGTGACCAAGATTGGTTTAATAGTTTAAACTAACTCAACATTCAGATACAGAACATTATGCAAGTTTTTTTTTATTGAAGTAACTCAATGGTTGGGTGATAATAATTGTATGCCCAATTTGGGAATATAAAATTATTATTGATTTTTAAATTTTAATACAATAAATTTGACCTGTCTACTCTGAAACTGGCACAGGTTAAGATCTACTCTGTGCCAGTAAATTCTAGCTCACAGTCTCCAGTTTTAAGAGTAAAATTCCAAATTTATATTTTGAATACCGGTATATAAATGTACTGAATGTCAACACTGTACTCCAGTTTTTGTGCCACTTGGCAGAATGCCATTGATATATATTTCATTGTAATGCCTGAGGGAAAATACATTACTGTTCTATTTTTGTTTATGATTTATTGATTTAACACAATTAGATTATGTGAATGTGGTATGAATTATTTCCATGTCCAGAAATCCATATGTTTTATTTGTTATTTCCGAATATGTGTCACATATGAGATGCAAGTAGGCGAAGATATAAACAGTTTAGAAATTCTTAAAAAGAAAGAACTGTATCTAAGAATGAAAAAAAAAATCACTTTCTGTTCAGTGAAGGAAAATACGTGATATTAAAGGATATTAAAGAAGAAGAATAGAAAAACAGACACTTCAGATAAAAATGGAGAGAAAGAGGGGGGGGGGGGGGGGATTTGGCGTATAGAAGACCAAGCAGGAGGAACGAAAGATGGAGTAAGGCTGATCAAAAGGTCATGACTGCGACCTAGTTTTGGTGAAGTGCGAAGTGCATGACATGTGCGTCGTTGATCGTTTGTGATTCGGCCCCCAAACATTCAAATCCAGGCAGACTTGAGGGGAAGGATGGGTTAGGATGGGCTGGGGATAGAGTTGGGGGAGGGGTTGGGGTGGTCCTGGGGATAGGGTTGTGGTGGTGCTGGGGGTGGGGTGGTGCTGGGCTTGGGTTGGGGGTAGGGTTGATGGGCTTGGGTTGGGGGTTAGGCTGTGTGGTGTTGGGGTTTAGGTTGAGGGTGGTGTTTAGGGTGGGGCTGGGGCAGGGTTGAGGGTGGTGTATAGGGTGGAGCTAGGGGTAGGGTTGAAGGTGGTGTATAGGGTGGGGCTAGGGGTAGGGTTGAGGATGGTGTATAGGGTGGGGCTGGGGGTAGGGATGAGGATGGTGTATAGGGTGGGGCTGGGGGTAGGGTTGAGGGTGGTGTTTAGGGTGGGGCTGGGAGTATATGGTTTAGGGTGGTGTATAGGGTGGGGCTGGGGGTAGGGTTGAGGGTGGTTTTAAGGGTGGGGCTGGGGGTAGGGTTGAGGATGGTGTTTAGGGTGGGGCTGGGGGTAGGGTTGAGGATGGTGTTTAGACTGGGGCTAGGGGGTATGGTTGAGGGTGGTGTTTAGGGTGGGGCTGGGGGTAGGGTTGAGGATGGTGTTTAGGGTGGGGCTGGGGGTAGGGTTGAGGATGGTGTATAGGGTGGGGCTGGGGGTATGGTTTAGGGTGGTGTATAGGGTGGGGCTGGGGGTATGGTTGAGGGTGGTGTATAGGGTGGGGCTGGGGGTAGGGTTGAGGGTGGTGTTTAGGGTGGGGCTGGGGGTATGGTTGAGGGTGGTATATAGGGTGGGGCTGGGGGTAGGGTTGAGGGTGGTGTTTAGGCTTGGGGCTGGGGGTATGGTTGAGGGTGATGTATAGGGTGGGGCTGGGGTAGGGTTGAGGGTGGTGTATAGGGTGGGGCTGGGGGTAGGGTTGAGATTGGTGTATAGGGTAGGGCTGGGGGTACGGTTGAGTTGGTGTTGGGAGTGGGGTTGCATTGGTATTGAGGTCAGGTTGGGGTGCAGTTTGGGGTGGGTTTGGGGCAACTTGGTGTAGGGCTAGGGTTGGGGGATGGGTATAGAGTTGGTGTGGAGAGGTGGAGAGGCTTGTACATTCATTCCTCATGTATGGTATTAATGAAATGATATGTTTGTTCAAAAATAATTATTTTTTATATAATAGCTTTTTAAATTGCATAATTTGACAATACTGGCTCATGAATGCAAACGATAAAACATTTAACATTTTCAAGCCCTGTATTATTGATACTAGTTCTTATAATTACGTCTTGTCACTTCATTCATAATTAGGCATTGTTCTTCCCTCTTTTTATGTTTGTTTGTTTGTTTTTTGTTCTGTTAAAAGCATTATTGGGATAAATTTTATACATGGTACCAGTGAGCACGTGTAAAGGGAGATCAAAATGAATGGTTAAATGGTCAAAAGTTAAGTCACAAGTCAAATTATATTTAGAAAATATGAAGTTTTAGTCATGGCATGTGTACTCCATCACATTCATTAAAAAAAAACCCATTGTACCTGTTATACATGAACAGATGGTTAGTTCAATTTTAGGATGTGTTATTGTTAAAGATCAAAGCTCATTTTTCTGTCTCATAAAATATTTTTTCCCCTCCAAATTCTGCAAGCTGACATGCTTAAAAATAGTGCTGGACTTCCCTTAGTAAAAACGGAAGTAATGTTGAAAAAAATTGGGAATGTCAAGCAATAAGTTTGATCTGCCATGCAAGAGAATATCGACCATAGTGGACTGGGAAATTGCGGTATAATTTCTAGTTCTTGTGGACTATAATAAAGATAAATATATCACAAATTTCTTGTTGCAAGAGGAATTTTATTCAAAGTTTGGCTTTTCAGGATATTTAACTTCCTTGGGTTCACCTGTTCTAAGTTATTTTAGGAAAATTTAGTTAGAAGAAAAGTTTGATTCTCCAAGGATAAAAGGTCATTTGCAACAACCACTCATTCCTCTCCATCTCTGTTGGCTTTTAGGGTCATTAACCTCAAGAATGGAAATTGCCCTTTCCAAAGTGCAGATTTTATTGACATTGCACTGATGAACATTTTCACACCGAGATGGAAGATTTTCTTTGACGCTGAAAAGACTTTTCATCGTATGATACAAGGTTGCTCTTGCACGCCTGATTTCTGCTTACGTGGGTTGCTGCCCATGCTTTTAAAGAAGATGATTAGCTCGGCTATGTTCTTCCTGAAAATCATGTGGTCAGCTAGGTATGAAATGTTCGCCCTTTCGCTGGTGGCATATCGATCATCGATACCTTTGCAAAGGTGAAGACTAATTGTGTGGTTGATGTGGCCGATCCTAGTGTATGCAGTTGCAATTATTCGCAATCAGTCACAATTTGATTTTAATTGTTTGTTAGTTTAAGCAATCTCCCCTTGTGGTGGGTGGCAAGCTGCTCTTTCACTTTGCAGGGCCATATTCGGAAACTTTGCAGTTGTCAATGTTTGAAAGTCAAGGGTAGGCGGACGTTTCTATATGCCTGGGTGATAGATTAAACTTTTCATATTACGAAAGGTCACTGTCACAAGTGAACAACCTCGATGACACTTTTTGAATGCTTTGAATACATACATCCCACTCACACACTTGAGATATACGTAGAGGGAGTATTTGTGCAAACTTTCATAACTTCACTTAATGTAAATTATTTAGATGTTCATTCCAAAGTATTATTCAAACCTTTTGGTAAAAATGACATCTTAATATTTCTTATCTGATTTGGCTCAACTTTCATTGATCCATTTCTTTAAAGGGCAATCCAACCTTGGTAGTAAGATGATTTGTGTGAAAGCAGAAAAATAAAAACAGGATGGTGAAAGTTTGAAAGAAATTGGACAAGGACTAAGAAAGTTATGGATGTTTGAAAAATGAGATCACTACATCTATGCGAATCTCAAATTGGCAATTTGGTGAGTCAATTGTGACATTTCTGTGGACAACTCTCCCATTTGTCGTACACAAAAATATCACTAATTTGCGGTTTTCTTCGAGGCGCTTTTACCCTCGGGGCAGTACTCAAAATATATTGGAGATAGCATATTGTTATAGGTCCTCATGAACGAAAAAATCCTAATGAGTAATGCATTTTGGAAAAAAGTGACATTTTAGTCATTTTGTGTGTTAGAGCGAATGGGGGAGTTGTCCACAGATACATCACAGTGACATTACCTATTCGGCCAGTTTGAAATTCCCATATGCTTAGTGATTACAACTTTTAAAAATTCATAACTTTCTTATTGCTTGTCCGATTTCGTTCAAACTTTCACCAAACTGCTTCTCTGAATTTTCCTCTTTCTTTAAGAGCAACTTGCTATTAAGGTTGGATTTCCCTTTAATTTTCCGCCTCTTTTTAAACCGAATTAATATTAGGGTGGACTTTCCCTTTAAACTGCTTTCTTGTTCCATACATATATTTGCCCTGTCAATTTTTCCCCAGTGATTTTTAAGGCACCACTCCCTTGAAGTGATTGATTAACTTTGTGAAAAATTGTAAAATCAGCTCAAATGCCAGTGAATTGTGTGCAGTCCTCTATTATAATTAAGGATATGTGAAAGTATGAGAGAAAATGGAACCCGTTTACTATCCTAAAAAAGAGAAAATCGCGATCAATCGCTAGCGCAAGTCGCTCGGTTTCTCGTCACAAAAACCAAGCACCAGCGCTTGGCGATTTCAGAGCGGGTTTCCAGCCCGTACGGTATTCTGTGATAGAGCGAGGTATGCCAACCGTAAGAGTTCTTTAGGGTTCGGTGGTACTCTCCCGACATCAATGTTCAATCGTAAATATCTTGATATATAAATGACCGATCAGCTTATAAAACTCAGGCGATTCCTGTCTGAGCTAAAGGTTTGCAATTATGATTACAGCATTAGCTGGAACAGTGATTTTTTTTTTCAATCCTGGGCAAAGTTAATCAATGCCTTTAAATGCTGCCTTGTTCCATTCATGTATACTTGTGCTCTCATATTCTCCCACCCCTACATCTCCTCCCCTCCCTCTCCCCTACCCCTCCCCTGTCACTCCTCATACCTCTAGCAGTATACAATCTTCCCATCAGTCACTATTTCCCCTTCATTCTTTCCTATCCTAGTCTTGTTGTTCCATTCAATTAACCCAGAAAACATCGTTGAAATTGGATCGCAGGCCTGCGTACTCTGTTCTTTCCTACCCAAATTGGACCACTTGCACACCCTAGCCCATATCTGGTCCCCGGTCCTCAGTCATCACGATCTAGTTTAGGGATTCTTTCTCAGACAATCTTCATGGGGTAGGAGGAGAAGGAGGAGGTGGGGAAAGCTACGGAGATCTCTAATTTAGGAAAGGGAGATGGAGAGAGAGAGAGAGAGAGAGAGAGGGAGAGAGAGAGGAGAGAGAGAGAGAGAGAGAGAGAGAGAGAGAGAGAGAGAGAGAGATGGAAACAAATGGAGAGAGGCAGACAACAGAGAGAGAGAGAGAAACATAAAACAGGTAGACAATTTGAGAATGAGAGGGACAAAGGAGATATGGGGGGGGGGGGGAGTCAGTCAGGGACTCACAGGGAGACTGAGAAAGACAAACAGAGATGGAAAGAAATAAAGAAAAAACAAAATGTTTGGAAGTGATGATCAAGTCAATAAAAATAAAAAATAAAAAGAATAGAAAAGAAGTACCTAAAAAAATGTATATATATATATATATATATATATATATATATATATATATATATATATATATATATATATATTGCATTTGTAAGCCTATATGAATGTAACAAATATTGGGAATGAACATATCTCAGAAAACAAGTGACGTAATTGAAGAGAAATCAAGCTTAGTGAATGGAATTGACAACAAGAATAGAAAGAGGCTGAAGCTGACTTGAAGGAATGATGTAGTATTTAAAATGACAAGATTGAAATTTTTCTGTATCAAACTATCCAAGAAAATGGATCTCGTTGAGTAACTGTAAAAAAACAAAATTCTTGTTCATTCGAGCTCTTTTGATATTTGTACATTTTAATTTTATTTATTTATTTTATATTCATGGAGCTCTTTTTCAGTCTGCTATACCTCCATTCGGAGCTTTCCTGAGCTAAATCACTCCCCACTCCCATGAATTTACTTCACTGTTGCGGAATGATCCATGGGTTCCTTAACCCTTCAGAAAGAGGAAATATCAGAAGAAGTTTGAAGATTAATATGCATTCACTCAGCAACAGATTGCAACAATAGGAAAAAGCATGTGGAAGTGGGATGGGGGTAGACAGGCAGTTGTTTTAAAAGCAAATCTGGGTAGATGTGGGTTCAGGTGGCGCAAAATAGCAATTCAGGGTTCAAGAAAGAGGTATTGGAATAAAGGAAAAAGAAAGAAAACGTGAAAAGGGGGTGGGGGGATATAAGAAACGGGAACCTTGGAGAAGAGAAGGTCATTACACTTCCACTCCTTTCCCTCCAAATGACGAAAGTCAAATTGTAGAGGGAAGACGGGCAAGTCAAACTCAATTTTCCCTAGGTCTTGATGAAGTAGCGTGCAGTGAAGGGTTCTGTGGCTACAGGTCTCTGGTATAGTCATCCAGGTTTGTGGGGGGGGGGGGGTTTATTCCATTGATCTGAGCCTCGACCATGATAGGGGCTGCAATTGTTGGAATCAGATGTCAAAACCTCCCATTGTTCTCTTCAACCATTTGCTAGTGAATACTTATTGATTGTTATGAGATGCAAGAAATAGCCGTGAAACTGCCCTGAACCTTCACTCTTCGGAGTCTTCCAAATACGCAGGCTGCTTATGAACTAATGTGGATTTTTTTTGTTTTTGTTCATCTATACAGTGTCAGTGTGACCATTTTGTCAAATACAAACTACAGTGAGTACATTAGACTGAATATTGTGCATTGACGGAAGGAGGATTGAAACTTTTCAGCTAGATGTTGTACTAATTAAAAGGAAATGTTGTGCCTTGTAGTAATTGGAATAACTTGAATACATTTTAAATTAAATGATCTTTGCTGTACCATACAGTTTATATCCTTTAGAACAGAAACAGTATTCTAGAAAATGGCTGCTCAGAGCAGATTTAGAAGATCTAGACAAAAAATGTATAAGTAAGACTATTATCATCCATTTCAGATTTCCAGATTTGCCTAATTGGGGTATGGTTATGGGTCTATTTCTTGTGAAAACCTGTGATAAAAACAACCAAGGCATTTTCACCTGTTACCTGAACTTGACAAACATTTTTGTTTCCTTTAACAAGTTAAAAATTCAAAACTTCCCCATGCTCCTGATTTTGTATATCTTTGATACTTGCTTGCCTGTTCACGTGCAAGTCATGAGATGGAGAGTAAAGTGTTTGTGACAGTAAAGCAAAACAGAGTATTTTATGGACAGGACAAGAACTCTTCATGAAGATGGGCGACCCAGGTTTCACACACAACATGGCACTTTGTTCTGCAGACGGTTTGTTGCATGATGTGCTGCGTTATTTGTAAAAAGAAATTGAATTTTTTATAATCGACACCCAGAGAAGATATATATCATAGTGTTTTGGTTAGGATTAAAGGAATTCTATCACACAAAATATAATGAAACTCACACTGAATTTCAGACAAATATTAATAAATGATTTATACTCACCCAAAGAATTTTGTAGAAAATCTATGAAAGCTTACCAGGCCAAATGAAACACACTATCCTTACTTTTTTGCAATAAAATCATTTTGCTGATGTTTAGCTAGGCATGGTATGGAACTTCCGAATCACATTAAGATTTTCTTCTTGTTCTTTGTGGAAAAGGGCCTGCTAGGGCTGTGAATAGTCTTTGAGATAGAGCACTAAATCATGGCCATTGTATTTTTTTAAATGGCAGAAATGTTTATCTGTGAATGAAGAAAGGAATTTTTCTCCTTACTTGGAAGAAGATATGAGACCTACCTTACTACCTAACAAACCTAGAATTGTCAGTATTTGAATTTATACTTTTATGAACATCTCACCAATTTCCTTTCATTTCAAAGCATCAGCGGAGATAGTCAGATCACGTACAAAGTTCAGAGACTCCATGGGATGGCTTGATGTATCGCGCTGATAGCCAGTGCTATTGTTCAGAAGCTGTTTGAATGATCTTCAAACAAGTTATTGTAAATCACTGTAATATGATTAAAAGGTAATATAAAAGAAGGGTGAGAACAATGGGAACAAACTCTTTTGATCATTTTGATACATGAAGTACGTTGCAAAGGTCTTATTGTTTATTTTACCTGGAAGCTATAAACAAATATGATATTACAATGCCTTTTTCAAGCACCTCACTGCCATAGCATCTTTGGAGGCTAACCCAAACAGAGACAGGCAACAAAAAAAATCATCAGTGCTTCATAGGATAAAGTCCAAAGATGAAGTACCGGTATGTAAAGAAGGATCTAATAGACCAAGTATGAAACTGTGCATGTATAATTCCTCACTATTCCTTTTTATATCATTTCCTTTTTTATTATAGTCCATTTCACCTAAGAGAGAGAAAGATAATTTATACCTCAAACTTACAAAATCATCATCAAAATGATGACTTATCTTGTATGGTCAGTATATATCCAATCCATTATACCCAACAACAACAAAAATAGAACAAGATGACCATGTGATATCAATGTCCATTCACCAAATGTCGCTTGCAGCAAAGTTCCATTTTTGTGATGAAATCACGGAGTTGGAAACCCAGGCCTTGCAAGCTGTTGACCGATATCCAGATATCCTGGTTTTTAGTGAAAGTGTTCTGCTAATTGGGTATTTTCCCCTAGAGGATAGGCCTGTCATAACGTTGGTCAGGGATTTATGTAGGTGTCCCCCCCCCCCCCCTTTTAGATGGTGATGAAGATCTCACTGGATGTGATGCCTGCCAGTCAAGAAACATCCCTGATTCTTACTTCATACTTCCACACAAGACACTACTTTCTGCACTCTTGGAGTTGAGTCAGATACAGTGGAGAGCCACAAGAGTGTTAAAACATAGTATTTCATGTAGAATTAAAGCCCTTCTGTTACTCAGCAGACCAGTGTTTATCCTGGAGTGATCACCTTGTCCCCATTTTACATGAATTTCTTAATACAAAATAGTTGTTGTCTAATGGTTTAGATACGTGACTGAAGATATAAAGGTCATATATTAGAGCCCCAGCACAGTACTACATTGTAACACCCCAGTCACACTAACCAGACGGACACCAGACGGACACCAGACCTACAACAAACCAACACCAGACCTACAACAAACTGACAACAGAAGGACACCAGACCGACAACAGACCGACACCAGACCAACACCAGACTGACACCAGATCGACACCAGACTGACACCAGACCTACAACAGCACCTTGCGTGGTGGACATTAGTGCTTTGCAAGATCTCAACATTACTGTTATTTTTATTTGTCTACAGATTTATTCTTCTTATGTGAAAGGCCCTTAATTTACCTAATGCTAAACTGAAAAAGAGGTCAGATAAAACAATACTTTAGATGAATAGATGGCTGTGATAAAAGCTATATGAATTCAGATTTGTGGTGTTGTCAGGTTTCAGGTTCATATGCAGGTTACTTGAAGAATAAAAAGACAGCTTTTATAGATCAGTGTCTTTCAATTCCTTTAACCACTACTGCTGCTACAGGCAGCTATAATCGAAGATTTAATATAATTCAGGCCCTGGAGCGAGCATCAAGAATCTTGTAAGATTGATGAAGTAATTGTTGCAGAAAATAGATCAAAAAGGTAATTCTACTCTGTGTCTTGGCTGAGTACATCCTTGCCCAACAAAGAAATTGTCTTTACATAGCAAATTAATAGAATTGTATACTGTTGAAATTAAAGAGAAAGGCAAGATCTGGAAAAAGTAAAAAAGTAATTTGTGAGCTTTCTCATTCTGTTTGTTACCATGGGGAAGATATTCATAGTTGCAACGTTACATGAAAAGGACTGTTCTTGAGGCGCTCCCATAGGGTCTAAATACGACTAGAAATTTTTTATGCCAAGTTTATGTAGTTCCATATACAGAAATCTCTGTTGAATGCTGTCCATTGCTTCTAATTTAGAAAATTGGATCCACTTTAACCTACCAACACACAATTTCTCCTACCAGTATTTCATTTCTAATCACGAGGAAATTACCTGACATATTTCTAAATCCCATTTACAGCATTAGGGGTTCCCCCTTCCCCAACTAAGTCATTGATATTTTCAAAAATACTTCAACTTTAGCAGGGCTACTCCCGGAAACAGTATATTTCATAATTTAAATTTCACAATTCAGTTTTTGATACACGTGTAAAAGATCAAGTCAGCTCAATAAACCGTGTATAGAAGTCAATTCTAAAGCCCAAGAACAGGTGCCGTGTACAAGCTGACTGACCGATCTGCGTTGCGATCACATTGCTGGCAGCGGGCCGCTTCTAATCAAGAGTGACCGCCAAGGCCACTGGTCAAATCAGTAGGACACTGGGATCGGCTTGCACCCCTGACCCAGAAGTTCAGGACCACTCAGCAGGAGCGGAAAGAGAGAAGGAAAGCGGAGATGTGTGCTAATCAACTTGATATGATGTCAGCCTCAGTCAAATAATTGCCGCTTGGACATGTCTTAAAGGAATGCAAGACCTTGGCAAAAAAAAAAAAAGAAGAAAAGAAATATGCATGTGTATATAATTGTAACGAAATAACATATACAACAGCTTTAGCAACTCTCCTGGAAATAATATAATTGTGAGAAATGAAAATGAGAAAATTGGGAAAATGAGGAAATTGGGAAATGAAAAAAAGGGAGGACAGCTCTGGGGAACTTTGATTTAAGCTACGCAACCATTATGCTCTCATTTTCATTTTTCACAATTATATATATATATATATATATATATATATATATATATATATATATATATATATATATATATATATAAATCGGAAAGATAAGCATACTCCTCAGACATACAGCTCGTGTCAAATTTTTTTGCCATCATCTGTAATAATTTGAATATCATGTTTTGTTGAAGCCTTTGATGTAAATTTTCTTTCCATCTTTCAGATCTTACATAGTCTCTGATTCAATTTCTTGAAGTATTAAGTATGTGACAATTTTTAAAGTCTAGTTAATTATCTTTGACAATTTTTGATTTCTTGAAGTATTCTTGTATATGACAATTTTTAAAATTTATGTAATTATCATAGTATTCAATATGTTAAATTTTCATAGTAAATCAGACTAAAGTTAAACATTTAGTATGTAAATACAGCTTCCAAAGACACGGCACAGAAACCATCGTTAAAATGTCCCTGTCAAAAGAGAACTTGCTGGCTGGATTTAAAACAATGAACGTGATAACGGAAACCATGTGAAGATGCGGAGTGATTTTAGTAGGTCAATCCAGTAAAAGTAGGACAGCCTGAAAGTAGGTGAAGAGCGGAAAAACAAAACAGTCATCCAAGTTTTATAATGGAGATGAACTAGAACAAGCTCGTTCCAAACGGCGGTGGGCCCGACCGCAGACGCAGCCAAGGAACGTGGGAGAAAAAGGAGAAGGAGAGCGAGAAAGAGAGCATCGAAGAGAGAAGAAGAGAAAAAAAATAAGTGTGACCCAAATTAGGCTAGTGAGAAACGACTGGGAAACAATACAGGTTATTAAGGAAATAGGCAATTGGGACATGATAGTATAGCCCCGCTGTGTGTGACATTTTTTTTTTTCTTTGACCCTGTTCGAATCAGACTGAATATCCTTGACTTGGACAGAGCGATGGAGGGCGGTGCCATGTTGAGTGCATTCTGTTACGATTATTTCACGAGTAGAAGGGTAACTAATAATGCTAGCCACACCACAAAGATGGATTTTTTGTGACTCTAGGAAATTGAAGCCATTATTGAAACAATTTAATGAGTTTGACATATTAAATGCTTGTCAATCAATTTTTTTTTAATTTTTGAATTATTTAACAAAGGAATTTTTCTAGGATAACAGTTTAATAAAAAATGAAAATATGTGACCCTGCACGACGGTTTCAGGCGGAAGTCGCAAAAATCAAAAAGTCTAATTTTACATCCTTTAGAATCTCTGGTTCATAAGCTTTAAAATGATGTATAACAAGTCTATTTTGCTCAAGTAGAAGTCATCGTAAAAAGCGATTAAAAACACGGAAAGTATCAGAGTAGAAATCTTAATAACGGAGAAAATCGCATTCAAAGTTTGGGTGCAAAGCAAAAGCTGAGGGTGCGAAATTCAGCGTGACCCGCTTCGAAACTTCCTTAGCAACGTTCCCCCTTGAACGTGCCCTCTCGAGCATGAGGCAGAGTAGCGTGCCGTGTGCAAACAAAAAGAAATTACTCAAGCGGTGCACTGTCACGTGACAGGCTCGCTCCATTGGTCAATGGCTGACCCAGAGCTGACCATTGCGCGGGCTTTTTGTTGACTTTTAGCCGCGGACCTGAAGGTGGATTTGTGACACCGCAAACGCAATCGTTGTCCATGCTAAGAAACCATTTTACACTCTTTTCGTATACTTAACCAGCATGAATAAAATCGGAAAAAATCTTGTCTTGACTCTAGAGAATTAATAGAACGAGACACGCATTTCAGCGAGAGGGTGGGGGTGAAAAAAGGGGTCCTTCTTGTTCATTTTCAATGTAAGAATCAATAGCAAAATAGCGCCGAGAAGCTTGGGGATAGTATCCTCATAGCGGGCTCGCCAGGGCAGGATCTTCTCACCTTCACTCATTCAACAACCGCATGATTACAAATGAGGATTACGTATATTATTTGGCAAGTGAGGCAAACAGTTAATACCCCCACTCCAGAAAGGGAGAGATAAATAGATAGATAGAGAGGGGGGGGGGGGGGGGGGGGGCGAACGGAGCAATATTATTACATGTGCATTTAGTTGCATTTACGGAGCATTATTCTATTTCACCTGTGACTAGAAATCGAAACATCGAAATTACCAAATTTATATTGTTAACATGTTAAAACTACACTTAACAAGTATTACGTAGACTTCAAGACCCTCCCCCGTCTTATTTTGTTTTCGCATCCTTCACAATGCTAAAATAAAATGCGCCCTCTGGAAAAAAAAAATAATAGAAAATTGCACCACTTTAAACTTTAAATGTATGATATTTTAGACACGTATTAATCAAGCTAAAAGAAGAAGAAAGGAAAAAAAAATTGAAAGGAAATCTCAGGAGTTTTCGACTTTAATCAAAATATCACGTTAACAAAAAAAAAAAAAAAAAAAAAGGTCAGACGCTCATTCCGTTTCCCATAAAATTCTGTCACATTCTCCATTATACCATCATGGCTTCTTAAAACTGGCCGCGAAGCGAAAGTGACTGATAGTCCTACTAAATTAAAAATAATTGGATTTTGAAAAGAGACTTCATCATGCTGATGGCGATGAATTGTTTAATATCATATGAAATAATTCTATGAACGTTGAAAAAAAAATTAAAAACAGGCTGATATAGGCCGACATTCCGACATTATCACGAACCGGAAACCATATACTTTCCGTAGAATAATAACAAAAGCAATTGCTATCTCTCGTTGTGCAAGGTTACCTATATTGTTTTGTTTTGTTTTTGTTTTGTTTTAATGTGTAATGTTCATTATTTAAAGGTTTTACGTTATACAAATCATAATGAACGCAAAAGAAACTAAAGTGAGTAAATCCAAGTTTGGGAGCAAAGAGGAAAGTGTGACTTTGATGATATGATGCTTCCCCTGGAATTTTTGAAGATTAAACAAAAATAAAGAAAGGCTAGTCGCGTCCCACAAATCAGCATGTTGATACCCATTTAGTTCAAAACGCTGATGTACCTGGAGCTTTTTTTTTCTTCACAGAAACACAATTACAAAAGTCACAAAAAGGAAGCAGAACTATAATTTGCATAGAGAAAAGAGAATTCAGGGATCATGATACATCGTTTTCAGACTGTGTTTCATAACTGTTTCAAAACGCTGATTCTGGTTTCGCAATAAATCATTGTACGATAAAGCGCGAGCAGGTGGCAAGGACAAGGAGTTATCACAGCCAATGCATACATATTGCCCATGTAAAGAATTCAGATCCTTTAAACGCTTTTCATAAACTTAACCAGCATTATAAGAATCCGTATCAATTGTCCTGCCCTTGGAGAAGAACAATACAAGACACGCATTTAAGCGGGAGGATGCGGGTGAAAAGAGCTCCTTTTGTTCATTTTAAACCAAGAATCAATAACGCTGAGAGGCATAGGGGGCATTGTTTTCAAACTGGGCCCGGCCCGTCAGCGTGGTCAGGGTATGTTCTATTCAACCATAATTCCACCTTACCCATTCAAAACTGCATGTTGCATTGTTTTGCAAGTGAAGCAATCGACCAATACACCCCCTAAAAAGGGGGGGGGGGGGGAGAGAGAGAGAGAGAGATCGTGTGTGTGTGTGGGGGGGGGGCGTATATTGCACTTAAAAAGTAAAATAATTCTCCGTTATTTTGTTTGAGGAACCTTCATGATGCTTTAAAAAAGGCGCACTCTGAAAAATAAGAAAATGCCCTTTTATAAGACAAAAGTCACTTTGAGCAATAATGTACTTTTCGGATTAAAGAAAATTAAATCAAATATTTAAAACACGCACTAAGCTTTTAAAATACCCTTTTCATTTTAAAGGAAATCTCAGGAGTTAGAAACTATATTGTTTGGCATATAAAGCAAATGATTAATACCCCCCCCCCCCTCCCGAGAGACAGAGAGCTTAGGTCGACTATTTCATTATCTAATTTAGGCAGACAGGTGTTTTATTTCACCGATTAAATGCCAATTCTTGGTGAAGAAAACCCACTTTCGGAAGTTAATGGTGCCCTTCCTATTTTGACATCCATCCCCTCCAAGAGTTACTCTTTGTTTAAGAAATAGATATATAGGCATGTTTTTTGTGAGACAGAAGTCGCTTGGCTATCCTTAAAAAATGTCAATGGTTTGTAAATTTGAACTGAAGAATTCGAAAGTCCAATCTCTGAACATTTTGTTGGACTTTGTCATTTGCAATTATACACTCATGTCATGGAAAGAAAACAAGCTTTGTTTTTCTCTTCTATATTAAAGCAAATTGATATTATAAAGAGGAGATAATCTTCTGTACCTGATGAAAATACGTGTAAAGCAAAAAATGAAATAAAAGAAAAAAGATCTAATTGATTATCGTGCTGTTTATAGGGCTACTAATTCCACCATTCCATATCATAGAAAGCGTAGTAATTTGAAAAAGAGATCAAAATAAAAGAATCGTCTGGACATGTACAAGGTAACTAGGGAACTCTTTTAAGAAAGCGGCACATTATTTTAAGAAAGCTGAAATTGACTATAATAGAGTGCAGATATTGCGTCAAACAAAAGATCTGTTTATATCATAGCGCTGTTCCCACTTGTGTTCCACTCTCTGTTTAGCCTGAAAAGAGTTACGAGATGTGAAGAGAAGAAAACAGTTGGCTTTCAAAAAAGAGAACAAAATCCACGAAAACAGTGACTGGGTCAAGAGCGATTTAATGTTAACGGGTGAGAATAATGAAAACTGGCTATTTAGCGTGAAGAAAATAAGGATGATCATAAAACGAACACCAATTTATTATAGCACTGTTGAAATTCATTCCACTTTTATTATTCCACGAAGTAGAAAGTGAAGTGAAAAAAAAAAAAAAAAAAACTCAGCTTCAAAAAGAGGACCAAAAGAATGGAAGCACGATATCAAGTTTAAAGTTTATACCGATGCTTGATTCAGGAAACAAAAAACAGTAATTTTGGTGGGTTTTTTTTTTTAAGGTGCATAATTCCGAAGGTTCGTTTTCCGAGGTTCCATAATTCCGAAAGGTTCGATATTCCGAAGGTTTGTTATTACGAAATTGGAATAGGTTTATTATTTCCGAAAATTAAATGGAGTTCATAACCCCGAAGGTTCATAATTCCGAAAATGCTGTAGAACCTTTTCATTTTCTTATTTAATTTTCGGTATCACGAGCCTTTGGAATAATGAACCTTTGGAATAATACAAGAAATGTTCGGAATTATGAACTGAGCTCTATTTCACTTTCTGAATTATGAACCCCCTTGTATGTGAAAGTTTTATGCCCCAAATTGTATCAGGCCTGTTACTCTTTAAGCACATCTCTTAAGAAAATAACAACTTGTAGAGATTTTAAAAAAGAACATGTTATCTAGAGTGACAAAGAAAGATCATCAAACAAAGGATTATTATTATAGCGCCGTTTAAGGTGCATCCTGCTCTTTATACTGCACCATTAGGAAGCAAAACGAAAAGAAACAAGAGAGCAAAAGGCAGGGAATAATTCATCAACTTCAATGTGTACAGGTGCGTGATTTAGAAAAAAAAATTAATAAACATTGGGGCCTGTGTTGCTTTTTGACCTACACCTTGTAGGAAAGCTCTCAACTCTTTAAAATGCCAGGATTAACTATTGCGAAGAATAAATGAAGACGAGTAGACAAAAGGCCATTAACATACTGTAGTATCATTTTAAGTGAATCCTGCGCTTTATCATTAGAAAGCCGCAGAGAAAGGAAACAAAGGAGCAAAAGGCAGGAAAGCATCGTGTCCACAGCTGCGTCTAGAGAAGAAGAACTGCAAGAGGGGTCAATAAGTTTGGCAGATATTTGAAAGCGGGCTCGGTATGGTTATTTCCCGAATAGTTTTTTCCGTTAGGCTTCGTTGCGACCTCGCGCTAATGGATGAACAAAACAAACTATATACCTACTGCTTTATTAAGTAAATGGATAATTAACTAAAGAAAAAGGGTACAATTATTATGAGCTTTATACCGCGACTGACTTTCTTATTTGTCTTACCAGTAAAACAAAAAAAATGGATGGTAAAACGAATTCATTACAGAAAAGGACGATTTGATTTTATAAAGAATATAATTCACGATTTCAAGTTGAATGCACCCACCGGTCATGAATATTCAGGTACCTATTTACATGACAAGTAGGTGTACCACGAATGACCAATCACAACGCGCTAAGCCGTCAGGATGAGGATTACGTCATCCGGCGTATGAGGCCACGCCGCCTTAGCAACAAAAGAGAGGTGTGCAAAGATCGATCGAGCGAGCAATGTAAATTTTCGAAAACCAAAATCCTGATGAAGCGTTTTGGAAAGGGTAAATACAAACACAGTTTTCAGGTACTTATACTTAGTATTTTGACTTCAAATTTTGGGAAGTGGTAAATGAATCATTAAAGAATCCAAATACGTAAAAAAAGAAATTTGGGGGGAAAATGACATTTACACTAAAACACGCTATTTATAGACAAGTACCACTTGCGACTTCCGCCTGGTTTCGTCGCGAGGGGTCACATATATGAAAATTATGTCATGGATTTCAAATTTTAGTTTCTTACAGTTAATACATTGATGCTAACTCCCCCCCCCCCCTTTGCAGATATATCTATGTTTCAGAGCAAGGCCTGTGAAAATTAGTTTGTCAAAATCTTTGATCTCAAAAAAGTTCATGAACATTTGTATCATATGTGACCCTGCACGACGGTTTCAGGCGGAAGTCGCAAAAATCAAAAAGTCTAATTTTACATCCTCTGGAATCTCTGGTTCATAAGCTTTAAAATGATGTATAACAACTCTATTTTGCTCAAGTAGAAGTCATCGTAAAAAGCGATTAAAAACACGGAAAGTATCAGAATAGAAATCTAAATAACGGAGAAAATTGCATTCAAAGTTTGGGTGCGAAGCAAAAGCTGAGGGTGCGAAATTCAGCGTGACCCGCTTCGAAACTTCCTTAGCAACGTCCCCCTTGAACTTGCCCTCTCAAGCATGAGGCAGAGTAGCGTGCCGTGTGCAAACAAAAAGAAATTACTCAAGCGGTACACTGTCACGTGACAGGCTCGCTCCATTGGTCAATGGCTGACCCAGGGCTGACCATTGCGCGGGTTTTTTGTTGACTTTTAGCCGCGGACCTGAAGGTGGATTTGTGACACCGAAATTGCAATCGTTGTCCATGCTAAGAAACCATTTTACACTCTATTTGTATACTTAACCAGCATGAATAAAATCGGAATAAATCTTGTCTTGACTCTAGAGAATTAACAGAACGAGACACGCATTTCAGCGGGAGGGTGGGGGTGAAAAAAGTGCTCCTTCTTGTTCATTTTCAATGCAAGAATCAATAGCAAAATAGCACCGAGAAGTTTGGGGATAATATCCTCATAGCGGGCTCGCCAGGGCAGGATCTTCTCACCTTCACTCATTCAACAACCGCATAATTACAAATGAGGATTACGTATTATTTGGCAAGTGAGGCAAACAGTTAATACCCCCACCCCAGAAAGGGAACCCCCACCCCAGAAAGGGAGAGATAAATAGATAGAGAGAGAGAGGGGGGGGGGGGGCGGGCGAACGGAGCAATACTATTACATGTGCATGTAGTTGCATTTACGGAGCATTATTCTATTTCACCTATGACTGGAAATCGAAATATCGAAATTACTAAATTTATATTGTTAACATGTTAAAACTACACTTAACAAGTATTACGTAGACTTCAAGACCCCTCCCCCCCCCCCCCCCCCCCCGTCTTATTTTGTTTTCGCATCCTTCACAATGCTAAAATAAAATGCACCCTCTGGGGAAAAAAAATAAAAGAAAAATGCACCTCTTTAAACTTTAAATGTTTGATATTTTACACACGTATTTATCAAGCTAAAAGAAGACGAAAGGAAAACAATTTTGAAGGAAATATCAGAAGTTTTCGACTTTAATCAAAATATTACGTTAACAAAAAAAAGGTCAGACGCTCATTCCGTTTCCCATAAAATTCTGTCACTTCTCCATTATACCATCATGGCTTCTTAAAACTAGCCGCGAAGCGAAAGTGACCGATAGTCCCACTGAATTAAAAATAGAAACACAGAAACACAATTACAAAAGTCACAAAAAGGAAGCAGAACTATAATTTGCATAGAGAAAAGAGAATTCAGGGATCATGATACATCGTTTTCAGACTGTGTTTCATAACTGTTTCAAAACGCTGATTCTGGTTTCGCAATAAATCATTGTACGATAAAGCGCGAGCAGGTGGCAAGGACAAGGAGTTATCACAGCCAATGCATACATATTGCCCATGTAAAGAATTTAGATCCTTTAAACTCTTTTCATAAATTTAACCAGCATTACAAGAATCCGCATCAATTGTCCAGCCCTTGGAGAAGAACAATACAAGACAAGCATTTAAGCAGGAGGGTGGGGGTGAAAAGAGCTCCTTTTGTTCATTTTAAACCAAGAATCAATAACGCTGAGAGGCATAGGGGGCATTGTTTTCAAACTGGGCCCGTCAGCGTGGTCAGGGTATGTTCTATTTAACCATAATTCCACCTTACCCATTCAAAACTGCATGTTGCATTGTTTCGCAAGTGAAGCAATCGACCAATACACCCCCTAAAAGGGGGAAGAGAGAGAGAGAGAGAGAGAGAGCTCGTGTGTGTGTGTGGGGGGGGGGGGGGGGCTTTATTGCACTTAAAAAGTAACATAATTCCCCGTTATTTTGCTTGAGCAACCTTCATGATGCTTAAAAAAGGCGCACTCTGAAAAATAAGAAAATGCCCCTTTATAAGACATAAGTCACTTTGAGCAATAATGTACTTTTCGGATTAAAGAAAATTAAATCAAATATTTAAAACACGCACTAAGCTTTTAAAATACCCTTTTCATTTTAAAGAAAATCTCAGGAGTTAGAAACTATATTGTTTGGCATATAAAGCACATGATTAATACCCCCCCCCCCCCCCCCCAGAGAGAGAGAGAGAGAGAGAAAGAGAGTTTAGGTCGACTATTTCATTATCTAATTTAGGCAGACAGGTGTTTTATTTCACCGATTAAATGCCAATTCTTGGTGAAGAAAACCCACTTTCGAAAGTTAATGATGCCCTTCCTATTCTGACATCCATCCCCTCCCTATTCTGACATCCATCCCCTCCAAGAGTTACTCTTTGTTTAAGAAATAGATATATAGGCATGATTTTTGTGAGACAGAAGTCACTCGGCTATCCTAGAAATGTCAATGGTTTGGAAATTTGAACTGAAGAATCCGAAAGTCCAATCTCTGAACATTTTGTTGGACTTTGTCATTTGCAATTATACACTCATGTCATGAAAAGAAAACAAGCTTTGTTTTTCTCTTCTGTATTAGAGCAAATTGATTTTATAAAGAGGAGATAATCTTCTGTACCTGATGAAAATAAAATAAAAGAAAAAAGATCTAATTGATTATCGTGCTGTTTATAGGGCTACTAATTCCACCATTCCATGTTATAGAAAGCGTAGTAATTTGAAAAAGAGATCAAAATAAAAGAATCGTCTGGACATGTACTAGGTAACTAGGGAACTCTTGAAAGCGGCAGATTATTTTAAGAAAGCTGAAATTGGCTATAATAGAGTGCAGATATTGCGTCAAACAAAAGATCTGTTTATATCATAGCACTGTTCCAACTTGTGTTCCACTCTCTGTTTAGCCTGAAAAGAGTTAGGAGATGTGAAGAGAAGAAAACAGTTGGCTTTCAAAAAGAGAACAAAATCCACGAAAACAGTGACTTTGTCAAGGGCGATTTAATGTTAACCGGTGAGAATAATGAAAACTGGCTATTTAGCGTGAAGAAAATAAGGATGATCATAAAACAAAGACCAATTTATTATAGCGCTGTTGAAATTCATTCCACTTTTATTATTCCACGAAGTAGAAAATGAAGCGAACCCCCCCCCAAAAAAAAAACAAAAAAAAAACAACAACTTAGCTTCAAAAAGTGGACAAAAAGAATGGAAACACGATGTCAAGTTTAAAGTTTATACTGATGCTTGATTCAGGAAACAAAAAACAGTAATTTTGGTGGGTTGTTTAAGGTGCATAATTCCGAAGGTTCATTTTCCGAGGTTCCATAATTCCGAAAGGTTCGATATTCCGAAGGTTCGTTATCAGGGGCGGCGCTACAGGGGGGGGGGGGCAGGGGGGGGGGCGTCCCCTTTCATTTTTCAAGCGAGCAAAAAAAAAAAAAAAAAAGAGGAAGAAGGGAAAAAGGAGAAAGAGAAGGGGAAATGGAGAAGAGAAGGCTAGGCCATGCAATTATGACATAACTGTTATAGTCCTATTTTGTTATTTCAAGACCCTCGACGTGCGACGTTGCTATACGCGTCATTTTGCCCCCCCCCCCCTATTTAGATACCCTGGCGCCGCCCCTGTTCATTATTACGAAATTGGAATAGGTTTATTATTTCCGAAAATTAAATGGAGTTCATAACCCCGAAGGTTCATAATTCCAATATGCAGTAGAACCTTTTCATTTTCTTATTTAATTTTCGGTATCACGAGCCTTTAGAATAACGAACCCCATATACTTCATTTTTGGAATTAGAACCTCAGAGCTCAGGATAAACGAAGCTTTGGAATAACGAACCTCCGGAATAATGGACCTTTGGAATAATACAAGAAATGAACTGAGCTCTATTTCACTTTCTGAATTATGAACCCCTTTATGTGGGAAATTTTTATGCCCCAAATTGTATCAGGCCCGTTACTCTTTAAGCACATCTCTTAAGAAAATAGCAACTTGTAGAGATTTTAAAAATGAACATGTTATCTAGAGTGACAAAGAAAGATCATCAAACAAAGGATCATGATTATAGCGCCGTTTAAGGTGCATCCTGCTCTTTATACTGCACCATTAGGAAGCAAAACGAAAAGAAACAAGAGAGCAAAAGGCAGGGCATAATCCATCAACTTCAATGTGTACAGGCGCGTGATTTAGAAAAAAAAAATCAATAAACATTGGGGCCTGTGTTGCTTTTTGACCTACACCTTGTAGGAAAGCTCACAACTCTTTAAAATGCCAGGATTATTGCGAAGAATAAAATGACGAGTAGACAAAAGGCCATTAACATAGTATCATTTTAAGTGAATCCTGCGCTTTATCATTAGAAAGCCGCAGAGAAAGGAAACAAAGGAGCAAAAGGCAGGAAAGCATCGTGTCCACAGCTGCGTCTAGAGAAGAAAAACTGTAAGAGGGGCCAATAAGTTTGGCAGATATTTGAAAGCGGGCCCGGTATGGTTATTTCCCGAATAGTTTTTCCGCTAGGCTTCGGTGCGACCTCGCTCTAATGCATGGACAAAACAAACTATATACCTACTGATTTATTAAGTAAATGGATAATTAACTAAAGAGAAAGGGTACAATTATTATGAGCTTTATAACGCGACTGACTTTCTTATTTGTCTTACAAGTAAAACAAAACAAAAAAATGGATGGTAAAACGAATTCATTACAGAAAAGGACGATTTGATTTTATAAAGAATATAATTCGACGATTTCAAGTTGATTGCACCCACCGGTCATGCATATTCAGGTACCTATTTACATGACAAGTAGGTGTACCACGAATGACCAATCACAACGCGCTAAGCCGTCAGGTTGAGGATTACGTCATCCGGCGTACGAGGCCACGCCGCCTTAGCAACAAAAGAGAGGTGTGCAAAGATCGATCGAGCGAGCAATGTAAATTTTCGAAAACCAAAATCCTGATGAAGCGTTTTGGAAAGGGTAAATACAAACACAGTTTTCAGGTACTTATACTTAGTATTTTGACTTCAAATTTTGGGAAGTGGTAAACGAATCATTAAAGAATCCAAATACGTAAAAAAAGAAATTTGGGGGAAAAATGACATTTACACTAAAACACGCTATTTATAGACAAGTACCAGTTGCGACTTCCGCCTGGTTTCGTCGTGAGCGGTCACATATGAGGGACTTTAAAGAAAAATATGATAATAATCATAACTTTAAAAATGTTAACTTTCCTGCATTATTATTGTGACCTATTTTTCTGCCTTCCACCCCCCTCCTCCCAACAAATTGCTTACAGAATAAACAAATCATTTCAGTAACAAATCAAGTGCTTTTATGTTATACATAGGGAAGTATAGATTATTAGAATGAAGCCATTGGTCAGTAGTTCATGATAGCTCATGAATATGCATAGTATGGTGTGCTAGATGTTATAGTACTCACCAATCAAATGCATTGTTTAGCATACAACTGTCATTTGGATAGAAGTGATTGGTCGAAAGTAATATGAATATGCATAGACCTGGTAGATCAATATGCATTAGAGACTTTGTCATCTTATTTTGGTGACCTGATTGGTCAGAAGTTTATAATAGCTTATGAATATGCACGATGTGCTTGATATTCAAGAATTAGACATTCAGAAAGAAGTAATTAGTCCTGAGTGAATTAGTCATTGTTGAATTAGTCAAGAGCTCATGAATATGCATGCAAGGACCTGCTGGTAGGGGTTTGGAGAGAGATCATTTGCTAGAAGTTATGAGAAATCATGAATATGCATGAAATTGTACTTGCTTCAAAACAGGTGACCCAGTTACACACAAAAGCAGTACATCAATTTGTCATGTCATTGGTCAGAAGTTTGAGTTGAGTCATGAATGCGTTTCTGTGAAATACACATGTGACATAGATTGCATAAATAGGATATATCATAATCTTTTGTATTTGAATTTGACATATCATATACCATTTCAGAAAGGATACAGAAGAATATCCAGTAGAGATATTTTTATACCATAGAATTTAAGCAAGAAGTATAATTTTCATGCTAATACAGAGTGATAAGGAAAAGATTCACCGCAGATATGAAACCCATATTGGAGTTTTAAAAGAGTATTGAAATCGATATCCCTATTCTACTTTAAAAGATGTTTGATATACTTGTAATTAGCTTTCCTCATCTTTATGATCAAGAAACCATATTGTTTAAAGTTTTGTTTGTTTGATTTTTGTTGTTGTTGTTTTTTGTGTTGTTGTTTTTTTTTTTGGGGGGGGGGTCTTTTTTTTAAACAGGAGACACAGCAAGAACTTTTCTTCTTTTGTCATACAGCTAGAATATTTTATATTTTCATAAACTTCAGGGCAATATCATAATCTTGGGGCTTAGCTTCTTTCGTAGGTTATCCTCTTCGAGTTTTTTTTTTCATTAATAATATTTGGGAATCTGATATCTCGTTTTAAATGTATCGTACTTCATAGATAAAATGATATTAATTTGAACAGCGTACTGTGCATTGCCTATCGAAATGTGCAAGCATTACAATGACCTTTAATATTAATTCTTATATTGAATCAGAACATAGACAATATAATAAGATATTGAAATTGTCCTTGGGCTGATTTCTTGAAAGTGTTTGTAATCGTGTTAGACTATAAAACTTGGTTCCAGCAAACATTTCTATCACAAAAGAATGTTATGGATTGTAAGAAAATGCTTTCTTCTAAGGCATGGTGATTACCAAACAAAGGGATTTGCTTAAGATGACTAATAATGAGTTTGGCGTTTGTGTGATGTCCCACATGACATTGGCAGTGTATATTTGCTAGTCTTTAGATCAACGCCCTTCTAGTTTGCGACCGTCCCATGTATATTGGTTCTTACCCGTACTACGTGCTCATAGAATTGTCAATCATGTCATCTCGACCTTGGTAAGTGTGTTGACGAAGTGTGTCGACGATGACAACTCTATTCGAGAAAGCGGTTAACTGCACTTGGCTTGCCCTAATTAGTTGTTTGACTATGCTCCAAAACTTCTTGTTTGCGCCCATCTCTTGTTCTTGAGACCCAAATAGTTTTAAACCGAAATGAAATTTTTATCCATTTTATTCTTTATCTAGAATGAGAGCACTTGAAATTCACTCTGACTGGTGGGGACCCTATTTTGGAAAAAAGCTGTTACGGAGCTCATCCTGTTGAAAAACTTTCAGTGAATATGGCTTTATTTTGACTATTCTTGCCTGCAACGTGTGTGGTCTAAGCCCAAACCTGTCCTTGTTTTACATATAAAGAGTGCATAAACTTGTCCTCTGTGTGTGTGTGTGTGTGTGTGTGTGTGTATATATATATATATATATATATATATATATACACACACATTCTTAATACTAGTGTTAGGAGGCCATTCTTTTCTTTTACATCATCAAAAAATGTCCCGATGATCATGCTCAAGTCCCGCTAACGCCTTTTGTTCTCGCCTGGCGTAATAAATCCCATTGTTGTACGTCCCGCTAACACCAGTAAAGTTAAAGTATATATATATATATGTATATACAAAAGTCAATAAAGCTGGGTTATCCTTCGAGTCTAATGACTTATCTCTACATTCAATCTTTTTGGATGTAAACACGCGTTGTGGCAGTTGTTTCCCTGTGCTTGCTCAGCTCGCCATAGACCTCGAGATATTGAGTCAGTTTACGAGAAAAAAAAATTAGGCTGTGTAGTCAGAATTAGAACAACCCACAGCTTTTTTATTTTGAGCAGTTGATTCACTCCCACGTGATGTGGTTTTACATTACCTTCCATTCTTAAAATGGGCCAGGAACTCACTACCCTTTCCCCCAAGTTTCCCCCCATGTTTCAGATGACAATATAGTATGGCTTGATTCCTATTGTTTTCTACTTACGACCAACAAATTTTTTTGAAGTTCTTTGAAGCGTTGATTTGTTGTTAACATTTTGCTCTGAGAGCTTAATTGTACCAGGAAACTTTAAAGCAATATCCACATCACTGCCAGTGTACTAACTATTTCTATTCTTGGTGCCCAGATATTGATTATAGTGTGACTTCAAGCATGCAATCAATGCAATACTGTGGCAGTGACATTGACTTGTTACAAAAGAAAACTAATTTGCTGCACTGATTGAATACCGACTAAAATGGCCTAGGGGGCTGAAAAGAACTACACAAGTATCTCATGCTAAGTACAGGGATTGGACCTTGACAGGTTCAAGTCCAGGGCAAATGTACTCTAAAGAAGACCTGGAACAAAGGCTTTAGATCTGCTTCGAAGTCAAGTTCAGTAGAAGAGGAGGATATATACATCATTTGGGATTCCATGCTCAATCAACCTTGCTAATATTCAATCAGAAATCCTGATCTTGTGAGGCGACGTAGAAGTGAATTAAGCAGAGTGCAACGGTTTCAAAATCATTGTTCTCAAGGATGACTCTTTGAATCGTTTTGTCTGTCTGTTATTCTCACTTTGTATGGCTAAAGATAATTTGGGATTTACTGAATAAGGTAGCATGAAAAGGAAGGTGCCTCCGAGTTTTATTATGATTAGGTTGTAAATTTATTTATCACCTGCTTTCTTTTGATTTCTTTATCTTGTGCCCGATTTCTTTCTCATCTGTTCCCAAAAGTTTAATTTTTCTTATTTTTTTCTTGTTAAAAGTGGACTATCTTTCGCATTTATCAAGGCACAGTCTGTAGCTAATGCATTAAAAATCTTTAAATACAACAGCTCTGAATGGAACTTGTCGTCATAAAACTGTAACGCCAGAGGGTCTATACAGTATCCCTTGTTTCTATTTCCGGGATAAGCTTTTCATCCAAAATCAGTATTTATCTAAGTATTGTTAAAAATATCAATTACATGTTTTTATTGCTATTTTGCAAATGAGAAATTCTTTAATTTTGTACTCATTCTTGAATCACCATATAGATGCCTATCAGGATATGCTTCTGCAGCTAATGCACCAAGTGAATTCACTATTTTGTTTTTTGTTCAGATTTATTATTTTTCTTGGGAAAATAGATTGAATTTAAAGGCAGTATAAGATTGAAAACTTTTGGATGTACTCTGCTTATCATAAAGCTTGATTAAAGCCATGTCTTTGGAATCAAGGTCCCTACAAAGTTAATTTTTGATAATACTGCGGTTACACACTGATCCATGTCGGACATGCGAGCCATGCAGAACACTGCAATTTTTGAGCTCAGCCAGAATAGTAGGTTTCAACTATTTGCTTTTATAATTAGTATTCTTACACCAAGGAGTAGGATATAGGCTCTCACTTTATTTTGATAGGTACTTGAAATTAAAAGTTCCATCTTTATTTCAAATCTTGGTGATTGAAGGGAAGAATTTGCAATTTGGATGATTGAACGAAACATTCAATCTGATTTCTTGAGTTCAATTTCATCTACATAATGTCATGGCATTGAGTACCAATGAAACGTGGTCAACTGCAGGCCCATAATGTATGAGAACCCCTGGGGCAAATAATGATTCATATCTTTTTCCTTAAAAAAAAGGTTCCATGACATTTGCTCCTGCGACAATTGCTCGGGTCTAACTTTGCCATGTTAATCCTAAACCTAAACCTAACCCTAACCCTAACCCTAATCCTAATCCTAATCCTAATCTTCACATTGTCCTGAACAAATAGACAAATCATGACCTTGACCTTAACCCTTGACCTTTCGAGATATGGACGGCAGGAGCAAATGTCGCAGGAGCAAATGTTGTGTCACCTAAAAAAAAACTGATTTGAAATACACTTTGCCGCATAAGCAGAAGACACATTTGAATATGCATTGAAATGTAGGCCTGAATGTTCCTTTAAAGAGAAAGTAGAGTTCTGGGAAAGGTGAAAACTAATTTGTGAGCTTTAACTCTCATTCCCTTTATGTCAGTTTAGAATACAAATTGCCCCTGAAAAGGATTGCTCTTTAAATGCCCTCATATTCGAAATATGACGAGGAATAGCTGACATGCTCGGGCTGAACATTCATGCGACATGTGTGTGCAGTCCCATATACCCATTTCTGTGTGCAGTTCATGTGTTTATCAATGTGATTGGGTCAAAACCTCACAGTATACACCCATTCTTATGTAGACATGATCACCCTTTCCTAATTGCTTTGAGACAGTTTCTTTTTCAATGTAATTGCACGACCAGAACACAACTTTACCTTTAAAGGTCATAAAAATCACCACCCCATCACCCAGCTTTTTCTTCTCACTTGAACCATATCAAGAGGTTGATTTACATATTCCTCTACTTCTTTTCCATTCTCCATGTAGACCCTGTGTCAATGTTATTGCATGAATGAATTATTCAAAGTTTACACAGCTAAATCAATTTTCATGGATAAAAGAGTTTTCTAACCGAGGAGAGAGAAACAGCCTTGGAGTTATTTCTGGTCCTGTTCTGGTCTGAGATCAGGTGTGGTCATATTGAGGTAAAGTTCGCCATTAGCTTGAAGCATGTCGATGAAGTTTAATATATTTCTTGGAGTTGGACTTCATCTCTCCTCCTCTCGATCTCCTCTCTCCTCTTCTTCACGTAATAATTGAGTGAGTGAAAGAGAGCACATGGACGTGACCCACAGTACTGGGGGTGTTGTGATTGGCAATATCAAATGAGAAATAAAGTCAATTAAAGAATTATGATATGTTGAAGTTTTGACAGGAAGAATGGTGGCAATTTGGTGCAGGTGAGCTAGGTTAGGTCACTTTGAGTGGTTCGTGCCTTAAGTATCTGTCTGAATTCACACCAAGGGCAATAAATACCCTTACCTAATTTCAACAAACCCCAAAATAGTCCTGAAAAAGTAGTTCAGGGAGAAAAAAAACTGGAAAAAAATGACATTAAATGAGGAGGAATGCTAGAAAAGCATGAACCAGGAGAAAGAAACCAGACCAATTTTTTTCCCCCTTCGTTCCTTGTTCTATTTATTTTGTTATCATATATTATTATCGTCGAATTTCATTTTTTTTTTTTTTTTTTTTTTTTTTGCCGAAGGGGTGTAGTTTGTCAAATCACGCTGCTGGTATACCGCTGTGTGTACATGGCATAGATTTGGAAGCTGATCGCTAAACGCATCGCAAACTTAGCGTGATACGAAGGTTCGCGGGGCCAAAGTTACATGTATACCCAGGTGGGGGCTGCACTACTAACGCACTTTTTGTTTGCTAGCTTTCTTCCGTTTCCATTTTGCTCCAACCAGGTCAAAGCCTTTTTTTTCCTATCATGTTTTTTTTATTTCCTTTTCTCTCGTCTTGTTTTTTTCTTGTCATTGGCGTGACCCATGCCCCAATCAAACAAAAAAGACGCTGGCACACAAGAATGAAAATTCTCTCATATCCAGCCCCCCATCAACCAATGTGCCCTGTTTTTTTCCCCCCTCCAACATTTTATTATTTCTTTCCTCTAACCCTTGTTCACTTTGAGCAGAATCAACCACCTATCTACACGTTTGTGTGATAACTGTGTATAACTTACGCTGGGCAAACATCCGTTCAAATTCTTACTCTATTCTCTCTCACACTGTTTCGGGTATTTACAGTTCAAACGTAGATGTTTACATGTGGTGGTGTTTGTTACCCTGTATTATTGATGTAGGGTAGGAATGAAGGACAGGGGGAAAGGGGGCGTTATTTTTAAAATCTTCCAACACAGAAGATTTTTTTGATTTATGGAATTAGGTAGATGGATTAAATGCGATTTAATTGTGAAAGAAACTGTCCCAAAGCAATGGGGAAAGGTTGATTATGCAGTACATAAAAACTGGTGTATATACTGTCGGGCTTCGGAATACTGATAGGAAATTGACTCAGTCTTGCTGGGAAGCACATGCACTACACACAGAAATGGGTATATGGGACTGTAAGCACATGTGGCCTGAATGTTTGGCCCAAACATTTCAACTATTTCTCGTCATATTTTGCATGTTTAAGAGCAATCCTTTTCAGGGGACATTTCTACTATGATGTTCTTCCAAACTGACATATAAAATGAATGAGAATATTAAAGCTCACAAATTATTGTTAACTTTTCTCAAAACTCAACATTAAAGGTACTCTTTTAATATTTGGCATGCTTGTGAAAGTAGTTGAATTGATTTTCTTACATTCCCTGGAGTGTAAGAAAAATATTCAAAAAGTTGCAAGAAAAATAATTAATGTTTATTTACTATTTATAAATAGCCTATTTGTATCGTGATACTGATTACCCTGTAGTCACAGATATCATCATACCTGGAGGAGTTATTTCAAATGAAATCCACCAATATAATCTTGCTAACATCACATTTTGGAATAATTTTTTTTCAACATGTACTTTCAAAAGTGCATCCTTACCTTTAAATAAAGGGAAAGTCTACTCTGGTATTAAGTTGATTTGAATAAAAGAAAAAAAATATTGAAGGAACGGATCAGTGAAAGTTTGAGCAAAATTCCATAAGAATTAAGAAAGTTATGAATTTTTGAAGTTTTGAATCAATCAAACACAAATTGGCAAATCCATGATGTATCTTGCGAGCTCCTCTCCCATTTGTTTTCTTTGTTTTTGATGACAGAATAGATTTTTATCATACATTTTATCATAAAAGCATAATTGCAATGATCTAGGGTGCATGTATGATAAAATAATTTTTTTGAGAAAATGGAAATTCATGATTCTTTCAATACAGGGCAAAAGGGCAAATTTCTTATTTCTTATCAGATTTTGCTCAAACTTTCATTGATCTGTATTGTTAATTTTCCTGCTTCTAATAAAACCAAGTTGATATTAGGGTGGACTTTCCCTTTAAGCACAAACAGGTATAAGGAGTTTAATTGACAGAGATCTTAATTGTATACTAGGAAATTTCTGTAGATAGCACTGTAATTAGCTGTTGAATAATCAGTTATCGAATATATTACTATCGTATTTCTTCTAAAGCTTTATTTTATTTTTCAGAAGTAAATTTTTGTGACCCTCAGAACTACTGGTACTTATGATAAGGGGCACATATAAATCAATTTAAAGCCTTAGGTATATTTTATGTAATATTTGTGGTGCATTATTAAATTAAAGATTACGAAAATTGTTTGAATGAAAACAGTCATTATTTAGCCTAAATCTCTGTAATTTGTTTGGGAAACCCCACTCAAACATGCTCAATTCAAGCTGATTCATTTTTGTTTGCATACATCCAAAAGTGTGCTATCCCCCTCACCAACTCCCCAACTGTCAGTATAAGTCTGATTGAAATATGATTAATATTTTCTTCTGTTTATTTTGCCCAGTCATCATTTTGGGATGTTAGGTATGTCAGAATTAATCAGCCGTTGTATAAATCAGCATTACGCGGTTTGTAGGCCACCAATGTGTACGACTACGATGGCACGCCCCTGTTAGAGCACATAGAGCATATGAGGTACACAGAGATTTCTCTCGCCATGTGCGGGCAAAGTGTGGAGTTTGAACTTCACGCCAATAATGCGCCTTCCTGTCGCTTAATTATTTAATCCATTTACGTGATTAATGTTTGTGTTCTTGATCTTGGCGTTGGGATTAGGGTGATTAGGCTGTCGGATTAAGTCGCTTGATCTGGGCAACAAGGTCATAGGGTGGATAATGTGTCAGGGGGAGATTAAAGGTGCCTGTCAGCGCAGTGGAGACAAAATGTTTTAATTGGAAAAGTCAGAGTAATCTGATATGCTTTGCTAAAGCACAAAATTATATGAAATCTTAAGGAATGTGATTCTCTGATAAGCTGTCGAATGGTTTATCAAAGAAAATATTTTGGTGATGTTCATGCAGTTTACAAGGAGTGATCGACTGGATAGATTTTTTTGTCCCATGAAAATTATGAAATTGTGTTAACAAAATTTTTTGTGTATGTTTACTTATCTAGGGAAAATATGTTTTGTTTGTTGTTGCTGCTATTAATTTTTTTAAATTTTTGTTTTGTTTTGTTTTGGTGTTTTTTGTGTTATATAAAACTTTTGTTTGTTTTTATCTTGACTTTTTAGGACCTGCCTTTACAAGGCACATAATCATCCATTCTTATATTCAAAACATGACAGTTAAACCCAATGAAAAAATCTATTCCAAAAACTTTAATTTTTCTTTTCTTATAAAGCCTGGGGATACAACTGTTCATTCCCTACATAGAGTAGAAATATCCTGTTATCTTGATTAATGACCAGCTTTTCTTTCAGTCTGTCCCAATTTCCCTCAACCCCTTGTTGGGCAGTGACCAAAGGTAAATTCCAGCTGGCGCAAAAATAGCCAAACTAGTTTTCATTTCCGCACTCCCATAGCTCCAGCGAACAGTCCCTCTTGAACCTGACCTACTTTGTGCATTGGGCCATACATGCTGGTTTTCTTTTTAATTTATTGATTTAATTGAACAAATGGAGGATTTCCTGACATAAATATGCCTTTTACCTTGAAGGATATGTTTTATATTATGATCCCCCATTTTTGTTCCTTTCTTTTTTCCTTGGGTGATTTCAGTTGATTCCATTATTAATTTTGCAATGTTCTCTATGATTCTATTTTTCATTTAGAGTCTTTTTAATCCATTCTTAATCCATTAGATTATTATGATTCACTATTGATTACCAGAACCATATATATAGAGAGCGCCATGCAGGAGTGTCAAGTCGGATAGATGTGTGCGCTATACAAGAACCAACTATTATTAATAACCATTAATACATTTCAGAATATGAATGCAAGAAAAACCTAGTGAATTGATACAATTAGGGTGTTGAAAAATATATACCAAATCTATTCTCTTTCCTTTATAATTCAATAAACAGTATGAATTAATATGTTGATTGATAATTTCATATACAGAAGGTCGCAGTAGTACTCTTCATAGTTGGTGATTATGAAATGAACGTATGGATTGTAGTCTAAAGTAAAAAACACAGTAACTGAGTTCTGTCATAAAGTAAAGTGGAGTTTTTTTCTCTGATCATCCTTGACAGTGAATTTTACATCGTCGTGATCTGATTCGATGACATTTATAAGACTTTTCATTTCCGCTACTAGAATTAGATGAGATATATTACGTTTTGACTGCTATGTAGCATGACACTATAAACCCTCGATCCTTTCAACTTGTGCCAGGGCTGACTCATTAATGCTTCAGTGATCTAACTTTACAAATATGTTGGAAATCTGCAACATTCTTGGCATGATTCATCATGAATTACTCATCAAAATATTCTAACAAGGCTAAAATGTGGAGTGTTTTATAACTGCCTTTCTTGTGTTCTTGAATCTGTCTTTAAGGACTGGTCTCATTTGTCCGATAACAATTACGATAAGAAGATTTTCATTAAAATGTACACCCTAATGTATGGTGGGTATGTTTGAGTATGCTCATGACTGTTAGAGGAGAATGAAACCCCCAAAATGAATACATTTTAATAGAAGCAGAAAAATCAAAGAAGCATATCAGTGAAAGGTTGAGGAAAAAACAGACAACTAATAAAAAAGTTATATTTGAAATCCTAAAATCGCTAAATGAATGGAGATCTGAAATTGGCAATGTCCTCATGCTAATGAGATGCTGTGATGTAATTGTGCTATACTTTCCAATTGCCTTATACAAATAATGTTGTAAAAATCCACTTTCCTTGAATATATCTTAGAAAATTTTATTTCTTTATTATAGATGGTATTCATAAATTTATTCCTCACAATATATTTCAAGCACAGTGCTGATAATTCAATTTTCTTTGTTTAAAAGCTAAAATCTGATAATTTTCTTATTTATTACCTTTAAAGAGAGAGCACAAAAACATCATGGCATCTCATTAGCATAATGAGTATGTTGCCAATTTCATTTAGCGTTTTTAGGTTTTTAAAATCTTCATAACTTTTTTATTCTTGTTCCGCTTTTCCTCAAACTTTCAGTGATATGCTTCTAAGATTTTTCTGCTTCTTATAAAGTGCATACAAGTTCGGGGTTTCATTCTCCTTTAATAGTAGGACAGCTCTAAGGTGTATCTGTAACAAAAAATCTCGTCATTGTTATCATTATCGGACAAATGTGACCAGCCCTTAATTCTTTGAGCAAATGCTAAACATTATTTAAAGTGTTTTCTAATGACTGCTAGAAATTTTTGCAATATTACAAATGAGGGACAATTCTGGAAAAAAATTGTCTTTCTTAAATAGAAAAGCTCCAGAATTTGAAAAATATATGTGAAATATGAGCTGTTCTAAATGAAAAAAAAAACAAACAAACAAACATACAAGGCATCAAGCAAATTCTTAATGCTGTTATTGAAAATGTTTTAAAGACTTTTAGAACTTTTTTCACTTGGCATTTTATTTGGAATACTGAATATAGCGAATTTGAAAGGGTTTTAGAATATATATATATATATATATATAATGTGATGATGTTGAGTCTACTTTTACCATTCGCTTTGGTTTGGGTGATATAGAACATAGTGGGATGAATTCAAACCAAAGATGACGCAGGATATTCAGGAAATTTAAGCTTTCGTCTTTCGACTTCTTCAGAAATTTATTCTGAAACAGTTATAAAGAGAAGATACAATCACTAAGAAAGGCATGACAAAAACTAACGAAGCACTAAGTGTGTGAGAATAATTCACAAAATACAAAGAGAAGACACAATCATTCAAAAATTGATGGACTAAAATTACTGTCAGTAGAAATATCATGTAAAAATACTGAAATTTCAAATGAATTATAATAAAGCCGACATACCTGTCGTAGACAGAAGTGATGCCAAGGTCTTGTTGAATTCCTTGAATAATGTTAATAGTTTTGATAGTTTTGAGTTGCTTAGATACCCACTGGTGTTAAAAAGCTTACTGCGCTTTGCCAATGCGCATGTGTTGCCATGGGTAATATCATGAATATTCATTAAATACCTGAAATGCACCAAGTGCATATATTTGAGAGTAAACAAGTCACCGAGTTCATACAACATTCTACTTATATATATATATATATATATATATATATATATAATTTTTTTCTTTCTTGCTTTACAAAATGCTGAGAGCCTTACTATATATATATATATATATATATGTATATATATACCAATAGGATATTTTCAGAGAAAAAAAGTGTATGAATAACACATTGAGTGATTAGTGACCGCTTTGTCATCGACCTCACTGCTATTTATATAGAGTGTGTCCAGTAACACCTTTTGCGCAGCTCAAAACAGGTTGATTGATTCAGCAGGGAGCTAGGGACTGACCAACTGGTCACTTGAGTGTCCCAAATCACCTGGTTGGAAATATCCTAGGTGACTTCCAAGAATAACAGACTTCTGTCCAACCTGAGCTTGCAAATTATCTCTCTGATGAAAACAGCCATTTTTGCTTTTCTTTCCTTTTTTCTTGCAAAGACAGGGTGCTACATGTACCTCCCCCAGGAAAAGAGAATTTCCACTTGCATATTTGGGAAAGTTGCTTTTACATTGGTATGTAGTGCAGGCTCTTAAAGATAAAAAGTTGAGTTCTGGTCAAGAGATAAAATTGTGAAAGAAACTGTCTCAAAGCAATTGGGAAAGGTTGATCATGTCTACATCAGACTTGGTCTATACCTTGAGGTTTTGGAATTATCAAAATGATGAAAAATTGACCCAACCATGCTGAAAAGCATTGACTTCACACAGAAATGGATATATATGGGACTGAACACACATGTGGCATGAATGTTCGGCCCAAACACTGTAGCTATTTCTCATCATATTTCAAATATGAGGTCATTAATTTGAAGAGCAATCCTTTTCTTCAGGGGACATTTCTACTAAGATCTTTTTCCAAACTAACATAAAAGGAATGAGAAAGCTCACAAATTAATTTTCACGTTTCCCAGAACTCGACCTTCTTTTTAAACATTTGTGGTTTAAATTATCCATTAAAAAATCATTGTGGGCCTTTTTATGCTAATAAAATACTGCAGACCCTCCTTAGAGTGTAACGAGTGACGTTTGGTTTGTGTACACAGACTATCTGTATGCTAGCTTAGCACCATTGATTTTAGGATGTCTGTTTCATTCATGAGCTTTCGGAAAGCCTTATTATAATCATTTTGTAAAGCCCATAGAGGCACCCCTGCATAAAATGCTATAAAAGATTAATGTATTGCTATTATTATGATTATTTTGGCAAATCATGTTTTGAAAAGTACCTCTTTGTGAATTTTGAAGCTGACTGAATTTAAGAGCGGCAAAAAATCTCATGAATGCCTCTGTGATTTTAACCAGACTTCTTTAGAAATTCTGATCGTGGGCTGAAGGAAAAGAACATGTGAACATATGAACACATGACTGATAAATGGGTCATAAAGAATCTACCCATTCCTTTAACCGTGGTGTTGTATCTCGCCTAAAGCAGGCGGTGGCGTCATCCCAGTTTAGTATGAGACAGAAACTTATACAATTTACTTCTCCAACTTGGTCAAGCAGAAAAGTTATGGGCGACATTAATTGACTGGCGGTGAATAGTCTAGTTTCTAGGTAAAGTGAATCCATCTTCCTCAGTCCCAACTCCCTGCTTATATGAAAATGTGTTTGACTGAATCTGGAATATGCAGACTAATGTGATAAGGATATTATCTTAGTCTATGTACTCCAGGGCCCTGTTTCATAAAACTAGTTATCAATGACAACTGCCCCATTTCTATGACAAATTGGCTCTCAGCCAATCAGATTCAAGGATTTCAGTAGCTTATAACAATTTTTGTAACTTGTTATTGATAACAAGTTTCATGAAAAGGGGCCCAGATACTTTCCCATGCAAATACCGCAGCATAAATCAATTGCAGTTGGAAAGTGAATCCTGATTATGAGGTTGATTACAATTTTTGTAATTTTATTTTTCTTCCAGAAATTGCAAGGTATTTTTGAGAGTTGTAAGCATCTATATGGTAATATGATTGTATTGGGGTAGGTGGGTGTGTCTTAATGAGATGGGCGTGGCATGCGCAATATTATTAGCATGACATCTTATGTTGCAATAATCCTACAAATGATATTACGTGCAGCTAGCTGTGGTCCCCCGTAGAGAGTCCTTTGATGTCCACATTTTAATAAGATCATGTTCAATGCATTCTCACATTAGCGCTTTTATTACGAATTGTCACGCAACGAGGCATGAAGACGAACTTGCCCTAGTAACAGGTTTATGCAAATAACAAAGAATAAATCGGTGCCACGGTGCCAGCTCGCGGCCTACATCTCCTGAAGCAGAATCAAAGACTTCCCGTGCCTTAGCCACGACAGGCCAAGCGTTAGACCGTACCTCCTCTCACAACTTTTGTCTCCGTCTTCTATTAAGTTCATTTTCAGTCCTATCAGTTCCTGTCCTGTCGATATCCTTTCCTCAAAATAGCATCCTCAGAGACATTTTTGGCTGTTCTGGGAGTTCAAGCATGTTTGCCAGCCTCACAAAACAATTCTTTTATGGTGTTTTCAGAGGCAGCAAGGGAGTCGGTCGTAAATTCATTCCTCGATTCACTATCAGTTAGGAAGTGACGGTCTGATAGATTTGGTCACATGAGATGGAAGGTGACATCAAATTTACGCTCTGTTTCGTAAACCTCAGCCTACTTTGATAAAGCCTGCCCCCGAAAGCAGCATTAATTTATTGAGTAAAGAAGCCCCTCCCCCTGGCGGTAGACATTGGACATTGGTATCTGAGGACCGGGGGGGGGGGGGGGGGATACATATTTAGGGGGGTTAGGAAGGTATCAAAATGCCCCTACTTCATCTTGCTCATAGAATTGAACTGTCTGCAAAGTGTTGAGAAAAAGGGAAGAGGTCCATGATAGATTTTCTTAATTTTCTGTCTTTTTGATACACCTATTAGAGGATAAACATCAACCCACAAAAAGTTATCCTTGAAAAACCTGCATTTTCCTGAAATCGAATGTTTCCAGTGTTTATTTTTTATAATGGAACTATAATATCACCAATGAATATTGGTGACATGTTGTGATCAGTAACAATAAGGTCAAAAGAGCTTGCTCACTGAGTTTGGTGCCTGTTTGAAAATGCTATATTTCACATATCATTTAATATTGGAATGTGTATTATGTATATACCTAAATCAGTTGAATACTGTTTGATTTTTGTTTAAGTACAACATGCATTCATAATAGCATGAGGTACATTTATATGAAGCAGACAGAAACACTCCAAAGTTTCTTGGACCTGAAAAGAATTTTGACGGATTAATAATAATGATGATAATAATAATACAATAATAATGCAATTCACTTATAAAGTTTCTTTTCATGAGATACAAACCAAATTTTATAACAGAAAAATATGAAAAAGTAATTAGGGATTGATGTTGGTTATAAACTTACTTATATTACTAAAAAGTATCTTGGACCTCAAATATAAATCAAAATGGATGAATTGATATCGATGATGGTTATAAACTTACATCGGAAACCAATGATTTATCAATTTTATTGCGGGAATATTTCAGTTGAATTTGATCGTGTAAAGAATAGAGGCTTGGGTATCTGTACCGTGAGAGGCATATTGGCAATGACTTGTCCATTGATTTGTAAAGTAGGTTCATATCCTTATAATGGAGTTGATTCTACTGCATAAGTGAGAAAAATATCTGGGACAGTTACACAAAGTCACATAAACTTAAGTCAACTTCTGAATATTAACACCATTTAGCAATAAAACATGATCAAGGATGTTATTCAACCATCATCACTCAATTAGTTGGTAAGTAGGACATGAAATATGGGTTACAGTCATGATTGTGAAAGATGAGAATAATGACTTGCCGTGCCAACAGAATAACAGCCTTGCACTTGAACAAGTCAGTACGACCCAAATTTTATGGACCAGTGAAGGCTTCATGTTGAATCATTTGCACCCTCTGTATGCCGAGATTACGGTACAGTTCCCCGCCTTTGTTTTCGATTCCTTTTTGTGCTCTTTGTGTGCAACTATTAATCCTTAGAGTTTTTAAATAAGCACAAAACAAGTGAAAAATAGAGCAACCATCTATCCCTGTCTGCTTTCTTCTTTGATAAGTTTTTATTCCGTGCCCTAATAAAGCTCACAAACATGATATGTATTGAATCCCTGATCTGTGGAATGATTCTCATGAAGGTCAGCGAGGCGTGAGGCGGCTCCTCGGGTTTACGGATCAGCGGAACAAAGGAAGCAACACGCAACATGCTTCTGGTGATCAAGGTCAGCCTGTATGCTGCAGTCGTTTCCAAGGTTGGAACCAGGCATCCTGAAAGAACACCTGAACAGAAGCAAATAGGTCCTTTTACCTTTTGCTGCATTGTTTGAAAATGATGAAGCAGATCAAAGGGATTATGCCGTGTGCTTTTGACTGCGATGCGACACCCCGATTGGTACGGTGAAAAGGGGCTAAGTCAATGTTATTCTTTCACCGTGTCAGAAGAACTACCCGTTTGAATGGGAAAACTGGGGTAGAGATAATGCTTTCGGCATCCGACGTGTGCACAGGAGATACGGGTGGCTCTTGGAATGGCTGTATTCAGAAAAGGGAGTCATGCTGCAGGCTACAAAACAAAATCTGGGATTTCTTTCCTTTGTCTTCCTGCTCCCATTTTTTAAATAACTTGCTTTTCAAGTGATAAACATTGTATTCCAGCTTCAGTTAGATTCATCATGACAATCAGGACATGCTGATCCTTCAAATATAAGAACTTTTCATGCACTTCTTTGTTGAAATACTTTGTACTTAATCCTTGTTGGACGTCCTTCCAATTCATTGCCTCTTCCCAAAAGTCAACTTGTTTAATATTCCTTATATCTCATTCTCTAAGGCCTTATCCCAGATTAGCACATTTTCCATATTTTTTACTTATTTTTAGGGATTTATTGCTTCTCTGATTATATTGATTTAGTGTTATATTAGCTGTGTTATGTGAACTATATGTATAGCTTCACAGATAGAAAGGGACACATAAGTTGCCAAAATTGTTAAAACTGCAATAAATATCAGAATACTTCATGAGTTTGTAGAGAACTTAAATTCCTCGCACCATGCAATCAAGTCTTTGAATGAAAAAAATGTGTACTTCACTTGAAGAAATTGATGTTTTAAAAATTTTCCCCAAATGGAAAATAATAGTAATTTAAAATTCCATCATTATCTAAAATCAAGTTTTTGCAGATAATTGTTTTTGAATGGGCATTTAACTGAAATGGGGATTCATTGAATGCACTCACGAGAACAGTTAACATTTTTAGTCCAGAATCAAAAGGATGCAAGTACTATCCATCATTTAGGAATGAGCTAACATCCTTTTGGTACACAGCAGCAGTATGTTCACATCCAACCAAGATAGTAGTCTGCAGCCACAAACCTTTGTCAGGGTCTGAAATGTGAGACTGTAGACTGCACCTCATGCATAGACCCTGTACTTTAGCTCCTCCTGACACAGCCAGAGACTAGTCTGCAAGCACAGACCCTAATTTGACACTTTATCAGAAAATCATTGTGTCTTGAGAGGAGCCTAATCCAGCTACCTACTGGTCGTGTCAGGAGCAGCTACAGTACATGGCCTATGGTAGTCTTACAGCGCAGACTCTCTTGTACGACTGACCAGGGTTTGTGCCTGCAAACTAGCCAGAGACTACCAAAGTTAGGCTGGGCTCGAGACTTTTTATTTTTTTAAAGTGACAAAATTATAGAGTCTGTGCTTGCAAACTACCTCGATAACAGTCATTCAAATGAGATGAATGAATGGGAGTAGGAAGAAAAGGATGGTGAGCAAGAGATCAAAAAGAAGATAGATAAAATGGAGAGAGACAAAGAGATGGAAGCAGAACATGCAAGGAAGGTTCCATGACATTTGCTCCTGCGACAATTGCTCTGGTCTAACTTTGCCATTTTAATCCTAAACCTAAACCTAAACCTAATGCTAACCCTAACCCTAATCCGTATCTTCACTTTGTCCTTAACAAAAAACCAAATCATGACCTTGACCTTAACCTTTGACCTTTCGAGATAGGACGGAGGAGCAAATGTTGCAGGAGCAAATGTTGTGTCACCACAGGGAATAGAGGGAGAATGAGTGAGAGAGAGAGAGAGAGAGAGAGAGAGAGAGAAGAAGATAAGAGAATAAAGAGAGAGAAATGAAGTAAAGTGAGAAAGGAAGGAGTGCAAGTTTATGGTAAATTTGAAATCACTGCCTCATTTCATGATAATATTTTGCGTATCGTATAATGTTCAAACAATTCTTCTGTAATATAGTCTGTAATATAGTCTATGCACTCACACACTGATTGTTTGATTCATGCTATCAGAGAACCAATTCAAGGAAATCTACCCTTTCAAACCATCATCATGAGATTCTGTTCATTTTTGCAAATTTTCCAAGGGAGAGGTAATAAAAGTCAGATTTGAAATTCAAGTTTTATGAAGTGCCCTTTGAGGTATTGTGGAATGGGGCACTAGGGGATTTTTTCTCCCTCCTCCCTCACTATGAATAGGATTTGCCCCACTTTCTTGCAGCTAATGCTCTAAAAACTGTGAATTAAATGCATAAAATATAGAGAACTTAGTACAGGAAAGAAGGAAAAGAGAGGTGGAAAGAATAAAAATTGCCATAAAATTGGTACTTGACAGAAAGCAGAGAGGTGCAAAAAGAATGGACTGCAAAAAAATGACTTCAAAACAAAGAGTGAGTGGAGCAAATGGAAACTTTATTGACTTTATGACGTTGATACAGTTTTTGATAGATTGCGATTTGACAAGCGATAAATAGATGAAAAGTGCAGGAAAATGGCTAAAAGAAAACACTGCCTTTGGCAAAGTTTACTGAGCTATTCTGTCTCTGTCTTTCTTTTTTTTTCCTTCTTAGTTTGCCATCGCTGCCAACGTACACTCTCCTTGACAATTTGTGAAATTACAATTAGCTATGGTGTCAGCGTTCTTGGTATATATTTGCAACTATTCATGATTTTACCCAGTCTTTATACTTGTGTTTTGCAGCCTGTGGGCTGTTTCCTTAATGTTATTGTCCCAGTCGGATCTGGCACATTTAACTGACTGTTTGTCCGAATGCAAGAAAGGAATTGCTAAGTTTCTCCTGGGGATTTTCTTAGTCTTTCTCTTATATCCTTGTTGGTTTTTTTTTTTTTTTAGTGATGCCAAAGACCCAGTTTGTACAGTAGGAATGATCTCCAGAAAAGCAGAAAGATTTTTGTGAACTATTCTCAAGAACTTTCAGTTTTCTAGAGTGTAAGCTAGGATGTCATTGTTACCATGGTTTTAACTATATATGCTTATTCTTTTGGATATAGTTTCAGAGACTACTACCCCCATGTTGCTTTTATTCACTAGCTAACACATTGGCTGAGAGCCAGAGAGGCGTTAACTCATATATTTTTATACCAAGTTTACACCCTTCTGGCTCCAAATATGTAGATGAATAGTGCTTCTATATAAACCCCAATTATACAAAGTCTTCGGGTGCACTGTCCTCCCATTTTAAACAGTTCAAATGGACATTCAGTAGACATAACATAGAACGACCAGCCAGGGTGAGCCCTCTCTCTGTCCAAGGAAAGCCTTTAATAGTCAGCATATATGAGCTACAAAGTCATGATTTAGTCCTCATGCAAGAAGGGGCTCTCAGAACAACAGATCTTGGACCTCTGAAATTGAGTGCCAGGCCCTATTCCCACATCTATTATTTGATTCAGTGGTTCGATCCTGTGGGCCTATAGATCTCTCATATTGAAGTCATACATGTATGGCCAGTCTGATCTAGATCAAACTGAATCCAACTGGATCCAACTGGATTGACTAGCATGGATGTGTGAATGGGGTTGGAGAAAGGAAAAGAGAGACACATGCAGTTAGGATGTCTCTGACCTGACGTCTGTTGAACTCAGAAACCTCAATCTATTAGTGAACCACTTAGGAGCTTTCACAGAAATGGCTAGGGTGTGTTGACACAACCAGAATATACTTCAAGTCCATTGACAGTAAACTAAGTAGTTTTATCTCGAATGTATGATATCTTGGCTTTAGAAAAATTGTTGTGTTAGGTGTGTGAACAGTTCTTTGTAAGTGGGAAACTTCATTTTGACTTAGAATCTGTTAAGGAAAAATATGAAAATTAGTTTTATCCCTCTCTCTCTCTCTCTTTTTCCCCCTTCAATGTTTATATCACCTTTTCTTCTTCTCTCTGTCTTTTTTAAATGTATGTATTTTAGTAGTGTGGATGATGGCCTGTAGCGGTCCATAAAAGACATGCACATGAAAGTTATGGTATTTATCAGCCAACCTTTCTACATATATGTCAAAGAGCTTCCATTAAAGTAGGTCAATAATTGGAAGAGCTCTTTGTGATGAAATATGCTGATATTGATTAATGTGAGCATAGAAAGAGTTCTGACACCCCAAAAATAGAAGTTCCCCTCCACCGAATAAACTTTGAGCGCATTGTCGGAAAAGAAATGTTGTATGCTTCTAGGACACTTATTCAGTGGAACAATAAAAAGCTGAATGCAAAGACTCTTCTCATTCAGTGCATGACTAAACGTGCCCTCGCTTCACATATGGTATGGTGGGACGATGCCACACACATCAATCAACCAATCAAAAAGCATTCCAGACAATTCAAACTAGGGTGACCGTAGTCTTTACGAACAAACCATGATCAGCTTCAAAACAGCTGAAGAAAAGAGCTTGATGAACAGGGACAATTTCCCCGACGTGATTTCAGTGAAACTTGAGTTGATAGCAATAATTGTAAAGATATTTTATAAGCTTAAACTCACTTGAAAGAACTCAACAGGAATGCACTACAAGCACAACGGTATTTCAAAACATTGATTTCTTATCTGAGGTCCATATGTAAAGTTTTGAAAGACATTGGAAGAAAAAACAGTGCAGAAAAGAAGAGTTTGTCCCCTGTGTAGCAATAGTAATCAATTCTGGGGTTTTTCTCACTAATTGCCAAGTAACCAAACAGTGACATGGCCTGCACATTTTTTGGTAGTCTAGTATCGTGAAAAACTTTGTTGAGTTACTGATTGTGCTAGTGAAGTTGATGGAGACTACGAAGAGAGAAGCTCAGGGAAAAAGAGAAGGGGTACTTGAAAAGGAGAGATTTGTTAAATAGAATGGCAGCTGACAATAGGATAATTGATTGTGTTATGACAAGGATTCAATGATATCTAGGTTATGTTTGTGAAGCTTTTATATTGCCTCTTCAATAGCAATACTTCATCATCCTTCACATTTATGTTGATCTTCCTCTTTCTGTCATTCTCTCTCTATCGTTTTCTCTCATTCTTTTATTCCTCCATATTCTCATTTGTACTCTTTCAATCCTCACATAGTTTTATCCTTTTCTGTGTGCATTTTTCCTGCTTTCTCTCTACTCTTTGTTTGTCTTATTCTTTCATTATTATTTTTTTAAACTCTATTTTCCCTTTCCTGTCATCTTTAATCCCTTTCTCTTGTTTTATTTTTGTTTCCTCTGCTCAAGATATATAGGTTCATGTCTTCCTTAAAGAAACTTCTCATCGGTATATATACTTACCCCCCCCCCCCCCCCCTCTCTTTCTCTCTTTCTCCTCCAAATTACTCCCTGTCACTCTCTTTCTCTAGCTTTTTCTCTTTCTTTGTCTTTCTTTCTATCTTTTTTTTCTCTCCCCCCCCCTCTCTCTCTATCAGATTATGAAAGGAGTTATGCTGCACTGTTGCAAGATAAGAGCTCTATGCGTGCATGTCATAAAATGACAAAAAAGTGCATTGAAATTCATCACTCTGAACCAGTTTGAATAATGGAACTTGAAAATGGCATTGTCGTTAAACACGCATCAGCTATCTTCAAAAGTATGTAGGCTAAAGAGAGAAAGAGCGGGAGAGAGAGAGAGAGAGAGAGAGATGACTTGATCAATGATGAGACAGGCTTTGTTCGACACAAAACCCTGTACACAATTACACAAATTTTGATGTGTTTGTTGGTTTATTCTCATTGTCTTCAGCGCTGCCTATTTAGGCCACGAGACAGGACCAAAACTGATGAGTGTTTGTCGGCCATCTGACAGTCTCACAAATGACCTAGATCTAGCATGATCTATCTATTCAAATTAATCTTTTAAGAGCGTGAGTACGAGCCCTTCCCCCTCTGCCTGTAGCTTTTGTTTGTGTGTGTTAGTGATGGCTCAATAAGGGATCTAAATGTTTAATGACCGGTCTGTGAATGCCCAAACTTTGAACTCCCTACCTCTAAGTACTGGTATAAAGTTATTGGCATGTATTGTTGTAATGAGGGTGTTAGGAATAAATGTGACCTATATTTTGTTTATTTATTTTTTGTTTTGTTGTTGTTGTTGTGTTGTTTTTTTTTTTGGGGGGGGGATCATGTGAGTGCAATATGAGGTGAATTGTCATTTATGTACCTTAACTTTCAGTTCAGCCATCTTGATCAAAGTTCTTAACTCAATGTAAAACATTTAAACTTATGCTCAGAAATATTCAAAGTTTACATGGTGCAACTTGACAGTGAAATAAGTGAAGTATCATATAGAAATGTAACCAGTGGACCTATAGCCTTGCATCTTATCCTAAGGACAGTGTAGTTCAGGATTCATACATGATGCATGGTCATCAGTTCTTTGACTCTGTGTCAGTGTGCCATGTCCAAAACTTTTGTTTTATCCACTCTGCCTCCACCATAAAATACATAAGAATAGAGAGGAACTTATATAAATGTTTATTTTTGAGTTTTAATAGATTGTTGCCAAGTCGGAGAACAAAAGTAGCACATAAATGACTACATTGCTGTTGCTAGAGGAAGTTTTTATAGAAATTCCAAGTTACAGAGTGTGAAATATTGAATGGCTTGCAACATACTTACATGTAGTTATTAAATCTGTTTTTAATTTTTTTATATCTCTACAGCAAAAGCGTAAGCTGAGGGTTTTTATCTCCAATACGTACTACCCCGGCAAACCTGATGCAGAGGAAGATGACTCCAGTGTTCCATCCTGGGAGTTGAGAGTGGAAGGAAGACTACTGGAAGATGTAAGTAGTGGGGTAAGAGGTAGAATTGGTAGAAGCAGGCTTCTTGACAGGAATTTGCTAACCCCTGGTCCAAATTGAGTGAAATTAAAATTTTTGGCTTCCCAGGGGTATCAAGGGGGGGGGGGGGGGGGGTTGGCAGGACCAAAGCCATTTTGCAGCTTGAAAGGATATTTTGTTAGATTTATTACCCTTGTCTGCAATATCTTGTCAGGGGGACAATCATATTCACATCCTACCAGGTACCAGGGTGAGGAGAAGCAATTGAGATAAAACTGCCTCGCTAAAGGACATAGACCATAACTTCTGTTCTAGGGCTTGCCCCATGAGCTCCATGCACATCCCTAAACAAGTGATCAAACCCTTACAACTGTACACCATTTCAGTGATTTTAGAAGTTTGGAGTTACTAACAGACTCGACAGTGTCTGGTTGGGCTTGGGGGAGGGGGGGGGGGGGTGGGTGGGTGGGGGAGGGAGAGAAGCAATACAAGTGCCATTTCAGGGCTTGAACCCATGACCTTCACATCCCCAGTCAAGTTATCGAACCCCTCAAAAACAACACCTCTACAATTAATGCTGTAAGAAATCAAGAAGTACTGACCGGTGCTTACCAACAGAAGTCTGCTTGATTCATCCATCTCTTGTTTCTACGCTTTTTTTTCACCCTTCATTTGTATTTTTATTCATTTTCTCCTTTGTTTCATCCATCACATTACCTTTTATATTGCAACCCACAGCCTAGTGCCCCGAAGTACGACACCCGACAGAAGCGCAAGTTTTCTTCTTTCTTCAAAAGCCTGGTCATCGAACTCGACAAGGATCTCTATGGACCTGACAACCATCTTGTTGAAGTATGTAATGCATGGTCTTTTTACTTTTGTCCAGTATGCACCTATATGACCCAATCAATGTATTTTAGGATAGACTTCATGATCAAGACTGAAAATCAACCCACTGACTTAACCACTCACAGGGGCAACGTTTGCAGCACATTCAGTACTTTATACACTTCATAGCTGCGATCTGCCGTACCGTACAGGATCAACATATACATGTATGTCTGTACAGATATAACTAAGAAAGCTGGTAATAGTACTTAAGTAATTCTTTGCAATATCTGTTTTCAATAATAAGTATCTGAATAACAGAAGGAGTACTGTCAATCGAGACACTTTTGCACCATGAAACTCTTCCATATTGTTAAAGACAGCTGTTTTCACAAACATTTGTGGTTTTACAGTAATTGCTTTTAAAACTCTTCATATGCATCCTTAGTTATTTTGTATAGAACTAATTTGTGGGATTAGTAGTTCACTCATTTTCGGTTTTCATGGTTGTCTTGCTGCCTATAACTACTTTATAGTAGGTCCATATCATAACACATCTAGCTTGATTTGTGTTATATGAATCTGAACGGTAAATAGCACCTTTAATTTCACATTCTTGCCAGTAATTTGAGCAAGTCATACAACGTCTCGTGAAGAGTTCAGTGGAACTTTGTGCCAGAGTTGTCAAAATTTTCACCCAGTTTGCTTTCATTTGGAGAGTAATATTTATGTTCAAATGCTATGTTATCTTATCGATCTCTTTCTTGCCATTGAACTTGACTTATGTTGACTAGTGACATATTTTTATTCACTACAAAAACAAAGCGGAGCCCAACTTGTTTACATTCTTAGGCCTTATGTGTTACGGGTAAAGAGTGGAAGAGACCTGTGCAAGAGACAGGTAGAGGAAAGAGAGAGAGAGAGAGAAAGAGGGGTGTGGAAGTGGGTGGGGGTTGGGGAGGTATAGACAAATAAGTAGAAATAGAGAAAGAGAAGGAGGTTGGGAGAGAGATTGGGATGGGGAAGGAAAAATAGATAAGATATGATAATAGAAGAGAAAGAAGGAGAAGAGATGAAGATAAAAAGATAAATAGAGATAATAAACAAAAGCAGAGAGATGGGGAAAGAGAGCTAGCTAGACAGAGAACAAGGAAGAGAGAGATATGGGAAGAAAATGTAGAAGATGGATCATTATACAAAGAAGAAAATGTAAAATGTGTGGAAAATGGAAGAGGATAGAATGGAAGGTTTGTGTGCGAATATAAGGAGGGAAAAGAGAGAGCAAAAGAAAAAGAAAAGTATTTAGGCCGAGAGGAGACGAGTTTGTGATGAGATGTAGTCAGGTTGGGACCCGGGCGCCTGGCTGGACGGACGGACGGAGCATCAGTCGTCCGCCATGATATGCGGGCTGACAGGTTCACTTGTGCTAGCATGCCACAAGTGTAACAAATGGATAAATTAATATTTCCTGTAGCAGATTCAACTGGTAACTGGGCTAAATGTCTTTGTCACAGGCAAGTGTATGTTTGTGAGATGAGGGTTGCAGGTTTGATGTCGTCGTAAACATGACCAAAAACAGCAGAGAAGTAAACAGTTTTATGGAAATGTATGTTGCAATTTCTCACATGCAAAGGTCAGATGAGGCAAAAGTGCAAAATGTGAGAAATTGACATGGATCTATCTTTTTACCTCTGCTCTTCTCTCCCTCCCCCTCTCTCTCTCTCTCTCTCTCTCTCTGTCTGTCTCTTTCTCACTAACATTGTCTCTCTCTCTCTCTCTCTCTCACTGTCCTATCTCTTTTCATTCTCTCTTTCCTTCTCTTTTTCATCTTCATCTATTTCTCTCTTTATCTCTTTCCTTCTATCTTCCCCTCTCCCTTTCACCATCCACTTGCCAGTTCTATCTCTTTTGCTCTCTGTTTTTCTCTATCTTTCCTTATGCAAACTATTTTTCTGAACTTGCCAATGTTGTCTTTCATTTGTAAAACCTTTCCCAAATCAAGTTTATAATATCCTTCAAGGAATGTCTATCATTTGTTCTAATTATGGAGCTGCAAATGATATTAGGAATTATGATCATTTTCAAAAGCATTGATAGAATTTTATATTACCTTTTTTGTATAGAGTAACAAATTTCATTTCCTGTAAATTTCATGATGATATTAGATCTAAATAATTATCAATTGTCTTTTGATGTAAATATGATCAATTTCCATGGCAAATCGGCTCCTGAATAAGACATTTCTTTTAACACTTAATCTTCATCAAAGTTCATTACAAACTTGTACGGCTCATATTTGTGAGAAGTTAGCTTGATTGTCATACAATCAAGCATAATGAATGGATGAATGATAACGAAATTAGATTTCCTAGATGTTCTATATTAGATTTCTATTTTGGGTATATATATAAGAACGAATCTTTTGGAGATTTTTTATTTTTCTACAAAAGAATCCTTTGAGATGATATCATAAATTGTCTCTTCATTTCGCTCCTCATTCCGTCTTTTCTATCTTCTTTTCATCCCATATCTACCTCATTCTCGTCTGCGGTTAAAATCACCTGATGGGGCATACGACGGCGAATGACGTGCTTTCATGTACGGAACGTAACCTGTCCCACATATGGCTAATGATCAATCAGTGATATTTAGGTTAATTGCCCGCCCTTGCCAAAACTTATCTCCCAGGGGTGGTTAAGACGAACCACAAAAAACAAAGAGAGACAACATTTCCTCACACCCACGGTATTAATGCTATCAAATTGGCAATATTCACATTCAGAGATGCACCTTGCCTTCCTCATGTACATTCTTTACTCCATGTTCACACTTTTTCTTGGTTGTGTGATATCATATTAGCAACGTTTACATGTAGAAATGCACCTAGCCATTGATTTTCATTGTAACTGTGTTCACACTTTTTCCTCAGTTGTGGCATCAAATTGTTACCTGCTACAGCCCACAAGACTGATAACGTTGGTCTTTTGGGCCTAATGTCAATTTATCTGAGGGTTCATGAGACTGACAGCCCACAAGGCCGACTCGTCGGTCTCATGGGCATTTCATTTCATGGATTACATTTTTGAGGGTTCACTAAGAGAGAAATTGAACTGAACTGAAATTCTGGGCTGTCTTCGTAATTGTTACCTTGGTCACACATTTCTTAGTTGTGTCACAGGTTTTACAAAACCTATGATAAAAAAAAAAAAGGTACCATGTTTGCACGCATTAGACCAATGAAATTGAGCCCTGCTCAATTTGTGACGTTTTGTGTATATCAAAAAGAACCTGTTATTACAGAACATCAGCCAGTGTGAATGACCTGGGGAGCGTTTCATCAATTGTTTTGTCAGTGATTTTTACCGACAACTGTTATAAGCTACTGAAATCCTTGCATCTGATTGGCTGAGAGCAAATTTGTCAGTAAAAATCACTAACAAGACACTTGATGAAACGCTTGAAACGCTCCCAAGATTCATTTCACAGCACTTACCTTTTCTCAAGAGTCACCCAGAATAAGAGATAGCTTGACCATAAAAATGAAGTGGCCTGACTCTAATACTATGCTTCATCATGAAAGAAGTAGAACGAGACTGCACCCACTTCCACAAGGTTGTATTCATGAAGGTGGTCCAAGTTAAACCTGATTGAAGAAGTTAATAATCCACTGATTTATGTAGCTCCAAGGGTCAAGCTCTTTTTTTGGGGCTAAATTATTGAAATTCTGTGATAAAATGAATAAACACAATGAGTCCAGTCATTAAATGAAAATGAGAAATTGATTTCATGTTGACAGGATTTTTGTTTGCCTGTTTAGTTATACATGTAGAATTATGGTAATTTTTATCCTGTGAGGTGGTTGACACTTAGCGCTTCAAAATCATTGGACTAAATCTACTTACTTAGACCTGGACTAAAGTTAGTATGCCCTGATGACTACCAGCCATAACAAGTCTGAACAGTGCTCAGAAATGTGCTTTAAAACATTAAAACAATGTAATTCTGGAGCTGTTGTATGGGACAGACAGTGGGGTGACTTCTAGAAGTATAATGAGTGCAGGTCCACAGACTTTAACAAGTATGAACAGTGCCTAGAAATGTGCTAAATGAAAATGATGTAATTGTGGTGCTTTGGTATGGGACAGACATTGGGATGACTTCTGAGAACTTCATGGGTGGCCGTTTGGCCGCGTTAACCCTGATCTCATCATGAGAAAATTTCCAAATCTGGGCCTAAAGTTAATTTCAAATATGAGACCTAATTATTGGCCCACTTTTCGAACTTTGTGCTTAATTGCGTATTCCCCCTCTTAGTGCGTCAACAGATAACCCTCTCCTTTCTTTGTCTTTGGTTTAACTTCAAAGAGATAATACCATATTAGCCTTCTTTTTAGAAAATCGCTATTGTAGAGGTAAAAACAGACATTAATCCAAGGAAATGACATTTCATTAAATCATGATTGCAATATCTTTTCCATAATCGATTCTGAGATATCGTATTATTTGGGAGTATTTTTAGACACTTATGACATTACTTTTTTAAAATACAAATCAGGAGATGATGTATATATATAAATAGACCAGTTGTACGACACATGTTCTAGCGGCTATTGCGCTGCGGTCAATATCCTAAACTATCCAAATTCTTACCTTCAACCCCGGCCCATACACTATACATAACCCTAACCCTAACCCTAATCTAAAACCCTACTGCAACCCTAATTCTAACATTATATTATTGATGAAATGATGACCAAAGCAGTTTGCTGTTGTTGAAGTGCCAAATGGAGGGTGAAAAAAGATTGTTATTGAGTTTAACAGTAAACAGGACCTGATTCTTCAAGTTGCTGTTTTTATCTTGAAACCATTTTGTGCATAAAACAGGGTTGACATAACTGATGTGAACTGTTTCATGTCCCTTGCTAGACCTCTGTGGTCTCATACAGGAGAGCAAATACGAATTGCATGGGGGTATTTTCTGGAAAAAGTCCTAATTATTTGGGCAAGGAAAAGTAGGACACATCAATGTGAATTTCAATTTAGTTTGCATTGGCTTACCACCAAAAATCAATTTCACAATTACAGGTTTTCTTCCTAACAACTTCTGTGGGTTTCCTCCCCTCCCCCTTTGTTCTTATCTCTATGAAATTAAATAAAGGGTACTCTTTGTTTCTGACTTATGAATAATACCAAATTAACCCCCTCATTCTTTTGTTTAAGTGGCATTGGTGTACATCTAAACCAATATAACCATAATACTGTCACCTTGAATTAGCGCTTTATTAATTTAATCAATAGTATTTTTTTTCTCGGTTGGAAGTGGAAATCAGTTGTTTGCTTTAATTAAAATTAATGTATCGCATGAAATGCTCTTTGTTAGTAATGTTACTAAGGTATACCTTTTTAAGCTTTGATGGCAATGAATAGACATATATAATTCTTTTTCTTTATTTATTTGGCTCTTACCCAAGGCAAATTTTAAAATCATAGTTCCTTTTTCTTCCCCCACCCCCACCACTGTTTCTTTGTTTCGTTGTAGCAATGTGTATGAGTAACCCTCCAATCAGGTTCAATTCTCATTTGGCTAACTAAAAGTAGGCCAATCACCAACATATATTTTGCTTTGTATGTTTGGGGTTCCATTTCGATAGTCAAAATATCAGCTTCAAATGTTAATTCTGTAAAAATATTCTTCAAATTTAGATAAAATTGGACTCTGGATAAATAGAGAAAGAACATGTGAGTGAAGTATACCGGTAGTCGATACACCCAAACATGCACGCCTATACACATAATTTCACTGTGAGTTTCCTTCTTTGCTAGGTTTGATTTGAAATCATATTTTCCTTTATGCTATTTATTCTTAACCTTATATTGTTTAATATATAGTTTTCAGGATGATATTACATCCTCTATTCAGGGGTGATCGGGGCCCCTTTAACATATGTTATTATCATCATCATCTCCTGGCCACTTTGTAGTCAAACCAGCTACTATATGCCAAGGCAGCTTCAAAAAAGTGTCATGTATGATTTCCGTTGACCAACATTTTGGTAACTAATTGGAACATTTGTTGACTCTATGGACATGACAGGGTTATGAATAATGATCACAGTATTCTTTATCATGTTTGGACTATCCTTTTATTGTTTTCTCGTTCATATATTTCCTCTCTGATTTTTCTCTTCCTTCTGTCCTTCCAGGGAATTTTCCCATCATATGGTTGGATCTTAGAGCTGGAGATGATGTTAATTGGGGGTTTGTTTGTTGTTGGTTTTGGGTTTTTTTGAGGGGGAGGGACAAAAACAGAAAAATAAGTAAAATCTGCTATTTACAGCAATATAAGAAAGGAAAAACAGCACAGAATACACTATTTAGCTTACAATAGATTTTCTTTTTCTAAGGAAAATATGGATTTCAAATGTCCACAAACTTTTGGAGCTGATGGGGGAGGGGCAAAGGCTTTGACTGGGTAATCACCTTCCCCCCCCCCCCCCCCCCCCCCCTCACCTCATGCCAACCCTGCCTATACATGTACATATAAAATTGTATGAGACGATTTGGTGTAAGCTTATAGTGTTGAAAAATATACCATTGTTCTATATTCTGGGTTCAAATAACAAAATTGTTTTGTCTATTAAAGAAGATAACGTTTTTGTAGGTTAGGAGGACCCTGAGATAGTGTTCACTTAAGATTCTGTCATGCTCATGCCATTTCTGTTCTCAGATTAATATACCTCTGTGAGTGATGATATGCCAGTAACATGAGCATGAATAGGCTTCAAATTCTTGAGAAGAACATTTTGCCTGAACTCTGATTATGGAAATGTAAAGGCAACTTTGAAATCACCTTTCTTTATTTTTTTTCTCACTCTCACTCTCTCTTTGTATTATCTTTTCTCTGTCTTTCTTCCCCTTCTCTCTCTTTCTCTCTCCCTCTTTCTCTCTGTCTAGGTATTATTTGTCTCATCTCTCTCATTCTCTCTATAGATGTATTATCTTCTCTGTCTGTCTGTCTTCCCCTTCTCTCTCTTCTTTCTCTCTTTCTCTCTCTCTCTCTGTTTCTATATCTTAATTAATACATTTTGTATGTTTTTTATGCTACCAGACTTTTCTTAGTTTCAAGAGTTAGCCAAATGAGATAATCATGGGCTTAGAGCCAGAAGGTTGATATTGGCCTGTATTCTTCAATGGAGATCTTATGCCATTTTGGCTTTCACTCATGAAAATTGCATATATCTACTGAATAAGCGTTATTTTTAATTCTATCCTCAATGATATGTAATAAAGCATAAGAAGAAAAAAAAATTACCTGAGATAAGATTAAAGAAAAAAAGTTTATATCAACTGTTTTTTAAATGCATTAGGTATTTGAAAATTGTCTTTAGCGATTAATCTCTAATATTTTTTTTTCCAAAGTGACAACTTTTTCTAGGAAATTAATTTTATAAAAAATGTCTTCTCTTTCTCTCTCACTCTTTTTCTCTTTCCTTTTGTATTATTCCATACAAGAACAGTGAATGCTGATAATACAGGTCAGTAAGGTGCACTGCTTTTGTTGTTGTCTTTTGCAGTCATTTTTTAAAGAAATGTTATTTTCAAAGTGACCAGTTAGTCTCTAGGAGTGCGATTATAAATTTGTACTTCTTTTACCTTTTTCATATTTCTTTTCTTTCTCTTGCTCCTTTTTACTTTGCTTTGTATTGCATCATATAAGACCAGTGAATAGTGATAATACAGGTCAATACGGTGTGCTATTTTTCTCAGCCAGGTTGTTTGCTTGACAGTGATTTCTCCCAGAATATTTTACCAACCCATTTTAGACAGCGCTCTATTAAAATATTGACAATCCAACGACAGATTTGACAATGTGCAAATACTCTCTTCTGAGCCCAGGACCCATCCTATTCTATGCCAATTGATGAGAGAAAAGGAAGGAACTATTTCAGATTGGAATGGGGCTTGACATAACAAGTAAACATTCAACAAAAAGATGTTATTCTTGCTATTTTTTTCCCTCCTCCTTTGGTTGGACTTATTGACAGAAGAAATTTGCATGTGATTGGCAGCCAATCTTAGGAGAGAGGATAAAGTGTCACTCAGAAATGGGGAATGAGAGGCTTGTTCCGCAATTAAAATGATTTCACGATTTCACAGATCCGTTTTAATTTATTTGATTTCATTTGTGATTTATTAGTTTCTGCATCATCTTTTTGAGTATACATTTTTATGAACATGTCAAGATAGATCTGATGCAGTTTTTAGAGTGTCTATTTATAGAATATATACAAAATAAAATGAATATGTTAAATGCATGAATAAATGTGAATTAGATGCATAAGGGCTGCAACATAAAACTGATACTGAGATCCCGTCTGAAATACTACTTTAGGAACATGGTGAAGAGAAACTTATAGCTAATGCCTAGATCCAACCTGACTGGACACATAAATGATATCTATTCTTTAAATTGATTTAAGTTACTGTAAGTGAAAATTCACCAAGTAAGGTGAATTTCACATTTTTTAATTCCAACAACATGCTAGGCTCATGGGCAAAAGAATACATTTTAAAAAATATCTGCATGATTTATATTTTCGCGAAAATTTCCACACCGTGAAATATTCCACGTTTACAGTATTGCTTATGATTCATGTGCCGTTTGTAGGCATCAAAACCTTTTTTTTTTTGTATATCAAGATAACCAATTTAGTAAAAACTACAAGTTGGTGGCTTTCCCTCAAAAGTAACATTTATTGGGAATTTGGGTTATTTTCCACAAAGTGCATATATGAAATGTAGAAAAACTCAGAAAGTTACACAGAAATAAGAATTAGGCAAAATCCTAGCTGAATCTTTCCATTATCCTTGAAAGCAGTTCAATACAGATTTACTCATCGACCACTTTGGGTGTTTGTTTTTTAACCAAAAAATCAAATAGTAGAGCTTACCTTTGACCAATTACCTACTCAATGAGTTAGGTGAGACAAGGCATGTAGACTTTGTCTGGAATCGATATAAAGAAAGAAGAATTGGAACCAACTAGGTTTACTAACCAGTCAATATTAAGTAACCTCAAAATATGATTATCTAGAAACACAAACTGCTTTGAGTGAAAGCAGAAAATAAGTTTGAGGAAAACCACACAAGTCATATATTAAGAATTTTAAAGTTGAGATCACTTGCTTACAACTATTTGAAATTGGCAAATTGGTCTTTTATAAGCAAATTTATGCTTTGGTGGAATGGTTCTTCTCCCTAAATTTTATTCTGAAATTCTGAAATTGGAAAATTGGTCTTTGATAAGCAAATTTATGCTTGATAGAATTGTTCTTCCCCTTAAATTTTATTTCAGTTTGTTTTTTCGTTTGCTTTTTAAGCTAGCTTACATCTAAGAATGTAGATCTTCTTTACATGATAATTTATCTGAAGCAATGAATTGCGCAATTAAGAAATCATGTCGTCTGTGTTGTCATAATTTCTTTTTTAAACTACACCATTGATGTTCTTTAGTTTTGTTACTTAAAATTTTTTTGATAAAAGTTGGAGGTATTGTAATGGTTGTAAGAACTCTTATTGAAAATTGATTATACATAACCATAAATATGAGACCTATATTTATCTTCATGCATCACATGCTGTGTCGGTCAAATATGTATTCTGATGCGAGGTCCATCAAGAAGTGTCTCCTTTATTTTTCTTTGCTCCCTCATACAAATATAGGGAACTGCAAAAGTGCAAATACATATGAAAATTTGTCTTCCATAGAAAATGGCAAATGTATCGACATGGGTCATAGTGCTTGAAAAGTATCATACTGTCCTAATTAAACAGTTTATCTGCAGTAATTACACAGGTGCAATTTCTATTGGAGTATCCTTGCTCTATCTGTCAATAGCAAATGACCCAGGATTTTTTTCTTCTTCTATTAGTGCTCTTTCCTTTCATCATTGTGCATGTATCTGTGCTTGGCAGGATTGGTTGCTAAATGTATATTTCTTCATGGAAAAAAAGAGTTCTCACACATAAGGTATATTTTTTGTGAGAGGAGAGAATCAAAGGGGGTGGGGTAATTTGGCAAAGCTTGCCTCCAGGTAGAATGAACCCTTGAGCACTTGAGTGTATAATGTAGGCAATATCCTATCTTGCCTTGTGATACCCCCCCCCCCCCCCCCATCTTTCTCTCTCCTACAAAGGAGAATGAAACCATGGGGAAATATTCATTTTAACCCTTTCATGACAGGAGTTATTTAAAGGCTAAATTGATCACATTTCATTCTTCAAATTGGCAACAATAATATTTTTCTTTTAGTGCTACATGGTTCTAACAAAATGCAATGTCTTTGAAAACAATATACATCATTAGAAACTTAGTCAAAAAGTTGAAAAAATTGCCAATTTTGATAAAAATAGTGATTTTGAACCTCTCAATGTGTTGCCAATTTAAGGATTATGAAGCTTATTCTCCTTTTTGAAATTCCTGGCATCAAACGCAATATGGTCATGCAACAAAAATGGACACAATGTGTGTAGAAATTTTTGCTTTTTCTACTCCTGCATCTGATTATTTTTTAGAGCTCTGAATCAAAAGTTATTGAGCCAAACCACAAAATGTGGTCAATTGTCTTGAAAGGGTTAATGAAAAGAGAGGATAGAGAGAAGTAATTTTTTAAAAGTTCCATCAAAATCGGTTACGAAATGAAAAAGTTATGAAAGTGTGAAAAGTCTCAATTTACTTTCTATGGGGATCCTTGAATTGGCAATGTTGCTTCAAAATTGCAGGTTTAGTAGTACAACTCTCCATATGTTTTGTACACAAAATTTTTCTATTTTCTATAAAGATGCTGCTTGTCTTTTTGTGAACTCAACATATATGTTGTGTCAAATACATTTTATCATGATGTATCTTGAGCTAAGTAGGAGACAAGCTGCACTTTGAGAGATAATGGGGAAAATATGACATTTTGTGTACAAAACATATGGAGAGTTGTACTACTAAACCTGTCACTTTGAAGCAACATTGCCAATTTGTGGATCGCCATAGAAAGTAAATTGAGACTTTTCAAACTTTCATAATTTTCTCATTTCGTAACCAATTTTGATGGGACTTTTCTTAAATTGCTTTTCTCTATCCTCTCTTTTCATTAAAATCGATTTTTCCCCAGGGTGTCATTCTCCTTTAATCTTTTGATTCTTGTACCGGTACTGTCTTTTTATTTCCCTTTCATTTCCCTACTCAATCTTGTTTGTGTAAATGAAGAAGTACATTCTATTTGCTAAAATGTTCATAACTACTTTTAATAGCTCACTTCAGCTACCTTCCATGCATGCCTCAACTGCAGCATTCATGACACTTGTGTACAATGAGCAAGCAATCATGCAAAAACATTTTTTCATTTTCAGTTTGCACATACCATAGATTAGTCCTTGACAACAAGATGACATGTGTCAGTCAAGCCCCTAGCAACCAACCCTATTTCTTCCAACCCTCAAATATCACAGACAAAAGCAGAAACCAGAATGGAGGAAAATATCTTCAGTGAAGGCACTTCCTGGCAAATTTGTTCAAGCGTATCCCAGGATGTGAATGGAAAGGGAAAAAGTAAATAAAATCACTCTTTTGGGGACTAGGAGGTGTGTATGGGGGGGGGGGGGGGGGGCAGGGAACTTAAAGTAATTTTATGCAATGAATAGTCACAAGCATCTACACGTAACTCGGGTTTTCAAAAAGGCAATATGGAACTTTAAACATCTCTTCTTTTGTGTATTTTTATAATGCATTTACCCTCTATTTTTAATTTTTTTTTTCCTTGTATGGACTCTCTTAGTCTTTAATTATATTCCATCATAGTTTTAGGCGTGATTTGAGTGATCTTTCACAGTTTGAGTTATTTCAAAAATGGATCCTGATGTAAAGGGAATAGGAGCATATTCCCTTTGCTTGTATGAAAGCTTGTAACATGACTACCCAAGTGAATTTTTGAATAAATCAAGTATGTCTAGATAATATATTTTGAGGAAATAACTCAAAACAACAACTTTTTGTTTTCCTGCTTTACTATATGCTTCAATATACATAACAGAGTGAAGAGGAGATCTTTAGGCCTAGTAAAGTGTATTTATGTGTAAGATGTAGAATTGATCTCAGTGGAAGAACTTTTAAAACTAACATTTAAATTAACAGGTAACACATAATATGACGTGTCATTGTTGATTGATTTTTTTCAATTGCTCAGCATTGCTATGAAAACTATATCTTATGGCCAGGAGAGGGAGACATTCCTATTTGAAATAGGCTTTCTTGTTCAGAAAAGTTTACAGTGTCTTCTCATAAGTCCTATACCATATTTATTGCAAAGCCATTCACTTCTCGATCACAAAGGTTGACTATCAGCAACCATAAATTGTGCCTGGTTTTCCCTGACATAGCAGCAATGTATATATTTACTTATCAAGCTTTCAGATACTGAAATATTACACTACATGTATTTCCCCAGGATTTGGAACTCACTTTGATTTAAGGAATATGCATTGAAGGCCCTTTCAGCATCAAATGGTCATGTAGCATCATTAAGTCGATTGGTTGATATGCATTTTAAAGGGTCAGTTTTATCTAGATTTCAGTAAGGAGAAAGTCCACCATGGATACAAGGTTGGTTTTAAAAGATTAAAGCAGAAAAATATGATAAGAAGTGAGAAAGTTATGTATTTTTGAGGTTGTAATCAATCAAACACAAATCAGCAACTCAGTGAAGTAATTACTTGTGAGCTCCTCTCCCATCTGCTCTGTACCCCAAGAATAATTAATTTCCATTTTCTCTAAAGAAAAAAGTCAAACATATGTTTATATTTGATGATGGATTCAAGATTGTGTTCTCCTTGGCAATGGTCATTCTCTTTTGGCGTAAACTTGCAATTAATGTATAAACCAGAAATTTGCGCAGACTTTTGCAAACCATCAGTGATGGCCATTTTCATGGCGAGAAACTTTTGTGAATTGCAAAATTGCAGCATTGTGAACAAAATTATGTCACAAGTCCCATTTACAATGTTGATCCAACATTTGCTCTTGAGACATTTGCTCTGTTAGGCTTTATTTCATCAAAGATTAAGGGTTAGGATAAGGATTGCAATCTGATTTTAGGTTTATACAATCTGTCTGCAATCCGATTATGGAAGAAAATGTAATAGCATTTGATATAAACATTTAAGCATATAATATAGTTTTGATTGAGATTCTCAGTTGTAATATAGACAGTGAAATAAAAAATATGCCCTACTGCAAGCTTTCTAGTTGGAAGAAAGGCCAAATCTGCTGCGAGGCGTAGTGACGTCAGAGCTGTCCTACAATTGTCTACAATTTTAAACTGATTTGGCCCGTATTCCGGGTATAAGGCTGACTCCGTACCAAAACCCAATGTTTAGTATTCATATTATTGTTCAGAACCTGAATCAAGTAGATTTTATTTGTTGAAATGCCCATATTTAATGCTATTGTGATTTATTTCCAATATCGGATGGCAGTCAATAGTATAGTGTGCAGTGGGCTTTAGTGTTAAGGAGCAATTGTCACGTAAGCATTTATGATAGAACCTTTGCAGTCCAAGCAATGAACATTTTTCTTCTCTTTTTTTTTCCGTAGGGTTTCTCAGTATACATGTGTGGGAGGGGGCTCACCGTTTGTATGTTTGTTGTTGGGAAGTGCACTCTTGAACTTAAGTGAGAGTGAAGTGAAGATGTAATAAGTTGTCTCTTCATATACCAATCGTTCTCCTCCCACAGGGGGATGGGATGAGGGAGTTTTCTTTCTCCATCCCTTCAAACTATGCACTCTGGTAGTCTTCTGCATCAGCCACGAAACCTCTGCTGTCCTAGAATTTCAGCGTGGATGAGGCAGTGAAGCATTTGCCGGAATACGAGAACCAACTATACATAGTTACAAAGAGTTCAAAGAATAACATGAAAAATATGAGCTGAGGATGACATTTCCCCGAGACCTACTGAAGTACCCCCTTTTGCCCTCCAAATAGCCCTGTATTTTCTTTCTCTAAAATGATACGATGATTGGGAGCCTATTTTGAATTTGCTGTTGTAAAAGTGAAATTATTTCAGGGATTTGTTTTTCTTCTTTTTTCTTTAAACAAAAAGGTTGTCGACCAGAGCTAATTTTAGTTTTCCAGAGCCAATTAAAAACCTGACACTTTTTTTTCCTAGTGTCTAGTGTCCTAGAACATCATATAAAGAAATGTACAACCAAATGTCGTATAGCGAAAAGCATGTTTGAGCATCGTTTTGAGCGAAAATTCTATAAAGAATCAGCATCCTCTTATAGTTTCAACATCATTTCATATCATAATCGTATAAGTGGGTGGGGCTTATCCTGCATGTGCGCTGATGTGACCAATCAGCTATAGTATTGTATGTTCCTTCGCTGTCCTTGACGTAACCTGATACAAAACATATGGTGTTAGCTGATTTCCTCAAAACTTGTTTCTTTATGATGTTGTAGTTGATATGTACACTCCTTTTGCTAATCAAGATTCTTTATACGCCGTATCTTTATACGAGTCTAGTATAACTTTTCTGTAGTATGAATAGGCTATAAGATGGATTTATAATGTTGCACAAAATCAAGAAACACCATTTTGGCTCCAGTTCTTCTGATATCTTACATTGAAAAACTTTGTTTTGCCAAACTATTGCCGTCAACATCCACCGGCTACAGATGGGAGAGAGAAATGTAATAGTCCAAGAGTATTTTGGGTTTTCCCCTGGCAGCAATTATGTCTGATTAGCTATTGGATCATCAAAATCATTACTCATTCCTGAGTAATTTTTTTTTTTTTTTAAAAGGAGCTTGATATTTAATCTGTCCGATACCTCCCCCATGTTATTGGCGCCTTGTCTTTAAGCTCTTAATATGGCAACGAAGGAGATATGAAATGAAATGTGATAATACAAGTAAACAAGTGTTGCCTAAAATCATACCATTTCTGTGATATTGAGCATTGAGTAGACACCCACTTTACCTTGAGGACTTCAAAAAAGATATAATTCTCTGATCATATTACTCACATTTGCATCTGCCAATGTTTGTTCTTCGTAGGTTACAAGAACGTACGTCATCAAATGTTGTTTGTTTCTTCTAATCCTGTTCTTTTGGGGGTAACCGACCCTCAGATAATTGTGTCCGATTGAGAATCAGGGGTTTTTGACACACATTGTATGAAATGCAAAAGAAAGAAGGGCCTAATTATAGTAAGGTGATTGAACGGGAAATAGAACCCCAGAGTAGATGAGCATAAAATATTGAAGAAAGAAACTAAGTTTGTAAGTTTTTCGGTTTACTGTACCCCGTATGTTAGTCCTTGAGGATTTTGGTCTTAAATTAAACATAATTGAAGACTTATCATGGCTTATAGCTGGTGTTGCAAACTGGCATACATGCATGGGCTTTTATATGTATCACATACATTGGTTTACAAAACAAAACTACAAACTTTGTATATATCATATTAGTATCCTATTAACTGTAAGTTAAAATCTAAAACAGAAAAATGAAATGAAATAATTTCTACCTCCTTCTTCTCTCTCTCTCTCTCTTTCTCTTGTACATGTACATATTTTCTCCTGGTTTATTAAGCAAATAATTACTGTTGGTGAAGGAGATGGGACAAACTATCACTTCCGAGGCGATCTGGATGTAGCTATCTTTCCGAAGCGAAGCTGAGGAAAGATAGTGTATACATGCAGATAGCCGAGGAAGTGATAGTACATCTTATCGCCTGAAACCAAAAGGATAATTTGCTTTATATTCCACATCTGAAACATTTAACTGGTACGAGAAAGACAATTATTGTCTACTTCTCGAAAAAGACATATAGGCCCGAATTCACAAAAGAAGTTTGAACCATTACATAAACCCCCTCCTGGGTGCGCAAATGTGTTTTATTTAAGCGCGCGAAAGGGCAATGCGTGCTTATATAAGCTTATTTTAGTACGTTTATGGAGCTATTCCTAAAGGTCACACACTTTTTAATCCGACTATTCGTAAAGGTCACGCACTTTCTTTTCGCACGTACCCAAAATATTGATAACGCATTGTGACTCTATATGGAATGAAGAGATCAGCGAAAAACGTAAGTACTATGTCCGTCAAGGTCACAAACTTTTCTTCTCGGGTGATTAATGGGGAAAACTACGTTTTATCATGTGATTACATTTTGACCAATCTAACACCAAGATTCTTAGGTGCGTTCATGCTCACCTTTTTCATGCCAGAATGGGGCTTTTGTTAAGCGTTTAGTTCAAAACATGGTTGTGTCCTTTCTCATTTTCGTACAATCGCCGATCTAAAGCGCTGATCGTAAACTCACAAAAGGTGCGTTTGTATCGGCATCACTCCAGAAAGACGGTTTCTGGGGAAGCATAGACACACGATCATTTGTAAACGCGTTTAAATGATGAGACACCACCACGGTCAGGGAAGCGTAAACAGTAGCCCGTGGAACTGCGTTTACGATGAGCGTTTCAAAACGCTCATTCTGCCTTCAAAAGTAAGCATAAACGCACCCTTGGTATGTGGAATATAATCTTTGCTATCTTCTCTCTGTACTTACCTCATCCTATCAGATCCTTTCACTTTATATAAATTGGCCTGGTACTTTTATCTCATCTCTGTTTTCTCTTTGAATTGACTGCATTTAAAATGCCCCCTCCCCTCTATTCATTAACCCTTTCAAGACAATTGACCACATTTTGTGGTTTGGCTCAATAACTTTTGATTCAGAGCTCTAAAAAATATACCAGATGCATGAGTAGAAAGAGCAAACATTTCTGCACACACTGTGTCCTTTTTTCTTGCATGACCATATTGCGTTTGATGCCAGGAATTTTAAAAATGAGAATAAGCTTTAAAATCCTTAAATTGGCAACATATCGAGAGGTTCAAAATCATTGTTTTTTATCAAAATTGGCAACTTTTAAAACTTTTCGACAAAATTCCTAATCATGTATATCGTTTTCAAAGACATTACACCTTATTAGAATCATGTAGCACTAAAAGAAAAATATTGTTGTTGCCAATTTGAAGAACAAAATGTGATCAATTTCGCCCTTAAATAATTCCTGTCCTGAAAGGGTTAATGCATACTTCTTTCTATTTGTAAGTTTTTGTCTTCTTGGTGATTTTTTCTCTAGTCCATGAGCAAAATCAAAATTTGGTGGTCATTTTTCCCTCTAGCAGAGAAATTTCAGATCTGCTCCTAGAATGTGCCAAACTGTGTAGGATGTGGGAATGTTTCTTGTTAAGAAGACGTGTACCCCTAGTGATGAATATTGACTTATATTGCCAATCGCAGTCATATTTCATACTTTTTAACCTTTCTCCCGCCTTAGACAATCTCCCTTTTAAAGGTTCCGTGGGGAAATCAGTCAACGCTGAGGTGTCAAGACTATGGCAAACAGATTGCGGTTTATTTTCGATATTAGGGATTTCTAGTCCAGTAAACTTCTTAAATTCAAACATTGTTTTTCCTCATATTTCACTCCTTATCCTTGATACCATACACTCCAGTGATTTTTCAAATAAACATCTCTTCTCCCTCACGTTTTTATATTATTGTCGATAAATCTTAGGGATTTCAAGAAAGGAAGCATAAAGGAGCCCCCATAAGTAATGCAATTGCCTCTACATGTATTCATCTTTTTTTTTGGTGGGGGGGGGGGGGATAGCTTGTAATGTCTCCAACAGTTTTTTTCTGGGGGAATGATAATGACAATGAAAATGTTCTCAAATCTTATTAAACAGGAGAGAGAGAGGGAGAGAGAGAAATTAATGTAATGAAATGAAAAGGACAAGTAAGGGAGAACAGGGATGAAAAGAGGGAGAGTGCAAGAGAGAGAAAGAGAGAGGGGGGAAGTGAGGGAGGAAGAGAGAAACACAGGGAGAGAGAGAGAGAGAGAGAGAGAGAGAGAGAGAGAGAGAACAGAAGAAAGGAACATGAGCGATGTGTAGTGAAAGGATAGAGGGATAAAAGAAAGGAATTTGCCAGCCCAGATTGTTGAAGCAAAACTGTGGGCAGTATGTCATTCAATTTCAGGCCGTGTCCTAAAAAGGATTCGGGGGCTTATGCAGCCATTTCCGTTGTTTGATTTATCATAATCGGATAATTAGCTGGGATTAACTTTCATTCAACTATTATAGGTTTAACCCTGACAAGTTGATGTATTACTCCAAGCATGGACCTGTGCTCTGAGGGTGGTGGTGTCACAAAGCAGAGGAGAGTTTAGGGTTCAAGGCTCTCTACTGAACTATATACCGCTGGGGAAAACTGTCTGTGGAAGCTAATAGACCTTTGCATGTTGTGTTGATTCTGTCTATCCTCCTTCTGTATTTCTCAAATAAAGAGTTTTCCCCAAATTTTTCTGGCCCTTTAGATTTCTCTAAACCAGAGAACCATTGGAGAAATGGATTAACAGTATTCTTTAAACTAGCACCTCTTCTTCTGCTATTTGTGGAGTATGTGATATTTTAACACATTTTATCGAGACCAACCATTATATGACAAGACCAGCATTTATCAAGTGAAGACATTTAGATATCATAAATCCTCATGAAGAACACACCACAATTTGAATTGTGAAATTTTCAACTTTTGCTCTTATGCTTGCTATTAAAATTTGCTATTTTCATAAATTATGCAATTTATCTATTGTTTTAAGTATTCAGTGCAAAATTAGTTTTATCACAAAGAAATAACTAGATTATCCTTCTTTCGTCTTCCCATGAAGCTGAAATTGAAGACAATAATGTGGTAATTATATCCAATTTCTGTATCTGATATCATCATTACAACTATCATTTGTCATCTAGTTCATTTGCAACAATGGAAAGGTCATGCAAGGTCAAAGGTGAATGTCTTGGACAGTAAACAGAGGGCCATTAAAATTGGGGCACCGATATTTAGTCATGCATTCACCATTAATTGGGTTTGCCTATCCTATTACAGTACAGACACAGTGGATCACTTGTCAAGAAGCTGTGATTTTCAAATGATTTAATGGGCAGTTTTGTCAATGTTTTCAAAACCCCAGATTAACTTGATATTAGCATTGAAATCTTTGGAATTCGGTTAATGGGATTTTCGTGCATCTCGTCAAATTTTGACAGTCATGTAATAGTACTTTTTGTAAGTATTAGTTCTTTTTTTGTTAAGCTTACAAAAGCAGCACCATGCAATATTTCTCCATCTGAAAGGTTATTGTCCCCGCCGAACGAAGTTCGCGAGGGGACTATGAAACGGGCTCCGTACGTGTGTGCGTGTGTGTGTCCGTCCGTCCGTCCGTCTGTCCGTGTGTGCTCAAATGTTAGAAAATGCTACTTCTCCGTCATTTCTTGGCCGATTTTGATTCCGATTGTTTTATCTGATAGGGCTGGGTGGGGGCTTCCAAACTTCTACACAGAATTTTGAAATTCATTAATTATGCAAATTTATGCAAATTTATTCAAAATTGACGAAAAAATGCTACTTCTCCTCTATTTCACATCGGATTTTGATTCCGATTGTTTTATCTGATAGGGCTGGGTGGGGGCTTCCAAACTTCTACACAGAATTTTGAAATTCATTAATTATGCAAATTTATTCAAAATTGACGAAAAATGCTACTTCTCCTCTATTTCACATCGGATTTTGATTCCGATTGTTTTATCTGATAGGGCTGGGTGGGGGCTTCCAAACTTCTACACAGAATTTTGAAATTCATTAATTATGCAAATTTATGCAAATTTATTCAAAATTGACGAAAAATGCTACTTCTCCTCTATTTCACATCGGATTTTGATTCCGATTGTTTTATCTGATAGGGCTGGGTGGGGGCTTCCAAACTTCTACACAGAATTTTGAAATTCATTAATTATGCAAATTTATGCAAATTTATTCAAAATTGATGAAAAATGCTACTTCTCCTCTATTTCACATCGGATTTTGATTCCGATTGTTTTATCTGATAGGGCTGGGTGGGGGCTTCCAAACTTCTACACAGAATTTTGAAATTCATTAATTATGCAAATTTATGCAAATTTATTCAAAATTGACAAAAAATGCTACTTCTCCTCTATTTCACATCGGATTTTGATTCCGATTGTTTTATCTGGTAGGGCTGGGTGGGGGCTTCCAAACTTCTACACAGAATTTTGAAATTCATTATTCATGCAAATTTATGCAAATTTATTCAAAATGCTGAAGGTTCATAATGTTTTCATGTTTTATATTTCAGTTGTATACATGCATTGTTGGTATTCTCTTCTTTTGCATGCAGTAACATTATTATTTTATTCACTAAAGTTTTTCACTGAAGTTTTAAGTTTCAGGCTAGTTAATTTCCACAGATCTGCACTTCCGGCGGGGACATTTATTACGCATTGCGTAATTTACTCATTCACTTGTTCAACTGTGAGACAGTACATGTACTTGCAGTTTGATGTTAACTTTTTTCCCTTCAGATACTATGATTCGGCTATTGTCTACACGCTTCTTTGATGCAGACATACAGTTTTTTTTAATGTAGAATAATTGAATATATTTTCCAGAGAAAATGTATTGCAAATACCAGTGAAAACAATAAGCGGGGGCTAAGGGCGATTAGCCCCCGAAACTCTTGAAAAAGCCACCGTAAATGAAAAAAGAGCCACCATCAAATAATATTTTTGTCCATGGGTCGTAGTGCATTAAAATCTCTGAACACAATGGGTGGACTTCGAAGTAGCCCTCGCGAAAGAAATTTTAATTTTTACACTGGCAAATACACAAGCTGTAAATAAAATGCAAGACCCTGCTTTTGAAAGAGAAGATGTTATAATTTCTATGTGCCCTTTTCTGTTTATTCCTTGTGACTTTTCTATTTTCCAAAACATACATGTAGATCCCTATATAAAGAAGTTTTAATCAATAATTTTTATTGTATGCTGGTCTCCTTTCTATGTTTGCTTTTGTTCCCCATTGGTGCAAGATGTTATGTTTCTACATTAGAACATTGCCTTAAAGATATCCCTTCTTCAAATTTTTCTTTGAATTGTCACACTACAAGACGGGAGTTAGGCACATAAATTCTCCCTCCTAGCTGTACACATTGTTAGGTTCCTTTTTTCCTGTTCCCTTCCGCCCACTTTCGAATTGCCCAAACCTGTCGAAAGCTTTCAGCGGGAGTGTCGATGACCGAAGCGCAGTTTAGAGCGCTTTCCCTGGCCCAACGATCCGTGGCGACATGCATTATCAATTGAGAGAACCTGAGAGCCGCGATGAAAGGGGGCTATGCATTCATGTTGCAGTACAGGTGGATCTGAAAGTCAATTATTTCTCACCCACACATGATTACGATAGAGGTTCGCAGATAAAAGAGAAGCGCTCGGTTTTTTATCATGCACACCTTGTTGTCTGCTCTCCCTCTGTCTTTTTTAAAAATTCCTCCCAGGTGTAGGAAGATATTTGGAAACAGGAGACCTCGGTCGGCTTTGTATTGAGTGTCATGTTGGTGTACTAACATTTCAAATATTGTTGGAGCTTAATATCCCGAGGGAAGTGGGATAGATGCATAATCGCACGTGGGATGGTAATATAACTGGAGCCGAGATCGTGCTCAGGCTCATAAAGATATTCGATAACCTGCATATGAATAGATCTCAAAAAGTTTTTTTTCTGGTGAATTTAATAGTAAAAGGGTAGGTTTCGAAGTTCCTCATCTGCTTTTCTATGGTTGTAAGTTACTCGCACCATGGAATCTAAAGTTTATGCTGTTCAAATCGTGCCTTACATTTTTATGCAGAGATACATGTATGAAGGAATCTGTTTTGTTAAAAAAGATTGAATATTTTCTCCTTCAGGTCAAGTGTAATTCATACAATAATTTTTAATTTTAAAAAGGTCAGATAGAAATAGGTCATGCAGAGTTTTGGTATGAAATACAGGATTGTAGAATGATTAAATATTGTACAAGCAAATAATTTCAGTGCCTCACAACCACTGATGAAAGTTACAATTACAAATTTTAATAAAGGTTTTAGTTTTATGATTCTATCTATACTTTACTTCCATTTTATAAAATAGATTTTGTCACCATCCTAGCGCCTCTCCCTCACCCCTTCGAACTGACCTTCACATCCAAACTTATGAATCTAGATAATTTCTCTTCAACAAGTAAATATTTACAGCACTCTTTTTCATATTGTTTGTACTGCACAAGATAGGCTGAGAGCCAGAATGGTGTTAACTCTTTGTAAAATAGAACGAGTCAAATTCTTTCTGGTTCTTAACCGATTGTTAGTGTCTGTCAAGTCGTTTGGGGCCAGAAGTTACACAAGATGGGAAGTAGACACAGTGGTCTCACTGTCATTAAGCGCATATAGACGACAGTCTGCAATCAATAAAAGAAACATTTCAAATTGACATAGGAATTGAGATATTTCTTCATTACATTTATACAAGTGGGTGGAGAATAATTTCCATGTCAATAATATTGAGAGGCAGCGTTACCCCTTCCACGAGAGGGATCGTGGTATAAAAATATGATTTTTAAGTAATCACATACGATAACTCTATAGCAAAAGAGGCGTACACAGGGTAAGAACCATGATTCTTTGTGAAGTTTTCCTTCGAAGCATTGCTCTAACCTCCAGTGTGCTGTATTATATTTCACTATATGTTATTCAGACAATAAAAAAGTAATTGTTTATTGTATACCTAAGCCGTAGGACCTACTAGAGATAGACCATTACTCACAATTGCTGTGTTACAAATATCAAAAGATCAGGTTCAGAGCTGTCTTATATAAATTTACATGCACAAAGCATTGAAATAGGTAGACATTGCTATTTTGAAAAAGGCAGAAAAAGGCAAGGTTGTGTTTTTCTTTGTGTACAGCAAATGGATTTTTAACTCCTTAGCACTAATCTCAAATTAGTTTAAATTGTTTAATGTAAGAAAGTTTTTGCAGCAGTTATTGAGATGGAATTGTTGTGAACATGGTAACAGCATTTGGATTTCTCGATGGCGATTCTCTGGAAGATTTGGGAGCAGTTGATGTGAATGATCCCCTCTGTTTAGGGTGAATCTGTAGTGTTTTGGCTGGAGATGCGAGAGATAGAACAGTATAAGGAGGATCACCCAGATGTTTGGCTCATTTAGCTGAGAAAATAGGGCGTAATTGTAAGAATAGATTCAATTTGAGATGCCCCTGTGCTTTCATTTCTATAAAGAGAAGCGACGGTTTTGTATGAATGTCAACAACAGAAGAAGGTGTGGGTTTGTTGTCATACCAAGTCTTCCCACTACAATGTCAAGACATTCCCACTTTGGGGTAAAAAGTCACGCAACTTCTATTTCTATAGTGGAAAGGCGCCATGACAATCATAATAAAAGAAGAATTTAATTCATTTTTCCTTCAGAAGTTATTGGTAATATACAGCCAGACTACTGCCGTTTTACTCACACTGCTTATATTTCATAGGAATATTTCAACAAAAAAGTCAACATTAGTTTAGTACTCTCTAAATGTTTTTCTTGATGTTTATTCCAAATTGGTAATTCAATGAAAATATAGATACTTTATGGATAGAATTTTGCTTAGGATGTATTTATAATGTACACATTATATGAAGCAAATGAAAAGAAAAAGTATTTTGATGGCACCTGTAGAAGTGTGTGATACTGGATATGTTTCCTACATTCTACTTATGGTAATTGTATGATTGATTATTTTTTTCATTGATTAGCCTCCCTTGCATATATATGATTTGAACTGGTAATAGAATTATACTTTAGTAAACAATTTCTGAAATTCGGGATTTTTATTATCAAATATCTGTAAAAGAATTAGAGTTATAGATAAAAGTCTTCATTTTCAGAACTATTTCAAGTTTCCCCAAAGAAAGTGTGTAAAAATATGTCTGTTGAGACACACATATAATCTTTAGGAACAGATCCATGCTATTTTCATTTTCTTGATGTGGCACCCGTACCCAACACCCTTATTGAGAAAATAGTTTGATCAGTCAAATATGACATCTGTATTTAACAAGATCTAACCAGAAATGGCAGGCGGGTTTTGGGTGACCTGATAGTACGGCCCTGGCTGAACTGTTTACTTTCCAATGACGTTCCGCTGGCAAGCTAGTCAGGAATAATATGTTTTTAAGTTAGGCCAGCATTACATGGCATCTTGAAACCAAATCCCTTCTCGCTTCACTTTGACAGTGGAATGGTTGTTGGCGTAATCCGTGTTGTTTAGTATGGAAATAAACGCCTTACGCCACGCACGTCATTGAAACAAAACTATGGGAATGCCTGTAAAGTGAAGACTTTCTGAGAGCTATTATTTTTGAGTGGGCAGTGTAAGAGATAGGTTACAGGGTGGGGAATTTAAATGGATTACGTGGCATCTTTTGATGAAATTTCATTTGGGCTTTTTATGAATTTTCACATTTTTCAAATTATGCTGTGAGAGTCATTTCTGTAAGAGATCCCTTGAAGATTATGTTTAGTTCTGGTAGCAAAAAGGAAAATGGAATAAAACTGGTGGGATATACCACTTCTTTATATGTGCCAGATATTTTGATGTTCTGTTTGATGAATTTTAGAGTAAATTAATATCTAAAAGGATTTTTTTTTTTTAAAGAAGCATTAAATTTCCCTTTCCAAATCCGTTTGTAAATAGTATAAGACATTCATTTGTTCACGATTCTGTCTCCTATATTTTGAATTTCTTAAAGACTCAAAAAGTTAACATTTTGTCTTTTTGTATTTTTCTTTTCCTTAAAGACAAAGTTGAGTTGTGGTCTTGTGATTACATTGACAAACTGTCTCAAAGCAATTGGGAAAGGTTGATCAAATCTAAATGTGAAGTTTTGGAATCATCAAAATGATAAGAAATTGACCCAATCTCGCAGAAAAAATTACATGCACTGCACGCAGAATTATGGATATACGGGCCTGCACACACATGTGGCATGTTCATTAGGCCTGAACACTTCAGCTATCTCTTGTCATATTTTGAAAGTGAGGGCATGGGACATTTCTACGATGATATTCTTCCAATAAAAAGAATGAGAAAGCTCACATATTATTTTTCATCTTTACCAGAACTCAACCTTCTCTTTAAAGGGAATATAATTGAGTTCTGGGAAAGGTGAAAAATAATTTGTGAGCTTTCTCATTCCTTTTATGTCAGTTTGGAAGAACATCATAGTAGAAACATCCCCTCAAAAGGATTGCCCTTCAAATGCTCTTGTATTTGAAATATGACTAGAAATAGCTGCAATCTTTGGGCCGAAAATTCATGCCACTTGCGTGTAGTCCCATATACCCATTTCTGTGTGAAGTACATGTGCTTTTCAGCAAGATTAATTGGGTCAATTTCTTGTCTATTTTGATGATTCCAAAACAACACAGTATAAAACAATTCTTATGTAGACATGGTCAACCTTCCCAATTCCTTTGAGATAGTTTCTGTAACAATATAATTGCATGACCAGGGGCCTGTTGCACAAAAACTTGCATTTGAATGCAACTCAGGAAAATCAAACGCAACTTTATTTTCAGCCCAATCAGAAGTGCACATTATGGACTTGCGTTGGATTTTTAGGAGTTGCGATTAAATGCAAATTTTGTGCAACGGGCCCCAGATTTCTACTTTATCTTTACACATTCAGTGTTACATTTTCTTTCTTTTTAAAAAATAATACTGTAATGGCAACTTTGTTGGGGGCGGGGCTTAGCAGAGTTAGCTCCCGTTAGAAATTGTGTCATTTGCTTTATTCAAGATGTAGACATTTTTACCATTTCTACAAAAACTTTTGCAGATGTTTGCATCTTAGACTTTTACTAACAAGCCTCGATGATGTATGATCTAATGATTGAAGTGCACAGGGAGATCTCATGGACGCAATGGTTGCAATTATATTTAATACATTTCATGTGATGCTCAAGTGTCTGTTTTACTCAAAATGTTTTTCTTATCAAGTGTTTATTAATATGATCTGACTAAGAAATAAGGGGTAAAGTCAAGCGTCATGTTTACTATACATGAAACTTTGCCAAGGAAATGTTTTGGAAAAAGTCGGGGGAAAAAAACCCCATAAAACAAAGGAAGAAATGAAACGTTGTGGGTGTTCTAATATGACAAATTTGGGTCAGCAAGGAGTCTTTTGAGGAAAACTGCAGGATAATGACTCAATGTTTTATCTCCATCAAGAGAACTGAAGGTCTACAATCAACAAGAGTTTTAATTTTGTCACCAGCCCTGTTTGATTACCTTTTAAAGGGATTAACTTTGCCCAGGATTGGAAAAAAAAATCACTGTTCCAGCTAATGCTGTCATCATAATTGCAAACCTTTAGCTCAGACAGGAATCGCCTGAGTTTTATAAGCTGATCGGTCATTTATATATCAAGATATTTACGATGGAACATTGATGTCGGGATGGAGTACCACCGAACCCTAAAGAACTCTTACGGTTCTATTACAGAATACCATACAATGAACGAATCCCTATTTCTTCACGGGCTGGAAACCCGCTCTGAAATCGCCAAGCGCTGGTGCTTGCTTTTTGTGACTGCAGCGCAGCGAAGAAGCCAAGCGACTTGCGCTAGCGATCTATCGCAATACCTTTTGCCTTACTAGCTTTTTTCTCTTTTTTAGGATAGTAAACGGGTTCCATTTGCTCTCATACTTTCACATATCCTTAATTATATATGTAGTTAGAGGATTGCACACAATTCACTGGCATTTGAGCTGGTTTCACAATTTTTCACAAAGTTAATCAATCCCTTTAATCTTCCGTTACAGTTAGCCCAAGGTTTCGAGGATGACAATTCAGAACTACTACTACTACACTTGTTCTTCTGCTAGGGGGTTTGGGGATCCACAGATATGTATATAGGCCACTGAAATGTAGGACATGTGATTCCTCTTTAAGACTTTTATTGCCTTTCTGGGACTAACGAGGGTCCCTTGCGTCAGTCCTGCAGTTTCTATGCGTGGTTTCCGCCAAAAGTTCTCACCTTCGTTTTGTGTTTGTATTTTACTTGACTAGACTTGGCAGGACATAAGCCCTATATATGCTTTGCCCAAACTGTAAGGGCTTTTAATCTGCTATTTGTTATTGCGGTTTTACTTCAGTGTTGCAAAGAAATGTAGGCCCTATTTTGATATTTGTAATCATTTTTTTACTGCCGATCGTGCGTACAGTACATATACAGATCCTGTGTTTATAATTTGCATGAAGGGTATGACCTGGCAGTTTAACATGAACAGCAAGGTCATCGTTAACTACAAGTTTGCGAAACTTAAAGTTTCTGCTCTCCACACTGTCCGAAAATGGGACGGAGGACCCCCCCCCCCCCCCCCCTGGTCATGGTTTTGGCGTTAACCACGAGCTCACTTATGGTTCTAGAACTATAAGTAAACTTAAAGTTTCGAAACTACGAGTCCATTCATACGGTCTGAAACTACAGGGTAACTACAAACTTAAAGTTTTGAAACTACAAGCGAAACTTAAAGTTTAGCTCCCTTCGTGTGAACCTGACTTAAATTGTTGGACCTGGAATCTAAAGCTCACACAAAGTGTCATTTGCTGACATTAGGACCGCGTCATTGACTCGTACAGTATTTTGCACCTCATGAAAGATGAATGTCGTTTAAAACAGGCTTGATTAGCGCAGGCAGGTACGGACGCATTTGAAATGACTCCTCCTGTGAGCTTAAATGAACAGGTTGCCTTAGACATTACATTAAAGATAAAATTGAGTTCTGTTCATGTAATTACATTGTGGAAAAAACTGTCTCAAAACAATTGGGAAAGGTTGACCATGTCTACATAAGATTTGTATTATATTGCTTTGGAATCATCAAAATAGAAAAGAAATTGACCCAATGTCCCGGAAAAGCACATGTACTGCACACAGAAATGGGTATATGGCATGGATGTTCTGCCCAAACATTTTAGCTATTTCTGGTCATATTTCGAATATGAGGGCATTTGAAGAGCAATGCTTTCCAGGGGATTATTCTACTATGCTGTTCTTCCGAACTGACATGAAAGGAATGAGAAAGCTCACAAATTATATTTCACCTTTCCCAGAACTCAACCCTCCCTTTAATTTTGCGTGTCAAGAACTTGCCACATAAAGAGAAAACAAATTAAGAAAACTATATACTGATGTTCTAGGGTTGGGTTAGAGTTAAGCATTTCTGAAGGGATTCACTTTCTGATCAATTCATGTTGCTTTTTTTTTTTTAATATTTGCATGATTGAAGTCAACATTTCACTCATATTGAATAACCAATATATGAGTAATAAATGAATGGGCAACATAAACATAATGTAAGTATCACAATCAAATTTAGGTCAGTACTTGTGTAAATATATAGGTTGCTTTTTTATAATGCAATTTGCATGAATGGAAGTGATTAATGTGTCTCATCTATATAGAGACTTCCAATTATTCCGATTATACAAACCAAAGAAGGCGTGAAATTATGCCTTTTATAGATTTTCGTTAATTCCTTTCTTTAAAATGGTGACTGTTGATATGACTTCACTTTTTGAACCATAAAATGTCATAAGAATTGAATTGTCATGCCTTTATAACCAGTCAAAGATGTTGATTCATCCTTCTAATTAGGATCAGTACATAACAGAAGTGCAGTATAGAGAATGATTAATTTTAGTTTCTATCTTCTTTTGATAGATGTCATTGTTGCAATATGGAATATATCATGTGAACTAGTTTCATTGATTACAACCCTCTGAGTTTTCATTGGATTTCAAACTCGGAGTTGGAAGTTGACCTGTCGCCATTAATTATCAAAATTTGCATGGGACGATTAAGATAAATGATGCGAAAATAAAGGTGTGGCTCTGTCATTCTGCAGACAGATGTATAAATTGAACAGGAAAACATCAGGATGAACTAGTTTATCGCACTCTCAATGGTAGTCAACTAATCAAAAATGTGTGGAAAGGCAAACTTTATCTCGCCCTGTGACTTGCTGGTCTGCGCTAGCGCTGGCTACGAAACATCAAGACTGGGAATGCCTGGTTCTGGGAATGATGATCCAGATAACACAGATATTTCTTCGTATATAACCTTCGGAACAGTTTATTTCTTTTTGATGTCGTACTTGTCAACAATTGGAATGGCATGTTACACATATTTAAACAGTCTCTTTGATTTATTAATCATTCATGTGCACTCCTGATTTGTGTAGTCTTTGGGGAACAGCAATAGAGCCTGATGTTGCACAATAAAGGGGCCAGCCCATTAAAATTGAATAAGATTAAACACCCCCCCCCCCCCCCCTCCTCTTGACATGAATATTATCAGTGTCATGTCTTATTATGCCAATACCTTTGCCCTAATTTAGGTTGAAGTAATATTAAAGTACACACACCCATATTCATAATTAAGATGAATTTTGCATCGACCTGTTACCATGACGATGAGAACCATTAGAGGCGTCTTGTTTCACACTTTGAGGGTCCCACTAGGGCAATTTATGTACCTGCACGACCCTGATAACTTTTGCTCCTACTTCCGGCTTCTATTTCATTGAAAACTTTAGAGCTTGATAGTAATATGATATGCCATTTATCTGGTGATACATTGCTTGTTTGACTTTAATTTCTTATTTTAATACAAATGTTGAAAGAAATTTGTGACTGTAAATGAAAAATGTTTATGTCATATAAGACATTCCTTCTGGAATACTGCTGTCATGGGGTTTATTTTGTACTTTCAATCATTTTCATTGAGGTTAAAACATTATTCTTAAAACTAGATTATAGGCCTTTTCTTTTACAGCGTTGAAGAAAACTGTTATGGAATTTTGTTAATAGGTACTTCACCTTTTGATTTCATGTCTACAATTTGAACCCAAGATGAATATTTGTGAAATTCAAAGACAGTGCCTGTAATAAAGTGCATCTGCAAAATCTATCGTATCAAGATTAAGTGGTCTAGTGGTTTTCACATGGATGTCATGCAGCTAGCATACCATGGTTCAAATCCTGGATGGAACACTATAATTGTCAGTCTTTGCGGTACAGTGGTATGAAATGTACACATAGAAGAGATGGTGGTTCCATTTGTAACATGTCAGTCTGTGGGGAATTAATCTTTATTTGAATTGTCCCCAGATAAAGACTATCCTCATACTCTCATCATGCCTACATGTATGACTAACATGAGTTTGTCTTGGTAAACTACTTGTAAGGTGTGATCAGCAATTGCTACAGGTTTTATAGTGGACATATCATCTTTTGCCAGGCAGGGCACAAAAGGATAGACAGAAATGGATGATCATTTCTCGAAATACACATTTTAAAGTTTTGACCTTCCTTAGACTACATCTGCACAAGACATTTCAGCTCATCCATTGTTAACAGTGGTTTACATGTATCTTATGACTTCTCAATTATTTCTTTATCCTTTCATTACAAAACTAATTTTGACCAAAATGAGTGTTATTACCCTTCTGATCTGCCAGGCACGCAGGGATATATGGGCAACAAAGACCTCTCGTCATTGATCAGTGTCGATCTAGGTGCCCTCATTGGGTGGAGATGGAATTTTTCTTTGGATCTTCCAGAAAATGCAAGGTCTTTAATGGTACAAACAGCTCTAGGTTCACGATGTGATTCATGGGGATGGTTCCAGGAATACGTGACCAAGGTGTGATGCACTCCAGCACCCGTCTGGGCCTGAAGATTTATTCCACCTCAATCTTTGAATGTGTCATAAATTTATTTTGATAAGGACATCATTTCATCTGGGTTTATGTCTTGTAGGCCAATCATCGGGGGATCCTGCAATTCCAGTGACTTTTAAAGGAAAGCATTAAAGAAGTCCCAGTTTTAAAATTGGCTGAATTAGGACAGTAGGGGTGTATGCAACGTGGTTGTAGCAGTGCTAATGAATTTCTACTTCTTGAAAGGCTGACTGATGATGGATGAATTGTTCGTTTGTTCTTACCTTTGGCTCCTAGACATGAGGGGGGGAATAATAATTCTGGGTCATGTATCTGGGCCTGGAGATTGTTTTATTAAAGTATTCTGGCCCAGATTGCAATTTAGTCACATCCTCCTCTCAGCACTAGACCATGGATGTGTCTCCTCCTCTCTCTCTCTCTCTCTCTCTCTCTCTCTCTCTCTGTCTCCGTAGAGAGGGGTAAAGTGAAACAGACATCCCGCGTAATGTAGACCAAATGTTTGCTTAAAAATCACGAAGAGGATCTGCTCTTTATTAGATTTGAGAGATGTGGGCCAGTGCGTTTTGGCGAAGGATTACTGGCTGATTCGTTTGATTGGGCTTTTCACACCTCTGTTTCGCTTCCCTTTCCCCCTGCGGGCTTGCCAGGGATCGTGATCGGGTGCCCTCTCCCTCTTTCAGAGAGCAAGAGAGCAAAAGGGAAGAGGATGGGGAGCTTTTAACCCGGTTTAAAAGGCTTTGACCTAGTGTTTATTGTGCACCTGAATTAAATTGAATGGGGCAGCATGGAGGAAGTGGATAACAACTTTCAGACATTGTCTCCTACGCTGAAAAGGAGGTGGGCCTAATTGCTGGAGACAGATTTTCACACTTCTGTCCAAATCTTAAGATGATGTAAAGGAAAGAAAGAAGAATTATCGGTACCTTTACAGATCAGGTTGGTTAGACCCAACATCCATGAAGGTTCCCTTCGTCATTGGGGGTTGAAGGGAGTGACCTACATTTTTTTATGCTGTCAAGGTGTAATGGGGGAATGGTGGTAATATTTTTGACTTCATTATATTTTGTTATATTTCTCATATTTAAACTTCTTTGTGTATCTTGAAGTAATATTACAAAGTTCTAGCCTGCCTGTTTTGAAACACGAACTGTTCTGATGTCAGTTTTCGCAGCATGAAACTTTTGAGAATGACAAAAATTCAATGTCATGATTCCATTCTTTAACAGAATGAAGCTTTGCTAATCTGGACCATGAGCAATATTTGTGAAGTTTAGTGCACCATGAAACTTTCTGCGCTTACATTATATGCTTGATGGTAGTAAGACCAAGACCTAAAGATTTCACACCTATCTGAGGGACTTTTGCCTAATTACCAAAAGGCAATAGATATCTTGGTTCCACAACAACTCTATTGTATCTTTCTTCAAGACTGTTTCAAAGACAGAAAATGGTTCCACCTCAAAAACCTGAGAGCTAATACATTTTCTCAAACATTTATGCTACAGTAGAGGGTGTACTCTTTAATTCTCTCTCTGCCATTTATAGCAGATGTACACATCATAAATTATCTTTTATGAGACATATTATTAGACAATGAACTCAGTTCTCTTTCATGAAATGCTGAAAGAAGTAGCCTTTTTTGCCAATCTTGATCTTTTTAAAATGGAATTAATAAATGCCAGTCATCTTTTTCTTGTCTTATTTTCTTGTGATTTATCTTGTGTGATTCTTTTTGCGATAAAATAAATTTACAGTTGATGTACATGTACATGTAGTTGTCATAAATTGAATTTCATGAGACATTAGACATTACACTTAAATTCTTTTCCGAGAAATACTGAAAAAAAATTGTATTTTGCTAATCTTAATCATTGTGGAAATGGACTTAATGAAAGCCAGTTACCTTTTGTATTGTGTTATTTTCTTGTGATTTATCTTGTTTGACACTTTATCAGCCTGAAGACACAATAAAATGTTGAATCTCAATGTTAGTTTGTATCATCCCTTGTGTGATGGCTGGTGACGAGCAACGTCTCTTTAGCAGAGTTTTGAAAAAATGACCACCCGCAATCTGTCTCCAGAGACAGCTCTCGGGAGTATGACTAAGATCTTGTTGCCCTAGACTTCTTCACGCTCCTATTCCAAATCTTTGTATACACTCTGCATATCAAGATTGTGTCACTTCTTGTCGGTCTATTGTCAGAAAACCTGTAATCATGCATTAAACTAAATGATATTCAGATCCGTGATTTCCTCCACGTTCAACCGAGTGTTACGCTGCCTGTCTCGTGCTCGAGACGGAAAGTTCTCCATGGACGTGTTGACCTACATTCACATAAGTTTTTGATAGTAAATGGAGGAGAAAGATATCAAAATATCTTAATTATATGTCACAAATATTTATACTTTAATGTTGACTGTAATGCAAATATTAAAACCAAAACGTATCGGTTATCAGACAAGCACACATTAAAATGATATTGATTAATGGAAGAATGAAAGATGTTTTTCTTTGTACATCTTTTAGGCAACAGTGCTACAGTGATTAATATAATAAATAAACCATACATGTATGACATTGTCTGTTATGCCAAGATAATATCATGGTGTATACATGTACGTCATCTTGTATACGTCATCGTGTGCCCTACAAAAGGCCACAGATGGATGTACGGATAGCAGATGAACAATTCAAGAAAACACATTTTGAAGTTCAGACCTTTTTGGACCACGTATACATCAACATAAAACATGTCAGATAATGCATTATCTATTTTCTTAATAGGAAAATAGATAATTCATGATCTGAATTGTTTGATGTAACAGTAATAGGTTATGGCTTTTCAGTATTACTTCTCTATCTTTTCTTCACAAATAAAGAACGTAAATCCGAACATAAAATAAAAATAAAACATGAAATATACATCACCAAAATTTGCGTTAGGGCCCTTCTGCTGGGAACATCTACTCATAACATTTCAGATAATGCATGGTCATAATTGTTAACAGCAAAAGCTATTACACTGTACTGTTGACTATACACTACACTATACATGTATATATATATATATTCACTTTTTATCTGAATTATATGATGCCATTGAACATTATTCACGATTCTATGATTTGAAAGTTCAAATATCCATTTTTCCCCCAAATATTTTTCTTTCATGTAGTGTCAGTAAGATTTCAAATTGTTAATTTATCATTATTTGCTTTTCATTTTATACTAGTACTTGCTGAATCACATTTGGTCACTTTTGTATTGAAAATTCATTTTGACTGTTTGTTTGAATAAGATTTTTCTGCAACGTTCATATTTTATATTGTATTGTCAATGCTATATTTGTTAATTTGCAGGGCCTTCTTGTAAACCATTGTTGAAATCACTGATGAAGCCACCCTGGTAAAATAAGACTAAATAAATGAATAAATAAATAAAATATATTAATCATCTTCCCTTTAGATAATATCTTTACCAAAATGGCTAACTTTCATAATTAATGTAATTTTTTTCCCCCTTGTTTTATTTTATTCAGTGGCACCGCACCAATGCTACCACAGAGACTGATGGTTTCCAAGTGAAGCGCCCGGGAAATGAGAATGTGAAGTGTACCCTTTTGTTGCTGCTTGATCATCAGGTTGGTATGAGATGAAAACACATTCAATAACAGCTTTATTATAGGGCAATAATTCTCCGTATCGCATATAGCTCTCCGAATCCGAACGCATGCGGCGCTCTAATTTTTGGGCATGTGATTGCTGGCAACTGAGCTTCCGGGTCCGGCCGGAGCGTCATGTGTTAGAAGACGTGGTCAGCCTAGCAAAAACTCCCTTTTGTTCCTAATCTAGCAAATAATCGTGTTTTTATACAGTTGATATTTAAATGGGATTCTTCTGTGAAGCCACCCAATGTGGGATGTTGAGCCAAAGATGCAAAACGTGTTTTCAGCAGAACAATCACGCACGAAAAAAGCAAGGAAAGTGTATGCTCACTATAGCTATAGACTGGAACCGGAAATATATGTGCCAACATCGTTGTCCCCGATTTCGGCATCGGGAGCTGATATCGGCTGATATCGGCTGATATCGGCTATATGCGATAGGGAGAATTGAGGAGATATAAGTGTTGATGTACATACATGTACATGTAGATTAGAATCAATGTTGTCAGTTGTTATCTTTAAAATGTTTCTTTTCATTTGTATCATTCAGTGTTTGTCTTTCTTAATTATTAATTGTGCTGTTCATAACACTTTCGATAGCCAAAAAATTGTTTCATAGTACAGTGTACTTACTATTATTATTTCAAGCGCCTTGGGCATTTAATCAAAAGAGATAATGGTGCTATAGAAATCTTATGTATTATAATTATTATATCATCCTTGATTGCAGTGAAAAATATTTTATTAAAATTCTCTCAGACATATCAAACAAGGAACAAAAATCAATGTTCGATAGTAACGTACAAATACTTCTCAATATCAGTTTTTGATTGTGGTAGAAAATCATTCAGTATTCCCTTAGATATATCAAACTAGTTATATACTGTATAAGCTGTTATTTTCGCGAATTTCGCGAGTTGATGTTGGGACGCGAATTTAACAGCTCGCGAAAATATCGCCACTTCCTTATGGCTGCAATAATTCACCCAACGAAAAAAATGAGGCATGTACAGGCCATTGCAGTAGGAATACTTTATATTTGACGTTACAGTTCACCTCAATATGTCCATAAATTTCACTAGGTAAAAGTTGGTTAGATACATGCACTTCCAAAATTGGCTTAAATTTCACTTTTATTTGTCTCAAAGCTAAGGTTTTATGCCTCAATTCATCCTCCAGTAAAAGACATTTATATTCTTTCATTGAATATGATTTTTATTGAATTCCTGTTGCAATAATTCAATTTAAGTGTCAAATTATTGAATTTCTCTGATTATTCACATAACTCATAAATATTCATGAATCACATGACTATACGTGTTTGAGAAGGAAGGATGTATTTATAGAAATTTATATTTTGACACCAAAACCAACTTTCTAAAATAGGAATCCAACCAAAAAATTAAATTGAATAAAAGAATACAAATTGCTTTTACTGCAGATTGAATTGTGTCTTGAGTTTTCAGCTGAAGCTACAATTAAAGTGAAATTTAAGCCAAATTTTTGGAAGAGTCTATCAGTCTAACCAATTTTTACATGGCAGAGTTTATGTTCAAATTACATGCAAGACCTTATCAATTAGTAGCTTTATAATCTTTAGCAATTACATCAGTCTTGCGAATCAATACTGGTGATGTTGGTCATTTGGCCTTGGCAAACCGCGAAAACAACATCTTGCGAAATTGTCTTGGACCTTGCCATTCGCGAAAATTTCTGTACGCGAAAATAACAGCTTATACAGTAGTTTGTCATTTTGATTGTTTGATTCATATCAGACATCAAAGGACAATTTGTTTATCAGTCATTTTGAAGAATATGAACCACACCTAAGACCTATCTGCCTTCTGGCCAATCTTTCTTTCTTATAATATGCAGTTACTGACATGCCTACATACATGTACATTATAAAGGCTTTGGAAGGGATCAGTGCCAGCTGCCAAGCATTAGAAAAATACCTCAAGATATTAAGAACACTCTTCAAACTTACAAATCTAAAGGGAATTATCATCAGTATTAGTATTATCATTTCAAAGACTTCTCCTATTCTCACAGTGTCGTTTCCCTTGCCAGGAGGCTGCTTAGCAAAAGGTTCATTACCCCCTATCCTAGAAATCCCTTTACCTTCAAACTCGCTACCGATCTGGTTCTAGTGTCCCCTCCAGACAACAACCAAAGGTTTAAGGATGTACACTCGATATTCTTCACCAAATCCCTAGGTGGATTATCCAAGATAACTGTCATATATGCTAGATCCTGTGGCGGTTTGGGTAGCGCCGGTAAGTGATCATTTAAAAGACGTAGGCAGAGGCGATAATTGTCGCATTCGCTTAATAATTTTCAGGTATGATTCCTTGCTTGAATGTAAACGCAGCTGACCGCGAGTTACCCCGACTGAAAGCTCTCCTCCGTGTTTGACGTGTGTTCTCAAAATTCTTGTCATGTCCCTGTGACGAACATATCTTCATCACCAATTCATGAATTCCTTTTATTTCCTTCTTTTGCGGACATGGAGAGATTAGAGGGAGAAAACGAACCCCCCAGGGGGGTAATCTGCGGTGGATCCATCTTGAATCAAGAATTGAATGTGGTTTTAGATTTCACCTGGTTTCTTCAATGAATGCAGTGTGAAGAATATTCATGAACAGAGATGTATGAATGAACATTTTAAAAACAAGTCTGTGTAGGTTAAAGTTATTGTCTTGGATTTAGAATTCAAAGAAATCCAATTCAGTAATAGTAAGCCTTCTATAACCACAAGAACCTATTTACATGTATTGTCTATATCTTCCTCAAAACATCTTCGGTTCTAAGATCTGTGCATTGCTATGGGGAAAACTTAATTATTTTAGTAACCGTGGCTACAAAATCTGAATTTTTAGATATCTTTCTGCGTCATATTTAAAAATCTAAATTTTGAGATATCAGTCTTCTTTTCCATATCATAAAGTGAATTGGTCATGTAAATGGGGTCATAAAGACTAGCTAAGCTCTTTTGAAAGCAATTGTTTCAGACAATAACTTAATGAAATAATGAGGCTGGCTTAAAATGCATGCCAGAAGGCTTATGCATAAGACCAGGAAATCAAAGAAAACACCGGGCTCCTTAATAGTTCAGTCTCAAATATTATCACCCCATAGGGGACAATAAATTGACAGCACCATTTAAGGATAAATGTTCACAGAGCGTGGATGACTTTTTCTCCCCTTTAATTTTCTGTGTTCCCCTGCTTTTAACTCCTTTTGTAACCCTCCTCCACATCATCTGGCCTGCTCTGTATTGGAAAGTTTTTGTTCTTGATGAAATTTTGCGTGAGATTTCTGGTTACCCTAGATTTCCTGTGTTTGGATGTGTTAGATTGAAGATGACAGGTTTAAACAAAGAATTTGAGATTGGTGTCAATTAGCTGTCAAACATATCAACCTATCAAGTCAGGTAGAGAACTTGAGGTTAATGATCTCACTCATTAGTGCAATTTGTTTTGGTTTTTAATTAGTTTTATTGTCATTATTTTTTTCTGAGAAATCCAGTTTAATGTGAACATGTTGAAGTCAAATGAATCCAATGACTGGGGCTGTAAAAGACTGTATAAAAGGGCTTTGAACTAGAAATTTTAATAACAGGTATTATTAATCAATGTTATTGATAGATAGAAGTATAATAGATTTGAGGTAGAATTAGAATAGGCTCAGAATGGAATAGAACAGATTTTGAAAAAGTAAAGAATTGGATTGAATTTGAATTGGAAAGTAGAAAATGAGTAGAATGGAATTGTAAAAGAATTTTCAATACCAATGGAATGGATTCAGTTGAAATCAATTTTAATACCTTTGGAATAAAGTATTATTATTTCGGGAGATGGCAGAATAGAACAGAAATTGAATAATAAGGAAAGAGAATAAAAACAGTAAGAATTCAAATGTTAAGAAAATTGAAAAGATTTGGAATTAATTAAATTATCTTTGGAATAGTAATAAGGTGGAACAGAATAGAAGTGAAATGAATTGAACTTGTTTGAAGTAAAATCAGTTTGGATTGGAATGGGAATTGAAATACAGTGGAATTTATATTGAATGAATAAATGAAAATTCAAACTGTATGCTCTGTCTTGAATGAAAATTAATTAAATGGAATGAAATTCCATTTAATTTAATGATGCTGATGAAGGTACATGTATTAGGAACCCTTTGAGAATGAACATTATATTCTTTGATATTGGTTCATTTGTTATTACAATTTTCCACCCAGTTCTTCTTATTTGGCAAAGTTTGGGCCTTTCATTTCATTATTTCATTTTTAAAACTCAGTTTTTATGTCAGAAGTTATCACAATAAATCAATCTGTTTTAAATCCACTTGATAATGTTCATGGAGATATTGTTGTAGTTGTTATTATATGATGTTCTTAGGGCAAATAATCTATTTATTGTTCAGTAATTGACTTCCATTTATTAATGAATGTTGCAATTATTTTTATTGTACATTTATTACATTTTTATTACATTTTTGCGCTTTCTTTCATTATTCTAACTTCCATTTATTGATGAATGTTGCATTCAATTTTTTTTTTGTCTATTAATGTTGCTGCTCATATTTTATTCACATTTCTAAGTTCCTTTTATGGATACTTTTTAAAATTATTTTTTAAATTAAAGTTGCTGCTCTTATTTTGGTCATGTTTCTGTCTTGATCTTTCTCCATACCAGCCTCCTCAGTACAAGCTAGATCCTCGTCTTGCCCGACTGCTAGGTGTGCACACCCAAACTCGTCCAGTGATCATCAATGCCCTGTGGCAGTACATCAAGTCTCACAAGCTTCAAGATCAACACGAGAGGGAGTATATCAATAATGATGCATATTTTCAGCAGGTGAGACGAGCATAGAGTAAACGGCTTACGCATGAAATTGTGTAAATCTAATGTATTTTGACCCTTTAGATAGTTAGGGTTTTTAAAATGCTTTACCATGGTTCATACATTCTTTGTTGGGAGAGAGAGAGAAGGTTTGTGCGATACATTACGGAACAAGCTCTATCTGCTAAGTTTATACCTTGTTTCTTGACACAAAGAAGAATGTTTTTTTAAACAGATAAATAGGTCATTTTGGTTATATCTCATCCACTTACTTTTTGAAGAACACAGATCTTAGCAATGAATTTTTCTTTGAAGGAGTAGCTTGTCGATAAAGAATGCTTGTATGGATAGGGGTATTGTCATCATCATCCTCCATGTGACCGTAGGTATTTTTTGGCAAGCCCGTCTTTACTCTCTCTTTTTAAAAATTTAGCTCGTCTTTTTTATTCCAAATTTGTTTTAAATCCATAGTGTCTCAGTATTCACTGCCAATCTAAAGAATTACATCCATGTGGGCAGTGACTTAAATATCTCCGAAGGAAAGTGTGTTCAGAGCCAAACATTGCTTCATATAGACACATAAAGGATGTTGTTTGTCATTGCATATCTAAGGCTGTAAAACCAATGTGACTCACCCTATCATCTTTTCACCCATGAGTGCGTGGGCTATCCTTGTTCTCATTTCAAAGAGAGGGGCAGACCGACAGGATAGAGTATAGGTTCCGTGTCCAGTTAGAGCGTCGGCTGGCGCTTGCCCGTCTGCGCACGGTCGTAAAAGTCACTCCCAATCTGCGGTGGCTCGTCGGGTGATAGAGCCGTTGGGATCCGTCCATGTCGGGTTTTTTAGCTCAAGTTGACGTAACGAGTCCAGCCCGCTGTCTTCCTCACACTCCATTCTCTAATCATGCCTCTAAGCTCATGTTCGTGGCTAGAGAAAGTTTAATGTACATGTAGTGTGATCATACAGTCCTTATTATGCTTTTGAAGTAGAGCTTATCTCATATTTGAGCTTTCATTGTATCCAGAAAATAATTGTAAGACCTAGATGATAGATGATGGATATATATAGCACAATTGTATGGTTGTTAATGAAGTATTGATATCACTGGTAATCTGGTATTACATTTATTTTTGAGCTGGTATTCTGTGGAGAAGAACAGGGAAATATTCTATAGATGAAAATGTCTGTCAATCAACTTTGGAATAAATCAATGGAGAACATAATCTGTGAATGATTGAAAAAATGATTTTAGCTTTCGTAAAGTGAAAATAAAGAGCAAATATATGTAGATATTTCAGGATTCAGGCTGTGATTCCTTATAAAAAAGTTTGATGAGATTTTAGAAAAAAAGGACCAGTCTTCAATAAATGTTTTGCTCTGTAAACTTGGTGTTTTACGCTGGTATACCAGTAGTATCTTCAAAAAAGTAGCTTCAAATATTTCATGTGCAAAGATATATTGCAAGTTGAGATACAAAAGTTACACTCTAAATAAAGGTAAAAGTGACTTGTAATATCTTTTAAAAAAAATTTATAATGCGATGGGGGGGGGGGAAGTCATTAGTCCCCTTCATATCTTATCAAAGCTTACGATAATAAATCACAGCATGAAACTTAAAATATCTCCTTTACAAAGTACAACAGATGACAGAGACTAGACTAGGCCCATGATGAGTATGTCTTTATGTTGTGGCTTAGAAGACAGGTTATGCCCAATTTGTCTATATTTTTCGCGGGTTTGAGTGGAATGTTACCCAGAAAAGATAATGGCAGATATCCTGCGTTCCTGCAGGACTCTTGTACCCAATCAAGTGCGGCGTATATTTCCTGCATGCGGAAATGATTTATTCAAACTTTATTTTTTCTGGCAATTAACAGCATATTTTACCAAGTTGCACCTATTCATGAGGGATACATTAGCACTTGCCCTGTTAGTAGAAAGACAGATACATGTAAGATAAAGAATCGATTAACATGCCTTGATTTAAGATAATGAGATGCGAAAAGTTTAGATTAGAATCAAATCATGAAATAATCTTTTCAAGTATGGAAATGTTTTTCAGGAGCATGTGAAATTAGGCAATCAATTATCCTCTTTTACTCATCAGTACTCTGTTATTGATCCATTTTGACAGTTGATTATGAAGTAAAAGATTGAAGTCTCCAAGAAAGATTTGTTTAATAGGAGCAACAGGATGATTCCGACTTCGGAAAAAGAAAAAAATGAGTATAAAGCCTTTAATTTGATAAGACCTTTCTGAAATTATTCATTGATGATTGTGGTAAAAATATGCTCTTTGGTGATGTTTACTTTCTCCCAGTAATGATTAATGATAGAAGCGTGTAAGGTTACACAAAATTGCTAAGTCTTGCCCGAATGGGTTATTTTCAGCAAACCTTCCAATTTTATTTCCATTTAGATATTGTTTAACATATTTAATCTCTCTCTCTCTTTCTCTGTTTCTTTTGCTCTCTCGCTCTCCTCTCTTTCTCTCCTGCTATCTCCACCCTACTCTCTCTCCATCTTATTCTCCCTCCTTCACACCATCCCTTCCTCCCCTTTTCTCGCTCACTTCCCCTTTCTCATCTCCCCTCTCTTTCTCTCTTCCTGTCTCCATCTCTCTCTCTCCGTTCCTCTCTTGCTCTCCCTCTCTCCTCCATCTCTCTCTCTCTCTCTCTCTCTCTCTCCTCCCCTCTCGCTCTCTCACAGATCTTTGAGTGTGAGCGGATGAAGTTCTCTGAGATCCCCCATCATCTTCATCCTCTCCTCCATGCCCCTGATCCCATTGTCATCCACCACACCATCAACGTCGACAGCACCGACCAGAAGAAGACTGCTTGCTACGACATCGATGTTGAAGTGGTAATACATCTTTTCAATATTAATACAGTGGAACCTTGATATAACAAATCCTGTAGACAAAGGAAATCATCTTGTTATATTGAAACTTTGTTACATCAGGGCTTAAACAACTGTAGAACACAAAGAAGTGGGACCAGCAAAATTACCTTGCTCTAAAGAGGGTTTGTTATAACTGTTCTTTTTAACCAGGTTCCACTGTAATTATGTATATCCCTTGATGTGTTTGTTGCAGATTTTCATTTACATTGATTAAGTTGTTATCTTGTCCTTTAGAGGTGTTGTGGATCAGTGGATAAGTCCCCGGACTTTGAACCACGAGGTCCGGGGTTCAAATCCCACCGCAGCACTAGCGTCCTTTGGCAAGACATTAATCTACATTTGCCACTCTCCACCCAGGTGTTAAATGGGTACCCGGTAGGATGCGAAAGTTAATGTCGTTCGCTTAGCAATGTGAGCGCCACGGCCCATTGCTGGAATACTCCCCAGGGAGTGGAGAATGTGCATACATTGTGTGCGGGCAAGCCAGAATCCGATGACCGGGGTAATAATATATCTGTAAAGCGCTTAGAGACATCTCCGATGTATTAGGCGCTATATAAAAGCGGAATATTATTAATATTATTATTATTTAGCCTATCGAAGCAAATTCAAGATATATAGCATTTAATTTTTACTTCTTTTCTTTTTTGGTTCTATTATTATAGAGCATGTGTGTGTATCCTTTCATTTTATACCATGCATTGTCAGCTGATCAGGTAAAGGACTTTTTTTTGGTCATCATTTCGAAGAAAAGACCAATCAGTGGGGGAAAAACTGGTATTTGAATGAAGGTAGGAGACAGGCCAGTTATGAGAGTAGAAGCGTTTTCTTGATAACCTACAATATTGTTATCTTATCAAGTAAATGTTTCAACAATTTGTAGATTGGCCAAAATTCTTTTTGGAACTACATGGCAAAGGACCCCATTTTTAAATGTCTTTACGTCCCATAAATCCAATTTTGCTCAACCCCTGTTTAGAGAAGCAGGTCATATTTCTGCTGGAGTCACTGGCTGACTGGAAATGTCATTTGAGTGTTTTAAAATCTCCCCAAAGAGCAAACAATGAAAGGTGATATTTATAACCATCAAAACTATGACAGGAGAGTGTGATAACCTACTGTTTATATTATCGGTTATTTTATACAGCTCATTAGGTAATATCAGTCTCTGAAACTTGAGTCTTGCCCCAAATATGATATAGACCCTTTAGGCAGTTTTCCAGTCATCATGACCTTGAGTTGAAAGCAACAAAAAGAGAAAGGTTTGAATTTGCTCCAAGGGACATATTCAAAGAAAAAGTCATATTGAAAGGGGAAAAAAATCTTAGAGTTTGGTATAAATGTGTCAAGATTCTGTGTATTTGGGTCAAGAAGAAGTTGTCACCTTTCCTCTACCTCTTTCTTGCGCTCATGTGCCAAACACATGTGACCCTTCCTTCCATCATAATTCAAGGGGATTTAACAGGCGACTGAATGAGTCAGTTGGGGTCACAAGTATGCTAGGCCATCGTCATGTTTATCAAATGAACATGTTCTCGCTCCTTCCGTTTTTCCCCCTCCGTATCTCTTCCTCAGTTCCTAAATGGCTGTTGGAATTAAATCCATGCTTATGATCGACATTCCATGGAATAATTTCCTGCTAGTGTCTGTACTATTTCACGAACTTCTGCTTTTGTTTTGAGGTCATTAATTTTCCAACCTGACTGCCCTATTTTGTCTCAAGAGAGTCCATTTCTCAAAAAACTGTCCTTTTGTCAACAAAGATATTAGTTTGTATGTTTGTTTTCATATTTTGCACACGGTATCCTGACATTAAACTCATCAAATTTAGAGTTCAACATTTAAGGTTATTGGTCCTGAGAGTAAATGATTGTAGCCTTTCTTTGATAATATCTACGTTCAAACGGGACTTGTGGTTTTGAAACTTTAAGTTAACGAAACAACGACTCATTAACAATGACGAGAGTTCACACGGGCCTTGAAGCAACGAGGCTCTTTGTTTTGAGATTACAAGTTGAGCGATCGTCATTTAACATGAACAGAGAGGTCATCGTTAACAACAAGTTTGCTAAACTTAAAATCATTCTGTCCACACGGTCCAGAACTACAAGGGAGGACCCCCACGCTGCTCGTGGTTTCGGCATTAACTACAAGCTCGCTTGTGGTTCTGGAACTACAAATAAACTTAAAGTTTCGAAACTGCGAGTCTATTCATACAGTCTGAAACTACAGGATGACTTAAAGTTTTGAAACTACAAGCGAAACTTAAAGTTAAGATCCCTCCGTGTGAACTTGACTAATAATAGAGAAGAGGGCATGGCATTGAAGAGGCATCTTGTGCTTGAAGGTTAATGGACTTGTATCTTCCTCCCTCTATATTGGCCCAATACACATTAGCCCTAGATTCCGTCCTCTCACGTGCACATTTTTCTCCTAAATCCGCCCGCATCTGGAGCAACTTGATCGAAATCCCCTCACCAGAGCCGAACCCTTCCTCCCGGACTCGCCTTAACAACGCTTTTCACACATTCTCGTGCGACGCCCCCCGAAGTGCGATTCTAGCTGGATTTCCTCAAGTGCCTGCTGCGAGATGATTCTAGCTCCCTGTGGGATCCCTAAGAAAACCCTCACTCCACACCTTAGAAAAAGATACTCTCCTTCTTCTTGCCATCCATTTCTGGTCATTCTCTCCGTTTTCTTCTCTGTTATTATTCTACTGTTTAGCATGCTACGTTCCATATATTCCAGTTACGAAGTTCAAGAGAAATATGAATATTCAGATGAAAATGTGTTCTCTGATAGAAGGATCTCTGTATCTACAATGTTAATTGAAGAAGGTCATGTGGATGAAGAGATGTTTTCCAATTTCTTGCTTTCTCTCTCTCTCTCTCTCTCATTTTTCTCTCTCTCTTTCTCTCTTTCTCTCTCTCTTTTCTCTCTCTCTCTCTCTCTCTTTCTCTCTCTCTCTCTCTCTCTCTCTCTTTCTCTCTCTCTCTCTTTCTCTCTCTCTCTCTCTCTCTCTCTCTCTCTCTCTCTTTCTCTCTCTCTCTCTCTCTTTCTCTCTCTCTCTCTCTCTCTCTCTCTCTCTCTCTCTCTTTCTCTCTTTCTCTCTCTCTCTCTCTTTCTCTCTCTCTCTCTCTCTCTCTCTCTCTCTCTCTCTCTCTCTCTCTCTCTCTCTTTCTCTCTTTCTCTCTTTCTCTCTCTGTGCTTCCTCTTCTTGCCTTTCCTCCCTTTCCTCCTATTTCTTTCTGTCACAGTTATGGCAAGTCAAAGTTTGTAAAGACATTTTCATAGAATTTCAGGGGGTTTTTTTCCCTGCATATTTTAAACATCCATTGCAACCTCCAGTGATATCTGATAGGAGACATATGATCAGTGACAGATGTCACTCAATAAACATCATAATCAAATGTTCCTAATTTGAGAAATCACAAATCATTACACTTTATCCCACAGGCCAACACTCTGCCTCTCCAAATCGGTGGTTGGTAAATTGAATTATGCAAACAAACACAGGGATTTGACACTAATGCTCTGCTTAACATGAAACTGCACGCCTGACTTTAAAACGAGGGCAACATCGGAGCTCATTCCCGAACAAAACAGGTGCCTGTAATGATCGTGGAGCAACACATTTGTGTGGCTTTGGATGAAATCCCTTGCCGTTGCCAACCCCGAGTCAGACTTGAGAGTAACAGTTGCGTCATATGGCGCGAATCAAATTTGACTCACTTTTTCACCGGTTGGCTTTTCCTCACTTGCTCACTTCACTGCTATGGACCACCCACGAACATGGAGAGAAAACAAAGAAGAAATTAGGGCTTAGACAAAAGATGATAATGGATAAGTAGGTCATACTTGGCTTGACTATACACTGTGGATCTTGACCGGGTGTAGCTGTTGGTTGCAGATGCGGGCTCTGAACTTGAGACCCACTCCGTAACGGAAATACAAATTATATCAAAATTTTATACATGAAATTCACAAACAGGATTAATAGGGTTAAAGGTTATTGGGGTCAAGGTCATGGGTATGGTTACTTGAGTGTTACTTGGTCCATCCAAATGGTCAATGATTTATCTCACTATTCTTTCAGATATTCAGAATATCTATGAAAATGATTTCCTATTTTCTTCATACTAAAACACATTCAGTATATAAGTGACAACCTTTGGGAAAATGCCCCCCTCTCTCTCTCACTCCCCCCTCTTTCTCCCCCTCCCTCTTTCTCTCTCTCTCTCTCTCTCTCTCTTGCCCGCTTCATTGCTCTTGCTTTCTCTTCTATCCCTCTGTCTGTCTGTCTGTCTGTCTCTCTCTCTCTCTCTCTCTTTCTTCCCACTTATATAATTGTTTTCTATCTACCAACCCTTTTCTCCTAATATGTCAAAGCAGTTTTGCTCTGATGTCCTCGTAGAGGCGTCAGGAAGGGTTAAATTAGATGTTATAATTTTTTCGGTTAAACTATCTCAGTTTGGCTTGTAAATTGGGTTAGTCTAATTTGTTTTACTTGGCACCTGTGGCTTGTTCATCCTTGCCAAGTTTGTCATTTAATCACTATTATGTTAAAGATAAGGAGAGAGATGCAAACTTTCAGAAATGTTCTCGGAAAGATTTTAGCGCCTAGATATCAGAACCCAAGGAAAAGGGATAGAAATAACAATGAAAGTTGCGAAAGAGCAGCGCTCTCTCTTTTCTCAATTTATTGTTTAATTGCATTGGAATATGTCTCTATCATTCTTCTTCAGACACTGGCATATATATCCAGTATTCCTTGATTAGAGGGAAGAGAGGGGGGAGCATAGGCATGTATCCAAATCTCCGAACAATGAAAAAAATAAAGATTAAAAAATAATTTCTCTCATATTTTTCTGAGCTGTGATTCTGTCGACAAAGTCTTTGACAAGCAAATTACATGTAAGTAAGGGCAGATTTTTTTGGGACACATTGCCCCATTCAAAGCTTCTTTCCAATTTCATTTTTGCTAGCAGAGCTGACAAAAAAAAAAAAAAAATCCCCCCCAAAAAAAATCTTAGAGCCAAGTCTGTTCCTTGCACTGATGACTATTGGTTTAGTTGATAGTTGCATAGTGAGAAAAAAGGGAAGAAACACCTGGAGGTAGTAGGTCTACCTAGGAGTCTACTAGGGGAAGGATAGGTATGTTGGTGGATAAGTACCGGGATGCCTGCAGTTAGGATAGAGATGGGTGTGGGTATAAAGTCAAGTCATTTGTTCCATGAACTGGAGACTATTAGTTCAGGTGACATTAGTGTAGCCAGAAGAAAGGGAATAAACAAAGGTTTACCTTAGAAATCTGCTCAGGGAAGAATAGGTTTATGGATGGATAAGTACCAGGGTGCAGTCAGGGCCGGGATGGATGTGGGTGTGAGGGTATTATTAGGTCCAGATTGGGGTTGGGTAAGGTTGCATGAGGATGAGCTTTACAAGAGGATGCAAGGCTTTACAGGGGTCGACCAAGGTCATTGGGCATAGAAGGCCTCTACTTTCAAACCTTATAAGAGATAACACAATATCTTTAAAGGGTACCAGTCACCAAAAATAATTTTGCTATGTATGTTAGAGGTTGCATGTCGTTATACTATATTCAAAATATGAGCTTCAAATATTAATTCTATAAAGAGATATTGCAATTTTAATTACACTCTCTATAAGCGTAAAAGCGACTCGTGAGTAGACTACTCGACGCACCCGTATGCGCTTGCCAAGGTAAAGGCTCGCGCGGAATCAAACTCTCAGTTCGGTTCCTTGCGAGCATTTTCATGTTATCCTTTATTTCCTTCATACTCATTAACTGTTGACCTATAGAATACCAGACAAAGTTCTTTGAGGTTGATTTTATACTTTCTAGCTGTACACAAATTATATTTTCAGGTGATTGGTACACTTTAATACAAAAAAGAAAATGTTCACTCTTTATTTCAACTTTTGGGGTACATGAATTTTACTTTTTTAAATTCAGAATTATTGTAAAGCAAATCTAAAAACTTTATGCTATATTCCCCCCCCCCCTCAAAAAAATTTGTTTTTATTATTACATGTATAATAAAACAGAATAATCAAAGGCCCGAATTCACGAAAGAGGTTTATTTTAAACCATGTTTTAAACCTCCATAAGCGTAGTACGCACATGTCCTCTTGTCCAATGGGCAGACAGTAATGGGCTTTATTTTTGCTTAATTTAGTCCATGGCAGGGGTCATTAAACCATGGTTTAGACCACGGTATAAAAAAACCTCTTTCGTGAATTTGGGCCAAAGATCCTATTCACTTTATATTCATCATGAAAAAAAAAAGAATAGAAATGGTCTGCATCATTACAGGGAAAACACATATATAAAAAAACTTTCCTAGTTTCCTTTCTCATTTATCCAAGTTTTACATTACATTCTATGATGTTTGATAACATTGTGGCTCATCTTTTAATGCATCAAATTATATAGGTGTGCCTTTTAAATGATAATAACTATTAGCTACGTTCATAGAGGACTTGTGGTTTCAAAACTTTAAGTTAGTGAAACAACGATTCACTGTAACCACGGCGAGGGTTCACACAGGCCCGAAACAACGATGCTTGTTGTTCTGAAACTACAAGCTGAGCGATCGTCGTCGTTAACCCCGGAAGTAGATACTACCGATTGTGTGTATAGTACACATACGGATCTTGTGTTCATAATTCGCGCGAAGGGTATGACCCAGAAGTTTAACATGAACATCGTTAACTAGTTAACTACAAGCTTGCGAAACTTAAAGTTTATTCTGTCCACACTGGCGAAACTGACGGAGGACCACCCACTGCTCATGGTTTTGGCGTTAACCACAAGCTCGTGGTTCTAGAACTTCAAGTAAATTTAAAGTTTCGAAAGTATGAGTCTGTTCATACGGTCTGAAACTACAAGATAACTACAAGTTAACTTAAAGTTTTGAAACTACAAGCGAAACTTAAATTTTAGCTCCCTTCGTGTGAACCTGACTATTGTAAAGTTGAGGAATGTAGTTGACATTACCTCAGGGCACCACAGTAACTTTTTTCCAGGGGGTTGAAGTGAAAACAAAAAAATTTCCGGGGGGGGGACTCCATGCACCAAGGCCCTTGTTAACATTTTAGAAATCCAAAGTGGAAATTTTTTTGGGGGGGGTTCTGAGTATTAGGCCCCTATTTATGTCGAGCTCTGCCACTCTCCGTCATTTGTGCATATGATTACCCCCTCTGCCTATCATTTTTGACCCAGAGATACACCCCAAAAGTGTTGACAGGACTGCATCAGTGACTGATGCAGATCACAGTCGGAAACGTGATGATGGGCGGATGACACTCGGGGACAATAATCTGTGCTCATCTCTGACCCCTCTCACCCCGCCTCCCTGGGATTTGCCCAAATGTAGAGAAACAACCTGCCCCAGATTAACTAATCCCCTGGATTATCCCGCCACTACATCAAATCCAGATGGGCCAGCCGAATGAAGTCCCTCTCTGTTAGGATGACTTTCTGAGTGTCATTGTAGGTCCATCATGGTCTTATATGCTTTTTCAGATGGGTGGAAGAGCAAGGCATTTGGGCACGTAGGGTCTTTCAAAAAAATTTCAGATTATACGTGTACATCAGTACATATGAAGGATTCGTCTTGAAAAGCATTTTATATCTGAAATTGTCAAATGTATCCCAACAAAGAGGAGGCAGGATTACTTAGTGTAGTGGTCTGATAACCAGAAGGTCCCAGGTTCAAAATCAAGTCAGTGTGTATTTGCCCTTTGGCAAGGCTTTATCCTCAGTTACGAAGTACCTCAAATAGGACTTGGAACCATAGGTCCCCTGGTTGCTTGTCTATAAGCATAATACATTTACTTGCTTTCTTAGTCGTCAGGTAAAATGGAACATTGTTATCAATACAATGGAAACTTGAGATGAAAATACTTAATGCAGAGAAAAAATGTCTGGTTTGTCAGACTTCATATGATTTTTAGATGGACTGAAAGGTGCATGCTATATTAAATATATACATGTAGCTTGCCTTGTAAGTACATGTATATGATTTTTAATTTTTTTGGTGTGTGTATGGATCAGGATCAAACAATATGTTATACAAGTAAAATCACCATTTCATTTTTATCCACCAAGTAACGTATCTTTGACATGGGTTTTTGATTTAGTGTCTTGTGTGTTTAGTATAAATTGAAATCCTACAGAAGTGGAGAAATATTCTCATCTCGTATTCCAAATTCTTTCCAGTGTACAGAGTTGAGATGTGTTGGTGTTTAGAGATGTCATAATTTGTCCAACCATTCCAAGTTGAAAGGCAAGGAAAATAAACGGGCCCATGAAAAATGTCATGGGGGGAGATTAGGCGGTATGTGGTTTAGGGAGGAATCCTGTCTGTCAAAATTCTTAGAAAAGAAGATAAAACCTGTCTCCATGAAGAAACGATGGAAGAAGGTTTGAAACCCTCCATGAAGGGCAGGGGCAGATGCAGGATTTTGTAGGTGGGGGGGGGGCACAATTTTGAAAAATTTCTGACAAGCAAGAAAGAAAAATATGTACTTGGTTATCACTTCTTTTAGGTGCCCTTTTCATGGAAAATTTTAAAAGAGGAGCACATTTTTCTTTTGCTTACTTTTTAAGGTGTGCCACGTTGGTTTGAAGAGGGGACATGGGCGGTTGTGATCTCTCTGTAAATCAGCTTACGGTGTACGGCACAAATGGTCTAGAATGGTTCAACTTTGCATGGTCCTGGACCCTGTCTTGCGATTGATTCAAATCAATCGTAACTTGATACATGTATCTCCTATCTCTTTGGTACAGAGATGCGATTGATATCAGTTGCAAATTATTTGCAATCAATCGCAATTTTTTTATAAGACGGGGGCCCAGATGTATCTTGCATAATTTGGTCTGCTAAGACTAAGAACTGAATGGGCGATAACTCCTTGTCAAAGTATGGCTTCCTGGAAATGATTTATACCTCACTGTTTTTATTACTAAAAAGTAAATCAGCCACCCATGCCACAAGACTTTATTGATTTGCCCAGACAACAGAATTCATACTAAATGTGTGGTTCTCAACAAAATAATTCCTTAAGGTTCATTCAGACACAAAGATGCAAATTGCTTTAGAAAAATGGCTCACCCAAATAAAATTAGATTAGCGAATTACACTTCAAATCTCTGTGGTTTATCCAACACCTATGCAGGGAGTACCTATGTGTCTGGAATTTTTATTTTACCTTTCCCCAATCACAGCATTGTTTCCTATCATTTATTTACACATTACTTTTGCTGCGCAGGATTTTATGTCGGTTAACCCCTCGTGTGTGAATAGGACTTTAGAGGAAATATTTAGGTTTTGTTTTTTCCGGACAGATTCATGTTTATATATACAAAAAGGAAGCAAATCTACTATGATAGTAATAATCTATTTGTTGTATTGAGCATAAAGCAATTTGCCTCTGTGCTTCCAAATTGGAAAGTATTATTTTTGTGACCTTGTGACTTTCATCAACATTGTGAATTACCAGTATGATATTTGTGACATGAAATCAAAAAAGTAATTCATACTGTTTTATCATTTGCCCCTGGTTCCATTTTGCCTGAATTCGATTGTGGGAAATTTTGGCATGACCGTGTACCATGTAAAATTGTATGAGAACCACTGACAAACAGTGACAAATTTAGGAGAATCTGATCAAAATCAATGCCTGATGATTTCTTTCATGTTGTGTGCTTGCATATTCATACAATGTAGGATTTGTATTTAGCTTTGTTTTTTGTGTTTTCTATGCAAAAATGCTCATTTATTTGAAAATGCAAGAAAAAGTATTGCCTGTATGATAGTACTTTCATGATTTTGTTCTTTGAAATGAAATATAAAGCAATGGATGTAGAAAGCAATTGCAGTTTTATGATTTTGCTCACTTTTATGAGAAATAGTTAACTTTCTGTTCGTAGTTTCAGTGATTTAACCTCATTAGAGATTGACTTATAATTATATTGACGCTTGCCCGATTTGCTACTTCCAGGCCTCCAAGATTTTTAATGAATGTGAAGAAAAAAACTAAGAGTGACATTTTTACTTTGAATGCTTTCATTTCATTGATAAATTGGGGAAAAAAATACCTTCAAAGGATATAACATTCATGTTGGAGGTAACTGTTACTGTTTCTGGGAGAAAGACATAAACATTCTGAATCCAAACACATTGTTCAACTCTCGAATTGGGGCGGGATATTCCGCCCACTTCACAGAGAGGGTTGTAGAACATTCATGATCCTAAAAATCACATACATGTATGCAGTGTCTTTTCTTCCTCTTGGTGGAAAGTTTATTGGGGAACATATTGCTACTTGTAGGATATAAACATTTTAAAGGGGTCTTTGAATTGAAGAACGACGTGCCTTTAAGAAGCTACAAGAAAAAAAAAATTCCATTAAAAAAAAAAGATGAAATGGAAATTGAATAAATAGACATTCCGGATATGAAAGCATCAATCGAGGCATAGGAATGCTCCTAACTTCTATTAAAAGTGAGTGGAATTAGGAGTTGATTTATAGGGGCGGACTTGGGCCATGAAAAGTGTTTTGACAGTTTGTATATTAGCCTTGAAGTTGGACATTTTAAGTGGACCATTTTCACATGCTCTTCACATGTCAGACTCCATTGTTTCAGGATTTTGTCGTTCTTTTGTTCTATTTGTCTTTTTCTTTCTATTGTTGCTTTTTCGTGGAGTTGTCAATTTTTCTTTACAGTATCTGTTTTGTACATTTAAAAAATCTTTGACATTTCTCTATTTTACTTTTTGTTTTTCATTGAGTTCCAGGGTGACTGTGTCATTTTCTTTTAAATATTCTTTTTGCGGTGGGGACCCAGGATATTTTATGGTGGGTACACCCGAGTTAGTCTGAAAAGCTTTTGAGAAGAGTTGTACATTTTTGTGTTGAAGGCACAAGCACACCCCCCCCCCCCCATGTGCCTCTCCCAGTAATGGATCTGCCACTGCATAGATTGTTCTTGATATTACAGATTTTCCATTCCTTTGCTTTTTTATTACTGTCTGAAGTTTTGATGAAGAATATCATAACATGTATATATATATATATATATATATATATATATATATATATATAAAGAAAGTGTTCTGCGTCGGTTTTGGTAAAATACAAATAGAAAGGACAAATATAAATCAAAAAACCGTAGAGATGTCAATTGACATCTCTACGGTTTTTTGATTTATATTTGTCTTTTATATATATATATATGCCAAAACTGTTGTATATATATTATTTCCTTACAATTGTTTATAATGATTATTATTTTAATGTATACATGTATCTCAAAGCATTCGCTTGGATCCAGCGGAGGCATGCGGCTTATCTTTGTTCAAAACTCACCTGTCCCCGACAAAGGAATTAATTAATAAGGTTGAAGATTTGTCAATCTGGTGTCGCCGAAATCACTGACCTGTCTTCGTGGTCTAGTGGTTAAGGCATTGGCATTCTAAGCCAACGACCCGGGTTCGATTCCCGGCGGAGACATTTTTTCAACTTATGCAAAAATTCAAAAAGGGAGGACAGCTCTGGGGAACTTTGATTTAAGCTACGCAACCATTATTCTCTCATTTTCATTTCTCACAATTATATATATATATATGTATATATATATATATATATATATATATACTTAGATTCAACTAAAAGGCGAATTTTTTTTTTAAAAATTGTATATACGTATATCACCGCGAAATGACGTTACAGAGAATTAATGGATTCAAAATGTTAGTATATGTTTAGAATTAATTTGATTCAATTTGCATTTATGGCAAAAAGAATCGTATAATAACTACCTTTTGTGTCACTAAGGTATTTTTAGTAAATCCCCAAACTATTGATATAATCAAGAAAAACAGACATCGCCCTAAGTCCAACTTAGGACGTTAGATACCCAGGAGTTATACATATATAGATATATCGATAGAATGCCTCCTACCCCTACGGAAATGGGAAAAAAACAGTGCCGAAAATGTTAAGGAGAATCAAAAAATTCAACTTAACGTCGGCTTCCCCCCTTCCGTTGAATATTTCACCAAAAAAAATTGCCTTAAGTAGGAATTATGTATATATATATATACATGTATATATATATATCTATATCTATCTAGGCGGAGACAATTTTTTCAAACTTTGCAAAAATTTCAAAAAGGGAGGACAGCTCTGGGGAACTTTGATTTAAGCTACACAACCATTATTCTCTCATTTTCATTTCTCACAATTATATATGTCTATATATATATTTTTTTTTTTCAATTCTTCATTCTGGTTGTTATCAATTTTTGGATGAAAATGGGCCATGCATCTTTTACTCTATTCTGTGAATAGAAGAAAGTGTTGATTTAAATTTCTTTTTTTTTTAAATGTATTTTCATATGCTCTTCATCTAAGAAATGATGTGGAATATGCAGCAAGCATGAATTACCCATATATTTGTATTATAAATATGTCTCTTATCAAAGAGATAGATTTTAACTTGTGCAAAATATGGATAAAATACCTATAATTGACAATCTGGCCTTATTTATAATTGACAATCTGGCCTTATTTAGAAAAAGTTTTAATTGTATGAGTGTAAGATGCTGATCCTAAAGCCGTTTCATTGATGAGGTTTTCAATTAGTTACGTATGATTACAAGCAAAGTGTAAGGTGGTGGACTGGTATGATACATTCATTTGAATTAGGTGTTTTTGTTTTAAGACTTGTTTTACATCAATTTAAACCTTTGTACATGTATTTCATATTGAATATTTGAAAGAATGTACAAAGATATCACACTGTACAAGTGTACTTGTTTGTTAAGTACTTCAAATTTATTTAAGAATGAAAAGCACATGTGCCTCTCATGTCATGATCAAGTGCGTACACGTGGTCTTCATTCGTTGGATTGTACCATGCTTTATGAGGGAAAAGGTCGCCGCTCTAGAAACACGTATATATCAAAGATTAATTACCCGATATGACAGTGTGTTTACATTCAAACCAAGTCTTGTAAAGATTGCTCTCACTCACTAGGTGATAACTCATGCAGAACTGGGTTTAAGACCTGTTTTTGTTTGCAGCCTGTCTGGACGGTTAAGATATAAAAGGTTTTAGAAGGGGGGGGGGGAGCCGGGGGATATGTGGGGCAAGAAAGGAAGACGGGCTGAAAGTGGGTCAGTGGGTCTAGCTTGGATAAGTGATTATGAAGAATTTGGTTTAAAGCCAAAACACAGTTTTCGTGTAGCCTTCAAAATCTAGTTGTGAGATTGCTTTGATGTTACATGTAGCTAATAAAAACCAAGGGGTAGGTCTATGTACCAATATATCTTATTGTTAATTTGGGGTAAAACTACATGTAAAAACAGATGACAAGTCTATTGTATGTGTCTATTTCTGATGTGTTTGTTTTTAGTGTTATAGATTTTTAAAAAGCAATATTATTAACCTTATTTGAGAATTAACCATATCTCTCTCCCTCTTTCTTTCTCTCTCTTTCTCTCTCTCTCTCTCTTTCTCTTTCTCTCTACTTCATGAAGGATGACACATTGAAAGAGCAGATGAAATCCTTTCTTCTCTCCACTGCCAGTCAGCAAGAGATTGCCGTATTGGACAATAAGGTAGACCTCTTTCATTACTGCTCATAAATAAAGATACTCTCAAGTTCATGTCATGACAGATAGTAAATTCATGTCGTATATCTGGACTGCTTTTTGATCGTTTTTATGGACAAGTAATGTCTATGGCCCATATTCTCAAAAGCCACCTAACTTTAGGCCAGGTTTAGACCCCTCCAAAGTGCATAGGTTTAGTCCATCACTTTATGGAGTGCCAGATGTCACCCTCCTCAGACTGTACGAATCACTATAATAGGCCAGTTTTTAATTACAATTTGCGCATGTGCAGATAAAGGTCATTTGTACCGAGTACAATTAACCTTTATAGGCTGTCATTTTGTACAAACCCTGATGCGCACACCAGTATGATTTTACTTGTTAAACAAGTATCACGTCCACCAAAACAATGTGCGTGCCCGTCTGCAAATTGGGGTCATTTCAGGGTCATTCGTACCATGTACTAATTACAAACTGGCCTATTTGGTGACCAAATGAAGCTACAAGAATTTGTCACTCAAAAAGTATTTTCTGATTTCCATTTCATGACCAAATTAATATTGTTTAATTATTTTGTTTACATAGTTATAGTATTTTATACTGAACTTAGATGTTGACACCTGGCCTTTTATAAATCATAAATTATCTTGTCGAGGTATGGGCCCATATTCTCAAAAGTGGTCTAAGTTAAGCCTGTCTGAACCTGTACCTGTTTTGGTAATTTGGGCCCATATACCGATTAGATTTGCCCAGTCTGTAAGTTTTTTTCATTTTTTTTCATACATGTGACTATAAATTGTTGCAAAATCACTGGTTTGATAATCTGATGTTATTATTAGTTTGCAGTAACCAGACAAAAGTGCTTATAGAATATAGGTAATATTGTCTGCTAAGATCCAGAAGGGCATTAATTCTATGTGAAATAATTAACGCCCTTCTGGCTCTCAATTATGATATATTTCTAATAGCTGTTCACATTGATGAGATGATCCCAAACATGTTTATCTGATTAGGAATAAAGCTTGGAGCATCCTTGTTGGCTTTAAGGTATGGGGTTGTTGCGTGCAAACTGGGCTTATGTATTGTGCCTATGGGACTAGGAGTGTCCATCGAACCATCTTCAGCTGTCTTAGAGGGTACATTTCCATTAGCCTGAACTTGAGATATTAGACCAATTAGTGCTTCACAAGGAAATAGAATAAGGTTGAAGTTCCCAGTCTCCCTTAGATTGAGTTTAGAAATTCCTGCTCGTACTAGAGGAATAAGCTCGAGCTAGAAAGAATGTGCATCACAGAAACTGTGATCAAGAAGTAAGCGTGAGTCAAAATCTGAGTGCGTCTTCCCTGGCAAATTAGCACAATAACTGGCTAAATAACTGGCTAAATAGCAGGCTATTTTGCGAACAAGCCGTAGTTTGCTTGGGGTAATAGCTGCAGCTAATATCCCAAGCGCAGCGGTGAAATAGCCTACTATTTGTGTCTTCACTGCAAATTAGATCGAGCTGATTGTGATCAGGCTGATATTCCCTGTATAAGAAATAGTCAAGTGGGCTATTTTGAAAACTCAGACTAATGAAAACAGGGAACTTCAGACTCAAACCTTTCTTCTAAAAGTGCTGATTGGTCTAGCTCGAGCTAGTTTGGGCTAATGAAGACAAGCCTAGAATGAAGAGTTGTTTTGGATGATGGAGGGACACTGAGGGAGGAATAATAATGGCTGACATGATGGATTAGATGACAGTGGAAGTAAAGGATCGAAAGATGACCATGCCTCCCCTTGGTGGAAATGAGAGAGATTGGTCCAACCCAAAAGATTTTGTTTCTCTTCCTTCCTTTTTTCTCTCTTTCTCTTTGTTTTCATTTCTCTTCCTCTTTCTCCTCTTTTGTAATCTCTATTTTTCCCTTCTTTTTTCAATCTTTTTTTCCCTCCTCTCTTCCTCTCTCACTCTATATCTTTCTTCTTGTTTTCAGTCTTTTTGTTTTTGTCTGTTCCTCTGTATCTGTCCCATGTACATGTATATTTGTGGTTTCTTTTCTCTCTCTCTCTCTCTCTCTATTTTCCCCTCTTTTTATTTTCTTTCTCTTGCTTCTTTCAGCTACATCTCTCTCATCTTTCTTCTTTTCACTAGCTAGTGTCTACATGTTATGACCATTTTCATCGCTTTTTACATTTTATTTTGATATGTTTGTTTTCTTTTTTATGGGGATGATGTTGAAATGAATATATATTTTATATTGACCATAAAAACTTAAGACCTTCAGGCAATTGTTCCTCTTAACAGGAAGCAGCCTTTCGTTTCACAACATAAATTACCCATGGCCCTTGTTGAGTGTAGAACATTCGAAATGTAGGAATAGGGAGGAGCTAGTTAGTGTGTGAACACTAGAGGGCACCAGACCACTTTAAATACAGGGAAATTATCATAGTTGTTTGTTGACCATATTTTGATTGAAAGATTTGTATAAAGTAAGCTTTGCTAATTAATTATGAATATTCACAAGAGCAAGGAACTCCAGTTAAGATATTTTTAGTGGAAACCATGCGATGGTCTTTCCATCAAAGAAGAGATTTTCAGATTCTCTGAACAACTCATGATTTATATTCCTTTCAGATTCATGAGACAGTGGAAACAATTAACCAGTTGAAAGTTCAGCGAGAATTCATGTTGGGGTTTGCCAGAGATCCCCAACAGTTCATCAGTGAGTGGCTGGTATCACAAGTTAGAGATCTCAAGGTGAGTTCATGATGATGGTGATGGTAATAGTGGTAGTGATGGTGGTGGTGATGCTATTGCTTCAGTTGCTCCACGAAGCCTACTCCAAAGTCCAAACGGACCGATTGTTGTGGCCATTTTGTCTAGTGTCGATCTGGGATATACATTTAATGAGGTGGTGGTGCTGGTGGTAGTGGTGGTGGTGGTAGAGATGGTGTTGCTGGGATTGTATGGTGGTGTAGGTGGCAGTTGTGGTGGTGGTGGAGATGGTGTTGCTGGGATTGTGTGGTGGTGTAGGTGGTAGTTGTGGTGGTGGAGATGGTGTTGCTTGGATTGTGGTGGTGTAGGTGGCTGTTGTGGTGACAGTGTTGCTGGGATTGTGGTGGAGGTGTAGGTGGTGGTTGTGGTGGTGGTGGAGATGGTGTTGCTGGGATTGTGGTGGTGGTGTAGGTGGATGTTGTGGTGGTGGTGATGGTGTTGCTGGAATTGTGGTGGTGTAGGTGGCGGTTGTGGTGGTGATGAGGCTTATAGCAATCATAATTCCAGTGCTAGTGGTAGTGATCTTGCTTGTAGTGATGGTGAGGTGTTAGTTGTGGTCAGTGTTATTGATGTCGATGGTAGTGATGGGGGGGGGGGTATTTGTAAATGATAGTGGTAGTGATCCTGCTGGTTGTGATGGTGGTGTGTAGAGTGATGATTATGAATGATGATAAAGATGATGGTGGTGATTTTGATGATGATGATGGTGATGATTATGATGATGATGATGATGGTGATTGTTGAAATGATGATGATGATAAAGATGATTGTCTTCACGGTAAAGATTATCATAATCACAATAAAGAATGCCAATGTAATAAGCTTACTTTAATGACCTCATTAAACTGTATATTGTTCTTTTTCTCCCCCCCCCCCCCTTCCTCCCTCCCTACCTCTCTCCCTCTCTTTGTACAGTGTATGACTGATGTTGTTACCAATCCTGAGGAGGAGCGTAGAGTAGATTTCTACCACCAGCCTTGGGCCCAAGAGTCCGTCAGGCGTTACTTCCAGAGTAAAGTCCAGCAGCGCCGTGCAGAGCTGGAACAGGCTCTTGGTATACGTCACACATGATCAGCTAGTCAAACATTCCTCTCTAGTTACATCTCATAGAATTTCTTGCGTTACAAGGGTCAGAAGGCATCGCATTGCAACCTTTTTTTTGGGGGGGGGGGGAGGGAATACAGTGGCTTGAAACCAATTGTTGCTGATGTGTTTATCAGTCTAGCCCATTTCAAATCACAATAATTTCACAACTCTGATATGCATGATATCAATCAAGTTTGAAGTATGAAGCAAATTTCGTTATTAGATCACAATATTTCATGATTCAGGTGAACATTGATGTCACTTATGTTTGCTGTTTGTTTGGTGTGACAGTTCATGTTATGTTACATTGCATATTGAGATATATGTGCATTTATGTCACTCCGTATGGACAGCAAAATGTTCCAATTATTCTACATGGAATTTACACAGAAAAGTTATTATCCAAAAATGCAGCCCAAATACATGTACAACAGTACATGTAATTGTGTTTCATTGTTACTTTACAATAACGAAACTGATTTTTTTTTTTCTTCAAAAGGCTAGCAATACATCGTTTGAAACAGCCAAGACTGTTCTTTCTGCATTCCTATGTAGGCATGTACAGTTTGGCTAGGGACTATTACCACCTTTTCTGATTTGTTTAAGTATGTAATATTGCAACAGTGTAAATAGCTTCTGTAACTATTTTTGTGTAATCCTCACACATTTTTTTGTAAATGTCTCATATTTGCAAGCTTACAGTATTTGTCATTATGACTGATCAACAAGAGGCACAAAATATATCATTTGTTCCTGGAGTACATGTAGATGATATGCTTCAGATATTTTTGTATGCCAGAACCTTACAACATATTTTACAATTGCGAGATGTTATAAAATCAAGTATTAGGTTAGTGTGTCGGTAGTTTATTTACATTTTAGAGGACCTCTGAGTTTCAGAGGCTGTAAGAATGCCTGAGTATGAATTAAGCTCACGGTTTGTTTTGTTTTAGTTTTGTTTCAAGAGTGTTTAGTAGGTCGTTTTGTGTATTAGGTCTTTATAATATGTACAGTCCATTTCTAGGAATTTTAGGAATCGATTTGACATGGTGTTATAGTGATATCATATTCAACTGTGAAGGACACCTCTACACTGAACTGATCAAATTTGTTAGGGCTAGTCGGTTATATTGTAAGTTATTAAACTGATTTCACTGATTTCAGTGAGGCCAAGCGTATGACAATTTTTCAAATGTGTGTAACATGTTACAATTATTGAAGTCACCATGATAGCAGGTAATCTGACATCTGTAAATTTGAATTTTTTCACCCTTAGGATAAGCCAACTATATTCTTATTAGAACTGTAGGGTAGGTGTCTGTGAAGCGTACAACTTTTAAAATGGAATAGACCAATTTTTTTTTTTTTCCTTGTCATTTTTTTGTTTATTTCATATTGTCCAGTGCATGTATGCTGAATATGTTTGATTAAAGACTCCATTTTCCTTTGTAAAAAGTGGATATCGATGTGTATATTTTGTTCTATGTTAGATGAGAAGTGAAAATATGATGTAATTACTACATATGTATGTGAGAGAACAATGTTAAAATGTTGATTGTGATCATGGAGACATTATGAAGAAATATCATCTGGTTTTTAAAGCCGTAATGGTGTGAACTGTGAACTCAAGAGAGTTAAAGGGTCCCAATCACCAAAAAATATTTTGCTCTGTATGTTAGAGGTTCCATGTCATTATACTTTATTCAAAATATGGGCTTCAAATGTTATTTCTATAAAGAGATATTGCAAGTTTAACGACACTCTCTGGAAGAGTAAAAGTGACTCTAGAGTCAACTACTTGATGCACCCGTAAAAAAAAAAAAGCTCGCATGGAACCCAACTGAGCGTTCGGTTCTGCTCGTGCACATTCATGTTATCCTTTATTTCCTTCATACTCCTAAACTGTTGACTTATAGAATGCCAGATAAATTTCTTTGAGGTTCGTTTTATACTTTCTACCCCCACAGCACCCCGCACAACAATCTCGGTGCTAGTATGTGTGTCATTGTGTGTAGGTTTTGATGATGATGATGATGATAATGATGATGATGATAGTGATGATGTTGGTGATGGTGGTGATGATGGTGATGGTGATAATGATATTGGTGATGGTGATGATGGTGATGATGATGGTGATGATGGTGATGGTGGTGATGATGGTGATGATGGTGATGATTGTGATGATGATGATGGTGGTGATGATGGTGGCGATGGTGGTGATGATGGTGATGATGGTGATGATGGTGATGGTGATGGTGATGATGGTGATGGTGATGATGGTGATAATGATGGTGATGATGGTGACGATGATGATGGGGATGATAGTGATTATGGTGGTGATGATGATGGTAATAATGATGGTGATGATGATGGTGATGATGATGTTGGTGATCTTTGGCTGAATTTGCAACTAAGGTAGCTTAGTGAAATGCAGTGGCGCCTTAAGACGCGGGAAAGGCGCGTAGAGGAAAATTACGAGTTTTGTCTGTGCTTCTAAAATTAGAATCAGACAAATCTGAAAAAAAGTTTTCATATTACTTATGCTTAAAAGTGTTCAAAGAGGTAAATACTAATTCTACATCCTAATATTTTGGTTCTGTCTCTAAAGAATAAAATTTTGATTTTTAATAATTTTGTCTTATGCGTCTTTCCTGCGTTTTACGCACCATGACATCCTAATATTTTGGTTCTGCTTCTGAATAAAATTTTGATTTTGGATTACTTTGTCATATGCATCTTTCCCGCGTTTTTACGCACCACAACATTTCGCCAAGCTACCTAAGCTAATATCACATCACATTAAAAAAAGGTTGCATTTTGTTACACTTTCAATATTCAAAAGTTGGGATGAAATGTATACTTAAATTTTGAGAAAAAAGGTTCCCTTTCTTCATGCAGTTCTTGTATACTAGTTGCCTACCACTCAGAATAACACACACATATATTTCACTGTATAAACACAAAACACACAATCATTGTAACTTTCTACAAAATTACATCACATTTAATTTGGCATGCCAACATAACAGTACTATAGTGATAAAAATACATACAAGATACCATAGCATGTGAATACAAATTAGAAAAATGTGTGATCTTGCCCCAAGCCATCAACTTGTTTCTTATTTTCCACCTAAAGCATGAACTATATCATCATCTAGGTACATAAACAAAGAGAACTTAAAAGTTTTCTGTTTATCGCTTCTTAAATTTCGAGAAAAAAGGTTCCCTTTCTTCATGCAGTTCTTGTATACTAGTTGCCTACCACTCAGAATAAAATTTTATAAAGACTTGGTCACATTCTCCTAAAGAAATTGTGGGCCAGACTGCATATTATATGATTTATACATCTTATGTAAAGAATTATTTCATCTACGACACCTTTATAAAACACAACAAAAGCTGTGGCAGATGTTTTGGATTTTCCAAGACTTTCCGAAGCCCTTTATAGTGAGTGCGTGTGAAACATTTCTCTTTTTAATGACAAAACTGAATACGCATGTGTCATAAACAAATCAAAAAATTTTTATATATCAATAGGCACTGCGATAAATTAACATTTGTTTCACGATGTATGCTGAAAATAACTGATGCAATATAGCGTGTTTGGATTCTGAAAGTGGGGGATTGTTCTTTTGTTTTGCTCGTGTCTTAACTGCTATATAAATATGAAAGATTCATAAAATCCTTTTCTCATAATTAAACAGATTTATAAATACAATGTATTGAAGATAGCATATAGCAATAATCTATCGGTATCCCAAAAGAGCATTCATATCAAATTCAAAACACATATATGAACAAATAATTACAACCATCACCTAAAATATACATAATAAAAATTCATTTCAAATCAATCAATATAATAATACATACAAATGGAGATTGGTGAATACACGTGTTGATGGAATTATGAAATCCTATTACTACATTAATTTTCATAGTAAGCTTTCCTTTTGAAGCATTAGTAACTATGAAATGTTAAAATATATTTTGTAAAAATGTTAGTTATAACATCATTCATTGTCTTTATAATATACATGTATATTTGTCGACATAGTAATCTTGTGTAACAAAGTATATTATTTCTACACAGAAAATAAAATAGCGTTAAAGGAGAATGAAACCCTGGGAAAATATCCACTTTAATGAAAAGAGAGGATAGAGAGATGCAATTTTTAAAAAGTTCCATCAAAATCGGTTACGAAATGAAAAGTCTCAATTTACTTTCTATGGCGATCCTCAAATTAGCAATGTTGCTTTAAAATGGCGGTTTAGTAGTACAACTCTCAATATGTTTTGTACACAACATTTCATATTTTCTCCATTATCTCTAAAGATGCTGCTTGTCTTTTTGTGAACTCAACATATGCTGTGTCAAATACATTTTCCCATGATATATCTTGAGCTAAGAAGGAGACAAGCTGCACCTCGAGAGATAAAGGGGAAAATACAAAAATATGAAATGTTCTGTACAAAACATATGGAGAGTCGTACTACTAAACCTGTCACTTTGAAGCAACATTGCCAATTCGAGGATCACCACAGAAAATTGAGACTTTCCAAGCGTTCATAACTTTCTCATTTTGTAACCGATTTTGATGGAATCTTTTTATAAATTGCATCTCTCGATCCTCTCTTTTCATTAAAATTGATATTTTCCCAGGGTTTCATTCTCCTTTAAGCTCATGAAAGTAATGTGATTCCATTCCTTAAACCACTTTTAGTGTATGCAACAGTTTTAGATTTCCAGTTTTATTGTGTCAAAAATGATTACTCAAGAAACTTAATATTGTATACATGTGTGTCTTTTTAACTTTTTGGACAATTCATTCATAATTATTTCAACTAGTTTTAACTCAAGAAGAACCATGTCCGATTAAAATAAACACTCTTTTGCTGTACTTGTGATCAATATTGCAATTATACCCGTATTTATTTGCTTCTCCCTTATAGATTTTCCTAATTAATCTTGGGTATATAAATCAATCTGTAAATTTCATTCATGATTTAGAGAAAATCTTGCACACTGAATAAGAGAACAAAAGTACAAATTTTTTTTTGAAATAACTAGGAAAAATATGTTTATATTTAAATAGAAAGAGTGAATACGAAAGGAATTATTATATGTGCAGCAATTAAGATTAGCACTAACAAGAAATGTACATAGTAAAGAACTGATACAGTTAATGTTTAGGCTACTAGAATATCAGATGACATGATTAGTATCAAAGTTCATATCTCCATGTGTTTTGTTCTCATACAATGGACCTAATCTATGAAACTAGTTAAGACCTAGAAATGCTTTTTCTAACCTCTTGCTTGTAGCTTTAAAAAAATCAATGTAGAAGTAATGGGCAAGATTATAAAAGAAAAAAAAAAGAGCATCTACAGTGTACTTGGGTTACAATTAAAAAGGGAAAATCCAACCTTAATAGCAAGTTGCTTTGAAAGAAAGGGGAAAAATCAGAGAAACAGATTGGTGAAAGTTTGAACGAAATCGGACAAGCAATAAGAAAGTTATGAATTTTTGACAGTTGTAATCACTATGCTTATGGGAATTTCAAATTGGCCGAATAGGTAATGTCACTGTGATGTACATGTAGCTGTGGACAGCTCCCCCATTCGCTCTAACACACAAAATGACTAAAATGTCACTTTTTTTCAAAATGTATTACTCAGTAGGATCTTTTTGTACATAAGGACCTACAACAATATGCTATCTCCAATATATTTTTAGTACAGCCCGAGGGTAAAAGCGCCTCGAAGAAAACCGCAAATTAATGATATTTTAGTGTATGACAAATGGGAGAGTTGTCCACAAAAATGTCACAATTGACTCACCAATTTGCCAATTTGAGATTCGCATAGATGTAGTGATCTCATTTTGCAAACATCCATAACTTTCTTAGTCCTTGTCCGATTTCTTTCAAACTTTCACCATCCTGTTTTCCTTATTTTCTGTTTTCACACAAATCATCTTATTACCAAGGTTGGATTGCCTTTTAAGAGGTTTTCAAGTAAATGGTATAGCTAGGGCTCTTAAAAATGGAAACTTGTTTACAATATGAACTGAACAACCCATTGTACAGTTCATATTGTAAACAATTTGTTTAAATATTACACAGGTTAAAGTTTTAAACAACTTTTTAAACAGCGTTTTTACTGTGTACAACAGGGTTATGCACTCCAAGATCAGCTTAAACTGCGTTGAGGGAAATATCACAAAACCGGTATGTGCACTGATGCGACAGCTTAGTCAAAAGTTTTTCTCTCCCTGCTCACTTTCTAAGTGGCGGCAGAGAGCGATTTGACTTTAAATCTGACCAATCAGCTTTATGCCTAATTAAACTCATGGTTTATTTTTAACAGCTTTTTTATTGTGTACAACAGGGTTATGCACTCCAAGATCAGCTTAAACTGCATTGAGGGAAGTATCACAAAACCAGTATGTGCACCGATGTGACAGCTTAGTCAAAAGTTTTTCTCTCCCTGCTCACTTTCCAAGTGGCGGCAGAGAGCGATTTGACTTACTACATCTGACAAATCAGCTTTATGCCTGATTAAACTCATGGTTTATTTTTAATTTCTGTAACTGAAGAGAAAAATCAGCTATCAATTAGCTTTTAAAAAGATAGTGAGGACAGTGTAGTATGTAAAAAGAACACCTTTTTAATCTTAATCATGTCCATGCAAGTAAAAGTGTTAGCTAGAAGGAGAGGAGCTTGCAAAATACCAAGTAAAAGCTTCATGATGAAAGAAAATCCCTCCTTTTCAAATAGATATTTACTAATCCGTCAAGCTTTTGCATACAAGAACAAAACCTTTCCTTATGATGCTGAGTAAAATATGAAATGGAATGTGAGCTTTCGTTAGTCTGGGAAAGCAACTGCTAGCAAGAAAACTTCATTTCTTTATACTAGCAACTACTTAGTTGGAGATGCAAGCAAAAGGTTAGAAAAAGCATTTGCTAGGAATTAACTAGTTTTTATAGGTATGGGCCAATATGACTTCTATAGACTTCCAGCACTTAAGAATGAAAGTCAGATGATGTTTCCATATTGAACTACAAGACTTAATGCAAGGTTATACATGAGCACATGGATAAGATTACTTATAAGCTATAAATGAGAGGAATAAAATCAAGATGAAAATAGTGAAATATTCTGTGGCAGGAACATTTCTTAGTCCAAGCCTTGGTTTTATCTTCCTTTCACAGGCATGCTAATTTTCAATGTTTTCATACGGATTAGCTTTTGGACAAATATATATAAAGTTTAAAAATACATCTGAATTCTTCATATATTATATACTATCTATTCCTTTTAATTATATAAAATTCAAAGTACTGTAAAACCAGACACTTTCGAGGCATCAAATTTTAGGCGAATAGCTAATGACAGCCAATTTTGCAGCAAGAAACTTAAACGAATTGCAATAATTTTATGTTGTTTCAATCATGATTTTATTATTTCGCTGCATGAAACTTTCGCAAATCTCGACCACTCGCAAAATTCGCGAAAGTTTCATGCACACAAAAATTTCTGGTTTTACAGTAGTTTCAAATTTCTTGTATATTCATGTATTACTTATTCCATTCAATTATCTCATTGAAGCCTGTGATTAGAGACTACATTGTCAAACAGGAAATCATTACTAAAGCACATGATTTTATCCTGTGAGCACTTTGGACTTTGTTTATGTTGAAAAACACGTGACCAGTCCCCATGACACGAAGATGAAACTTGTCAGTTTATTGTATGAATATGAATGTAATGAATTCCTCTTTAAAGACTTGTTTACATATGCCTTAGTAAGCCATGGCAGTTTACCACGAGGTTTGTTAAGCGTGCTGCCCTTCATAATTGTGTATCTTATAACACACAGAATAATGAGTATGCAGACCTTTGTTGCATGAAGCTGCTTTTTTTCATCCCCGCTATCCATACATCTACACATTTAAAAAAAATGCATACCAGTATGTGAACAAGCCTGAAAGAATTTAATCTCACTCAATTTTTGTTCAAGTATGTTTATTTTTTTAGTTTTCCCAATGGAAATATTATCATGTAAAGGCAATCCTTGAATTTTGGTAATGACGTACCATATAAAGTAATTAAATACTCTCTGCCAAATGATTTCCATAGAAAATGTATGACAGATGAGTAAAGGACAGAGAAAGATAAGGAAACCAAGCCAAGCTTTTTGCAAATGTGTTTTTATTTTGCTGGCTTTCGAAAGCAAACGATGTAGAATCAGTGTTCAGTTTCGGTTTCAGCCAAAATGCAATTCTGTTCTCAGAACTCCAGAATAGCTTTTAAGCTATTAAGCACTGTCAATGAGATTCGCAGAACTTGATTACGTGCAATTACAGCATGTCTCGATGATATATACGAGAGTGTATAACTCATAACATTTTCCGCAGGGGACATTTTTTTTTCAGTGTAACTATCGAAAATTGCACTAACGTAATTAAATTCATGTCAAAAAGTAAGAAAATTAATGCTGTGTAAATCTATGTAGAATGCAATGTAAGGAGCTGATAAACTCCAAGTGTTTTATCTTGTTGTCATGGAAACAGGTTAACATGTGTACTGTAAAACCAGAAACATTCAAAGCATGAACATTAAACATTAAAGCTGCCTTAAACTGGTAGAATATGAACTGCACCATCTTATGGTAATTCCTAAATTAAGATTATAGAGATTAGTTGCATTTTATTTTGAATTTTAACGAACAACTCGCTTGGAAATTAAGTTTCGTTGTTGTTTTTTTTCTAACTATTACCTTTGACTTGCAAATATAGAAAACTGCCTGCAAGTACATTTTAAGCTTCTACAAGGGAAAATGGTGCATGATGGGAAATAAGAGGCACAGATGTTTTCTAAATCCTGTTAAAAGATGGCGCTATTTAGGTGGTTCAGTTTAAGGCAACTTTAAAAATTTTTGTAAATCTGGACCACTTGTGAATTCCACGAAAGTTTCTGGATTGACAGTATAAGGTTTCATTTATCAAGGGGGTGAAACGTTATTTTATGCCACAGGATTTGACTGGTCGGTGGGCTGCACAGGTGGGTTGGTAGCTGATGGGGTGTATGGGGGCGGGGCAGTTGCAGGCACTGAATCGGGCGTGGTCGCTGGTGGGTACGAGGTGGAGGATACCCCTGTGGGTGCTGGGGGGTACGCCATGGCCCCCGATGGGGGGTACTGTGCTTGGATGGAACCGTCGGCGGTAGTTGTTTGAACTGGAGTGGTGCCCTCGGGTGTTGCTGTTGCAGCCTGCGGTGACATACTTGCTTCATGTGGGGAGTAAGGTGGAGCGGCAAAACCATAGTTGGGGTAACCAAACTCTGCCTTGGGGAACTGATCTGGCTTGTCCGTAACCTGTCATAACAAGAGGATACAAGTATGGTAATACATGATGATGAGGAGGAGGAGGAAGAGGAGGAGAACGATGATGATCATGACAGTATTTTCATGTTACCTGACTGCTTCAAAAACAAGTACCCTTGCATATGTTTAGATATGCCACCAGAGAACCTACAGCATTTAAAATCCATAAATAAAGATGTTTGGTACATTGCAGGATGAAACGCTCAATCTTTGGTGTCTTTTTAAAATTCAACAAAGATCTACTTTGGCTGCACAGTGCTACAGTTCCACTGAGAACATAATGGACGATTTATTGCTCCAGTTTGGAGCTGTACTTCTGTGACTGTATTACCAATCATTCATCTATTTAATTCATATCCATCGAGTGGACTAAAAACTTGTATACTTAGTCTTTAGATGCTAGAAGCTTAACCACTAGCCAAGGCTACAGTGCCTAGATACTTAATCCATCTATTGAGCTGATTTCTTTGCCAGTATACAATAAAATCAAGGATATACATGTATAGGATACTGTTACATGTATGACTAAGCTGATGATCACTCAAAAAAAGTGTCTCTCAGGATATACTTATTTTGTCTTTCTCATACAAAGGAGAGATTAGCCAATAGCCCTATTTTACTTGTGACCTATTTTCTAAGAATACAATTCATGGATTTGTTATAGTCTGTATGTTGCACTTCATAATCTATGTTCTACATGCATGTAAGTACATAAGATGTACACATAGGCAAGTCTTACACAGTAATGACTGTATCAGCAGAGTCCTTAGTTTTAGAAATGTATGATGAGGCGGGTTGTGTCTGGACACTTCACAAAAATAAAGCTGTCATATTTGCCGCATGAATTTCATGACAAAATACCATTAAATTGAACAAATCATCATGAGTATTTGTCATCTATATTGTCCAGCATTAGATTTAAAAGATTCCTGAAATATTGAAAGTCTGTCTGGACACACAACCAATGGGAATATGGCATGAAAATGAATTCTGGTAAATCTTGTGTTTATCTACATTCTTCCAAGAAAAAAAAAACTTTCTCTTTAATCCTTTCAGGAATTATTCAAGGGCTAAACTGATCACATTTTGTTCTTCAAATTGGCAACAATAAGATTTTTCTTTTCAGTGCTACATGGTTGTAATAAGGTGTAATGTCTTTGAAAACAATATATACATAGTCGCAAACTTTGTCAAAAAGTTGAAAAAATGCAAATTTTGATTAAAAAAATAATGATTTTGAACCTGTCAATATGTTGCCAATTTAAGGATTTTAGAGCTTTTTTTCGGTTTTAAAATTCCTGGCATCAAATGCAATTTTGTCATGTAACAAAAATGGACATAGTTTGTGCAGAAATTTTTGCATGCTCTTTCTACTAATGCATCAGGTATATTTTTTAGAGCTCTGAATCAAAGTTATTGAGCCAAACCACAAAATGTGGTCAATTGTCTCAAAAGGGTTAAGGGGGAATCTCACTGAACGGTGAATGCTTGTGAACGTAGCGAATTTGAGGTTTCATCAGGGTTCGTCAGGGTTTGTAAAAGGCTGCAAAAAAAGTTCGCAAACAGTTTTTGTCGTAAACAGTTTTTCTTGCCGCAAAGAAATTTTGAACATGTTCAAAATTTCTTTGTGAATTTAATTTTCCGCAAACGGTTGCAAGCGTTCGCAAACAGAAAGCCTTTGCCAACGGTTGTAATTAGACATGTCGCTAAAGTCATTTTTCTCCAGGTAATCGACCCATTGACAGAATTTACAATTCTCTTCTGTTGCACGATAGCTGCAGCAGCAGCCAGGCAAAGTAATTCTTCAAGGGCAGCAGCATGTTGGGCCTCTTCCTGGCAGAAATTATTTTCCATATTCTCGAAATCCATCTTAAAAAGGCAAGTCTTTTGAGATCTATCTTCGACGAGTGCATGGTCAGAAGAAATCTGAATGCCCGTGATGGTTTGCTCACCCTTTTATAGGGTTGGGTCCATAGATTCACCTGCCTTACCAAGAGTTGGCTAAAAGTCCTAAACGTTCACAAACAGTGACGAAGGATTGGCAAATAGTTGCTTATCTTTGCAAAAACTGTCGCTAACATTTGCTTATACAGTCGCTAATAGTCGCCAACTGTCTTTCGCAAACACTTTGCAAACATTCGCGCGAATGTTGCTTATTGTTGCTAAGCGTCACTAAAAGTCACTAAATGACGCTAATGAAAGAGGCGAACCCTGATTTTCACCAACATTCGTCAGAAAAGTTGGCGAATCCAAAAATCACAACGTTCGTAAGCATTCGCAGCTCAGTGAGATGCCACCTTTAGGGATACCTTAATTGTCTGATAAAATCAAAGTACTTGCACTGTTACTATACCGGTATACATCTACACTAATATGTTTTCTCCACAGGATACAAAACTTTTTATCTTTCAGTACAGTCAACTTTAGAAATAGGAATATCGGCACTTCAAATGCAATTATCTGTCATTATAGTGCGTATATTCCTCACTATGACGTATGTGTCCATCAATTATTCAGTGCTAAAAATACAATGATGCAGGAGATTTCACACTTTGGGGATCTTTCAAAAACTTCTCCTTTGCAACATGTTGAACAATGATTCAACAAATAAATGGTTTAATACTGGTTGAGTTACCCTTATGAACAGTCTTTTTTTAATGCATATTTTCAAAGGCATATACTGCCGTCATGAAAAGAAAAATTATTTTTAAAAAGCTGTCAAATTAAATAAAAATTTAATTGAAATATTCTCTTTGGAAAAACTGATGCCAAGACATTTCTGTACTTTGACCAAACAAATATCCCTAGTATGAAACATGTATGTTCATCTGCTGGCTGTTGAAGTGCAAAGATAAATAGTTAATAATTAACGAATGATATCTGTTTCCCTCACAAGTAATTACTCAAAGGCATCTACATATAGTGATTTCTATAATGCAAATGTTAGTCTGTTTCTGCCCTAATAATTAAGTAAACAAGTTTATCATGATCCAACTATTGTTCCCACAGTGGCTATTCACTGCACGACCAGCCATAGGGCATAAACCAATGTTTTCAACAAGTGCTACTAACTTTTAAGTTAACACACATTAACTGTACATTAATTAATTGGACATCAAATCCACATTTTACAACCTTAAAAACTTTATAAACAAATAAATTCTCTACTAAATGGGTGATTATGGGAAATAAGTCATGTACAACATAAGTCTACTGTCTATTCATTTCATTAAAAATATTAAAATCTTTTGACTTGGCCTTTGACGAATGCTTCTTCCTGGTATCACTATATATATTGTGGCCACACAAGAAATATGGGCAGTAGGCCAGAAAATGTGTGCTGCTGTCCCATACGACATACATGTACAGTACACATACATAGAATCACCCTAGTGCAGTTTTATCATTTCATTTCAGAAGCATGTTCGACGACGATACAGGATCTTGCTTCATTATTACGAAGAAGAAATCCAAAAGCTCAGAAAATCAAAGTCTGCGTACACAAAATTATATAGACAAATCATCTATGAAATAAATCATTTTTAATAGGCTCCTTAGCACTTTTATGAATGTTTACCCAAGAGTGTGTGCACATGACTGTGTAATAATAAATCACAATGTATTTGAATGCTATTTGGCAGATAGATCTACATTGTATACAAGAACTTAGAAACCGCCTATTAGAAACTTGTCATTAATGTCTACAAACTTCATCTTTGTGTGGTGACTTGGCAGATATTCAATATCTAGTTTTGTTTTAGTTTTGTTTTAGTTTTGTTTGTGTGTTGTTTGTTTGTTGTTGTTTTTTTGTTGTTGTTTTGGGGGAAGGTTGTTGTTGTTTTATTAGAATTGCTTTCTGTACCTGTAACACTCAAAACTATTTGAGTGTAATCTTGAAAGTTGAATAGCAGTTACATTCTACATCTCAAAGAAGATCAGAATCTTTATTTCGATCAACTCAATAATGTTGAAGGATCTAGGAGAAAGTATCTATAGGTACATAGCCTATGTTCTAGTGTCAAAAGGTATGTGTGAAGTAGTCTAGTGTCGTTATGTGCTAACTAGCACATAATAACCCCTTCCATAATAAGGGCAATGAATTCAGTCCAAGAATTTTAATGAGGGTCATTATGTTTGGACAAATAATGGCTATTTCTCCTTCCTAACAATAGAAACAGGTTTAGTTCTATTGGAGATATTTTCAGCCCAATCAAAAAATGAAGGAAAAAAAAACTCTTTTCAATCAACATGTATCTCTTACAAGTTCAACGTTCTCATTTAAGATATTTTGTGCCCAACTAAACAACGAAAAATGCTTTTAAGCTCAAAATTTTATTGATGAAAGTTCTTTCATGAAGATTGTTTGTAAGTATGTGGCAAAGAAAGGAATTTTTAGAGTTTTCTTGTTGTAGCCTTACCTCATTGTATGCCGGGGGTCCAGGAAAGGCGCCTACAGGTGGTGCCATGTTTCCTGGGTGGATACCGTATGTTGTAGGGGGATGATGGTGAATGTTGGATCCTGCTTGCTGGGTGGACCGGATCATGTCTTGTTGTTGTCGCATGTAATACTGTCGCTTCTTGACGTAGCTGCATGCTCCACAGCAAGTCATCATAATCATGATGATCACAAACCTGATTAGCAGAACAAAAGCATGGAATGTAAAGAAAAGGTTCTCCTATAGCAATTTGCTCAGCGGATGTTGACTGGAATGGCAAAGGGCTGAGGACCTTAGGATTATGATAACTTCTGATGAAAAAATAATAATAAAATTAGTGTGAAAAACTTAAAACAAGAAATCACATCCTTCAAAAAGATTGAATACTGTAAAACCAAAAATTTTCACAGCAAAAAAACAAAACAACTGGTCAGTTTGAATTACATGTATTATTCTTAAGCGAGCAGGAAAGAGTGTATTGTTTCAGTCAGATGTTTTATTTCACCTTTGATTTGTACTTTGAAGCTTTGCACAATACAGAATGGCTTGCTTCATTGTGAACTTGCTGGAATTCTATGTAAATGCTAAATAGGTGTTACATCCCTTCATGTGTTAAACAGGCCTGTGAATGGGGTTTCACAAAAAGAGCGGGAAAAAGCTGAAAGTTTCCGCCGCCATGATTCTACCTACATGTATTGCCACAACACACATAAATCACATCATTGTGAAAATGAAAAATCCAAACCCCCCGTACCTGCTGATGCATTGACTTCATGTACAAAGTTGAATGCAAATCCCGACTTGCCTTCATTCGACCGAATGCGCCGCGCGCAACGCCCGCGATGAACAACCGATAAAATAGCGGAAATAGCACACAGGAAAAAAGCGGAAATTGAAATCGGGTAGAATAATAAAAAAAGCGGATTTCCGCTAAAAAGCGGAGATTTCACAGGCCTGGTTAAATAAAAATTTGTAAGTTTCAGAAAATCAACTTTGTCTGCTGAAAGCCAGAATGGTGCAACTCTCAGTAAACTGCGGTCGGGCTAGTTTGGCACCAGGACGACCTCAGCACTGCGCGGTTACTATGTTTCAAGAGTTGAAGTCCCCAATACTCACCGTACCATATTTCATGTTTTGTATAATTTGTATAATTTTACTTCTTGAAATTTTCAACATTAGTTCTTTGCTAATCATTTTGCACATTGATATCAAATAATTTTGAATTTAAGTGTTTTGAAATGTACATAAAGATAAAGTTGAGTTCTGGTCATGAGAATGAATGGTGAAAGAAACTGTCTCAAAGCAATTGGGAAAGGTTGATTATATAGCAAATAAGAATTGGTGTATGCTGTAAGGTTTTAAAATCACCAAAATGATAAGAAAGTGACTCAATCCTGCTAAGAGTCACATGCAATGCACACAGAAATGTGTATATGGGACTACACACAAATGTTCGGCCAGAACATTTCAGCTGTTTCTTGTCATATTTTGTATGTGAGAGCATTTGAAGTGCAATCCTTTTCATGGGACATATCTACTATGATAATCTTCCAAACTAACATAAAAAGAATGAGAAAGCTCACAAATTATTTTTTAACCTTTCCCAGAACTCAAGCTTCCCTTTAATACTTATTTATCACAAGTATTTGCGATCAATTCAACTCTCTGGGCTAATGGGCTATGATTTTCCGCCAAGGCCGAGTTCGCCCTAGTGCCGAGTTAGCCTGGATCCCAGTAAACTTAACCCATTGACTACTAGATGATCTCATTCCCATAGGCTTAATACATGAATTGCCCAGTCCCGTAAGCAACGGTTTAAGATCAAGTGAACAATGTCTTACCAGAAATACCACAGGTTGTAGAATCCGTAGCCATAAGTATAACTACCATAACTATCAGAACAGCAACCATCCTCACAACAACGCTCATGATAATCACACCTGTAAAGACAAGAGGAACAAGAATGATTAAATGACAAAGTTTGACAATTCGCTTGATTTGATTATAAATCTTCACAAGTCTGAACAATCAGAAATCTGAATAGTTAGCATCCCTACATGCTGAGGACAACTCTCAGTAGTTTATTTAAGTTGATGCCATTTTGTTTTAACTCTACCATTATGATTAATTCAGTAATTTTTTGACTTGTTTATTTGACATAACAAGTCAGTTCCTTTATCATGTATCCTTTCCAACTTTCCATTCATTGATATTGGTTCATATCCCACTGCTGCCACCATACCAAAGTAACTACATTCACTCCAAATATTGCTTTGATAACACAATATCATAGGCTACATATGTAACAAAAAGCCCAAATCAAAATGACTTGTTTTTGAGAAATTATCCCAGAAAAATACACTTATAGGTTTTGTATGAACTGCCAGTTGTGTTTATTTCAGCAGTAGCATACTGTTCTCAATCATTTAGTCTCATGAGAAAAATAACTGATTGTAAGCAGTGTCATTTTCCCCCCTATGCTTGGTTTGTATTAATGACACAAAAATTAAAAATGCTTACAACAAATTTTTTTTAAACAATGCAAGAGTAAAGAGCCTGATCAGTTAAGAGTAGGCATTTTGTCTGTCCGTGACATTGAATATTATATGGATTATAATTTTAGTAGGCAACCATATTTTAACAAATTTCAACTCCTTCAGTGATGTCCTTCACAATGAAACATAAAACAGCTCATTTCAATTAAATACTTATTTTCTACAGGCCTTCAAACTTTCAAACTTAGTCAAATGTCCTTTCGTGACTCTAAAGTAAAGGGCTAAAATAAAGGGCTATTTTCTATTTGCAACCATTACAATTAAAACATGACTCTCTGTTACAATAAGTTAGCATTTCTGACTGGTGCTCCGAAGGTTGCATATTAATCCAAATTAGTTTCAATCCCCCCAATAAAACAAACAAACAAAAAAACACAAAACACAACAACAACAACTAAAAAACAAACAAAAAATGATGTTACATAACAACAGCAATGTGCATAAAATACTCACTCTATTCCAGAAGGACAAAATTCAGCATTTACCTGTAGTTTGAACAAAATATGAGAATATGTTTAAATACAACCACTGCAATAACAAAATTGAAGCCTGATAAAACAATTTTTCCATGCTCAATGCATAGCAGCAGAGACAAACATTAATATGATTATGATTGTTTCCCTAATTATTCTTTCTCTAGGATTCATTTGTTACATGATGAGTACAATATATCCTAGCATCACATCAGAGAAAAAAAAACTGATATGATTTTTAAGACAGTATGTGAAAAACAAAGTAAAACAAATCACTAAATACTCTTGTGATTATTTAAAGCATCACATTTCTTAATGTATATATCCATATACCATGTATGCATTTCGGTAAGAAAAATTATTATAATAATAATAATAATAATATTATTAATGATAATAATAATAACAATAAAATTAACAATCATAGTAATAATAAAGTTCATCATCATCGTCACCATAGGTTTACTAGGCAGGGGGGTGGGTGGGGGGCTGCAGGTATTTGAAAGTGGCGATATTTGGGCAACTACCTGGAAAATGTTCCGCCGCATGAAGGTGCCCGAATACTCTCATATTCAAGGAGGAAGGTGCATGAATAGGCCTATGCGGGCTATGCCTATGTAATTTATGGAGATTCCTATAAGATGTGTCAAAATTAATTTGATATGCGGTCAGCTAGCCCCAGGGCCCAGCCCCCTAGCGTAAATGTGCCCGTATACATGGTACATATGCCCATTAACTGATTAATAATAACAATATTAACAATACAGTTACGACAGTGATTATAAATAATAATAAATCATCAAGAACAAGTGGTATTCTGTCATTCTGTATATATACTTCTGGTGCATTACACTTTACTCTCCTTCTTCATAGTTCCTCAAATATTACTAAACTGTACGACTGCGGCTTGAAACTCTCACTGCCTCTGCAATCTGCATGTTGCAGGCTGTGCCTGTGGATAGAAATATTAACATGAATTACAAACTGGTTTATACTTACCGAACATATAAAATCTAGAAGAATGACTAAAATCCACACAGTGGTCGATATAATATGTACTATTGACATGACGACTTATCGGATTATAATTTATTCAGGAAAATTACTATAAAACAAATTGAGAAACGTGAACACTGACTTGTTGACTTCAAGATATATATTATTATGTGTACGGTAATATATATAAGGGCGTAAACAAATATAATGCGTGCTCGTACCGCGCGATGGTTGGTTGTATATAACAAGTGCATACGACTAGTGCATATTGAATTCGTCTATAATTTTTTTTTTTTTTTTAACAAGGTGAAATTTGACACAAAATTTAATCAGTTTCATTCAAAAATTGTATTATTTTAAATATCTATTTAAAAAATGGACAGAATTCGAAAAATCTCGTCTTGGATAGTACAACTATTCAAAAAAATAATACAAAACTCTGAATCGGAACTACTTTGAATGACGTATGCTGTTATAAGTATGAAGATGATAAAGCTAAATTGTGAACAATCTGGTCACGCAACATTTGGGTAATTGTACTCGTTTCTATGAAAGAATGGTGATAATTACTGAAAGAGAATCTACTTACTCATGGATCGGCCCCTTATATCCGTAAAAATGTCTTCGTGACAAGACAATGCATTACTGGATCTTAAAGGGGTAAATCAGTGGATATCCCCTCAGGGGCGGATCCGGGCGGATCCAGGATTTCGTATAAGGGGGGGGGGGGGCACACAAATGCAGGATTGTCAACTTTGGGAAACTGCTTGGAGGGAGACCCATATTTTTTTGGTCTCTCGCCAGCCCTCCAAAAGTCGCTCAGTGGGGGTGTCATGGGGTCCAGTTCCCCTCCATAATTCTCTGACAAGCAGCGAAACAGCGAAACTCATGATTTCAAAGAATAGTGCACTTAATATATTGTACCCATGCATAAGCATTATTTTGTTTTGCCTCATTAAAGGAGAATGAAACCCTGGGGGAAATCAATTTTAAATAAAAGAGAGGATAGAGAGAAGCAATTTTTAAAAAGTTCCATCATAATCGGTTACGAAATGAGAAAGTTATGAAAATTTGAAAAGTCTCAATTTACTTTCTATGGCGATCCTCAAATTGGCAATGTTGCTTCAAAGTGACAGGTTTAGTACACAGAACTCCTAAAGACGTCTTTAGGAGTTCTGTGGTTTAGTAGTACAATTAACTCTCCATAATTATGTTCTGTACACAAAATTTCATATTTTCCCCATTATCTCTCAAGGTGCAGCTTATCTCCTTCTTAGCTCAAGATATATCATGGGAAAATGTATTTTTCACAACATATTTTGAGTTCACAAAAAGACAAGCAGCATCTTTAGAGATAATGGAGAAAATATGAAATTTTGTGTATATTGAGAGTTGTACTACTAAACCTGCCATTTTGAAGCAACATTGCAAATTTGAGGATCGCCATAGAAAGTAAATTGAGACTTTTCAAACTTTCATAACTTTCTCATTTTGTAACCGATTTTGATGGAACTTTTTTTAAATTGCTTCTCTCTATCCTCTCTTTTCATTAAAATGGATATTTCCCCAGGGTTTCATTTTCCTTTAAAAAAAGAGCTTATATATACAGAGGGGAAACGGGGTGGGTAATTCAACTTACTGTCCCCGAGTCTTGATTAAGACAATGTACGTCTTTACATTATTACAACAGTTACAAGAAGAGCAATTAAGGGATAACTCGATGTAAATGTATATCTCCTGACCGGATTATGTAGAGAAAGTGGTCACATATAATGCAAAACTAACATCCGTGTCGAAAAGGATGACTTCTTTTAACCGGTACCAGCAGCGCATACGTTTTTACTTTCTATAAGAAATATACAGCGCAATATTAATTATTAATGTACACATTTGTATTGCCTCAAAAAGTGAAGTTTGTATAACACTCGGGGTTTATGTAGCTCATCCCTCTATATTTCTAATGTTTAGGTTTTGAGCAGGAAATTGACCACCAAACTAAGATGGGTAAACCGAGTTGATAAACGATCTTTTGAAACAGGATGAACATGTACTAAACACTTATTCCATCGTGATATGGCCTAGCCGTGCTGCTGAAATATGAAACCTATGCATTGTGACGCCTAGCTATATGAGCATTCTTCTTTCTTTTCTTTTTTTTTCTTTTTGTTTTGTTTTGTTTTGTTTTTGTTTTTGTTTTTTTTTTGTTTTAGTTTGTTTTTTGTTTTTTGTCGCAGAGCCATTCGTCAAATGAAGTCGCAAGTTTGTGATAGATCCGATTTCTGAATACCGGACTGAAATTCCGGATGTAAGGTGAGGCTCTCAAGTTTCAAGCAGAGAAATGTATATATAAGAGTTACTTTTAAAATAGTTACATTTCCCAGTTTCAACAATGTGATATAGCAAGGAGGTATACTAGGCTTGCCTATAATACATCCTTGGTGCCTATATAGATGATCTCCCGGCTGCTATCCACTCAAGTATTCTTGCTCATGATAGCTGGCCCCTGCATTTATCTCGATTTATTGACTTACCTCCATAATTTCAATATTATCTAAGTATATATATTCTTTTTGTAATTAAGTTGTCACACATTATTTGTATCAATTCTGATTTGTATCATTATTGTATGAAATGTTTGTATTTGATTTCTTAATAACTGCAGAAACATCTATAAAAAAAAAAAAAAAAAAAAAAATCAGTATAGGCTACATTCCTGTGCAATAATTTCTTTGTGATTCATAATTATTTAAGCTAAGCAAGCCTTTTTTGTGCTAAATCGTCTAAACAAGTTATCCATGCAATTAATAAAGTGTGCTACACTGTAAAACAACAGCAAGTTTGTTGGTTACCGGAAATCAGCATATATTGATTTTGTTGTAAATTTACATAATTTTATTGTAAATATATGCTGATTTCCGGTAAAAAAAAAACAACACACACACACAAAAAAAACAAAAAAACAAAAAACAAAACAAACCTGCAAAACGGGCATTCCCGGCATCCTTGACTGCCAGGAAATTCCCGTGAAAAAAATTGCAATTTTTTTACTGTGTACTATATATGGGTGAATGTGTAGCTGTTCATGACTCAAGTTTTTTTTTTAAATTATCATTATTATTATTATCATCATCATCGTTAACGGAAAGTATCGCAAAGTGTTGGTCATATCAATGTGTCTATCATACTTTAGGGGACAGCGGAGTGAACACGAACGCGGGAGAACTGGGACTCCACCTCTAAGGCTCTAACTAAAAAATAATTAACCTTTTACAAATTAGTTTGAATCCTACGAAAGATTATAGCAATCAATGTTCACAAATACATCTACAGCTATACTGCGATTTTGCTTGTAGGTTAAATTTTCAGTTCTTTTTTTTTAACCACTTTTTTGTATTTCTCATCATTCAGTGTCAAATGTTTATACAAGTATATACCACTTGGCTATAGTGAACACCCAACGTTGCCAGAGTTGGCAGAATTTAGCAGAATTTTAGCAGAATTTTAGCAGAATTCATGTGCTTCTTTTTCTTTGCTTGTCAGCGTATTTTTGAGTAAAAATACACCCAAAAATGCTGATAACCCTTTTTTTAAAATTTTTTTATATATAGGTTAAAACTTACAAAACGCTCATCATTTGATCCAATGTTTTTTAAAAGGGCATGAATCTTTGAGTCAACTTTACAAGTGACTCTCAAGCATTTTTTTTTAAAGTGATTACTTTAACATTCCCAGCACTTATTTTAGACAACTACCAGAAAAAATAGATAATTAATAGCACTGTTTTATCCCACTTCTCCCCGACTGTCCCACTTCACCCCTATACTGTCGCAGTTCACCTCCATGGTGTCCCACTTCACCCCGTTCAAGTACCTCATTTTTAATGATTATTTGCATAAAACTAAAATATAGGGATTGTGTTGTTTTGTTAGCCAAGTATTGATATTAGTTATGTAAACATGAAGAGGCTACAATGAATATTCTAGAAGTTACAAAGCAAAGAGTGCCAAAACATGATTCTTGTCCCACTTCACCCGCCCTCCCCTTCTGTCTAATCACTAAAACTTCCATTTCCCTGATCTAATCATGAATCCAGTTTTCAGAAAAGACCCGTACACCCTCTATGTGCATCTGAAACATAACGCTGAAAAAGAGAGGAAAGAAAAAAAAGAAAGAAAAGGTAACATATCTGCAGGGGCGGCGGAGCGAATTTCAAAGTGGAAGGGGGCACCAGCAAAAAGGGCAATGGGGGGGGGGCACCTAACAAGGGGTGAACATAGAGCGAAAAGGGGGACCATTTTGTGACATTGGTATATACAGTCTAATTAATACATTATCAAGCATCATCTTCATCTTTTTATTGTAGTTCTGGACACTGCTTCAGATTCCCCAATTATTTTGTGAATAATGGTTTCATGATTCATGCACGAGCGAGCAAAACTTCAGGTTTTTTTCTAATGCTGTAGTCTTTGGGTTGTGCATTATTTACGGCGATACAATGACAATAACAACAGCAAATTATTTTTTTCTTTCCCCTTTTTTTTTTGGGGGGGGGATGTCGAATGATCTTTTAATTTGTATATTAACCCTGCCGTTTTTCCTTAGGATTACATCGATATCAATATACTCTATGCGATCTGCTTGATTTCATTACATACTATGAGAGCGAGCGAGCGAGTTTTTGAAAATATTGCTCTTCCTTCGTATAAATTATGGAATGAGAAATCCTTTGCTTGAGGGATGGGCATTGTGCTCCTCCGCTGCCTCCAGCTCCACTGCCTTACATTGTAGCTGTATAGTAAGGGAACCGACATTTGCTCCGGCGACAATTGCTCCTGCGACAAATGCTCCTAAAAATACAACAGTTGCTCCGAGACAATTGCTCCGCGACATTTGCTCCTGCGACTATTGCTCCTGCGACAATTGCTCCTGCGACAATTGCTTCGTCGACATTTGCTCCGATCGAGCGACAATTGCTCCGCGACAACTGCTCCGTCGATAAAAATGAATATATGCGACAATTGCTCCTGCATGCGACAATATTTAATCTTCCAGCCCGTATGCTCAAAAAAAAAAAAAAAAAATTATACTCTGGACTGTATCACTCTGTTGTTTAAATATTCACTTCATCCTTTTTTGCATTCAAACTTGTAGCCTATGAACAACTGTTTTATCGTTTGTTTTGAAAGTTCAGTGGTGTCTCCTTGTTTGTTTTCATTTTTATCTTAAAATAAAACGTAACTTTTTTGTGACATCTGTCTGAATATGCTTGTCTTATACGGTTATTTGTAAAGCGAAAATTATTAAAGGGTACAAAGAAACATAGGCTACGACCCATGGATGGAGCTGTGGGAGACTTTCAAATTAATGATATTTAGGGCCATAAAATGTGATATTTGGGTAAAAAGTGTGATAACTGGACCAAAAGGTATGCTTTCGGGCAAAGCACCTCACCCCCCACATGGATTATTTAAAAACATCTAAATACAAAGAGTAAATGTGCATTAAAGGACTAGATCAAAATACTTTGTACACTCACCATCTTCATATTTTGTGCGGGGGTGCCCAGGGCTGATTGTCTGAGCCCCCCCCCCCCGATTCGCCCCTGCCTATAGCCATGAAGACGTTTTAAAAATAATCGCTTGTAGAGGAAGAAGAAGGGGAGATGACGTTTACAAATAACAAATATACCCCAATTTTTAAAGAAGAAATAATAATGTAGAGGAGGAAAGAGAAAGGAAAAAGAGAAATGAAAATTAAGGGAAAACCTGAGAGTGGCTGTCAAAACAAACCCACAAGGGTTTTTATACAGCAACCAAATTCCTATTTTTATTGTCAGTCTTTTAATATTTTAATAATTGCATGCAGTTTTGATAATTATGTCTAAGCACAATATATATTAAATCTTTAGCATGTTAATGATACTGCACTGTTTTATATATGGAATTGAATAAAGCTGAATTGAATAAAACTGAATTGAATTGAATTTAAAGCGTCGCTCGCTTCGCTCACTTGATTTCACTATCTTAACCAATGCCGGTTATATTAATATTTTTTTAAGACAGGGAGTAGGTTTACATTTTTTCTCTCTATCCAATATTTATGCTAAATTCTTTAACTCATAAAGGGACAGCTATTTAACTGGAAGGATTCGAGCGGCAAGTCGACCTAAAATAGATGAATTTCAGGAGATAACCGCCTGTGACCATTAGCCTATTCCTATCATCACACCCTGATTATATTCTCTGTGTGAACGGAAGGTGCCGATAAATGTACGTTACTAAAATCACGAGAAGGGATCGTAACAATATATACACTAAACCTGTTCTAAGTAGTAAAAAAATCATTTTTTGCCCGCTTATAAAATCTAAACAAGACGTTTTCGATCAGCAATCATTCTTGTTCCAGCAGCGGATACCTGCATATCATAATATTTTTGCAGCGAGGTGTCCGACTATATCCTCGAATTCTGTTAGTATCGGTGTAAATTATAAATCATCTAGTGTATTTTGTATATTTTTTGCCCCTCGCTGCGCTCAATGAAAATCCAGAGTGAAACTTACTGGGAAGGCAAACAAATTGGGCATGCAACGGGAGGCGGACGAATATAATTTTAGAAAGGTTATAGGGTGGTTTTGGACAGCAAACATTTGCAACAGCGAAGTATATAATATTTGGCAGTGAGGTGACCAAATATACCATTTAAATATCTTATAAGTCCAGAGTGTATTTAAGACTTCTTTTAAAGCAAGAAGTGGTAATTTTTGGCAAAATATTTCGTTCATTCCCCACCCCCACTCCTCGAACGGATTTACGCCGGTGTCATCAATCCTCCAAAATTGTCTCGGCATACATGTATTTCGACGGAGTAATTGTTGGAGAGCAATGATATTGTCGCATATTCATTTTCTTCGACGGAGCTAATGTAGCGGAGGAATTGTAGCTCGATCGGAGCAAATGTCGACGGAGCAATTGTCGCAGGAGCAATTGTCGCATATATTCATTTTTATCGACGGAGCAGTTGTCGCGGAGCAATTGTCGCTCGATCGGAGCAAATGTCGACGGAGCTCGCAGGAGCAAATGTCGCAGGAACAATAGTCGCAGGAGCAAATGTCGTCGGAGCAATTATCGCAGGAGCAATAAAATATTGTCGCGGAGCAATTGTCGCGGAGCAAATGTCGTATTTTTAGGAGCATTTGTCGCCGGAGCAAATGTCATACATCCGTATAGTAGGGCTACCTTGCTGTTCCTACTTCCTAGTGAAGCCGCACCGATTCTTTGACGCTAGATATATAGCTCTTTTTGGAAGAAACAGTGGGAAGTATAGGTAAAAGGTGACATGCACTTATCAGAAGAGGAAAGGGGCAGTGCTGTAGTTGAGTCCATCCCATCCGAGTCCGAGTCCGAGTCCGAGTCCCTGCATGGAGTCCGAGTCCGAGTCCGAGTCCGAGTCCTGGACATCCGAGTCCGAGTCCGAGTCCGAGTCCCGATAGGAACATCTTAAATTGCAAATTCTTTTTACGTCACATTATTTTCATTATGATAAATGCCTTACTGTGAACTCTCAATAACATAAATAACCTCTGGTTCATTGAAAACTTCCATTGTCAGAGAATTTAATTTATTGTAACTTTTCTTAGTATGAATGCGGACAACCATAAAGGCTTCCTCACAAAGAGTGATTTGTCGCCGTGACATGTCGCTTGGTGCTTAAGAAGATTAAGTTCAGTAAGATTTCCAGCTATTAACACTAAAAATTCTGACAGAAGGTAAGAAAATTGAATTGGAAATGTTGAGATAAATGTCTATGGTTAGATTTTCGATGATGGTTTGGTGTACTGGTGGAATTTCAGAAGTTTTAATGACCAAAATACTAAACAAGTGTGAACAAATGGCTCATATGTGAACAAGCCTTATCAGGCCAAGTATTTTGCTTGTATCCACAGTAATTATGGAGAGTTGACTCTATATTGTTTCTGTGATACCTCATGAAGAAAAGATACATAAATTAATATTTGTTCATTTCAAAGGCCTATAATTTTATCTTTTATCAGTTATAAGTCAACAGAACAAAAAGATAACAAGTTGAATGCAATTAAAGCCAGATTATAGAAAAGAAAATTTCCAACTGAAATGGAAAAAGTATTCTGTTTGAGACTGCCCAAGATATCCCAGGCTGGGGTCTATGGAGAAAGTGTGTTATAGATTAATCCATCTCCAAATGCTTGATATCAATTTCAATACTTGTCTGTGTCATGTATAACGAGTGTATACGAGCATAAAACGACTATAATCTTAACGTCTATCATCTATTTGGGCACATTCTCGTATCGTTACGGCGATCGATGTTTTAAAGTTCATGTTCAAAATACTGCTGAATCAAGCAAGGTGCGTGAACATAGCAGGGTTTTTTTTTTGCGTGCCCTGGGGTAATTTTTTGAGCTAAAATTAAAAGCGGAAAACGGAAAAATTGCCGGTCTCGTTGCCGGTCTCGGCCCGATTTTCGCCCGAGTCACGAGTCACCGAGTCCGAGTCCGAGACCAAGTCCTTGTGGCTCGGGTCCGAGTCCGAGTCCGAGTCCCGAGAAATAGGGACTCGAGACCGGTCTCGAGTCCGAGTCTGGACTCGAGTCCTACAGCACTGGAAAGGGGGCTTATCAGAGGTGGAAAGGGACACTCATGAGAACTTGAGGGGAAAAGGGCAACATATATATAGGTAGGAAAAGGGGCACTTATAAGTAGGGAAACTTATTAGAAGGGAAGGGGGTACCTATTAGAAATAAAAATGCACTTATCAAAGAAGAAAATGGCACATATTGAAGAGAAAGGGGGGGGGGGGATTATAAGATTTGAAAAGAGGCACTTATATAGAAGCCGGGAAAGGGCACTTATTATAAAGAAAAAGGGGTACCTATCCGAAGTAAAACTGCACTTCTCAGAAGAAAAGGGCACTTATAAGAAGGGGAAAGGGGCACTCTTAGTAGTATAAAGGGCACTTAGGGGGTACTTGAAAAGGTGGGGGGGGGGGGGACTGTGCCCGCCCCCTGCCCCCCCCCCCCCGGAGCGACCGCCTCTACGTAATGATCGTTACATGCAGCTTTTAATTAGATAATTATCTGAATATGATATATGTAACCGGGTCCGCTTGCTATTCATAGAAAACCGCTATTCATTTAACACGCGCTATGAATAGTGGTCCTTATGAACTTATATCCCCTTATATCATAATGAAATTATGATGAGTCAGTGAATAAAAATTATAGTTGCAGCTAAGCCCGTGGGGGGGGGGGCGGATACTCGGATTTATTTATTTATTATTTTTTTTAAATATTTTTTTTGACGGGGGTGTGAGGCCCGGACCTTGAACCCCTAACCCATCTTTAGGGGCGAATTTTCAGAAAAAGAGTACCCATGTTTATGGATTTTTTTGCAAAACATAGACCCATGTTTAGGGATTTGTCGTAAAAACTGGACCCAAATTTTCGCGGTTTTTCACTGCACAGACGATCAGGCCCGTCTGGGACATCGACACGGTATGCGTGCAGTAGTTTACGTACCGGAGATTTTGAACGGAGATTTCAGATTTTTCTGTGAGTTTTCAGTTACATTTCTTTCCTCAAAACCTCAACAAACAAAAAAAAAAAAAAAAAAAAAGATTGAAAAAATACACGAGGCACTGCATTTCTGGATACCACCCATGTTTAGGGATTCTGTTGAAAATGTGAACCCATGTTAAGGGAAATTGTTTGTAGAAAACGGGACCCATATTTAGGGATTTCTTGTGAAAAAGTGACCTATTTGGGCGGTACATCCCTAGTTTGCAAGCACAAACCCTGGTCAGTCGTAAAAGAGTGTCTGCACTATAAGACTACCATAGGCCATGTACTATAGCTGCTCCTGACACATGTTGTTGTTGTTTGTTTTTATTTGGCAACCAGTCAAAACTGACTATTTTTGCCACAAATATTTTTTTATTTTTTTTTTAAAGGTACAGTGTATTTTTTTTTCAACTAGTAAATGAAAATAAGAAAAGGAAATCATATAACTCGTTCTAATGAAACATTAAAAAAATACCATCCCGCCACTGGCGTAGACAGAGGAAACCAAGGGGGCCCAGGGGGCACTGCCCCCCCTCTATTCAGGCACTAAAAAAAAAAAAAAAAAAAAAAAAAAAAAAAGCGAGAGTGAAAAAGCGGGGGAAGTGAGAGAAAAAGGCCTAAAAAGGCGCTACAAGCCGTTACCTTTCTCTCAAAATTTCCTAAAACATCAAAGTTTTCGCTCTTCGCGCGGGAAGAGGGAAATAACTCCGCTCTACCTGCACCCACCCCTGGTGCATACAGTGAAATGTTGCGCCCAAATAATTGAAAAGCAGTCCGGGCGTCAAACTATAACTTTCCGCCTAAAACAATTATTTGCTACGAGCCGTTTATCTTTCTCTCAAAATTTCCTAAAACGTCAAAGCTTTCGCGCTTCGCGCGGGAAGGGGGAAACTCCCCCTCCCTGCACCCACCCGTGTTACATACAGTGCATGCAGTATTGCGTCCAAATAACTGAAAAGCAGCCAGGGCGTCGTAGGGGATTCGATCCTGGAGGTGGGCAGGACTGGGCGATTCCCCCCCCCCCGAAAATATTGGGGGGCAAACATATCATTCCCCCCCCCCCCAATAAATCCGGAGGTGTAAAATAAAATAAGGAAAAACTGATGCAAAACTCGGGAAATGAAACGTTCCAAACAATGAAATACAAAAGGTTTTACACGGTCAGACTTCAATTTCGCCGCGCGCTTCGCGCGCAAATTCTCTAATCTTTACTGCGTCATGTAACCATGGAGAAGCTGTTTTTAAGAGGCGTTCCAAAAAATCATGACGCCATTAAAAAACAATCTGAACATACATAATTCAATTCAAAGTTTAAAATTTCATATTTATTTAGTTTTTTCTCTATTTTTTCATATTTTATGAGTGTTTATTTTTTCTATTATTTTGTGTTATATCTTCTCTACTCAATTTGCTGTTATGTAAGATATATTTTCCCATCATTTTGTCGTTTTCCATGTGATATTTAATTCCATTTTCTGTTCATGATATCGATATGCATACTTTATTTAAGTTCAAATTACCATCATATCTTTATCAAGGCTATGATGATCAGAGGCAGCGCTCCAGGGAAGGGGGGGGGGGCAGGGGGGCAAAGTGCCTCCCCCTCACTTTTTCAAGTACCCCAAAAGTGCCCCTTTTCATAGCTGATAATTGCCTTTTTCTTCGTATAGTGCCCCTTTTTCTTTCTAATCAGTGTCCTTTTTACCTCCTGATGAGTGCCCCTTTTAACCTCAGAAATAAGTGCCCTTTTTGTTTTCTGATAAATGCGACATCGGTAGATACTGGTATATAAAGTATATATATATGGGTATGTATAAAGTCCACAAAGGAGCCTTATAGTTATACATAAAGCTCCAAATAATCAGAGAGGCTTCATAACAATACATTCCCCTACTGATATCAGCACAATAGTGAGGCAGTGGAGCAGGGGGTATAGGGGCCCCAATGCCCTAAATTATACAAGAATGAGCAGTGCTCCTAAATTATAAAAGGAACGAGGACAATTTTTTCCCAAAATTTTTTCCGAAGCTCACTCGCTACGCTCGGTCGCATTTACTGTTATCTTCTTATCATATTAGGAAAATCGCTGTATATAATTCAACACCCTTTGCCTTCAGCGTTAGAAATAAATCTTAAAGTTTTTGCTCGCTCGCTTCGCTCGCTCGCAAATGAATGATCAGGCTATTACACTCAAGTGCAAAGTAGTTTTTATCTAGAACCATGTTAAGATACAAACAATAGCGTGTCGAAAATGATCCTCGGTTGTGTATTGATCAGAATGTACCGGTATACTAATGTTTCCGCCTTGTTTCCACCCTTTGTAGGTGCTGCTTTTTGTTGGTGCCCCCCCCCCTCCCCCACCTTAAAAGACGCACCGCCGCCCCTGATGATGATTGAATTGAGTACGAAATAATCATCGTTACGATAGGCTGTCTTGCCCCCCCCCCCCCCACCATCCGAAAAACGGATCGACGCCTCTGGGGCGTCGAACTAACTTTCCGCCTAAAAAAAGTGTTACCAGCCGTTACCTTTCTCTCAGATTTGCTATAAAACGTAAGAGCTTTCGTACTTCGCGCGGAAGGGGGGTGGGGGAACTCCCCCTCCCTGCACCCATTTTTGCGTCCAAATAATTGAAAAGCAGTCCAGACGTCAAAATAACCTTTCGCCTAAAAAAGGTGCTACAAGCTGTTATCTTTCTCTCAGATTTGTTATAAAACGTCAGAGCTTTCGCGCTTTGCACTGGAGGGGGAGCCGGGGAACCTGCACCCACCCCCTGGAGAGCACCCTTTGCGTGCTCATCACCAATTTCGCACGATGAAATCCTGGCTATGGTGTTGGATCCCTCACGTCTGCCCCCCCCCCCCTTGAAAAATCCTGGCTACGCCTGTGCATCCACGAACGGACACGTGAGCACTTTTCCCACCTTTTCGAAGATGCCGTCTTACCAATCATCGAATTACGTCTCTTTGATTTTCGGCCAAAGGAAATTTGGCCTAGGTCACTCAGGCATAGGGTGTCAGTGATGGAATGGCTACTGGGTGCCATTGCATAAAGACTTACTATTATAGTAACTTTGCCATCAATGGTAACTACCATGGTAACGTTGCTCAAAAGCCAATCAAAATCCAGTATTCCATGAAAAGTTACTATAATAGCAAAGTTACTATAATAGCAAGTTTTATGCAACGGCACCCTGGGGTGATATGACCGGTGATGTGACAGGTGTTGTTGTTGTGGATTGGTTTTAACGGCGCATGTCGTATATGTAGGTGTGTGTGTGTGTGTGTAATTGGGTTTTTACAGACGTGTATCAATCAGATATGATTATTTACGTCTGGGGACCGACCTTTAACGTCACCATCCGAAAGACGTGACTCAGTTTCGAACCTGGGTCCGCTGAATCAGTTTATAACTTCCACTGTTAGCTGGATTACAGGCGCACGCCACAACGCCCAGGTATATGTAGCTGGGCTAGGCTTCTCTTAAGGCACAATGATTTTCTGTTAAAGCTTGATTTTCTGCTTGCAGACTAGCACATCCCCGTATAGCAGATGGAAATACCCAAGTACTCCCTTCCTCCCACCCCCCCCCCCCGGGGGGGGGGGGGCGGACAGCTAAGTTCTAGTCTGCAAGCACAGACCCTAATTTGACACTTCATTAGAAAATCATTGTGTCCTGAGAGAAGCCTAATTCAGCTACCTTTTGGTCGTGTCAGGAGCAGCTATAGTACATGGCCTATGGTAGTCTTACAACTTGCAGATACTCTTTTACGACTGACCAGGGTTTGTGCCTGGAAACTTATTCCGCGTCCCAGTTCAAAGCCAGGCCTATAACCAAGGAGTTCTGTGATAACTCCTTGGCCTAACAAACCCGTGTGCAGAATATAGGGCGCGAACTTTTTTAGGGTGGTGTGCAAAACAACGCGGCGGCTCCGTAAATGCGCCATGTTTGAGAAAGGAGATGAGAACTGAAGATGTCGACTACTGTTTTTTTTTTTTAATTTCATAATGGACGCGTGCGTGATGACCACTCTATGGTATCGTTAAGCGACAAAAATTGTCTCTCGGATTTTTCTCTGCTCAAATGAATGAATGAATGATGAATATATATATATATATGAGAAAGACGGTGTGAGTACCGTCGAAAATTCGTGAGGAAATAAAGAAGTTGGATAAAAGCATGACATTTCTAACAGTTTGTTTTTTTGATATTCTACCAACACGTGGACTTTGTATTTAACATATATATATATATATATATATATATATATATATATATATATATATATATATATATATATATATATATATATATATATATATCCCTCCCCTCCCCCCCTCTCACTCTCTCTCTTCTGTCTGGACTCCTCTGTCCCCTCTCTGCCTCTCCCTCTCGTTCCACATTACACTATGCTATGTCTGTACTATATATTGTATTAGACTATACGATGTTGTATTACATTACACTATACTTTATTACATTATATTGTGTTGTATTATATTATATTATTATATTATTATTGTGTTGTGTCATACTATATTGTATCATGCTATATATATCCATGCAATTAATGCAAATGCAAACTTGTATATATTGAAACAACAAGTGAAGCTAACAGCTTGTGTACTTTTCATATAGATCCCCAAAGAAGCCCATGTCACCTTAAAAAGCAACACCGACCTGTATAGTTTGCAAATATTCATAGAAATATTATTTACAGAAATAGATTTGTAAATATAGACATGTATGTATCTTTTCACACATTGATTTATTCTTTTAAAAAATATGCAAATGTATAATAATGATGATGATGTTAATAATATAATACCACTACTACTATTACTACTACTATACTACTACTACTACTACTACTACTACTACTACTACTACTACTACTACTACTACTACTACTACTACTACTACTACTACTACTACTACTAATACTACTACTACTACTACTACTACTACTAATAATAATAATAATAATTATTATTATTATGATAATAATCACATAATTAATATTATTATAATTATATTGATTAGCACTTAACCATTGTAAGAAATCGAAATGTATATTCCGATGTAAGTGTCAGCCATCATTTTGTGTTTTTATACAACGGTCCTGATGAAGATCATTGATCGAAAGCTTGACAAATAAATTAGGACAATAAAAGCTACGACCGTCTCATAGTGACATTTCTTTCATTATATATATATATATATATATATATATATATATATATATATATATATATATATATATATATATATATATATATATATATATATATATATATATATATATATATATATTCTAATTTAAATCAAAGCAATTCAAATACCAATTTACTGAAAACTGAATACCCGAGTTGTGATTATCAACACGAAAATTAAGCGTATATAAAGAGACATAAAAATTTTAACATAATGTGTTTTGCGCTATCATGAGAAGAATGGTTCATCAAATATAAAACGAAATACAAGAGACAACTAAAGTAGACATTGAATGCACAGTAAACCAAAATGTCCTTATATAGCCATTATCATTATCGACAGGGGAAATAAAGGACTACATGAAATATTTATGATGCATATCAAACAGGAAAATTCGCAGTTGAGCACGCAATCGAGCTGAGAGTTTCGACTTGTGAACATTGGTCGTTTCTATTCATGACTTCTCAAGCGGGATGCAAATTTAACGAAAACCATTAAGAGCAGTATAAATTGGAAAAACAAAAAAGAAAAATAATAGAGAGATCTAAATTAAATGTATATCCATGATAGGATAGTGCAAATGAGCAGTCTTACAGATACTTTATAAAAAAGATTGACTATAGTAGAAAGCGAATTGTGACGTGATTTTCCAATTTTATTGCATTCTGGGGGTGCAAACAAATATATATCTTACTTTGTTTAAATACACAACTACATCTTGGGCCCGTTGCACAAAACTTGTGTTCGAACGCAACTCAGGAAAATCAAACGCAACCTTATTTTTAGCCAATCAGAAGTGCGCATCAAGGACTTGCGTTTGATTTTTAGGAGTTGCGATCAAACGCAAGTTTTGTGCAACGATACCATTCCAAATCCACATAGATTTTTGTCCGCATTCAAAGAGCCACTTCTCAAGATATGTTGTTAGAGGCAGGGGCCGTGGAGCGTTTTTGAAAGGGGGGGGGGGCTGATTTGATTTGACTCATTAATGACAATTTTCGAACCCTTTTTTCCGAGGTTTTATGACGCGTTTCTATATATTAAGAGTGCCCAGCCCCCCCCCCCCCGGTTCCGCGGCACAGTAGGAAAATGATTCTTCTCTCTCGAATTTTCTTTCTTTCCCCCTTTTTAAAATCATTTTTTTGTTGGCATTCAGTAGAGGGGGCCACCGCCCCCTCCCTGGTTATCTGCCTGTCCGACTGGCACCCTGCATTAGAAAATTTTGATTTCCTATAGAGTGATGAATATAAAAGAAAAAAATAACACGATAAAAAGTTTAAAAACTACTTTCGAAAAATAAACCCAAGGGCAATTTCAAAGGCCTATTGTACTGCCCATATAAAAATCTTGTTCGGATTACGTAATACGCCATTGTAATGTTCGCACATTTCTAAAGGTGATAGACAGGGCTATTGAAATTGTCTTGAGTTTATTTTTCGAAAGTAGTTTTTATCGTGTTATATATACCCTCTGAAGTTTGCCGACAAATTCCAAGGGTAAAAAGGTAAATATCGGGACCTAGTAGGCCTACTTATTTAAGTTTCAGAACATTATGCCTATTTAATTGCATTTGATACAATTATCATCATATATCTTGAAATGAGGTTTTAGGATGATATTTCAATATTTGGAGTGCACATTTTCCACGGATATCGGTGTTATTTACAGGGAAAGTCCACCCTGATAGTAAAGGAGAACGATACCGTGGGGGAAATATGCATTTTAATGGAAAGAGAAGAGAAGCATTATTTTTAAACAGTTCCATCAAAATCGGTTACGAAATGAAAGAGTTATGAAAGTTTGAAAAGTCTCAATTTACTTTCTATGGCAATCCTCAAATTGGCAATGTTGCTTCAAAATGGCAGGTTTAGTATACTCACTGAACTCTGAGTATACTATAGTACAACCACTGATCACTACGGACAAATTTTTCCGTAGAGATCAGTGAATACAAATCTCTATATGTTTTGTACACAAAATTTCATATTTTCTCCATTATCTCTTAAGATGCTGCTTGTCTTTTTGTGAACTCAACATACGTTGTGTGAAATACATTTTCCCATAACATATCTTGAGCTAAGAAGGAGACAAGCTGCACCTTGAGAGATAATGGGGAAAATATGAAATTTTGTGTACAAAACATATGGAGAGTTTTAATCTTAATACTAAATCTGTCACTAGCGTGTAGTATACCCTGATACTACACGCTACCATACTTTCGCCTCCAACCTTAACCTGAGCCATGAAATTGATAGGCCGAAAATTCAGTCAGCTGAAGGAGATCCGAACAAGCTAGGGAGCCACGAAATTTTGGTAAATATGTTGTACTTATCTTGAAATAGTGAATATTTCAGAGATGTGGTTGTGGTTATGAAAAATGAATATAACATGGATGTTTCTGATTCCGCTGTCTTGAGTGTGATTGGATGGTGTAGGCCTAAATTAGATCTATGTTTACAGTAAGGATGATCTACTTTTGATCTGTGTCATGTGTGTGTGTACGTGTGTGAAGAATATTGGCTATCACCACGCCATGCGCCAATCAACAGGAAATTTCGAAAGCACGCGTGATGATCAGGGGCGGTAGTCTGAGATTCATTCTATCCCAGATGAAAAAAAATTAATTCATCTCGGTAAGATAAAACGCGCATAGCACTCATAGCGACTTTACTATACTTCGTGTGTAGACTCTCATGACTCTAGTCTAGTCTAGGCAGTCATCCACCTCGTACCTCGACACTTTCAAAACACCACTGCACAAAAGTCACCAACATTCACTCATAATCAGCATTTAATTTACAAAAAATGACACCAACATATTCATGAAATACAATAAATCCAACTCACCGATGTTGGAAAAGATAATTCCAAAAATGAAATCCGTAATTTAATGTCACTTCTGGTGAAACGGGGTATAGACTAGCAAATCATCGTGTACATTTCCTGATCGCCGCGAGCGCTGACATCTCCCGCTAAAAAATTTGGTCGTTAAAAGTTCGGTTCCTATCGCGCACACGTAAGTCCTGATTTTCCGTGTGTGCGATTATAGAGATCGATGTGCATGTGATACCGAGTTTCGTTGTTGACAAAATTTTATTGGCCGATTTAGTCTAAAAACATCGGCAGCAGGAAAACAACATGCGATCGCGAAAAAAATTGGCGGGGATTTCATAGGTTTTGGACATGATTTTGACTTTGGATTTTGCTGGAAATATCAGAAGTTCTTCCTAATGGCCATTTAAGGTAGGAAAGAGATTTTAAAGCGCTGAATTTGAAAGGAAGTATTTTAAACATTTATCTTAATTTTCCCCCCATACCTTAAGTACATGCGATAGAAAATGACTAGTATTTTTGCATTCGTCCCGCGTAGTGGTCAATATGACCACTATAGTATTACGTGGTGTGGCGCATAGATTATTTTTTGTAGCAAAAATAGCATTTTGGAGTAGGGGGGGGGGGAGAATTCGGCCACGTAAGAAAAAATCCTATTGTTTTACTCTTTATTTCATGTTTACTTTCAACTTCTTACTCAAATCATGATAGCAAATATTGTTACTATTGTAACCCCAAAAAAAATCCCGTAAGAAAATCAAGAATTGCCATGGTAATATTCATTTTCATTTACCATGTTTACCCTGTCTCGCGATCTCGAGGCAGTTTTCGGCCGCATGTAGAAAGTCAATGGGGAGGGCGTGCCGTGCGTTTGCCCGCTGATCAAAAGTCCCAGCAGCCCAAGCCGGCGTCCAACGCTGGAGGCTCGCTAAAATGTGACATTTATGGATATGGATATTTTTTTCATTGCTACTGCAGTTCCCCTGTGAATTTGGTATGTAGCGATGTGTGTGATAGCTCCCATGCTATGCATTTTAATAGAGACACCAAGACATCGCAGAGTGCTGGCTACGCTTTTTAGCCACTCATTCTTGCTCGGCCGAGCTCGGCTTGAACTAAAAATTCACGTTCGGATTTATGTAGGCAATGAGTTTGAAAATCGCGCGATTGATTGCGCAATGCGCTTGCGACTTGTACTAGTTGTACACAGGTACGGTACACACAGAACGAACGACGGAACGTTAACGCAAAGCAATCTCTCTCTCCCTCTCTCCATCATATCCACACACACGCGACCATGTCACCAAAAGCACGTGTTCATAAAAACAACGAGCTTCAACAACCCCTAAATCTCTTTCACTCTCTCCTCACACTCACAAAAGTCCATTCATAATATAGTAGTAGTCATGATCACGTCCAATGTACACACAGTGTATCATTCATTTCTCTTTCTTGCACTCTCTCTAACTCTCGATCTCATGATCATGCATGTTTTGTACATGTGATCGATTCGTGACAGAAGAGAGACATCTAACTTCTGATTCGTTGAGAAAATTCTAACTCTAGAATATACCCTAGTCGTTTTTACTAAATAATCTTCCAAAAGGTTCGAATGTATGAATCTCAATGCATAACATGTGGGTGCATAGTGTGTGTGTCCACAGCTGTGTGCAAATATTTGTAAAAACGACTGCGCAACACCTCTAGCTGCACGGTGATGACGCTCGCGTCCTATTATATATTCATGAGCCACGAGGAGAAATGACGTCATTTTGGTAGTTTTTTTTTATGTAGAGGTGAGGCCTGTTTAAGGATTAAGTCCAAACCAACATTTAAATGTTTGTAAAATTATGTTTTACCTGTGTATGTCTGTCAAAGAAAATATATTTTGAAATAAAAAATATATTACAATTTTTTCGGTATTTTTTTTTCAAAAAAAGTACACATGACTGACACCTAATAAAACAATCTCTATCAAAATGTCTATGGATGAACATAGTCGACAGATTTTTCACACGTACCCGTTGTCAAATAGAAAGAATTTTAGCGACCGAAACCTCACGCCCTCTTGAATTTCCGAAGCTTGTTATTCCTATGAATTCTAGTGAGAAAATGTCGGCTGCTGCCTCGATCTTTCGATCGAAATTCGCCAATTTCGAAAGAATTGTGCTTCAAGCAAGTAAGTCTAGATAGGAATTGTGATTATTGGTAATATTCGGTAATATTCTTTTACTGTGATTATATTTTTTTTAAAGATAATCACGAGAATGTATTTTTTTAAATGTTGAAAATTCGATGCCAAGGTGAAGTCACGAAATGTCAAAATTGTAGCTGAACTGCGTGTTTAATGGAAAATTACGCTTTTGGCAAAGGAGGTCAGATCGAGCTATTGGTATGCCTTTGATTTGGCAGTTTTTTCCTGTCGTATTTTCCTACTATTTTGCTATTATCAATCCTGACATGTGAATTCGAAAATCATGTTGGTGTCTCTAATTTTGAAGTGATTTTTGCCATGCATACGTCGTACTGGCCAAATTTTGCTTCCGGACGAAAACACCATCCTTTACTCTGTTCTCATTAGGACCCACCCATTTTATATCCGTTATCCAATAAAAACTGTTGTTAGTTCTCACCTTTAGCTTACTACGGCAGCCGTCCTTTGAAAGGTTGGGTGCCTCTTAAAGGGGAAGTCCACCCTGGTATTTAGTTGATTTGAATAAAAGCAGAAAAATGAAAGAAACAGAGTAGTGAAAGTTTGAGCAACATCTGATAAGAAATAAGAAAGTAATGAATTTTTGAACTGGGAATGAATCAGACAGAAATTGGCAACTTCCTGACGTATCTTGCAGGCTCCTCTCCCATTTGCTCTGTACAGAAAATTTCATAGATTTTCATTTTATCAACATATTTGCAATGATTATATCTAGGGTGAATGTATGATTAAATATTTTCTTTTGAGGAAATGGAAATTTATGATTTCTTCAGTACAGGGCAAATAGAAGAGGAGCTCGCAAGATACGTCACGGAGTTGCCAATTTGTGTGTGAATGATTATAACTTCAAAAATTCATAACTTACTTTTTATCGGATTTTGCTCAAACTTTCATTATTTCTTTAATTTTTCTGCTTCTTATAAAACCAAGTTGATATCAGGGTGGACTTCCCCTTTAAATCCAAGATTGTACATGTATGTCAAAATTATGCCATGAAACATGACATAACTTCATTTAAGGCTACTGTAGGTACTTACAATACTTTCCGGATAACTGTTGTCTTTCTTTTTGATGAGGATGATACAAAAAAGGCCTACTAATTTCCCAGCTCCTGTACTAAACACTTTCGTAGGCTGGTGTATAGTTTGCAGTACGCATGCGCGTCAGCAGCAGCTTCAATGCTTTTACGTACGTTCTCGCTCGCGAGAGACGAGAAGGGAGGATTATAATTGAGTGAAAAAAAGGACATTTGATCGACTCTACACATTTGTGAAGAAGAGCTGATTTTTCTATCTCAGAAACTACACAGTACACATTGAAATCAAATGATCAGATTGTTTTTCAGATATCGTTGAAAATACTGCAAAAAATACACATACCAAATGTCATGTCAATCCATGCATTTATTATTCAATAGATCTAAACTAAGGGGGGGGGGAGGGAGAATTCAGATAAAATACTATTTTTTTGGACTCAAATCATGAAAGCCAATATTTTTACTATTTTAACCACAAAAAAAAAAATCCCAGAAAAAAAATTAAGAATTGCCATGGCAATATTCTTTTTCATTTTCACTGTCATGGAGGCAGTTTTCGGCCTAGCAGGAGAGTTTTCACCCGCTAATCAAAAGTCCCAGCGGCCCAAGCCGGCATCTCAAGCCGGAGCTCCCCCGTGTGCAACCTGGCCAAAAACTGCCCCTGCAGTATCAGAAACTGAAATCACAAGACTAACAGAGATATCGCACGTGTGTCTTAAGCACCAGTTATCTTTGACTGCAATGTGCGATTGGACACTTTGATCTTGTAACATAATTTGATCCATTAAAGGGTACCAATCACCAAAAAATATTTACTCTGTATGTTAGAGGTTCCATGTCATTCTCCTATATTCCAAATATGGGCTTTGAATATCACTTCTATAAAGAGATATTACAAGTTTAATTATACTCTCTATAAGCATAAAAGGGACTCGTGAGTAGACTATTCAAGATAAGGGCTCGCACGGAACCCAACTTAAGAGGTTCGGTTCCACGCGAGCACCTTCATGTTATCCTTTATTTCCTTCATACTCCTAAACTGTTGACCTATAGAATTTCAGATAAAGTTCTTTGAGGTTAATTTTTCCTAGCAGTATACAAATTCTTTTGTCAGGTGGTTGGTACACTTTAACTTCAAACTTGGTACTAGTATGTATCACCTTGGGAAGATGATTAGATGATTAGATTTTGGTAGATGTAGGTCAAAAGTCATGAAGAAAATAGAAATATAAAAATAAAGAGAAAGTAAGTGGTATGAATGAGATGAAGGAAAAAGGGAAAGGAAGAGAGGAGTACAGAATGTAGACATTTAAAGAATATTGGACAGCTTTTTCAGAGCAAATTAAACCAAGTTATTATTTTATATGTCCTGACATAAAACTGAGCTTTATTTCAAGAAATTTTCAGTTTTAGATCGTGATATTTTTCATATGTCGCAAGCTCAAAAGTGTCCAATCACACATTGCAGTAAAGGATAATTGGTGCGTGAGATGAACTAAACGACGCACCCCACACTCTGGTGTGAATAAAAAGACGCACCCCGCTTAGCGCGATCTCATCCACGGCTGCTCAAAATGGCCCAATATCTCTATGCTCGTATTTGTCTGTTCGCTTGCAGTGAAATTTGCTTACTTGTTATAACAGGATTGATTACCAATCTTTTTCTCTGTTCTAGAGGCATGAGATTTAGTTCGTTATACCCGACTTGCAATGAAGGTTTGTGTCGCCTTAGAATTACATGCAAGTAAATTGGGACCGTGAAAATACTCTAGTTATAGCCATTACCTCGTTATAGATGACCTCGTTATTTTGAATTTTCCCTGTACTATATAAATGAACTTGAAAGAGACTATGTATTACAGGCAAGTTTGTGCAAAATTATTATACCTCAATGTTCAAGAAAATAATTTATGGGTCAAATGAGCTGAGTGATATATGTTTACATTCTAAATTTATAATTAACCCTTTCAAGACAATTGACCACATTTTGTGGTTTGGCTCAATAACTTTTGATTCAGAACTCTAAAGAATATACCAGATGCATGAGTAGAAAGAGTAAAAATATCTGCACACTCTGTGTCCAGCTATTGTTGCATGGCCATATTGCGTTTAATCCCAGGAATTTTAGAAACGAGAATAAGCTTTGAAGTCCTTATATTCGCAGCACATTGACAGGTTCAAAATCCTTGTGTTTTCATAAAAATTGGCAATTTTTTCAATTATTCGACATATTTTTAACCATATACATTGTTTTCAAAGACATTACACCTAATTAGAACCATATAGCACTAAGAGAAAAATATTGTTGCTAATTTGAAGAGCAAGATGTGATCAATTTAGCCCTTAAATAATTCCTGTCCTGAAAGGGTTAAAAATATCAAAGGCGGACAAAATTTGAAGGTTACGGCCATTTCATATTAAAAAAAAAATTGTCACTTGCTATTTGAACAAAATTAGAATTGACATCAGCTCCTATAGCCCTTATGGATGTGTAGTGTGTATACCCTCAAAAAGAGTGGACTTTTGTGGTGAATTGGCCTAGCTTTCAAAACAAAGACTGGACGAAATGTGTAAATTTTGAAGGGAATATTACAGAAAATCGTTTGAACTCACTGTCCAATCTAATTTGAACTATACATGTATGTAGCACTATTCAACAGCCCCTTAATTGACCGTATTCTCTTTTATATCTTTCACCTCTGCTCTCTTTAGGTACTTGCGTTGCAACATAGTGTCATCAAGCCAAAGACACTGGTCCGTGTGGAAGCAGTAATTTGCTGTCAAGTAGCACAGAACCAGTGGTAAGCAAATACATGTATGCAAAGGAACCTTTCCCTCGGTTATCATGTTATCACAAATAGGAAAGTAATCAAGTCTTCAAAGTGATAAGATCAAAGAAATGGGGTTTGTAGTTATAAATATGGGCAATTCTGGGGTAAAGTGACTACACTAGCTGTTGTAGATCTGCTCGTTTCATGTAGTGTACAATCTTCATCGTTAAGCTGCTGCAACTGCAGTTGATTTGCATTGCCTACTTGCTATAAATGGGACTCTGGCTAGAACAGCATCTTGCAAGGTAAACTTAAAATTTTGCTATGAATATGACAGGATGTCAGCAATACCTATTACCTACACAATACTAACTCAGAAGCCATTTAAAAGATTGGTGAGAGAATATTAGACTACAGGATGAAATGCTGGGCAATATATTTAGAATAAATCCCAAGATTTTAAGATAGCGTACAGGTAGTGCTTTTGCTAATTTGGACTTATAAATCATCTGTAATGAAGCAGGAATCAGATTTTAATGTGGCTATTAGCTATTAAAGAAACAATTTTAGCAAGCATGCCCTATTTTTTGTGCGCCCTCTTTTGCCAGGTTATACCTCTACCGGGAGCGCAGTTGTGAATCCATGCAGCCTGCTGACAAATCGGCGTGCAAAAGTGTTGCATTAAGAGGCGCTGTGTCTACTTGAAAGTCTGAAGTCGTCGCTCTCCAGCTGCAGCTAGGCCCAAGCCTGCATAAGCGCTCTGCAAGCTTTACCAAAGCAATAAACTGACCTGTTAAGTGACGCTGTGGTGAGATTTGTTTTTTTTGCAATAGACCCTAAAAAGAGTGTAGCATCATGGTAAAGAACGGCGATGACGGAGTTTGCAGGGATTTCCTGCGCAATGTTTGCAAACGTGGCAATAGGTGCAAGTTTAGGCACCCCGAGCAAGGGGAAGTGAAGAAAGAGCTGCAGTTTTGCCATGATTATCAGAACAAAATGTGCATGCGAAGCAATTGCAAGTTCATCCATTGCAGCAAAGAGGATGAGGAATACTACCATCAGACTGGAGACCTACCCCCTGGCATCGAGGAGTCTGCTGCTCGGTCTGCTGTTGCCGATGGAGCTGATGGTGAAATCCCAGTTTGCCGTGATTACCTGAAAGGAGATTGCTCGAGGGGGAGTTCTTGCAAATACCGCCACATGAGTCGAGGTGATGTGGAGTATGAGCAACGTTCCCGCAGGAGGCCAAGATCAGGACCTCCTCCACCACCTGATAGATATGCCGATGAATATGAACATGAGCGCTACAGGCGATGGCTTGAGCACTCCAGATATGAAGACTTTGACCGGATGGATAGAGATAGGTTCTTCCGTGAAAGGGAGCCCAGGGATCCCATGGGCTATAGGTCGAGGGGAGATGCAAGAGATCTTGAAGAGGAGAACGTTATGCTGCGCCGCAAAAATGAGGAGCTGCGCAAAACGGTAGCGGACCTGACCTCAACCAATGATGTCCTCCTTGAGCAGAATGCCCGCTTGCGTGCTCTGCGTGCAGAAGCCACCTCGGCTGTCCTGCAGGCTGAGACCCATCTGGTTAACTCCACAGCCACTGCTGGCCCCCAGCTTTCCCAAGGTAGGTCCCTTGGTTCCTCAACTCACCATACTGTTGCTGCCACAGCCCCCCTTATGTACCCTGCGCGGGTAGCCCAAGTCCCATTAGTTGCAGATAATACCATTCCTGCCCCTGGTGCAGCTCAAGGCACGCAGTTGCTTGCCGCTCCTTTGCAGCCTGCTGTCTTAGCAGCATCAATGGCCCAAGCCCAAGCTCATGTTGTCCCTATGAGTGTAGGCGTTACTGCCTCTATGGTTACATATCCCATGGTGTCCCAGACATTGCGAAATTCAGCATTGTCCTAAACTATTATTTCCATTTTCATTGTCAAAATTAAGTGGGAAAACTTGGATAATAGTGCAGGATGTAATTGTAAATGCTTTCAATATATTCCCCAGGGTTTGTTAATCCTTAATGTAAATAAATGCTTTCAACATATTCGCTGGGGTGTCCTCACTGTAATAAATACTTCACACAAGCATTGTTGAACAGTTTTTAACAAGTCAAAGAAAAAGAGTAATTTTTAGTCTTCGTTTCACCGGACACAAAACATGTTGGTATTGAACTTTACATTATATTATATACCCATTTTGTGTTTCAGGAAGCAAAAGTGATTACGTTGCCCGGCGGAGCAGTGCAATTACAGATCGAACCACCATTGGAGAGTACACATCATTTTGATAGGATAAGCACAGCAGTAGTTTTTCTGATCGAAAGAACAAAAAAAAGTAACTTGGTTTGAGAAGCCTTGCCCAAATCACAAATAATTGAAGTAATGAAAGTAATAGAAAGTTACAGACTTAGAATTTTCAAAAGATGTGACATTTTAGGGAAAATTTCTTGAATACAAAATAGAGAAAAATGAGACGAGAAACTACCCCAAACTTGCCCCTTTTTCCTTACCGTAACGTTAAAAACATCATCAGCGTAAAGCAGGAGGACACTTTTTTGTGAAGCAGTCCTCAGATTGCAATTTGTGGTGTTTTTGGCCCCATTTATTTTTACCCTGATACAGATAAGTCCTTGTGAAAAAAGTTAAATCAAAATGCATGAAATGTGCGTACACAACATCCAAACCGCTAGTAGCCGTTAGCAGCGAAAACAAAAATAATGGAACTCTCGAAGCTTTAACAGCTTTTACAAGTACATGCAAATATCAAAATGATATTCTAAGTGCGTGGTGACATGGGTTTCAGTGCACAAAAAAACTGAACCTCCACGCATCTACGTGTATTAGTTCGAAGCGCATGTGCGTTAAAAGGAAAATTGCATTCTGAAGTTAAGCTTAGTTGCCATTGTTAAAAATTGATTAACACAAAACTCTCAAATCTGAAACATCTGGGCCTTGTTTCATAGGACCTGTTATCAATAACAAGTCACAATTACTGTTATAAGCTACTGAAGTCATGGCATTTGATTGGCTGAGAGCATAGACATCATAGATCTGTTGCGATTGTTATTGATAACTAGTTTTATGAAACGGACTTGATCTGGAAAGTTAAAAAGGCAAAAGTACCGCAAATGCCAATTGCACTGCTCCGCTGCGCCGCACCTGTGTTATACGTTGTCTCTGCCAAGATTTTGCACTCACTGCGCTGTTGTGTTTGGAGAAGATTGTGTATTCAATCTTTCCTTGCAAATATACTTGCCTTGCTATATGCTGAGAAGCTATGTCTGCCAATATCAGTAATTTTCATATTCATATTGCGTGCTCAAATTGAAAAATGACGTGTTCCCCTGACTGTGTGCTCCTGTAGCACTCTGTCATGCAGTGAAATCAATTTCCCCTTCCAAAACATTTGACATATATGTAGCATACAAAGAGCTTACAGATAGGAAACCACAAGCGTAAACATACTTAGCGACTGCTTATAGGGTGTACTTTGATAGCTGCCATTGCATCTAAAGAAAAATAAGCTACCAGATTCTTATTAAGGCTTATCCTTTCTTGTTATTTTGTGCAGGAATGAACTTGGCAATGTAAAACTGAGGCCGCGGGTATAACATCAGATCAAGCCTCAAGCAATCTTGGCAGATATAAAAAATGATTTGTAAGTAAATACGATAAAAAAAAAAAACACAATTATGGAACAGGTATTGTATGAGTGATTTCTGTTTTCTCATGCATTTTCTCTCCTTTGTACATAGAGAAATTTTCCATCTTGATGACACTTTGATACTCTGCCCTGTGAATGGGGGGGGGGGGGGGAAAAAAAAAAAGAGTTATTTTTGTAGATTTAAGAACACCATAATCATCTGGCCCTGAATAGTCCAAATTGAATGATAAGCGCTTTTATAACTAATCTAAATACCACAACCTTAAAGAGTTTTATTAGAAAATTATATTTTGTTTGTAACCCATATGTGTGTATATTAGTCTTTTTAACAAACAGTGACCTAAGTGAAGGGTCAACCAGACTGTTATTTCACTAATTAACCGGTATAGTGTCTATTAGTCTATGATAGTGTCTATTAGTCTATGATAGAACAATTACATTTCTCTCTTCTTTGTCATTAAGCCTCATTGAAATTCTCTTGATGGAATACATGTATTACAGCTCTGAAGTTCCTTGTACCTCAGATTTGAGGATCAAAAAAAAAGTTTAATAGTTAAATACTGAAACATTGTGTGTATATTTTTATTATGTATATTCAGAACTAGGTGTTGAAAAGCTTTGCTTGTCACAAAAATTAATGATCGAACTTCAACATTCACACTATTTTCTAAAAGCGAAAAAACTGGGTGTTTGGGGTAGTGCTGCAATTTATGAAAGGACTGTCGATTCTGGCAACAGAACTGTAATTATCTTTCAGTTTGTCTTTGCATACTGAAAACATGCAAATTATGGCCATAAGCCATCTACCAGACAGTTGTTCTGAATACACATAGCTGTTCTAGACAATCAATAATGATCTCTTTGTTTTTACTTTTGGTTTCAAAACTCCTGCTCTTTTAGCCACAGTGATTTGTTTTGATGGAGCATGATACTTCTCTATCACTTCCTTTGAAAAATTAGCAGGAAATGAGAACCCAGTCCAAACAAATGTATTTGCACACATCAGCTTGTAAAATGCGGAACTGGAAATGTACATATATCCAAGGATAGTTGCTTTAGTACTACATATGCCTCTAATGTTTTTTTTTAAGGAGAATATAGGTGGATGGCATCCAGTCATTAAAAATGTCTATTATGATGAATGAGTTGAATATGTTATTTGTATCACAAATTTTTGTTTGTATTTTGCTATTTTCATAGAATATTGAATAAACCCATAGTTGGTGGAGGATAACTTTGAAATTGATTGTTAGGAAAAAAAACTTTCATAAAATCCAGCCATCACTGTTTTCACATATTAAGACAATGCAGTGCATACAAATGCTTTGATTTATTGTGAGATATTGATAATCTTTGTTAATAGGGGATTTCGGAATTCATCATTTTCACAGTTGCGATCATGATATACAAGTTTATGGTTATGTTTCTATTATATTTATATTCAAACATGTAAGGTTCTAAATGTTCGTACACCATGCTAGTGCTTTTTGTAATGGTTACTGAGTCAGTTAAAGATAAATTTGAATTGTGCCATTGTGATTAAACGTTGCTTTTGATTCTGAACCATTTCCCAATATAGCACTTCTGTCTCTGTGTTATGTGGGTCATTGCTTTGTGCTTGTGTATAAAAAAAAAAGGTGTGGAAAGTGGAAGAATGAGAAGTTAAGGGCATCTTTGAGTGATGTGACATAAATACAGCTCACTTCTTGATTTACTTTTCCTTCTGGCCAACATCTCTGGAAGAATTGATAAAGTCCGATGATCAATGTTCATACTTGGCATATATATCATCTGCCAGTGCTTAGAGTCAAAAGGGCATTAACTTTCAAACAGACTTATTGCCATTTTAAATCTCAGCAGACAGCATCAGGATGGAAAATAATAAGCCAGTTTGTAATTAGTTCATGGTACAAATGACCCTGAAATGACCCCAATTTTTATGCAAACGCCTATTTGTTTTAGTGGATGCGCTACTTGCTTAACGTGTAAAATCATACCTAGTGCGCGCATCATGGTGCGTACAAAGGTCAAACTATACAAATGACCTTCATTTCCACATGCGCAAATTGTAATTACAAACTGGCTTATTGTGAAAAGTCTTGTCAAAGACCAATTCACCCTGAGGAGAATGAAAATTCTTGTTCTGTGTAATTACAAACTGGGAGACTCCATGAAAATACTAGTGAGGATCAGTCTGTTTTGGTACTGTACTCGATATTCCTCTGTTTATTGCTGGCCAGGGAGAAGCAAGAAAATTGCTAAGTAATTTAAAATATAAAAGGCTATGAGATTTACAGTGATTAGAAAGATGGATAGAAAAGGAGGGCTGCGAGATGTATAGTGACTGAAGATAGATGGAAGGAAGGGTTTTGAGATAGATGGAGGAAATGGTTGTGAGATAGTCCTTAACCCTTTCAGGACAGGGATTATTTAAGGGCTAAATTGATCACATTTTATTCTTCAAATTGGCAACAATAATGTTTTCCTTTTAGTACTACATGGTTCTAATATGGTGTAATGTCTTTGAAAACAATATACATGGTTAGAAATTTGTTGAATAGTTAAAAGAAATTGCCAATTTTGATGAAAAACAATGATTTTAAACCTCTCAATGTGTTGCCAATTTAAGGATCTCAGAGCTTATTCTTGTTTTTAAAATTCCTGGCATCAAACGCAATATGGTCATGCAATAAAAATGGACATAGTGTGTGCAGAAAATTTTGCTATTTCTACTGGTGCATCTGGTATATTTTTTAGAGCTCTGGATCAAAAGTTATTGAGCCAAACCACAAAATGTGGTCAATTGTCTCGAAAGGGTTAAAAAGATTGAGGGAGAAAAAAGGGATGAAAGGTATATGTATATAACTCTGGTTCGAAACGTAGATGGAAAAAGAGGGTTGAGAGATGTATAGTAATTTAAAAGATGGAGGTATGAGATGAATAGGTATTGGAAAGATAGATGTATATAAAATAAGGGGTGTGAGTTGAATAGTTATTGGAAAGATAGATTAGAACGAAGAAATGTGAGATGGAAAGTCATTGTGAAGATACATGTAGATCGAAAGGATCATGAAGGGTTGTGGGATGAGTAGTGATTGGAAAGAGATGGGAGAAAAAAAGGATGTGCCATATAGATTAGTTAGGAAGACTGAGGGAAAAGAAAGTTTGAGATGATAGTAATTGCAAAGATAGAGGGGTGAAAAAGAAGATGAAGGAAGTATAATGATTGGAATATTAAGTGATAACTTAGTGGATGAAATATGAATTTGAACAAGGTCATTGATAAGGTAGGGGGAGGGTGTGGGAGGAGCTCATATATTTTCATGTTTCCATTCATCCTCTCTCCTTTTCTCTCTTTTTTTCTTTGTTTTCCTTCTTTCCACTCTTTGTAGTTTTTTTTTTCTGTTCTATTTAGTACTTGATTGGGTGGGGGCCATTTGCCGTCCATACAAAGGGAAAACAAAGACCTCCAGTCTAGTCTAGTCTGTATATCAAACGGTATCCTATTTCCAGGTTGCACTGCCTATGTTTATACATGACGCGAGCGTTACTAGGTGATCATCATGTTTCTCGTGGGGCTGACTGGAGGAATAGCATCAGGGAAGAGTACAGTCTCTAACATGCTCAGAGACCTGGGGTGTGTCATCATCGATGCTGATAAGATCGCTAGAGAAGGTATGGAAATGCATTGCAAAATGAGGCTTTATTGTGGAATAGGAAATCACCATTTAGTGAGCACATACACACTTTACATGGATACTATGTATATGGAGGTGGAATGAGGACACCCCATACATGCGTTTCAGGAAAATGAAATGAACTGCTGTTGATATAATTGTGTTTGTGCAGAGAAAATGATTAGTTTCCTATTGCACAGTAATGCCCAAACTTATTGTTTGGGGGGATTTGTTGGAGAAACAAACATTCTTATCCCTATCATTGCCGCAAATGTATTTTTACACCATTACACACTGAGTATAAAAGAAATTATTACATGAAGTATTGTTTTTCAATTGTGCAACCACCTTATTGTATAAAGTTGAAATTCTAGAAACTAGCTGAAACTAGCTGAAGAGTGAAATATAAACTGAAGGGGTATCCTTAAGTGTTCTGGGAATAAATTAGTAATTAGAGAATTGTTTTATGGATGAAAGTATCTTTTGATGAGAGAGTAAATATAATTCTCCATCTTTGAACATGATCTTGGCACTGGATAGCCCTGAAAATGAAAAGAAGAAAAAAAATGTCTAAACACATTGTTAAAAATTAGAAGAAGCAAATTAAAACTACCTCTGAAAAATGCACTTGAATGACTTATAATTATGTGGGGTCTTAATATTTCTTGTTTTCTTAAAAAGCCTCAGACCAAGGATTTTGAAAATATGATGTGAAAACTAGGAAAGATAGAAAAAGTTGATCACCATAGTGTAGAAAAACAAAGCATATACAGAGGGGGCATAATAGCATATTGATACACCCAACAAGGGAGAAAAAAAAAAGATTGCGATTTTACTGGGGGAGGAGGGGCGGGGGGATGTGCCCCAGGTGCACCCTCTAACCAATCCTCTGATTCCCTACATGTACATGTCTTCTTCCATACATGTAGTTGTGGAACCTGGTAAACCAGCATTGAAGCTGATTGTCCATCACTTTGGCAAGTCGGTTCTTCAAGAAGATGGGACGCTGGATAGAGCCAAGCTCGGATCCATCATCTTTGCTGATTCTGAGAAACGAAAGCTGCTGAACCGCTGCACCCATCCCTACATACAACGGACAATGCTGTGGCAAGTCCTGACAAGCTTTCTCTCTGGTGAGTTGACAGATTTTGAAGAGCAATCTAAACTTGATTGCTACAGTGGAACCTCATTACAACAAACTCCTCGGGACCAAGGAAATTACCTCTTTATTTCGAAACCTTGTTTAATCAGGGCTAGAAAACTAGAGAATACAAAGAAGTGGGACCAGCAAAATTACCTTGTAACAAGATTCTGTTATAACTGTGTTCTTTATAACGAGGTTCCACTATAATTACACAGAGTGAATCAGAGAAGCAGATTATTTAAACTTGGAAAAAAGTCAGATGAATGGTAAGAAACCTGAAGATTTTTAAAAACAGAGATAACTCTCTTGATTTCTGAATATCAAATACCTCAAATATTTGTTATGAAAAGGCAATAAGTTATTTTAAGTTTCATTTTTTTTCTTTAAAAAGCTATTCCTGGTTTACTGATTGGTGCTTATTTTGCAAGTAATGGGGGACTTATTGTGTAATCTCCACAGTGCTCATGTATGCCTTTTGCACTCAAAGTCAATATTTTAAAGCCTATCTAAAGTGGAGCGTTCACCCCAAAAGCAAAATTTGCATAATTATTAAAAACATAAATTCACCTCTAAAACTACATGTTTTTGAGACAGTTAAATGGTAGAGTGTTGAAGAGCCAAGGGGGATAAATGATTTGAGGACTGCACAGAAGTTACAGGGTTACTTCTGTGCATAAGCAGTATATACTCACAAGTCATTTTTGACCTTAATAGTTTCTTTGAACTTGCAATATCACTCAACAGGAGTACTACATGTATTTGAAGCTGATATCTTGAGTTAAGTATACTTGCATGTTACCCAAATGTACAAAGCAAAATATTTTTTGATGATTGTTCCTCTTTAAAGCATATTTCATTTTATTCTGATGATGTAGGACACCACTATGTCATCTTGGATGTCCCTCTACTCCTGGATGGCAGTGCTCTGAGAAGGTTCATCAAGTTTGTACTGGTGGTTTATTGGTGAGTACAATGTTTTTCTATGAGAGAGGTACAGTATCATTCCAAGTAAAAGTGATAAGATCAACATTATCTGCCACCCGGCGGCAAATCTCCCCATGTAATTTGAATAGACTTGGAATGTAAGAATGATCATCAATGTAAGTACTCTTAAAAGGCTGAACTTTTTTTTAGCGAGTTAAACTCTGGGGAGGGGGTCATGCCCCCCCCCCCTTCAAGATTTTCCAGTCATTTTGTGACACAATTCATAAATTCACAATTTGGGGTTGATATAAGGTCACTAAAGGTCACCTGACTCTGTAACAGTACTTTAAACCTAATTTTGGTAAATTTAGGGTTTAAAAAATGGATCAGACTTGAGAGAAAAAGTCACAAAGTCCCAGTGGAAGTTTTTTAGGGGTTGCAAAGTTATCTTCACATTTTGGAAAGGGGTATCATGCCCCCTCCCCCCAGTATTTTTGGAGTTAACTCTGCATCATAAAATGTTTATTTCTTTCTATACAGTGATGAAGCAACTCAGCTGGATCGTCTCATGGCTCGCAATGATCTAACCCATGAGGGCGCCCTTCAGAGGATCAACTCACAGGTACCGTTGGAGATCAAGAAGAAACAGGCCGACTTTGTGATCGATAACAACGCAAGCTTGACCGTCACGAAACAAGAAGTACTGGAACTATACAAGAGATTAGAGGGATCGTACGCACACTGGAAACTTAGATTATACTTGTTAGGGAGTTTAGTTCTACTTCTTGGGGGCTCTTCTTACCTGTTTTATACTTTCACATGAACATTTTAGGTCAGAGGCATCTATAAAATGATTAGATAGTTGATAGTAGGATTAAGATTGAATTGAGATACAGTGGAACCCTCTTTTTAAGAACACTTTTAAAACAAAGTAATGTTTTAAGAACACTGTTTTAACAAAGTAATGTTTTAAGAACACTGTTAAAACAAAGTAATTTTGCTGGTCGTACTACTTTGTATTGACTATTTGGTCCCTAGAAGTTTGTTATAACAAGGCTCCACTGCATATGGATAAATCGTTTACCATGGGCCCAAACTAGTCGACTTGACATTTTATGAACCTAGAAAAGTTCTTTCCTTTGAAGTTTTTTTTTTTTTTTGTTGATCCTATGTTGTCTCAGAACAATTTAAGCTTTGTTGCCCCAAAACAACTTAGAGCATTTTGCATAGCTTGCATAAATCCAAATGGCCACATGTATGGGCAATGACAGCCCAAGACAACCTATGCACAGTGTGCATGCTGCACCCAATGCTAACAGTGTTATTAATCTTGTGTAATGAAACCTGTAATACAATGCAGTTCCTGGTATATCCTCCGTTCATGCATCACAGGTAATATTGCATAAGATGAACAACACATTGCATTTTGATATGCCCCTTGGGCAACAAAGCTGAAATTGTTCTGTGACCACTTAGGATTATAAATCAACAAAAAAACTTCAACGGAAAGAACTCTTCTAGGTTCGCTGTTGGTTGTGTAGGAGCATCATATGTCCAGACTAAACCTTGTTTTAAGAAACCTATTGTCTTACAAGTCATTGAAAGCGATGACAATAATACAGAAGTTCTCTTCAGCTTTGGGGCTAATTCATTGTATTTTTGTATTCAAATGTATCTTTATGACCTATGATCATGTTGAATGTGATTCAGTTGTTCCTCAACATTGTTCCTCAAAAAATTTGCTCGATATACCTTATATGTAATTGATGCAGTAGCAGAAGAATAAAGAATTCTAACTTGCTTTTTATCTCATGACTTAAAAAATATTCTGGTTTAGTTTTGATATATGCATTAATTTGTCTTCCAATTCTCATTTGTAATTTCATCAGGACACATTACTGTTGTTTAAATAGGAGTAAGAAAAAAACAAAACCACATTTGAGTAGTATTCTGTACAGTTATTGTAATATTACAAACTCTTGTTATAACAAGGTCATTTTGCCGGTCCCACTTCTTTGTATTCTATTGTTTTTTAATAAGAAGATGTAACAGGATTTCGATTTAAAGAAGTAATTTCCTTAGTCACAAGAAGTTTGTTATTACATATATGAGGTTCCATTGTACAAGGTCTCAAAAAAAAGCAATACTGTTCCCTCTAGTGTACAGTGGAAACTCAGTATAACGAGGTCCTTGGGACCATCAAAATTACCCTGCTATAGCAGGAATCTCGTTATATCAGGATTAAAAAAACAATAGAATATAAAGAGCTGGGGCCAGAATATTACCTGGTTATATCAGGAATGTTGTTTTATCAGACCTCTTTATACTGAGTTTCCACTGTATAAAATCAACATCCAGTGTTTGAACATGAATGGAATGCAACCCTCATACTATGCTGCTACTTTTTTCACCTTATTGAATATACCCATATGATAGTGATTCTCATGTGATGAAAGATACTTCATTAGTCTTGTATTTCTTTTAGAAAGTGCCTTTGTACTCTACAAAATCTATAAAAATTGATCATTTAATTATGAAAGTTAGGGTAGAGGATCATAGTTGGGCCTAAATTGTATTCTTGCTTGTACCATGTCGGGTGAAGGGGGAGGTTCTGCATGTGTTTTGGACAATTTATTTTTCATTTGTTTGCTCAAGGCAGATGTCTGCCACAAGTTGATGTACTTGGGAAAGTAACATTTCTAGTTGATGGGCAAACAAGCAAGACATGTGTATCATTACCCAGATGAGACTACACTTTTTTTTCTTTCTGAAACTTGTTGCTACTGCCAAAGTAGTCATGAAATATTTAAATTTGATACATGTACTCCATGTCATGAAGGATGAAAAAATATTAAATTATTTATTTTTCTACCCAAATATATTTTCCTGTTCACTGTCCAATTAAATAAGTATAAATGAAGATTTATATAGGCTGTTAGGAATACTGTTTCTTTCCTTAGCCCACCCCCTCCCTCTCTCTCTCTCTCCTTCTCCCTCCTATCCATCTGTCTCTTTCTCCCTCTCTCAAACCTAAGTCTCACCATAATGAGATCATCATCTTTCTCACTATCAAAAAGAGTGGTTTTAGGTATCCTAATCTCTAGAGCAGGACTGTCCTTTAGGAGGGTGAGTGATTGTAAAAGATAAAGTTGGAGAAACGGGTGATGTGTGGGGGAGACTGACAAACTTAACAAAAAATGTGAGAATGTGCTGCTGAACGAAGGTTTGGAGAGGGTTCAGAAGCAGGGGTAGTAAACCTTTTACTTCAGGAAGAGCTGGGGAGCGTTTCATCGAGTGTTTTGCCAGTCATTTTTACTGACAACTGTTATAAGCTACTGAAATCCTTGCATCTGATTGGCTCAGAGCAAATTTGTCGGTAAAAATCACTGACAAAACACTTGATGAAACACTCTCCTGATCTCTTAAGTGGAAGCAGAAAAATAATCTTATTAATCAAATTATCAAAATGGCAAAAGGCTGAGGAAAATCTCACAGAGGATAAAAAAGAATTTTCAAAAATCGAGATCACTACTCTGAAGTGGAAAATAATACAGATGATCAGTGACATTTTGAGTAATTCATTCAATTTGAGTTCTCCTTGAATGGCATCAAATATGGCGAAAGTGATAATGGGTGATTCGCTATACATGTACCATTAATCATCTCCACATTTAAAAATTCATAAACTTCTTATTCTTAAACTGTCACTGATACATTCAGATTTTTTTCTGTTTCAACTGAAGCCAACTTCTTCAGAAGAGGTATTTTCCCTTTAAAATAAATCAAATTTAAAAGACTATGACACCTGTATTCTTGCAATATTCTAGCAATAAATAGGAAAGAATACTCTCAAATATAAAATCAGACTTGCATATACAGGTATCATTTAATTGCACAATTGTATTCAAACCCTTACAACATTGTAACTGCACCGCACTGCACTTTTTAATGATCAGAAGAAAGCATTCTTTCTTCCCTTTTTTGAAAAAATACTTGTGCAATATTAGGATATTGTCTGTTTTAAATGTAACAATACACACAAAAATATATATATTTTTTCAGTAATTATACAATGAATATATAAACAAATTTGCAAACTACAAACATGTATGATATTACCAGTAAGTAAATTGATGGGCAAAAATGAAAGAATATTAGAGATGATGCTCAGTGCAGGTGTATTGGTTTTCTGGGGTTTTTTTTTTTCCATTTTTTTTTTTTTTTTTACTATTATGATTATTTTGGATACTTAATGAGGGTTGAAGACACAGAGCTGCCAACCTCACTTGACCAAAAATCCTATGATTTTACCATAAAAATGTTATTTTCAGAAAAAAAATCCTATTCTTAACTGTTGTGTACTTTCCTACACAATATCTCAAGGATTGCAAATTTTGTTTATTTTGTAGTAATTTATACATGCATACAAGTACATGTATGTAATTTATTTAGTGACTTAACTACATGTACAGTGTACATGTTATTGATGATGAATGATCCTATTCTAATAAGGGAACTTCACTTAACAATTATCTCATTTACTTTTGAGACCCTGATGCCGCTGCTGCTGTTGTTGCTGCTCCCTTACACTTTGTTAACAGTCTATCACTAAATTTCATTTCATAGCAGTTTTGTCCTTTAGACTGGCATGTTGCCTTCTGAGTGAGAATATCACTTAATGTTGCAGTACTCAAACTGGACCTAAACTCTGTCTTGCATACGCAATGATGTACAATGTCAATGAGAAATACATAAACACACGGAGACACATACATTGTAGTTATTTTTTTGATAAATTGTATTTTATTGAGAAAAATCCTAGTGTCGTATTGTCACTGAAAAATCCTATGAAATAGGATAAAATCATACTATTTGGCAGCTCTGAAGACATCCTTTAAAAAAGTTAATGTTGGAACATATGCACTCTTGAGATATCACATGTTAACTCTTACTGTGCCAAGGGGTTTAGTCCTCTTCAAAATTTAACCAAAATGTGATCAATGCTTACTTTTCAAATGTCTGCACTTCATTAACCATCTATTATTTCACAAAATATTGTGTACAAAACTTGCAGGAAATTTATTACCATTTCCTATGATACCAAACATTATTCCTTTAACAACTTTATGCATAAGAATTATTGAAAATTACATTCGGGATTCTTTTTTGTCTATTATTATTTGTTTCCTCATTTGTTTACTATTGTTTAATGTTGAAATAAGGTAATTTTTAAAAATCTGCAATTTTCTCTGGAAATTTCTATGGTACCACATAATTACATGTATAATCATAAATTTAAAATGCTTGATTTATGCTCAAAATTTTGATATACATTGACAACCATATACATGTACCTTTCCTGTGGTGGAGCAATTGGTGAATAAAAATGACAAGTCTATCTGTCACATATACTTTACATCGGCACTGAAAGAGTTAAGTGTTGACATTTAGTAATTATCCATCACAGAAAAATTATCTTGTTATCCCAGGGACAAGATGGTTTCTGAATTTAAAATTTACAGACAAGGTTCTACTTATGTTGATAAATATCAAAATGAAGAAAAAACAGCATTCCCAACGAAGAACTATGTATCAAAAACGGAGAAAGCAGATTTATTTACCTGGACAGATAATCTAGACCTACTAGTATAATGTCCTCTTACAGCTTTCAATGCTAAATGACAAAACCAATAATTAATTTGGTCTACATTCATCAAAGATAACACATTTTCCCTAAATCCATGGCCTTGTCTAACATGTATAATATCTAGTATGGAAGGCAGCACCTCCCCTTGTGTTCAGATAGACTGCCATTTGCATACTGATACCCTGCCTGACATGGCAGCAAATGTCTGCAAATTTAATTTTCTTGCAAACAGTAAGGACTACATGTATTATTTTTCCTTTCGCGACAGGATATACAAAAACGTTTTATTCATGAGAACTATCAAATACAAAAAATAATGTTCACTGAATGATTTGTACATATTGGTTAACAGCCTTTAAAGTCAATTAATACCTTTTCAACACCATATCAATGTCTCTTGAATGGATTGATTACACTAATCAATATAGAGAAGTATATCATAATCTATTGCACCATTAATTTTACTCGTAATATACAGATTTTGCACACATAATCATGCTACATAGAGATGATATCAATAAAATAGGATCATAAATGAATCGGTACTGATCTTTGACAGAAAGCTTTGGTAGTTGCAATCATTGAATAAAAGAAACATAAATGGACTTGGACATGAATATATATTACAGCTGGCTTGAAAAATGTGTGTAATATATAATAAAGTAATCTATTTGAATAAACATTACATGTTATGTGTACAGCCACCAATTCCTACAGAACTGAGGAAACTTTTCATAGCATTTTTACGGCCGGATAACACCTTTGAACATCTTCAATATTGCGTGCAATGGCTTTGTTACACAAGCTATTGCCATTTACTGTACTACCGGTGCTTACGCACGTATGAATTATGCACTCAAGGGAATGCGCACATCTATATAAAGATATGCACCTATGTCACAAAAGTACACTCAAATAATGGAAATATTATCTTCTTTTTCCGAATGAGGAAATGGTTAAAATTGTTAAAATCACTTAGTTTTTTTTTTTCTTTCTCCAAAACTAGATTGATTCAAGAATTATCATTTTGTAGGTCCTGTACAGCTTTCAAAATAACAAATGAATTAGAATATTTAGCTGGCTGATATATTCTCCCCTTCGTAATCAAGATGACAAAATTTCCCAGAATCAAGTTCTTGCTGGTTGTGGCACTCTACAGCGGTAAGATGGCATAAGTTAAATGGAACACTTGAGGTTAATTAGGTTATTAAATGATTAGTACTTCTTCTCCTTGCATATGACTATAAATGTGATGAGTGTATTGGAGTTCTTGTTATAATGATGATGTAAATATGACTTCCACCTTAATAGATATCCCCAAACATTATCATGATCTAGGATGTACACTTCATTATACATTTAATCATCCATTAAAATTTAAAAACATGAATACAAAAATAGATGCAGCAAATGTTTTCTTAATTGGAAAGACAAAAATAATGCTATTTTTAGGCACTTTGCATGTTTACAAGATGATCCTGAGTTTATATACATTGTAGCCATTACTACAATCAAACTGTTGAAAATTTTTATACCTGTGCACGGATACAAAGCTTTGATATCTCTGACCATCCTAAGCTCCCTCTGATTTTCATAGAGATGCGTACTCGCACTTCACCAGTTCGGGACACCAGCAGCAGTTAAAAGGCATGCACAGACAGAGGTGTTATGGTCTAGTGGATAAGTAACCAGATTGCAGGTCACAAGGTCCAAGGTCCCTGCCACTTCACTTACGTCCTTTGGAAAGACATAAGCTACATTTGCCACACAAGACCCAAGTGTAGGAAGTGGGTACTTGGTAGGGTTATTCCCTGAAACGCACTGTGTGCTGATGACGGTTGCTGGTGCTAAAGCCGGTGTAATAATTTAATTTGGAAGCGCAAAGGCATGTTATATCATAATATGGACGATACAAGAGCAGATTATTATTATATATGATGCATGAACAACACGCTTTTTGAATGTTAAAGAGTATAAATGTCATAAATGAAAATAGAACTTTGCTATACATGACCGTTCTTCAAACACGGCGTGATCTTTTCCATATGCACCAAATGACCCCTCCTCTTGTACGAATACACCATATAGCAGCATGCACCGATGATGATAAACATGACCGATGTGATGACCAGGTAGCCGTACGTTTCCGGGCATGGAAGAGCGATGACCAGGATGAAGTGAAGCATGTCGAAAGAGCACTCTAGCGCCCTCTGTACACCGTTGAAGACGCCCCTCTCCATTTCCACCACGTTTTCTTGTATGAGCTGGGTCACGACGAGGTCATAAGACCACAATCCTAGACAGCAAATGAATACAGAAGGAATGCTGTTTAGAATAAGGTGAAGATGGATTCTGTTCACTCACAAATTATCAATTAACATTTTAGTTCTAAGAGGCTATGAGCAAAAATAAATCTGCTTAATAATTACAATAAAATGAAAGAGACTAACTTTCAGCACCAAATGTGAACCGTTTTTCTTGAGCATATATTTTTCAATACAGTAGAACTCGCTATAAAGAGTTCCGATATAACAAGATTCCTGATATAACAAGGTAATTTTGCTGGTCCCACGTCTTTGTATTCTTTTGTTTTTTCACCCTGATATAAAGAGATTCCTGATATAACGAGGTAATTGTTATGGTCCCAATGTCCTTGTTATAGTGGGTTTCCATTGTACTTATAAACAGATTAATGCATAATTTTCTGAAAGTACATGAAGAATCTTTCTGACATTAATTTCTTAGACAATTAATGTTTGCCTGATATACTAAATTTCTTGAGCAATGGCTGTAGGGTAAAATATGGACTTTGTTCATTTGGATATGACGCATGTCATCCATCACCCTTTCTTGCCTCTGAATGATGCCTGACAATCTACACGATAAAAGTACTAAGCTCTTTTCTTCCTCAAAGCAGCAACTGGTATATGTATCAAGTATTGTGAAATTCTGAAAGTAGATAATAACACTGGCCCTGTTTCATAAAATCTGTTATCAATAATAACTGCCAAAGTTCTGTAATAAATTGGCTCTCAGCCAATCAGATGCAAGGATTTCTGTAGCTTATATCAGTTATTGCATCTTCTTATTGATAACAAGTTTTATGAAACAGGGCCCTGGAGTGACTTCCAGTGAGAGTACCATCTCTCTCGACTAGCTATGGTTGAAAAAAAAATGAGTGATATCATCCACTGACCTATTCTTGATAACACGATCCCTACAAACATTATCACAGCGGACATTAGAGACGACTGTTGCTCATCAGTGCCAGTGTATTTACACTGTACCCTTGATACGTCTGGAGCTTCAGTTGTACTCACTCCGGCAGTAGGTGTAGCCATGGCTCCCACTGGAGGAAGAAGGGTCGTCATGGTGAGAAGTGGAGAACTGCTCTGACTTGCATCTGAAAGAGACAGGATTGATCTATTAATTTGTTTGTTACTTTGTTTGTGTTTATTTGTTTATTTATTTATCTATTTATTTATTTAGCTATCTAATTTTGTTTGTTTTTTTGTGTTTGTTTCTTTGTTTGTGTTTATTTGTGTATTTATTTATCTATTCATTCATATAGCTATTTATCTCATTTTCAGCAGTTCATGTACTTTCCAGGAACATAACATGCTAGTAATGACAATAACAGTACTTTGACAATGTCGGAACATAACAAGACATAAACAACAACCAATGCCTGTGGATTAACCAATAGAAAAGGTTCTCCTCAATGGTTGTTGCAGACATACAATACAATTAAGATAGATACAGAATCAAGAACAGCTTGTGGCATAAAAAAAATTTAAAAAATCAATCAGATCGACTGAAACTAGGGGAGACGTGTAAAAAGAAAATGACAAAAAGCATTTGCCAAGAATGCAAGAATGTAGAAATTATAGGTGGGAAAAAAACCCAATAAGGTATCAAAGGTTCACTGAATTTTTATGATTTACATATATACTTTACATAGTTTCTATTCCCCTTATCTTTAGGTCTACATTCCATTTGATTTTACAAGAGACTGCCTTAAGGGGAAATTTCAAAATGACTGCCATGAGGTTAATCTCATGACTGTACTATGGCTCTATATAAATTATGGGGAGGGGATGGTACAAATATTATTTTTTACTTGCCAAATAAATCACTTGAATCATTACAACACTTGCTTCAAAATCATCTTCTTCACCAGACCAGATCTTTGACAAAATAGAAAATAAAAAGAATCGCTCTGAAATGAGGGTAATTTCAGTCACATATGGTAACTGACCAGGTGAAAGGAGCAAAACATTCGTACACCCTGGGAATTACTATCACAGCAGTAGGCAAATAAAGGTAAGGTAATCTTGATTTCAAAAGATGATTTCTTCATACCAACTGTGCTATTTCCATAATCATAGATGAAAGGACTTCCTGGGGCCCACAGAGACCCTATACATAGCATCAAGAAGGTGATCTCAATCCCAAGAGAGTAGAGTCCAGCCCTCTCCAGTCCTATTCTTCTTCTCATGACTGGGTAAAGTATTGTACCAAGGATACCTGTAAAAAATGGATAATGACAATAATGGATAATAAAAATAATTAGGAGATGACGAAATATAAGAAGTAAAGAAAATAAATTAAAAATGGAAAGAGACAATGATGAAGACAAGAAACATGCAAAAGAAAAAATACATTTGAAATAGAAGACCAAGAAAAAGAAAAAGGAGAAGAGAAAGAAGGACACTGAGGAGAAGGAGAAGAAAGCAAAAGGCAGAGACAAAGAAGGAAAAGAAGATGAAAAAAAGAGATGGAGGTGGAGAAGAAGGAAGGAGGAGAAGAAGAGAGAGGAGGAGGAGAAGAAGAAGAAAAGGAAAAAGGAGAACAACACTGAGAAAATTGAGAAGATGAAGAACAAACAGACAACAAAAACACATAAAGAGAAGAAAAATGAAAGTGTATATGAAATAAAAACGATTATGATGATAAAGAATATGAAATTGGAGTCATGCACACATATTATTCATACCTCTCCTGAATAATTGGAAAACAGCACAAATATAAAAAGACAAGCTATACAATCATCAGATTTTTTTTCTTCAGATAAGATACCATCATACCTGTAATGGATCCCAGTGCCTGGAGGACTCCCATGGCATACTCGGGCATTCCTTGGGAATAACCATAGCCAAGGGTGATGGAATCAAACCCAAGCACGGTCATGTAGAGGAAAGCCATCCCCAGACCAGCCCAAAACTCCACGTAGGATTGGTACACCTTCCAACCTTCAAACATTTCCTGGGGTATGGAAAGGTGAAACACGGTTAGAAATGACAGGAAAGTTAAATCATTTAAAGGATAATCTAACCTTTCTAACAAACAGAGTCGTGCGAGTGCAGATAATTGAGAAATAAGTTGGTGAAGGTTTTAAAGCATGTGGCCAAACAATATGAAAATTGTGAATGCTTGAAAAATGAGATCACCTTCAGCTTAGCAGTTGCTCTGCCACAGCAGCCCGTATCCTCATTTTTTGCCATGGGTACTGGAGGAGCTGGCTGAGACGATGCGGTTGCTGGGGGAGTTGGAATGACTGGTATCTCTGTGAATTCTCTTTCTCCATTATCCTCCTTGGTAGTCATAGTTACTGGTGTAGCTGGCTGGGATGATGATACTGACGCTGATACAGATGGTAACGGAGTAAATGGTATCTCAGCGAATTCCCTTTCCCTATCATCTGATTCATGGTTATCTCTTGTATCATCATTGCTCTGACTTTGAGCTTCATCATTGCTCTGACTTTGAGCTTCAATAGCCGGCTCGCCCAGCTCAGAGTATTGACCTGTGACCTCCTGCTCAGGATGAGGTTCGTCTATGAAATAACAGGGGAAATATGAAATGAATCATGTCAGTACAATACGCATAATCAGCATGTGTAATACAGAGCTTGATACTAACAGGTGCCTGGGACACATGCATGCGCAAATTCCAAGTCCTGACCTCTAAAATTTGACAATTTTACCATGAGCCAATTGCATAAAAACCCTAAAAAAATTTAAAACAGAGTCCCTATGAAAAAAAACACACTAAATGTTGCCATTTCCTTGGTCAAAATACAAAATATAAACAAATATAAATTTGTCTCCCCCTATGCGCACAAACCTTGCGAATAGGGGAAACTGATTTGATGGTTTGTTTGATCGCTAACAAATTGTGTGTAAAACTACAATGGATTTTGTCCTTATTTGTAATCAGTTACTATTAAAATCCACACCCTACACATGCCAAGTCTGCCTATTATTTTCTGCCAGTTCACGAGCATGTCAGCATCAAAGTAGACAAGGATAAAAACGGGGTGTAGAATTGTGGTCGCTTTGTGTCTCAACTGACAGTTCTGAGAGAGCATCAGGACCCGTCACAACTCATAAGCTGATTTTATGTCTCCCTTAAGTCCAAGGCATTTATTACCCACTAGTCCCACTACTTCAAATATTTCAATATACATCAAAACTGTATTTAGTCAACCTACTAACTACTAAAGCCCAACTAACTTCTTGGATCAGACCAAATATCAAGGAAAACAATACTTTTAATGTATTTTACACAGCATTAATTTTTCTAAAATTATCACATGTGTATAAGATATGAAATGATAAAATAGCAGGGATTAACCCACAAGCAAACATCAGAGAATTTCGGAATGAGTTTTCGAGCTCAAAATTTTTCTTGCAAAAAAAAAAGAAAAAGGATCCACAAAATAACAGAATACCTGTACATCCTACTCCTCCTTTGAAAGCCAACATAGGCACATTTTTGTAGACCCTCCAAAGATTCCAGTACTCAATCACCATGGAAACGCCATTCCATGCCGCTACAAAGATACCACCAATTAGCATAGATGCAGTCATGATGGCACCAACAGCGATGGGAGCCAGGATGTTACTGACCAGGTCGATACGACGCATGTTTGCATTCAGTACTAAAATGAAAGATAATATTCAGTCATAATAATGTAAGCACTTTGGTCAGTTGTTTCTGGTAAAGCGCTTTACAAGAAAACGTTATTATTAACTATCATTATCATTACTAGCAAAAAGAATATTGGAAGAAAACATGTTGCACATGGTCTCACATTGTACTTATATCAGAAGGTAATGTGTGAGCTTTTTTTATGTTCTCTTCATAATATCCAGTGAATTTTAGTGTTATTGTGTCAAAGTAATGCCAAATTGAGGCTGTTGCTAAGATCTTGGCCTTGCCTAAAGCCTTCCGCATATCTACTCTCACAGGTTCCAACAGATCGCAAACAAACGACTATCCATCTGTTTTATTTCAGTCGTGTGCACGTTAGAATTTACACCCTGGCCAGGGATATGAATTATTTGTTACTTTTCATTTGTTAGATATTCCACTTGAAAAATTAAAACTAGATGAATTCTCGACCGCGCACAGTCAAAATTTATGCCTCCGCCCTTGCCAGATCAGAAATACATGTATATCGCACATTCATGTTGATTTGTTTTATGAGGTGAAATCTTCACAGTGTCTTAGTATTGCTAGTATCTTGCTATTTATCAACAAAAATTGAATAAATCTGACGAACAGTTTTTGAGGGCTTACCAAAACTCTACATGACCTTTAAGTTATCGCGAGAACAAGCCATTTTCATATATACAATGACCTCTGTGACCTTTGACCTTGAGACCCCAAAATCTAATACGATCATTTTCCCTCCCATATGCATACATGAGCCAAGTTTGAAGTTAATCTGCCAAACGGTTCTTAAGTTATCGTGAGTGAGAACGAAAACGGGATGGACGGATGGACGGACAACCTGAAAACATCATGCCTCCGGCACAAAAATCCACATTAGCTTAGAATTGTTAGTATTTTGCAAATCATCAAATTAAATTTTAAAAATCTAACAAAAGATTTGGGGAGGCTTACCCAAACTATACATGTATATGGCTCACAATACTGTACAATTAGATATTAGTATTTATATGCACATCCGTAACCTCAGTCAGATACAACTTACATTTTTGAAATTCCATTTCAAAATCCGATTGCAATTTCTTTCAGAATCTGGTCATAGCAAGGTTGTAAGGTGTGCTACTCCTTCTGTGTCATGAGCAGCAAATCCCACCCAAGTATTTGGGTATGGAACAACGTGACTGAGGAGGTCTACTTTTTTTTCCCCAAAAGCAGAAACAGTTACCTCTATCTTAGGAAGATATTTAATTCTCCAATTATCAATGAAACAAGGAATATTCAGTGAAAATTTTAATCTTGAAAATTCACTTGCAAGACAATAGTGCAAAAACATGGTAGCCCAGGAGGGACTCACCAAACTCACCAGACAGGACGTCTTTGTCGCCACCAGCCACTACAACCACCCAATCCTTCTGGATGCAGATCTTCTCAGCTAGGCTGGCCAGCGATGCCAGGGTACCTAGCAGGATGATGATCAGTTGACAGATGATATAGAGACCACCGTCCCAAACTCGCAGGATGTCCGTCTTAAGGGTGAGTACTGTACACAAGAGACAGGCGTTGATCAGGACACAGCTGTTCTGGATGATCAGGGATGTTCTGGCAGCTGTTAGGAATAATAATAATTATGATGATGGTGATGGTGATGTAGAGACCACCGTTACAAACTCTTAGAGGAAAGACTTAAAGGGAAGTCCACCCTGGGATTTAGTAGATTTGAATAAAAGAAGAAAAAAGAAGAGAAACAGATTTGTGAAAGTTTTAGCAAAATCCATTAAGAAGTAAGAAATTCATGAGTTTTTGAATTTGTAATCAATTCATTGCCAATTGCCAACTCCATGACATATCTTGCAAGGTCCTCTCCCATTTGCTCTCTACAGAAAATTTCGTAATTTTTCATTTCTCAGTTACTGATAAAGGTATAGATTTGTTTCATATAAGTTGTGTGCAAAAACATATTTGCAGTTATTTTATCTAGGGTACATGTATGATTAAATACTTTCTTTAGAGAAAATGGGAATTTATGTGTATTTTTGTAGGGCAAAAGGGAGGTGACCTCGCAAGATACTTCAGAGTTGCCAATTTGTGTTTGATTGGTCACACCTTCAAAAATTCACAACTTTCTTATTTCTTATCGGATTTTGCTCAAACTTTCATTGATTTGTTTCTTCAATTTTTCTGCTTCTTTTAACCCTTTCAGGACAGGGATTATTTAAGGGCTAAATTGATCATATTTTGTTCTTCAAATTGGCAACAATAATATTCTTCTTGTAGTGCTACATGGTTTTAATAAGGTTTAATGTCTTTGAGAATAATATACATGGTTAGGAATTTTGTCATAAAGTTGAAAAAATTGCCAATTTTGATGAAAAACAATGATTTTGTACCTCTCAATGTGTTGCCAATTTAAGGATTTTAAAGCTTATTCTCCTTTTTAAAATTCCTGGCATCAGACGCAATATGGTCATGCAATAAAAATGGACATGGTGTGTGCAGAAAATTTTGCTCTTTCTACTCGTGCATCTGGTATATTTTTTAGAGCTCTGGATCAAAAGTTATTGAGCCAAACCACAAAATGTGGTCATTTGTCTTGAAAGGGTTAAAACCAACTTGATGTCATGGTGGACTTCCCCTTTAAGGGTAAGTAATGCACACAGGCAACAGGCATTGATCAGGAGACAGCTGTTTTGGATGATCAGGGATGTTTGAGCAGCTACGAGGGTTTAGAGTAATAACAAAAAGTTCACATTTTGAGTCTTTTTATTTTGGTGATATTGATATACCTTACAAAATACAGGCTTTCAGCTTAAAATAAAGAGGTACATGTAGGTGATGATAACAGACTCGGCTATTTTTGATGATCAGGGAGGTTCGGGTAGCTGGAAGGGATTATAAAAGTGGTTTTTAAAATCATCAAGGACAAATTTCCACATTTGGTGGTTTCATTGTTACACTAATAATGATTCATAGTCGTTGAAATATACTGCTTGGATGAGAAGTAAAAGCAAAAGTCATACCATGTCTGTTGTATTGCATTGCCATGTGACATGAAAGATTTTCAACAGGAAAATAAGCATTAAACTTCTTAGAGGGAAGGTTAAGTTCTGGGAAAAGTAAAAAATAATTTGTGAGCTTTTTCATTCGTATTATGTTAGTTTGAAAGATTATCATAGTAGACATGTCCCCTGAAAAGGATTGCTCTTCAAATGCCCTCACATTGAAAGTATGACAAGAAACAACTGAAATGTTTGGGCTGAACATTTGTGTGTGGTCCCATATACACATTTCTGTGTGCAGTGCATGTAACTCTCAGCAGGAGTGAGTCAATTTCTTATCATTTTGGTGATTCCGAAACCTTATGTCATACACCAATTCTTATGTGCTATATAATCAACCTTTCCCAACTGCTTTGAGACAGTTTCTTTCACAATTCATTCTCAAGACCAGAACTCAACTTTATCTTTATATTACCAGTTTGTTGTAAAGTTCAAAATCACTGATTTTCCTTACAAACTTGGCAATGTTTCAACTTTTCAACATTGTTCCTGTCCACATTCTTTTCTGATGCATGACTTTTTAATTAGATGCAGCAGGAAAATACCAATGTTGCCAATCTGTATAGGAGGAAAGCTGATCAATTCTGACTTTGGAAAATTCCTGTCCTGAAAGAGTCAACAACAGATCAATCTTACCTCTTAATCTGGGCGTCTTATCGACCCATTTTCCAATGGCTGCACCAAAGACGAGGGAAGAGCCGGAGATACAGAGCCCGTAGATGGCCGTCAGTCGGAGAGACTGTTCTTCGATCTCAACCAGGTACAGAGCTACCGTGAAGCTCCACATACGATCACCCTGACATGGAGATATGATAGGATACCTCTCATCAACAAGCGATGATTACTCATCTTATACCCCAGCACACCAATGAGATCGACACCAGGGCCCCCGATTCATAAAACTTGTTATCAATGACAACTGCCCCATTTCTATGACAAATTCACTCTCAGCCAATCAGATTCGAGGATTTCAGTAGCTTATAACAAATATTGTAACTAGTTACTGATGACAAGTTTTATGAAACGGGGCCCAGACTGACAACAGACGAACAAAGATTTTCATTGCCTCTACTGGCCAAGAATGGGTTGGTTTGGAGTCAGTTTGACAGTGTGACTGTCTTGTTGGTATCCATGCATGTCCAAAAAAACGTTGAATAAGGGTCGGATTTCCGACCCAAGGCTTCCACAACGGCTATGGGAAAAAGGGGTGTTTTTTTCAGTCTTACATTCGAGTTTTTTGAGAAAAAGGGGTGACCATGTAGCTGGTTCTTAGACATTTGCTTGACGAACTGATTACATAAAGAGCCTCACTTTGCAATACTAGAAAAAGAAGACAGTGTAGTAAGAATTTTGAGCAATAAAACAGTTTAACCTGGAATCTGGATTAATTCATGTTTCTTCATTCAAGTGTATGATTCTAAATACGTCATGCAATTTAATGATGTACAGCATCTTTGTCCATTTACACCATTTAGGGGTACATTTATACACTGTGCCATACCAATTACGCCATTTAGGGGAAGGCTGACCTTGCTCTACGCCATTTATGTTGTTTACAGGTATATTTTACACTGTCATACACTATTTACGTCATTTAGGGGTATTTTTTACATAATTTTACGCCATTTAGGGGTAGAATTTGACACCATTTAGGGTCCAATTTTGAGGTGCTCGGACGAGCATGGGTACCACTTCAGTCCGCAAATGAGCCCCCACCTCAGGATTTCACCTTGATGACTGAATAAAAGTCATCTTTCTCTGTGCTCGACTGACAAGTTTCCTGTTATCCCAGGATCACCTTTTCTTCAGGAGTGTCAAAGTAAGGGTTATGTTGGTTAGAAGTGCTGATCGTGATGTTTTGGCTTAGAATAATGTTGATATTTCGTCCTGAAACAAAACTAGGCACATTCTGACTATCATTCTCATGTGATATATTCTATGCCCAATCCACAGGTTACACAAAGAATGTTTATTGATTCAAACTTTGGCAAATGAAAGTCCATAATTTACAATAAACTTTGTGGCACAAACGGGGTGAAAGCCGTTTCCCACAGCGCAGCACTAATGAACTGACTATACACTGAGAGAACAAAATCTTAGTGATATAGTTTTTCTCTCTTTCTCCATCCCTATATTTCTCTACTTTATTAGAAATCATTCATTCATCTCCATTAGGCCTACCCTGGAGAGGAAAGGCAACTCAATCACCACAGCTATTGGGCCTCTACTTCCTGTCTAAAGTGAAAGATACCTGCAGATATTCCTACACAATAAAGATCCTACTAGAGCACAATAGTTTCCCAATCCTTTAGGATTCTAGTATCAAGGGCAAAGTACATGTATTGTTAAAGGGGAAACAATCACCTAGAATATAGTTGTACAGTACAGTACATATTGTAAGAAGACACAAAGCATTGGGGGAAATAATCTTAAAGCTCACACTGAAGTCAACTTTCGTGCTCACCAAATTTTATGTGTGTCTGTCGACTCGTCTGCTCACATGTTGCTTTTACATTTATGTAGAGGGCAACAATTTTGTTACCTAAACTTGGAATACTCTTTACAGATTAAAAATTTTGGAGCTGATATTTTCAATGTCGGATCCCAGTATAACATAAACATAGAGATTAATAACATTTTGGTGATTACTTCCCTTTTACCACAAGATGCGACAAGGTACCCAGACTTCTCGTAATGTTTTCGTTGCTTACCCAAGCAGATAACAGCTGACTGGTATAGAGCATCACAGCATTACTCATTATCCATCGGTAGAAGGCAGCATACGTCCAGCGAGAGGATCCTAGAGAGCAAAAAACACTAAATCTTTGTAAAATTTTAGAAAGATAAAACACCATGTTAGTTAAAATCAAGGATTTGGTGAAAATAAGCTTGTCCAGTGTAGTATCTAGTTTAAGTCTGGAAACAAATCCATAATCAGTTTTCTTTGATTAACCTGTGAAAACTAGAAGAGAACAACACAGGTTGGGATCATCTGTCCCGCTGAAAAGATATTTGTTTTCCCCTTCTGAATACACTATTCTCCTTTGGGAATTAGCATTTTTCATTGTTTGTTAAATGTTAAATAATCTCGTACATGAGTCTTATGATAAATGGAGAGTAGTATGTGACTATCTTAGATAAGTTTCTTGCCAGTATGATTTTTGCTACCGAGACTGTCTATGAGCGTTAACGGGCAAAGAGAACACAACCAGAGACTTTTCTGTGGATTGTGAGTTTTCATATAATTTCAACCATGAAATATTCACAATTAAGTGATTATATTCCATCCTGACACAAAGAATTAATTAATAATGGAAAATTCTCAAAATGAATAAATCATATTCTCAAGAATGTTCTGAAAGTGCTCTGGAATTAAAGAGAATAGCATTCTAAAGTTTTTTAATAACCTCTGTTAAAAGCATTTTTCAATACTGTTTTTTTTTCTTCCATATAAAACAGGAAAAGAGCATATAACTCACTTGTTTCAGTTGCCGAGTCATCGTTGCCTCTATCTCCCCTATCACCTGGACCTCCCCCACCTTCTCTTTGCCCGTTGTCCCCAGTTGTGTCGGGGTGAATTCCTTCTTGTGCATTGTACTCATTAAGGTTGAGGTCCAGCCCCTGTAGATCTAAATCATGTTGTTCGGCTGCTGTTACTGCAGGGGCTTCCTCTGTATGGCTTTCTTGCAGGACAGCCGGGGATGTTGGTGCTTCTACAGCACTGTCTCCCCCATCTTCCTCCTCATCATCAGTAAACCTCGCGTATCCCTTGCTTGCCATGTTGATCTTGGCTGCAGTTTTTCCTTGTGGATTATCCAAAGACTTCTCTTAAGTCAGGTTGGAATTTGGAAATCACTTCATCTCTAGATCAGCTGTAATGAATTTAATACAAGATGAAAAAAGTAGAAATCTAACTGTTACTTAGATCTATTTGATTTTTTTTTTTTGGGGGGGGGGTGGGGGCAGGACTTATCATTATTTCCTCAGTTTCAATAACCATCAGAGAAAACAATTTTGCTCCATGATAGCCAGAAGAGTGTTAATTTATATTTTTTAACCCTATTCGGACAACTACCCCTTGGACAATTACCCTCCGGACAACTACCCCATAGGCCAATTACCCCTCAGCACAACTACCCCCAGGACAATATGGCGTACAATATGCCCTAAATAATGCCACCTTCACATCTTGGGACTACTCATCATTGGTTTTACACATGTTTTTACAGTGTATAGCACATGCTGCCTTTGTTGGGATTTTACGTGCCTGTCCCGGCACATAAATTAGTTTTTGCCTCTTATTAGCTTAATATTAAACTTTAGGAGGCGAAATCTTCAGTGTCTTAGTATTGCTAGTATCTTGCTATTTATCAACAAAAATTGAAGAAATCTGACAAACAGTTTTTGAGGGCTTACCAAAACTTTACATGACCTTTAAACCCAATCCATAATTTTGGCCAAGCCAAACTTTGGATAGACCAGCTTGATTTAACGTGTCTTCAATGAATTTTAATCACGAGGAGGTAAATCCCAAATGTTCATCTTTATGAATGGCAGAAATGAATTTCAAAAGGACATATGAATATTTAGTCACTTTACCTCTCAATATTCTTGACTAAAAATTGACTATTCCGCACTTCACGTGATTCAAAATCAATCCTCGTCCAGTCTCTCCATAAACCATACAGTCTGGGGTACATGAACCTACAGATAATAAAGTTCTAAGGAATTTCCTATGGAAAACTTCAATCTGCTTTATATCTTCATGTCCCCAGACTTCACTACCATACAATAAGATAGGCAAAATCAAATGGTCAAATAAATGACACTGAATATCAACTGACAACTGCATTTGCTTCGCTTTAGTCAACATACTGTATAAAGCTTTTCTGGCCTGTATTATCTGCTTTGAAATTGCCTTTTCGAAAGTACCATTATAATTAAACTGTACTCCAAGATAAACAAAATCATATACCACATCTACTTTTTCTTGACCATATGTAAAATTTGGTATCTCCTTAATTTTCCCTCTCGAAAAAATCATTATTTTAGTTTTACTTGCATTGACTGTTAGGTGCCATGTATTACAATATCCTTGTACTGCATTCAGCGCTACTTGCAATTCGCCAGGGCTCTCTGCCAAAATTATTGTGTCATCAGCATACAATAAGCAAATCAACTTTGAAATAAAACTCCAACTCCTCACCCTGCAAGGTATTGCATATTTCTTCTCTTAACATTTTCAAGCCAGGATGAAATTTTGCAATATGTTCTTGAAAGTCATTTAAGTAAACAGCAAACAGCAGTGGCAAAAGGTTTCCACCTTGTCTAACTCCTATGTTACAAGTGAAAAAAAATCAGACATTGTACCGTTGGCAGAAATACAAGACTTCGCGCTTTTGTACAAGTTTTTAACAACATTTAGGACTTAACCATTCACACCTATTTTTAACAATTTAAACCACAGAAACTTCCTATCAATTAAATCAAATGCTTTTTTATAATCAATAAAAGCACAATATAAGCGTTTCCTTTTCTGTAAGTAAAAATCGATAATAGTCTTCAAAACAAATACTTGATCAAATGGTTGAATAAGTTGAACGAAATCCAGCTTGTTCCTCACCTAGCATATGATTACTATCAAGAAAGCTAGAAATTCTATTATTCAAGACTGAGGTACAGTTTACTAAGGCAACTTAGCAAGGTAATTCCTCTATAATTATCCAGATTTGTATTTTCACCTTTATTCTTAAAAATTGGGATAATCACTCCTATACACCACTCAGAAGGTACAATTCCACTGTCTAAAACAGTGTTGAAAAAATCAACAATTATCATACGCATTTCTAAAGGGCAATTTTTCAAAAATTCATTTCTGATTAGATCATTAAAAGCTTTGGCATTTTTTAATTTATTAATCATTAATTCAACCTCTTCTAATGTATAAGATTCATTCAAACAATCATTTTGTTTTGTCACTTTATCAGCATCCAAAGACATCCTTTCCACTGAATGATACTCTGATTTACACACATTTCCTAGAGATTTAAAATGCTGCACAAGATCACTTAAAGAAACATTGATTGCACTTTTAGTCTGACGACCTTTGCAGTTTAATAAATCCCAATAGGCTTTAGGGTTACCTTTTTTAAAGGACCGTAAAGAGGTATTAAAATCTTTATCGTACTTTCTCCTTTTGTACCTTAGTAATTTTTTATATTTCTTACTTGCCAAAAGAAAGTCACTGTGTAAAACATCAATATCTGAAACTTGAACATCTAATCTTCTGCGTAGCTGCGTCTTCCTGCTTAGCCTATTCTTTAAATTAATTTAATTGTCATGATTGTAGAGGGGCCAGCCTCGCGACTCGCACTTGTCATGCTTGTGCTATTTTCTGGTTCCATTTACCAGCTATTAGCTATTATTATCATATGTTTCAATCTTGTAACAATATTACTGTATGACAAATCATGTATGGTCAGGGGTCCTAAAGCTACGCAGGTCCTAAAGCTACGCACTCCGCAAATATGCGCAATGCAACACATTCGATGCGCCAAACTTTTGGTGTTACTGAGCAATGAGATTATCATTTACGTTCGCCAAAAAGAATGAGTAATTTTCCTTTATTGTTGTGATATTATCACTATTTGCAAATCGGGATGAAATTCAGCTTCAAAATCAAGATTTGCATTCATTTACTACATGTGCGTAGCTTTAGGACCCTTTCATTTTTTTGACCAAATTTGACATGGGTATCGACATCGACTTGAAAATTAATGTTATTGATATTTGTCCATCGTAGTTTTCTCAGGAATGTAATTTAACTTAAGTTAAAGAGTAGACCGTCTATCAGTGTCTATGTAGAACCGAGATATATAAAAGATATTCGCATAAATCATTGAAAAAGTGAATTTTTAGCCGCTGGAAACAAAGTGCGTAGCTTTAGGTCCCCCCATCATACACATGATGTTATTGTTGGTGAATAACATTATTCAATTCATTCAATTCATTCATTCATTCATTCACACACACTCTAAAGCAGTGCGGCGGAGCTCTAGCTTTAGCGGCGGCTGTCTGATTGAGCGCGGAGGAGCTCTTGCGGCAGCGCCAATGAGCGCGGCAGCCGATGCGACTGGCTATGCCCGCACACTCTTAGAATCGACCTGTTCCACGTCAAAATAAATTTTTAGAAGTTTTCTTCTATCTCTATTTTGAATTTCTTGAAAATTAAATATTCAATACAGAATATAACTGAAAGTGAATGTAACTAACCTAACCACTGCACCAGCCTGAAAATATTTGTTCAATCTTATGTAGGCTTGAGCTTGAGATCCTGAAGCTGCTGATTATTCCCATGCGGATTGATATTCTTTTTCAAAGTCGTCTGAGCAAAATATTATTTTTAAATTTTGTTTTTTATTCACTTTGAAAAAACTTTAATCTAAAAAAAAATGTTCCAGACAAAGAAAAGGAAAACCCTCAAACTAATGAAAAGAACGGGAAAAATATCCAAGATTCAAGGTCAACTATGCTTTGTAGACAAAAAAAAAAAGAAGATACATGTACATCTACAATAACCTCGCATATGCGTGAGTTTTGTTTTTTTTAAGTATTCTTTTATTCATTTCTTTTCAGTGATATCAACAGAAATACAAAAATAGAAACATTACAATCATGAAATAAAGTATAAACAGAAACTTATACAATTAATTTGTCTGGAACAATTTTTTTTATTTTAAATTTTTTTCAAAATGAATAAAAAACAAAATTTAAAAATTTATTTTGCTCAGACGACTTTGAAAAAGAATATCAATCCGCATGGGAATATAATCAGCAGCTTTAGGATCTCAAGCTCAAGCCTACGCTACATAAGATTGAACAAATATTTTCAGGCTGGTGGTAAGTGGTTAGGTTAGTTACATTCACTTTCAATTATATTCTGTATTGAATATTTAATTTTCAAGAAATTCAAAATAGAGATAGCAGAAAACTTCTAAAAATTTATTTTGACGTGGAACAGGTCGATTCTAAGAGTGTGCGGGCATAGCCAGTCGCATCGGCTGCCGCGCTCATGCATTGGCGCGGCGCGCCGCAAGAGCTCCTCCGCGCTCAATCAGACAGCTGCTGCTAGAGCTAGAGCTCCGCCGCACTGCTTTAGAGTGTTTGTAAAAGAATGAATGAATTGAATGAATTGAATAATGTTATTCACCAACAATAACATCATGGGTACATGATTTGTTATACAGTAATATTGTTACAAGATTGAAACATATGATAATAATAGCTAATAGCTGGTAAACATGGTAAATGGAACCAGAAAATAGCACAAGCATGACAAGTGCGAGTCGCGAGCCTGGCCCCTCTACAATTAAAAAGTACAAAGTTTTGTACACCCAGACGTTGTAATTCCGGACAGGTTTTTAATCCAGACAGGTCATTTTTAAACAGTAAATCGAACAACTTTTCATGCAAATTGTCACAAATCTTTCACAGGATAGGTTGAAAATGTGAATTGCAAATATTCACTAGTTTTAACTTTTAGTGTTACCTGATACATGTTTTTCGTAAAATCTGATGGCAAAAGTGACAGGCTAATTTTTGTTAAATGTCCGGAAATGCAACCCCCCATCCTAATAGTAGCCTAGATGATATTAATTCCATTACAAACTGGATAATTGACGAAGGGGAGTATAAAAGAAACTGGTGTTGTCCCGCTTTGAATTGAGATTATAAGCCGTTAAGCTTATTTTTAATTCGATCTGTAGGTATAAACAGAAAGAATCGAAGAAAAGATTAAGTACATCATTCATATTCTTCAATAAACATAACCGCTAAAATTCATGCAGTATTTGAATAACCTAGTACAGGCAATTTCAATTCAACGTTATCATCTTTAAATGTGTACTCCGCTTATTGAATACCTTTAAATATTCATAAAGTGTTCTTTTAATAGCATGTAAAATTTGCTATATAAGAAATAAACGCTACACCTCTATTCGACTTTGCATTCAATAATGTCATAAATTTGCAATTACTTCCAAAGAAACATTTCATCCTCTGAAATTAATGATATGCATGATTGAACTTTCACCGCTAATTAGTCAAACAATTCTGTATAAATTGCATCCTTTTATACCAAATGATAAATATAATTAATCCTTTTACGTCTTGACTCGTATTTATCACTCAGTCAGTCCAGAAGCATGTCAAATGACCTAAACAAACTCATGCAATAATATTCTGTATGTCTGTCATTCATGTTGCTAATTAGCATATCCAATAACTTGCATATAAATTTGCATATGCCTGGTATAATTTGCATGTCAAATATTACATGTATGATTTACCTAATTTGCATACATGTATCCCAATTTGACGTATGTTCAAATAAACATATAAACTTGACGCTCCCTTTTGGTTTTGTAAATTCACTTCTTAAAACTATAGACCAATTTGCATGTATTTTCATGCCTGGACTGACATTCATTTGTTCTTGGCAATTTGACATGTGAACAAAGTACACATATATCTAACAGTAATGTTTCTCTTTGTTCTCCAATAAAACCTCCATTAAATTTTGAAAACACAGCTAGTCTAGCATTTGCCTTTGTTTTATTCTAATTTAAATAAACTCCAGCAACAGCTGGGATAACTTTTCTCTTCAAGTTTGATTATCGACTCCAGTCGACAGACAACTACTTTAGTTTAAATGAATTTCCAACCTCCATGTAAAAGGGGTGTTACAAAAAAACTGTCCCGTGAAATAGCCTTATAAACACATAGCAAATTGCTACTCAATTACAGGAAATTATTCCCTGAGCACCTTTACATTATGCTCTCATGTTTTACCAAAATTCTATTTGGATAAATCTGCCTTATTTTGTCATGCAGTAATAAACACTGAACAAAACTTGTGCATCCTTGCACTATTACCAATTTATAACTTGGTGTAAAATTAACACCTAACACTAGGTACTATTTCACACCACAAGTTGTAATTTTGTGTTCCATAGCAATACACTGGGCACATTCTGTTTACCCACATCACATCCTACACTCCAGAGCTGCCAAGTTTATAAATACAGCAAGTCAGCTGAAAGTTTGATTTAGACCTCTATCAAATCAAATATTCAATGCCAACAGGCAATATTGTTGGGCCAAAAACACAGCTTGTATTTTCCATAATCATTTTCTAGCAAACAACTTCAAACAATGGTATGAAACTTGATTGCATAACAAATTTGTCAGATTGCATTCAGTTTTGTTGAATACAATAATCTAACTTGGCAACTCTGTTCACAAAATTCATGTCAATTCTTACACCTTTCAAGTTTGTCAACTTGACTCATAATTTCATATCAAACTTCCTTTAAACTTCATGAGTTTGACAGTATACCAAATAAACATATTTAACTGTCATATTCATTTGACAATTAATCATCCATGTTATTAAATCACTGAGTGATTCACCGAAACTGCAGGCAGCCATTTTGAATGCGCTGCTACATACCCACGTGAAATGTGCAAACAAGTTCAAATAAGTTCATTCAGAGTTCACTGTTGAGCACTTAGTTCTTAGCTCAACTCTCTCAAGTATATGAGGCAAATTTAGCGTCATTATTTCATGAAACTTACTTCTGTGGCGGGACGAACACAAATCCTTCAGTAAAGGAAAAACAAACCGCAGTAAAACAGGCGAGTTAGCGTCCAAATCCTGTTTTAAACTTCACACAAGTCCTCGGCCCAGATACACAGACGTCCGTATCAGCTTGCGTCCATAGTGCTAACTGACTAATAACGCTTCGTGTCATAAGGAGCAAAAGTCAATTATGGTGACTTTAAATAACAAATAAAATTTACTCGCAACGCGAAACACAAACATAACAATGACAACAACTTACATAGATAACATGGTGTTACATGTTACATGTACATGTACATGCACATGTACATTTGGAACAAAACATGTGGTGGATCCAGTGTCCGAACACTTTTCAGAAAATCAACGATAGCAAATGAAATATCAAACGAATATCTGTCAAACTTACATAATGAATGCTCAAAGTCCTACAGAAAAAGAAGTTGATGGAATTTAAAAAAGACAACGTAGATTTAATACGATATTCCCTTCCGAGTGAACCCCTTCCCAACGACGCGGCGTTTTGGTCCCTTGAAAAAGGTACTGTATTTCCGAACGTGTGAAACCTATGGGAAAAAGACACAACCTTTGTTTCAATAGTGTGGTTTTCATACGCGTAATCCCACGCGTATGAAAACCCATTTTAGGCGCTTAACTGTACACGTTCGGTAATACAATCTGTTCGGAATCACAATCCTTGACTATACTTATTGACATAAAAGATGTTCTTTTTAACGATTTCCTAAAACTGCGTCTAGATGATTCTTATTCATTATCGGTTGGTATTCTATTCCATAAATCACTTCCTGAAAAAGAAAGAGAAAATTGTCCTTGCGTTGTCCTTAATTTTGGTAAATGTACCTGTTGACCTGTTTTTTTTTGTTTTTGGGGTTTTTTTTTATCTCGTTGAATAATTGTGCTGTATTGTATCACAATAATCTATTAAAGAGTGGGGTAAATTATTATTACTCAGGTCATACATGAAGCAGGGAAATGTAACTAGTCTAGAAGGAAAGGCAAGTCGAGAATTCCTCTTTGCACCCATGCTCGATGCCGACAACTCCATGTGTTTTTCTCCATAATTGGATTAATCCTGCTCGAGCAGGAGGAGATAAAGTGATCAGACTTTGGGGTTATAAGGTGTAAGATCAAATGTCAAAGAGGTCAATTAAATGTAATTAGAGGCTTTTTATTCTGGTTATCACAAGATTTCAAGTACAGTTTGAGCCTTCAACTGAATTTAGGCGGAGGCATATAGGAGACGCAGTCGCATTCATCTTGTTTTTGTTTTTTTTACAGTCTGGCTGTGATGCATGAGAAAAAGGTTGCCAGGCGTGTGAGCATGAGAGAGAGCCCTGAGGCGTGACTGTCACGCCCCATGACACTTGGTAGGTCTGACAGTATTTAGTACTAATGAGGCTACCCTGGGTAAACAAGACATGTTATTATTTGCCGAGTTAAATTCATGCAACAGGTAACAATATTTTTATCACCGTCGTTAATGAAGATCTAATGTCAGATCTAACATTAACAGTTCTAGAGCTACATGTACGGTATGTTAGATCTAACATAGAAGTCTAAAGAAATAAAAGTTATATCTAACGTTAGATTGGACAGTTTTATAACGTTTTTTATTTTTAAAAAACAATTAAAATTCTTTTTTAAACCTCTCCCCCCCCCCCCCCCACACACACCCGTGAAGCCCTATTAATTAATTGTATAATTTTCTTTGTCATGTATTTCAGATCAGCTAAAGGTTCTTCCTAAGCATGGAGGAGAGTCGAGTGCAAGCGGTCCAGGCTCTTCTCATCAAGGCTTGGAGAGAGAGATGGTCAGACTTCCAATGGAGCATCAAACTCAAGCAGTATATTGTATCAGGATCAGCAGAAGAGGCCAATCAAATAGCAGGTAGAGGGTGCTACACAAAAGTCACTTATTCCTCGCTCCTTATATCCTTCATTTTGGGATAGAGTTTACAAGTACAGGGTGCCACATAAGTCTTTTTTTTTCTTACTCCTTATGTCCGACACTTTGGGGTAGAGTTTTGTTTTCATTACGAAGTACAGGGTGCTAGATAAAGGTCATTTCCTTGTTCCTTGTGTCCTTGTGTCCACCATTTTTGGATAGTGTTTATATTCATTATCAAGTACAGGGTGCTGTACATTAAAGTATGGTACATGTACATCTATATTAATTTTATCTCTTATACATGTGCTAATCATTCCTTGAGTGTGTTTTCTATAGTGTTATGTATTTCCAAGTTTAGTGTTCACAATTGAATCATTTACTCCCTGCCCATTCTGTCCACATTATAAGAGAGAGACTAATAAGGAAGACTAATGCATGATTGACATGAAGTCTCTTTTCACATTTTGTCCTAACTTAATTGTTATTTTCATGTCACCAGTTTCTCATAGAGCCTCTCTTTTCTTTTTTCATTGAAATCAGAGATGCTTTTGACCCAGACGTTTGTTGGCCCTTCTCCAAGCAGCCTTATTCTTTCCTATCTCAAGCATGCCATCACGTCAGAGGTAAGCAACCCACTTTTTCTTTCTCTCCCTCTCTGTCTTACTATCTCTTTCTCTGTCTCTCTCATGCACACTCTGCCTCCCCCTCTCTCTCTTTATCACTCTTATTTTGCATTGGGTTTGAATGCTTCATTGTCTATAAGCATAATGGGAATTGTTATCAAAGTCTGGAATCATTCTACTTGTTTTTCTCATCGAAAATACATGTAGGTCGTGGACCATTATCAGAACCTTTAAATTAAATATACCTCTGAATGAAAGTGGAACTATGTATCCTGTTTTTTTAATTCTTTAGTGGGAGAGGGAATGGGTAGGAAGAAATAATTTTGTATTAATGATGGTTGTTGACATGATGATCAAGTATTTCAGAATCGCTGTCTGAGTTTTCTACTCTGCTGATAGCTGACTGATCCTGATCAACACAAACCTCGTCTGATATAATTTATCCTGCCAACTTTTAATAATTTGATTTATTTAGCTCCTTTTCCAAAGGATGCATTATGACACTATTGATCATTGAAAATTGTGGCATACCGTATTTTCCAGCTTAAAGGCCGCACCGCCGCAAAGGCCCACCCCAACTTTGACAACTCATTTTGAAAAAAAAAAATATGGGGAAAAATCACAAGCATACATGTAAGAAATGTTTCCCCCCAAAAATCATACAATGAAAAAACATGGGCCAAACTTTTTATTGTATTAATTTTTGAAGACGATTATTCCTAGATGTCTTTGCTTTTATGTCATTAAGAATTTAAAAAGAGGAAGAGAATCTGATGAAGCCTAGTGCTCGCAAACACGTACATCTTTGTAGACTAGTACTACGGTACGTGCACAGTTTCCCTATTATAAAAGTTCAACTACGAACGGGACTATCAACCGTGAACGCAACTCGCAAAATGAGGCTCAATCACAAACGAAATCGGAAAGGAAATGTTTCCACCACTCTAAAAAATCGTGAAGATATATCTTACATGGGTGCATATTCCATCAAAAGTTCCCTAAGTGATTTCCAAAGACAGAAAAAGACATATACAGCATGATGGTTTCGAAGAGGAAATTAATAACATTGCCACAACGATTTGCAAGCTGAAACATGTTCTTGCCTTGACCAAAGATCATAAAAGGGAAGATAGGACACTCTCCCGATTTTCTGCAGGGTCCGATGTAACGGCCAGAGGAAGCGCACCCTTCCCCACGAGGCCACTTCCGTTACATAAAAATAGGGAGAGTGTCCTATCTTCTCTTTTAAGATCTTTGGCATGACCTACAGTGTAGAATAACGCGTGTGCCACGTGCGCTATGAAAATCCACTGCGAACTGTCCGTTCTCCATACAAAATACACACATCTCCGCGAAGGATCCTGCGAGGATATGACGGTGCCAGCCTAGGAAATAATTTTTTTTTTTTAGGAGCTAATTTTTTTTTTTGCCGTGGGGCTACTTTTGAATTGTATGGGGCTATTTCTTACATTATTGAGGCTACCATTTTAATGGAAAGTGCAGACTGGTTATCAATTTGGGTTTTTTTTTGGTGATATTGCGATTGCTGTTACATTGGTACTAATCGTACTATCTCATGCACAGATTTACTTTACGTCGTACTGCCCAATTTAATTTTGAAATGTAGATTTTTAAAATTTTAACTTCACCCCCCCCCCCCCCATCAGATTTTTTTTTTTTTCAAAATTGAAGGAATAAATCAACAGTAGGTCAATTCAACAATAGGCCAATTTCACCCAAATTTGCTGTCATTAGGCGTATTTCCCGCGAAAATGTTTATTTTACGCGAAAAGGCGGGCTTAGTGTGTGTTTTTTTTTCTCGCACATAATAATCCTAAATCCGTTTGGACGGACGTACGTACATATATACTGTGAATGCGCACAGTTCCGGGCGATTTTTCTTTTCCAATTTGTTTTTCGCGGATACCATCACACTCGATGAGCATCGATCTCGCGCGCGATAGGTAAAAAACCCCCATCATAAATCCACCGATTTCTTGATTTGTAGAGCGTTTTCGGTGACTCTGTTTCTCACAACCCAACTTAACGCCGCGTGCTTTGAAAAAATGGCACTAATTCCGCATTTTTTAGGCAGGCTTTGGCTTTACAGATTGATTTTTTTAGGTGACTACGGACTTAATGTGGTAAGGGACAATTTCTCTGTGTGGTGTATCCGGTCGTAGATCTAGTGATAGTCTCATTACACGGATGATGGTAATTTTAGACCTATCATTGCAACAGTGATATTGCGTTTCGGAAAGGAAATTTTCACAAAAGATGTCGCGCAAAGACTAAGTGAAATGAAACTGTCAGTGAATTTATACAACCCTAATATAGAATGCGGGTGGTTACTGTAGTATGCGTGAAAAAAGCGCTATCTTCAGTTTCCATGTCGATGTCTAGCTATGATTGTTGTCATTTGGTCTAGCGCTCACGATGCTACACATTCGTGAATGTACTAAGCTTCGAGTCAACAACGAGATAAAAGGTTGAATTTAGCTGCTTTTTGAGCATAATAGTGATTTTCTTTCGAATCATTGATGGGGGCGACTCATATGAAAACGGTCGCCCCCAAATACAGGTTTTCCAGCATTTATTGGGGCGATATGGGGGCCGACGAGGGCGAAATCGCCCTTCGCCCCGTGTATTTCCGACGCTGGACCCTGCTGAAATAGCACGGAGATGGAGGGGTGCCGCCATCGATCTCTACACATACGAGGGGTGCGCTCAAAGGACAAATTAAAACTTACAGAGTGCCTATAATGTCCACTACACTAGCTCATAGTACAGAAAATACTTTTGCCTCTTTGATAGTACCATAATATCGATGCGGGGAAGAAAATTTGGGTATTTTTCGAGGCTTATTTCAGCACATCATTCGAGCTCAATCAATCGAGCTTCGTACGAGTGCTTTGTCAACCTCGGAAGACCATATGAGGTCATGCTTGTAATTATATTAATGAGATATTTAGTTATTAGTTCTGAATGATATATTTGTGAATGAAAATATTTCAATACTTGAAAGATAACTACATCGATAGAGATAGAGCACAGGCTCACTGTAGATCTAGTCCCGTCAATTCCAATACGTGTGGTTTAGACCAGTGTTTTGGAGGGGGTTTATTTTTGCCTGTTGTTGCTTATAGGCCGCACCCAGACTTTGTGATCATATTTTGGGTGAAAATACCGCAGCCTTTACGCCAGAAAATAAGGTATCACAAAATTAAGATATTTTTAGGAATTACCTTCTGTGTTTCCTTTCTTCAAATACAAACATGCACGAAGAATTATTTCAACAAAGTTCCTAATCACACATCTATAATTGAATTCATTTGTAATGTGTAATGTATTTGCAATATCAACTAGATTGTTGGTATGGCTTAACATGTAGCATTTAAACTGAACCAATCACTTACAAAAATGATTTATGTACAGCTAGTAGGTGCTATGTTTAAAATCAACTCTTCAAAATTTTCCTGGCATTCTGTGAGTGAACAGTTTAATCCATTGTCTACTTGTATTAAGTCTATGGGACTGAGAGAATTTAGTAGATAACAGGTTAAGAGTATGACAAAAATAAAGGATAAGATGTTGGACGTGGTTACTCACTGCACCTTTTTCTACTGGCACTTGCGAAGAAAAGGCATGCCTTTTTTTTTTTCAATAAATACCCTTTCAATTCAATTCAATTCACTGCCTGGAACCCAAGTCGGATGCCACTTCCCACTGTAAGCAAATAGATTGCACTGCTTGCATCATAACAAATCTATATCTCCACTTTACACCGTTGATTGATTGATTGATTGATTTATTTATTTATTTATTCCTGTTAGGTTGTGTCTCTTCCTGGAGTCTTGAATGCCATGGTAAAGTACAGTGGTACTGCTGTCACTCGACCTTACTGCATGAGAAGCCTCCTGGAGATCTTCATATTCTGCATGAATAAGCTGGGGTGAGTATCCAAATGAGATTGATGATTTAGGGTTTTTTGGGGGGAGCTTATTTCTATTTCTACATAACTTAGACTCAACTGTTTAATGTAATGCCCTTTGCACACGAGGCATCATTTTGATAGTGTTATTACTAGCATTAATCAGGCCAAACCTGGGATAATTGTCAGATGATTACATGTGATCTAACCTAATGATAAAAAATGTAATGTCTCTCTTGTTAACTTCCAGACAGCTTTTTTAATGCAAGAGGTTGTGCAACAAATTACTGTAACAATATTTAGTCCAGGCTTTATTTTGTCAAAGACATAGTGTTCAGGCTGTGGTTGCACTTGGGTTTGAGGGTTTAGGTTAGGGTTAAGTATCATGTTGGGAATGTTGGGAATTGACTGTGTAGCAATCCTTGTGGAGCATGCGTTATACAATCTGTGTAAGAGAACGTAGATGAAATGGCCCGCGCGTAGTAATGACGTTGATATGGTGAGTAATAGAATTTAAAAGCTGATGCAAATGTTCTGTCCGGTTCTCTCACAGGGTTCGGAGTACAGTCGAGGAGGGTCTCCAGCTGAGCGTGGAGCTGCTGGAGGTGGTGCACTGGCTCCTGATCTCCATCACCCAGTCCCTTGAGCATCTCCAGACAGAGTCGCGTGACATCCTCACCATCTCCCGCAACGTGGAGTACATGAGTGACCTCCTGCGCAAGATGTGCAGCCGGGACAATCTCAAGCTTCTGCTCTACATAGGTAGGCTGGAGGACGAGGGAGAATGCTTGGCCAAGCAGGAGGCAGCGGCGGCAGCGGTGGCGGGTCCTGCCGGAGTGGTAGGTGGAGCTGGGCCTACAACAGGAGTTGGAGCCTTGGGTGGAGCAGGGCCAGGGGATGCAGGTGGGACAACGTCGACGTCTACCCCTGCCACACCGGCTGCAGGAGCTGAGCCGGAGAAGGATCTGCCAAAGCTTGTCAGTAAGTGAAAAAGCATATGCAGGGCTTGAACCAACAGGTGCTGGGGACACATGAGCCCTCACATTCTAACTCTGGACACCTGTAATTTCAACATTTAACAAAGGGCTCATGCATGCTGTACAGACCCTAGAAATTTCAGTCCGGAAACTCTCTACAGACAAAGTCAGTGTGAAGCCCAGAGGCTACCATCTTGTGTACATAGTACAGGTAGTGTACATCTTCTGCTAAGAGGTAGAAGGGTGTTAAATCATTGTTTAGAAATGCATGAAATCAATGGGTGGTTTTATGATAATGGTCGCTCTTGACGATATGGAATCCAATAATTCCATATCCAATATGGAATTAACTATTAAAAATTAGTTGCAATTATAGCAGTTGAATTGTGCATGTTTTGATCATGAAAAGCAAAGCGACCTTCAAGAAAAAAGATTTTGGTTTAGTTGTGTGAAGGAATCATTTTTTTCTGATCACTCCATATTGCTAATGGTATATGATATCTTGTGTCTTTTGTCTCATTAGCTCTGTGGACACGCATTGAGACAGCTATGACTGATCTGACAACGCTGATAAACAATGTGTCAGCACAGCAGCCTGTTGGTATGCAGCAGAGACAACAGAGTATGTAATTTTCAATTTAAAGTGTTCATAACTGATTTGTAACTCTTTGTTTCTAGGGAACTGAATCCCAGGACTACCAAATTGTTTAATGTTCCATAGACCTGGGCCCCATTTCATAAAACTTGTTATCAATAACAAGTTACGATGATTGTTATAAGCTACTGAAATCCTTGAATCTGATTGGCTGAGAGCAAATTTGTCATAGAAATGGGGCAGTTGTTAATGATAACAAGTTTTATGAAACATGGCCCAGGTTCTATAAACTGTGATGTTCCATAGACACAGCCCACATTATTTATTCTGTAATGTTCCATAGACACTGTCCATGTGACAAAAGTTGGCCAAAGTGATCCATTGTGTATGTTCCAAAAGTCAACAAGGGCAGGAAAGGGTTACTCTTCTAGCACCTACTACAAGTAAAGATCATGTGCACTTGAGCCTTTCACTCACTTTGGAACAGTCAATTGCATACTTTATACATGTTTCACAAAGATTAAAGTATCTTTTCACAGGAATACACCATTTCCAATGTATGCAGAATAAAAGTGTGGAATCCCTGAAGGTCTCACACTCAAGTTAATAGAGGGTTTTTGAATGTGTCAACGTGAACGCCGTCCTAGATCCTCCCAGCTACAATGGACTGCCTTTGTTTTAATTGCATACAAAGTAGGTGAAGCGAGGTTCACGTTTTAGAGAAGACGGCAATACCATGTTGGACGCGTTCTTGATCTGACTAGTGGACGAGGGAGAAGCCAGTGGGAGGGTGAGCCGTTCTTGCACAAAGTGCAGTATGCAGTTAACACAAAGCAGTCCATTGTAGCTGGGAGGATCTAGGACGGCGTTAACGTTGAAACATTTGAAAACCCTCTAATATTACCATTGCTGCTGTAGCATTTGGCAACAATATTGTCATTACCTTTGTTGTTGATTTTGTTAACCCCTTCTTTCACATAATATATATTCCATTCAAAGAAACTTCTACATGAGGGACACTGTTCCCGTTTCAGGGAAAAAACATAGGCATTCTTAGTTCTAGACACATTGGCCCTTATTCTGAACTCCGGTTTAACTAAGTGTGGTTTAAACCAAGTCTGAACCTGCCCTGTAAACCACTTTTAGAAAATCACATTCTGAACTCTGGTTTAACTTAAACTCCAGTCTAAGTATGGGGTAACTTTTTACAGAAACTTCGTCTGGACTTGCAGTTTAGGTCAGTTTTAATTAAACTCTGGTTAAACAGTAGTTCAGTATACGGCCATTGTTCAAAAGTTACATCTTGGGGTGGGATTTGCCGCCCACAGTATGGAAGGGATTAATAAGCGTGGTACATTTTATGTTTAACAGGCACTCTAGAGCATATATTATCAAGAACACCTCAACATTCAGCCAAGAAAGATATGAAAGCTGACTCCCTGAAGGTGAAGCTAGAAAACAACCTTGCTGACATTGCCAGGTAGGTACCCTTGTAAAAAATAGAATTTCCCTTCAGAATCTGTACCACTTTTTTCTTTTTCTATATTCTTAAAAAGCACAGGACCACTTGTGCAGTGATATGCACTGTACAAATACAGTATATTAGTACTTATAGTGCTGTAACCGAACAGACACTCAGACAAGTCTGACAATAGACTGAATAAAAAAAAGTGATCATATTTCATCTTTCATGCAGAACGGATGCACACAGAACTGTCCCATGAAAAAATTTTGGTGTAAGATCTTTTGAGCATGTTCAAGATCATAGCCCAACAATTCTGTAATACTCTCAAACCATTAAAGGAAAGGCTGAAAGCTAGTCACAGTCATGCTGTGGTATGAATGTGATTGTAGTATTATCTCTAATCCATGTGATTGACTACTTTTCTTACGGAATCCCCATTCAGACCCTTCACACAAGACCTATTAGTTTATATACGAACACCCATGGTCTGAAGGCATTATGCTGCAGTGTGAATGTGACAGTCTCTTTTGTTCATACAGGATACCCATGCAGACCCTTCACACTCGACCCATAAACCGTTGTGAGAACACCTTTGGTGTGAAGGCACTATGCTGTAGTGTGAATGTGATGACGTTTATGGAAGCAGCACTCAATCTAACCAGTGATATTCAACTCTTTGTAGACCAAATACTCCTCATGGAGAAACTGCAGGTGAGTCCAGGGCCCCTTTCACACCAATATCATAGGTGTAATGAGGTTTTTAAACTGGTAGTGCATTTGTGTCATGTAGTAGTCATTTCTGCATATTACGAAATTATGAAATACTGATCTCTACAATTTGTGGTTATCTATCTTTATTTATGGAGATTTTGGCCCCGTCTCATAACGAGTTAGGAAGAGTTAGGATTAAAGAGATAGGATTTGCAATTAATATTAAGTTGTGATTGATTCGAATTAATCGCAACAGGGCCCAGAAGTATCACAGTTACAATCTTTTAGTGTTCAGATATATTGCAATCAAATAGCATGTTTTCTGAACATTTTCCAACTACCTTGGCAATGATTTTTTAACATTTTTTTTTTCAACACTGTCAGTTACAGGCATGGAAAGAACAAAATCTTATCTCAAGTTCTTGCATGTACTCTCTCCTAGAATTTACCACGTAGTGCTATTTACCGTGAGCTGCTCCATGCGAGCTTCTTGGGACTGGTAGAAGATTCTGATCCAACGGATGAGATTAAATGGGTAGCATTCACCTTTCTCAAGGTAAGCATTACATTTTGCAATCCTTCAAGGCCCTCTGTACCTTCTTCTGTTCCACACCTTGGAGACCTCTTAATGAGACCTAGGTGTTGTCTAATTTAAGATGGAATTAAAGGGATGATATTATGAGGTTATCTTTTATGATAGTTATAATATGTAATTTGTCCCAGCAAATTGAAATCATGCAGAATAGGTCTTCACTGCATTCTAAAGCCCGCCACACACTATACGATCCGATTTTGGAAATAAATCGCAATAGCATTAAATATAGGCATTTTGACAAGTGAAAGCTACATTACCTGAATTCAGGTTCTGAACAATAGTATGAATACTCAACATAGGAATTTAGTGCGATGTCAGCCTTGAATTCGGAATAAGGGCCATATCAGTTTCAAATCGTAGACAATCGCAGGACTGCTCTGACTTCACTATGATTCCGAGGAGATTTGGCCTTTCCTCCGACTAGAAGGCTCGTAATAGGCCGTAATTTTGATTTTACTATCTATGTAACTATTCAGAACCTCCATCAAACATATTTATGTGTTCAATGCTATAACATTTTCTCTCAAAATCGGATCGTAGACCGATCATATAGTGTGCGATGGGCTTTATAAGATTCTATGTGCTGGCTCTAGTGGACACTAAGCAACACTTTGATCCCATCAAGCTACTCTATTATCAGAATTTGGGATGAGTTTCAATATCTGTTTATTATCCCCAGCTACCTCAGATCATCCAGCGTCTGCAGCAGAGTGTGGCCGAAGACCCTGGGTCTGGTGAAGCCATGGTGGAAGGTCTTCACTACCTTCTAAGATTCTATGTTCTCCTGGATCTGGTGGACACCAAACAACGATGTGATGCCATCAAGCAACTCCTGGGACAGCTCTCAGCCTGCGGGGTGCTCAATGAGACACAGGTCAAAGAGATTGCTGCTGCAAGGTGAGCCAGCCGCAGAGGTGGTTAGTCATACTGTAAGAGAAAAAAAACTGCATGGTACAGCTCTTGTGTGGCAGTGAATGAGTAAATGAATTTAATTCTTCACCAGTCACAAAATGAGGAGTGGTACTCTCATTGATAGCAATTTTCATTGACCAGATTTTATACGGTGTCGTCTGTATGGCACCAATCGTAATCAGTGTTAAAGCCACATGTTAGATTTCTTCTGTTGAAAGGATGATCCTGTTCAGAATCGCTGTCTGAAAGCAATTCATGAGGACAATTTACAGTTCTGATCAACAGAATACATGAAGTATATATCAAGAAAACCTTTATGTGAGGCCAATGAATAGCAAGCAGTTATCACTTTTACCCAACTTCCTACAAACTTTCTACATTGGATAGAGGACGACACTTGTAAATGAAATGCAATGTGGATTTTAATCCATAGATAATGCCTCTCATTCCCCTAGTAGCATAAGAACAATGCCTTTGCACGGTCATACATGTTTCTCCAGAAATTGTTGAGGTGTTATGGCCTAGTGGTCATGGTCTTGCTGTGGTCTAGTGAATGAGTGACCAGACTGTGGACCACATGGTAACAGGTTCAAATCTCTGCGATGCTAGTAGCATCCTTCGGCAAGATGTTAATCTACATTTCATACTCTTGACCCAGGTGAATTCATGGGTACTTACCAGGAAGAAATTATCTGAAAGCTGGAAGGCCTTATCATGGAAGTTTGATAGAGGTGTTGTGGTCTAGTGGATCTTGTGAACCACAAGGTATGGGGTTCGAATCCCTGGCTCAGCACTCGTGTCATTTGGCAAGACATTAATCTATATTTGCCACACTCAACTTAGGTGAGGTACATGTAAATGGCTACCTGGCAGGAATTAATTCCTTGAAATGCCGGAGCGCCATAAGAGCAGCCATGCTAAAGCCAGGGTAATAACTGTGGAGTGCCAAGAGTGTCAAGTCTGACAGACATGTGTGCTTTACAAGAAGCCACTATTATTAATGTTGTGGTAATGATAGTATTCTATGCTTTGTATCCTCAGGGAAAAAAGTGTTTTATCGATTCCATCGTTATGTGTATTATCATTAGTAAATTCATCATTGTTGTTTCATTTTGGCATCTTTGTGAACTATTTGTCTTTTCCCTAGATCTACTACAAGTAAACTCACTAGACCAACCGACACACAGCAACCTGTTTCTCTTGTCGTCATGGTTACCAGGGCGGAACCGCTCATCAATTTTATCAAGGTAAAATGGATTGATTAACATTATTTAAGACTTCTGTTGTTTAGAGATTTGGGAAGAAAAGTCAAGTTTCCTGGTACCACAGTTCAATAATCAGGTAGTTCTGGGAATATAAAGTTCTTCCTCAGAATATCCTTGTCAGTTACAATTTCATTTTAAAGAAATAAAAGATGCAAATTTAGCAACCGGAGAACATACCAAATTATGCTAAGACATGTTTAGGTATTAAACTAGATGCAGTTGCTCACTAGGCATGCAAGGTTTTCAGTCAATGCCCTTGTATTTTTTTTAAGAAAAATGGTTAATGTGTGGTATATTTTGAAAGCCTTTGTAGATAACTTTGTAGTTGTTTTTATGGTGGATATCATACTGGGCTCTTTGAGTGAGTGGTCACCAACACTAGGCTCTGGCGAGGAGGAGGAGGAGGAGGAGGAGGAAGAGGAGGAGGAGTTTTGAGCTGCCTAACAAAGTCTATTGTATTGTTTTTCTTTTCAGGCTGATGTTAAGAACCAAGATGACATGTTAGTATTACTAGGTCACATGAAGGCTGGAAAGAGTTTTGATTACATGGTAGCTGCTGCAGCAGCCAGGAGTAAACTCAGGAAATTCTCTGCCAAACTAATCAAGTAAGAAAACTTCCTTCTTTTTCAAGGTTCATCTCATTGAAATTTGGTTTTTGCTACTACAAAATATAATCTGCCAAATTTCTCAAACAGCCATTATAATGTGTAAGAGTGTAGCAATATAAATTCATTAAATATGCATAATTACTTAGTGAAATAGTGAAAGTTACATGATTTTTAAGTTTTCTTATGAAGATGTATTTTATAATTATGATGTATGAATTTTATTTTGATATAGAATGAGAAGGTTCTGAAAACTGAGGTAATAAACCTTGGCAGATTCAACATTGCTATATTTGATATTGTTTTTGACTTGTTATCTTAGAATCAATCAGACAGCCAAGTAATCTAAGACATCCCCACAGCATCTTTTTACTGAATACTATGATAAGTGTTTGATTTTCTTGATGTCATATCTTCGAATCAGAATCAATGAATAGGCAAGTAATCTCAGGCTTCTCCACTTTAACTGTTTCCTGAATATTATGGTAATTGTTGGACTTTCTTAAATTTTAAATCTTAGTGAATAAATCAGATAGCCAAGTAATCTAAGACATCCCCACAGTATCTTTCTGTTGAATACGATGACAAGTATTTCTTTCTTTCTTCATCCTCCCCTTCTCCTTTTCTCTCTCTCTCTCTTTGCACTCCCTACACTTCCTACTTTTCATTTCTTCCCTCTGCCTAACTCTTCCCTAATATCTCTTCAACACAGTCCACTTTTCTACTTACCATCCTCTTCTATTTATGTTTCTTTCTCCATACATTTCATCTCATCCCCATCCTTAATTGACTTCTATTACTTTGAATACAACGAAAAGTATTTTTTCTTTTCTTTTCTTTTTTTTTTTCCTTTTCTTTTTTTTAATATCCCCCTTTCTTTAGTATTTCCAATTTTTTTGTATAGGATGGTCACTCCATCAAGCTTTGCTTATGTGACAATCCTTCTTTATGATTCATTTACGTTAATTATACACTGCAATTACTCTATTTGATAATGCATTAATATTTGTTTATTATGTTGTAATTCAGTTTGTAAAATATGTTTGAAGAAAAAAAAAAAGATCATAAAGATAAATAAATTAATCAAAAATCAAATCAAATTATGTTAACTTTCTATCATAGAATCAATGAGATAGCCAAGCAGTCAAGTGGAGAGAATGCTAAGGCATCCCAAGTCAGGGCTGTCATCTTTGACCTGACCTTCCTCATGTTGTGTCGTATTGCTCAGCTCTACGGGACTGAGGTGAGTCGTATATTAACCTATGCAATATGGGAATCGGACTGTTCCTCTATTAACCCTTTCAGGACAGGAATTATTTAAGGGCTAAATTGATCACATTTTGTTCTTCAAATTGGCAACAATGATGTTTTTCTTTTAGTGCTACATGGTTCTAATAAGGTGTAAAGTTTTTGAAAACAATATACATGGTTACTAATTTTGTCGAAAAGTAAAAAAAAATTGCCAATTTTGATAAAAACCTCTCAATGTGTTGCCAATTTAGGGATTTTAAAGCTTATTCTCATTTTAAAAATTCCTGGCATCAAATGCAATATGGTCATGCAACAAAAATGGACATAGTGTGTGCAGACATTTTTGCTCTTTCTACTCATGCATCTGGTATATTTTTTAGAGCTCTGATTGAAAAGTTATTGAGCCAAACCACAAAATGTGGTAAATTGTCTTGAAAGGGTTAAGCCTAACCTGTTCTGTTGATGTGATGATCCTGTTCAGAATCGCTGTCTGAAAGCAATTTCTGAGGACAAATTAACAGTTCTGATCAACAGAGTTTCCTAATCTGGTACTGATTTACTGCACCTGGGTGAAGAGATGCCCTTGTAGAGAAATGTCTTTTGTGTTTGAACCACACCCTCATGATTGGAATTCAAGAGGAACCACTGTTCCTCAGTGCCTGTGTGGAATACTTACTATCTGCAAGTAGATGAAATCAGAGAATAATCTAAAATCAAATAATAGAAAGTTGTAGACTGAAGTGATATTACATGAATGTTGATTAGGAAAGATTTGTAATACCACAAGACACAGATGCATAAAGATTTTGATGTGGCTCAAGTTGCAGTCAATCTGAGTTTCACTGACGTATGCTTGTCAGGATTAATCATTTCAAACAAGTCAGATCTGGAGTATGTAGATTTACATTCAATTCTTAATTTTGTTATGATGCCATTTTTATAATCCTTTCATTTGATGCTCTTTGTAGTGTTTGTAGAATGTCTTAATGGAATTTCTGACAAATTATTGACATAGTATTCTACCTAACATTGTTTCAGATGGTGGTATCAAGCAGTGGTGATTCTTTCTTTGAGACATGGGTACACCATTGTATGCCTGATGATACTGGTACCAAGCCTCTGAGTGGCATGACTGCTGCTGATCCTAATAAGATTGATATGCTTCTCAACCAGTATCACACTGGTATGGAGTTCAAAACGGCGTAAGTAACACTAGGAAGTTTTCATTGCTGTCTTATGATGAATACCTCAATAATGCTGTTAGCTTGTTTTCATTGTTATACATATCATGAGAAATATCTCAGTAAGATCAATTTTGGACATTGAATTTCCTTGATGACCCTGTTCCATCCATTCTAATCTCTATCATCCACATTAACAGGGTTTGACAGTCTTGAGATCTTCTACCACTGTTACCTCCCAAAGTTTTTCATGGTTCTGCCTCATGGCCTCATGCCAGCTACGTTGAAATTTTGAAATTCTTTGTTTTCTGTAGCTGTTGGCTTTCCTCTCTTCCTATTTAGTGTCTGGCACAACCTCAATTAAACTTAAACATATACTACCAAAGTGCCCTGTATTCGTAGATGCAAGTTTTCAGGCTGTTACCCAAGTTGCAGGTCCTGGCACCTCTCTGTTTCAAGCTCATTCAGGCTTAATATCACTCCATTATGAATATCTTTTCAGGCTAATTGAGTAAAATCAACTAGTATCCCTACATATTATTAATTGACCCATCTCCTTTCTCTTTTCAGTCAGGTAAGATGGAGTGAGGTGTGCTTAGCCATCCCATATGCTATCCAACATCTTCTTCATGCGTGGGAATATGAAGCAGTGAGTGAAGAACATGTCTCGGTGAGTATTCCAGTCTTACTACGCATATTCTGGTCTTTCCCTCAGGACCTTCAGTGGCGCAGGAGGCTACCTAAGAATTCAACTGATCTACTCTAAGCTTGGACGTAAAGAGCTACATGTAGCTTCCCTCATGGAAATGCATGATGAAGTTTTGACATTTTAAAATTTGTTTGTGATAATAATTAGGCACAAAAGGGGTTGAAAGTTTTTTTCATTAAATTTCTATTAACATTTAGAGATTCTTCTTTCTTTCTTTTAAAAAAAAATTCTTTGTGATTATGTTGTAATTGTTAATGTTTGAAATTTATTTTATTTTATAGAATCTTCTTACTGGATGCCATATATAGCACTGTGGGATTAGGTATTGCATAGTATTTTTATAGCCTGGTGCTTCAGATGTTTGTTTTTGATGTTTTTGTTTATGTTGGGTTTTTTTTGTTGGTATTATGTAAAACTGTATCATGATACATCTGTGATGACCATCATGTGAATATTCTTGGAAATCTTTGTAAACGCGACCATGTGTAGACAGTGAACAACCACGTTTTTCTTTCTCAATTTCCCAGAAATTGGTGGATAATTTGAAGGGGCGTGTCTGCTGTCTTCCAATCTGTTGCGTAGCATGGTTGTGCAGTCACATGACCTCCCTCTCGTCCAATGAGCGTAGCAAGGCTCACAGGCTGCTACAGATGATGATGACATCGGTAACGAACAGCGCCACCTCCCTGCAGATGTATGATGCTGAGAGGTATGATGATACAATGTTGGTGACTGTGATGCAATGTAAATTATAAGCATATATAGTAGTACATGGACACCCAGGGCACTCCACATCCATTTGCCTGCTATCCTAGAGCTACCAAACAAGTCCAAATCAACCTAATTATCTTCTTTCAATTGAGATAAACTTGCTCTTTCATTTTAGATAAACTTGCTGGTATAATATCAGGTTGTTTATGTTCTAATATAGCTTTTATGTACTTCATCATCTGAAGTGTTGAATGAAATGCATGTCAAATTTAATGATTTATAAAGTTTTGTAACGTAATGCTTTTATACTTTTGCATGAATTAACCCTTTTCCAAGCTTCATGCTTCAAGGGAATTTTGCCTTCTAAGTTCTTAAATACTCCTCTGTATTGTGGACATTTTCCCTGTCTTCTGTACACATAACAGAAGGAAAAGCAAGGTGTAAAATTTAAAAATGTGAATCTGTCCCTATTTGCAGGAATAGCCTCATGACTACGATTGTGAAGAAGATGTCAATGTCAGTTCTAGGCAGTGACTCCAAGATCCACAGGGAACCTGCCTCTGTGGTTGCCTCTGGCCCCACCCTCCCCCCTGAGCCAAACACGCCCTCCCTTGAGACCCTCTCAGCGACCTTCAGGGCCATCGTCCAGAGGGGTGTGGTCGACAAGAAGAGCCTTACTGCCATGGATGCTCTGCTGACCAGTGGAAGCGCTCTCTGGTTCTGTCGAAGCATCGTTATGGAGCTGACCTCCCTCCATAGAAAGGATGACCTTACAACCGCAGGTAATCTTTTTGTTAGACCATATCGGGTTTGATGAAATACCTTGACGTTTTCGTAGGTTTCTTACCACAGGTATTTGTACACGATGCAATCTGTAGAAGATATTAGCCAGTATTCTCAGTTCTAAGCACACAAACTTTAGTCCAGGCAACTCTTCGACGTGTCTTGCGAGCTTCTCTCCCATTTGCCTTGTACCCCAAAAATCATTAATTTACATTTTTTCTATAGAAAATCTTAAATCATACATGCACCTTAAATACAATCATTGCTCATATGTTTTTACACAAAACCTGTATGAAACAAATCTATTCCTTCATCAAAAACTTAGAAAATGAAAATTTATGAGATTTTCTTTACTGAGCAAATGGGAAAGGAGCTCTCAAGGTACATCACGGAGTTGCCAATTTGTGTTTGATTGACTACAACTTCAAAAAATCATAACTTCCTTATTTCTTGTCGGATTTTGCTCAAACTTTCACAAATCTGTTTCTCTCATTTTTCTGCTTCTTTTAAAATCAACTCGTAATCAGGGTGGACTTTCCCTTTAACTTCGTCCATGGCAGAGGTTTAAACCATGATTTAGACCATGGGTTAAGATAAACCACTTTCGTGAATTCAGGCCATAGAGTTCTGTAAATCAGTGGAATAAGTTAACCTAGCTTTTATGAATGCGGCCCTTAGAAATTAAGTATATGACATACTTGTTTGTATATAATATATCAATTTATGTGTCATCACATCGTTGAAGATGTCACATAGTGTATTTTTAAATTTGATCAGTTGATCTGAATTGTGTTTTTGCCATTTTATTTCAGTCGAGATCGCTGTGGCCCTCTTCCAGGTGGACATTGAGCAGATGACCTTGACCCTCCTACGACGGGTCATTCCACGTCTCCTGGCTGACCTGGCCAACATCGACCGCCTGTCCAATCCTCGAGGCAAGGCCCTGGCCAAGCTGGTGGTATGGTGCATTGCAGCAACACTGACCAGTCAGAACAGCTTCCGAGGTAAGACCAAACTCCACAAGTGGTGCTCCAACATACGCTCTGGAGACAGCTGCTCCAGGCTCTATTTCATGAAAGATATATGTGTAGCATTCGGGTTAGCATTGCAATTGGGTTTTAGGGTAGGATTAGGGTTAGGTATGGTGTTTGGTCAAGGATTTGATATTTACCCATTGACTACTGAATTATTTAACTTTCATAGGTTTTATACAGGGGCCACCTGGTTCCCATAGTCTATGGGTTAAGAATTTGGTTATTTGCCACAGAACATTTGTTGCTGAAGCATGAGTCGTAAAACCCCTAAACTACCAGCCATTCAGACATAATAATAATAATATTCTTGTATCTATAGCGTATATCACATTATGATATAACGTATCTATGCGCTTCCAAAATAAAATGGTTAAGACAAAAAAATTAAATGAGATACATATAAGTGTAGTGCACTTCACACTTCTCTATCTTATACAGTGGAAACTAGGTATAAAAAGCTCTGATATAACAAGACTCCTGATATAAAAAGGTAATTTTGCAGGTCCCAAATCTTTATGTTCCTTTGTTTTTCTACCGTGATATAAGAAGATTCCTGATATAGCCAGGTAATATTCCTGGTCCGCAAGATCCTCGTTATAGTGAATTTCCACTGTATCACATAGATTATTGTGTAGGCATAGAGGCATTTGTTGTACTATGTCTGACCTGCATAATTTCCCTCTTGCTGTCATTTTCATGCAAAGCTTTGCAATGGCAGGTCATGTCTTAATCTCTCCTTTTCTCTTTCTCTCGTATCTCTCTCTCTCTCTCTCTCTCTCTCTCTCTCTTTGCTGTCCATTTCTCTCTCTATCCTTCATTCTATCTTCGTACTGTGTATTCACCCCTGCCATCTTTTCTGAACATCCCAGATTCGAAGTCCAAGGAAAGTCCTTCCAGAATCGTAAGGGGACGCAAGAGAGGACGAGGAGACACTGAAAGAGAGGTAAACTTTTTTTATTTCATCTCAAATGAATATGGCCTCCTCTTTATCATTTCCCTGTCCTAAAGATGTACCTAAAATCATGCTTTCACTGTGGAAAAGATAATCTGGAGAAATAAAAGTCATATCCAAAATTGGTATTTCTTTCCTTTAGAATAAATGCATGAAAATGACAGTGACAAAAATGGGAATAAACATGACTTTTTTTCTATTCACTTATTTATCCAAATGAAAAATTGTGAAAGAACTTTTTTCTTTATTTTGTCCATTGTGTCTATGTTAATTTCCTTTCACTCTCCCCTTCTCTCTCTCTATTCTTTCTCCATCCCCTCTTTATTGCACACTCACTTTCATTCTTTTTTCGCTCCATCTTTATTCTTCTCTCTTGCTCTCTTTCTCTTTATCTCTATTTACTCTCTCTCTTTTCTTTCTCTTTATTTCTCCTCTCTACCTTTCTACTGTCTTACTCTGTCTCACACAGGAGTCTATAAGTATGAGGGAAGAGAACCGTCCATCTAAGCTGCGGAAGCTTCTCAGTACTGCGGAAGAGGAAGGGTCCTCTACTCCCTTACCAGGTAACAGTAACTAAGGATACACATCAAAGAGGTGCACTTGCTCACAATATCGTAACAGTTTCAAGCAATATTCCTCCCAAAACCTTCTGATCTAGGTAATGCAAGGACACACCTGTCATACATTTTGCAACAACCATTTTATTTATGAAAGGTATATATTGTAAGATCATCTATGGCATTACTGTTGGTCAGCAAGTATGCCTATTCAACCCACAGTGCTTAATTTACAGACATTCTGTATCACAAGAAGAAATTGGGAAGGGGGATGTCTATATTTCTTTCAGCTTTCAATCATCCTTTACTGTTCCCTTGGAGTGCTGTGACTGAAAGAGAAATGAATGCAGTCACTTGTTTGATACAAAATGGATGGAAGTTATTATGCCTCAAACACCATATGCATTGCCAGAGACATGATATTGTCCAGGCATCCATTCTGCATCTTCTTTTTAAGATATCTCAAGGACCATCTGAGGCTTGAATTCCAAAGATGATACCAGTATTCATCGTTATCTAGAAAGACAAAGTGATAACTCATATTTTGGTAGTTGTTGACATGATGATCAAGTATTTCAGAATCGCTGTCAGAGATTTCTTCTCTGCTGAGAACTGACTGAACCTGATTAACACATACCTCATTTATTTTCCCTCTTTCCTTGTCACATTGTTAATTATGGAATGATTTGTTAACCCTTACAGTGTCACAATGTTACATACAAGTGTCACAAATTTCATATCATGACAGAATTTAGTCATGGCTCTGTTTGTATTGTTCATCATGATGACATTTGCATTCCATGGTATCAGCCTTCATATTTTTAAGCCCACTTTGAATGTTAAGAAGAAGGGCAAGCTTTTTTTTAATCGACAAAATATAACATACATTGTTTGAATTTGAACGGTTAGAACCAGCTATGGCAATGAAAGAGTTAACAAATCAATGAGAGGAAAAAACAAGCACCATACACAACATACTGGTAATCAACAATTCATAAGTATGTCTTAGAACTAGCTCTGGAAATCCCTTAACACTGCCACTATTGAACGTTATCTTCAACAGATTTATTATTGATCTTAATTTCTTTTTGTTCTATGGTAGCTGGTAGTGTGAATGTGAGTACAGCAAGCAGCAGCTTCTTAGTGATGCAGTCTCAGCAGCAGTATGTGGAGCCGCTTCATGTTGCTCTGGGTGAGTAGAACATGGTGGTTAGGCAGAGATGAGGATCGGGATGGCAATTTTGATGGTAATGGGGATCATGATGATGATGGTGGAGATGATGGAGGTGATGGTGGTGGGGATGATGATGATGATAGTGGTGATACTGGTGGTGGTGATGATGATGATGATAGTGGAGACAGTGGTGGTGATGATGATGATGTTGATGATCACCATCACATTATCATTATCATCATGGTGATGATAGTGATGTAGATATTTGTTATTGTTAACAATGAGGATTCTGATTTGTCCAAAGTTGTTGATTTAGGTGCTGATTGTGCTTAAAACGTTTACGGTGATCTTGACAATTTTGGGGTAATGGCAAATTGTATTTCACTCTTTAGACTACCTTGCATACCTTTCTTTCTTCATCATATTCTAGTCTCGGCATTCAGACTCTTTGCATCTGTCTTGGCATCAGGCATTATCAACCCAAGGACCGAGTTCATCCTGTCCTTTGTTCAGGAGGTCCTCTACTGCGGAGAAACCATCAGCACCAATGTCCTCCAGTTCATGCCTGTTACCATGGTAAGACAACATTCTCCTTGTTTGTTTAACTTCCATTATCTTGGGTTCTCATTTGGATTTGACACTACTCGGGTATTTACCTGATTACGGGTGTTATCAGTCATTGAGAGTGGACTTCACTTTTATGAACAACAAGTCTTATGTAACATGCACATCCTCCACCGACTTCAGGGAACCCGCCCAATAAGGAAAATTCATCTTCATAAATTCCTTACCTGAATCATGACTAAATGTGCTTAGTATGTTGTAGGCAAGCCCCTGGTAATTTCCAGATTGGCCACTAGATTTGCTGCATGCAAGAATTGTATACACACCAATTGGGAATTCCACCAAGTCTGGTGTAAGTGAACTGTAGTACATGGAACTTACGGATGAAATGTCTTTATCTTTCCATTGCCACCAAGTTTACAAACGTTACCTCAACTGCAGTGTCATGAACCAAGTTTTTAATAATGGTTCTTTTTCTCATTATTCATTTTTCTGCAAAAGTTGTTCATGGTATTGTGATCAGTAAGTAAGAGAAAAATGTAATACTTGCCAAGTTACCAATGTTGCAACTGAAATGCACCTTTCCTTTCCATCCATTATCCAGGCCACTCACCTTCTCAATACACTATCTGGCGTATTCATGCAGGACTTAGCCTTAGCCATTGGACAGCTAGAGGGACCAACCCCAAGAAAAATGGCAGCTAAAGCTCTCTGTCAGACAAGGAGATAATAGAGGAACCAAGACTTGGCATTAGCCATAGGACACCTGAAAGGACCTACCTCAAGGAAAATGGCTTTTAAAGCTCTATTTCAAACAAGGAGATAATAGAGGATTAGGACTTGGTCCTTGCTATTGGCCAGTCTGAAGGGACTAAGCCAAACATTGATTGGAATCTTGAAGTCGAACATAGAGTTGACATAGGACTGAAATTGTGCGAGGTCATACACGTAGCATATATACCAAGGAGACTTCTTTGTGGTATATATATATATATATATATATATATATATATATATATATATATATATATAGCCTACAGATGAACTTAATGTCTTTGCACACACTACATGATATTTGCATATTAGGAGGGATTTTAGGGAATTCCGTCTATGAATTGGCCTATAGGCAACAATTGAACAAGTGCAGATCTGCAAAATTGAAGTACTTGTATGGAAGATGGGGTAATGCCATGTTTTGTAAGTGGAGTAAGATGATGAAGTGTTCACTGAAGAGTCACGTTTATTAGGAGGTGTTTGTGAGACAGAGAGATCATGAGAAAAGAGAGAGACAGACAGAGACAGAGCAAGACGGAGGTTGAGAGACAGATGGAGGCAGAAAGAATGTGAGGCAGAGAAAGAGAGAGGAGATCATTACAACAACCAAATATTTTTGTCCCCCATTTCTCCTAGGCTACATTTAGTATTAGGTAGCCATAGAATAATCTTTAGAATCATGGAGAGCATAATTATGTCTTAGGATGTGTAAGTGAAACTAGTGTTAGTAGTAGCCGCATTGGCGCCAGACTGCATGGACATCATTGGAAAATCTGTGCTAGCTCAAAGCTTATAATTTGTTGAAAATTCATCTCATTCCATTTATGTTATGCAGGGCTACAAATGCATGTATTTATCTGCTCCTTAAAAACTGATCTGGGTTTATAAAGTCATTGAGAGGCCCTCTTTAGGAAAAGTCCCCTCTTAGCAATGCGAAAGAGAGAGAGAGAAAGAAAAGTGTCTAATTCCTGCAATTTTCTGTCAAGTCTCTAAAGATTACTACCCTTATTCCAGGTGGACATAGCAAAACTGCATGAAAATTTGATAAAAATGTTTTTAGATTTTATTATTCATTTGAAGAAATTTTCAATTTTAATTTTTTTTTTTTGCAAAAAGAAAATTCATCAATATATGATAGCAACATCTATAATTTTACTCAGATGGCCATGAGGAAAATAATTCTTGCTTGGAACAGTTTAGATTTCACATCAATGCCACAACCTTTTTTTTGTAACAAAACTTTCCATATTGATTTACCTACATGAGGCTGCATGGAAAATGATAATCTTTCAATATTTTACATTGAAATATTAAAGCTTAGTTCAATATTCTATTTATTCTAAACTCGATACATGCACAAAGTTCTCTATTCCACTTACAAACCCATTGTTAAGACATATTTTTATACAGTCAAACCCGCTTTAGCGATCACCTGTATGGAAAGACCACCTGTCTATAAAGACCATAATTTTTGTTTCCCTTGAAAACTGTTTCTCATTGCAATTTGTATTACAGGAACCTGTACATAAAGACCACCTGCTCATAAAGACCACTTTTCTTATCTCCCTTGAGCGGTCTTTATATACTGGTTTCGCTGTACCAGGATGTCTATTAGTCATGCTAGACTGTCCATTTCTTTATATGTTAGTCATGTAAATATGTAATGTAATAAATGAAGATGCAATCTCATGAAGCAATATATTATTAACTTCATTCGGTTCTTCTTGTTGATGACTGAGCTGTATGAGGGCAATTTTGCATTAATAATTATTAATGCAATTATTGCTGCTGGTTGAGCGTGGAGTGATATATTACGGTTATTACTTATACAGAAAATATTTTCATGTAGTGTTTTCACCCTTAATTTGACAATGGGAAGTGGTAAACAAGCAGAAAGAAAAAACCAAACTTAAAGATAAAGATGGGTTATGGTCATGCGATTACGTTGTGAAAGAAACTGTCTCAAAGTAATTGGGAAAGGTTGATCATGTCTACATAAGAATTGGTGTATTCTGTGAGGTTTTGGAATCATCAAAATGATAAGAAATTGACCCAATTTTGTCAGAAAGCATATGCACTGTACACAGAAATTGGTATATGGAACTGCATGCACATGTGGCATGAATGTTCAGCCCGAACCCTTCAGTCCTTTCTTGTCATATTTCGAATATGAGGGCATTTGAAGAGCAATCCTTTTCAGGGGACATTTCTACTACAGTGTATGATGTTCCTCTAAACTGACATAAAAAGAATGAGAAAGCTCAAATTATTTTTCACCTTTCCCAGAACTCGATCTTCTCTTTAATATAAATCTTTCTTACTTTTATTTCTCTTTATCTCTTCTCTCTCTCTCTCTCTCTTCCTTCCTTCTTATCTGTCTTCTCTCTCTCTCTCTCTTCCTTCCTTCTTATCTGTCTTCTCTCTCTCTCTCTCTTCTTTTCTCCTCTTCTCTATCTCTTCTTTTCTTCTCCCTATCTCTCTCTTTCTCTCTCCCTCTCTCTGATTTCCTAGCTTGTCCTTTCCCCATTTGCCCCACTTTTCCTCCCTATTGATGCCCAGGTATTCGGGTTCTTTTGCGATATATGAAATGAAAAAAAAAAAAAAAGTTAAAATATCCATCATTTCTTCTTTTTTTTTTTCATTTTTGTACAACAATATTACTCAGTACAGGTACCAATGTGAGGCTGAATGCAATATTAGTTCAATGTCAAAAAGGTCAAATAACAAGTGACAAAACAGATCGTATGAGTTGTATGATATACATCCGGAATGCATTCAATATGTACATTTCAAAGATGAACTGAGAGTGGAAAAGAAAGAGTGAATGACAAAAGCAGGCAAGAGGCTGCACGTATGAAGAAGTAGAAGTATCATACAGAAATAATGGAAAAAAGATGAAAAAAGCGCTTAAACGGTTTTCCAGCAGGGGTGTCTTTAGAGGAAAGTGATTTCATAATGCCCCCCCCCCCCCACTCCCATGAAAAAAAAATTGTATGGGCTGTCGTCTAATCTCAAAAACTGATAAACCATTTGTTGGGAAACTCTTCAGCTAATATAAGCTCATCGCAAATTTGATCCGACACTGCCCCCCCTTTTTTTTTCCAAAATGACCTGTCGACGCCAATGATTCCAGGGGCGTCGATCCGTTTTTCGGATTGGGGGGGCAAGACAGCCTATCGTAACGATGATCATTTCGCACTCAATTCAATCATCATCAGGGGCAGCGGTGCGTCTTTTAAAGTGGGGGGGGGGGGCACCTTCAAAAAGCAGCACCTACAAAGGGTGGAAACAAGGCGGAAAATACCACTTGAAACATTAGTATACCGGTACATTCTGATCAATACACAACCGAGGATCATTTTCGACATGCAGTTGTTTGTATCTTAACATGGTTCTAGATAAAAACTACTTTGCACTTGAGTGTAATAGCCTGATCATTCATTTGCGAGCGGGCGAGCAAAAACTTTAAGATTTATTTCTAATGCTGAAGGCAACGGGTGTTGAATTATATACAGCAATTTTCCTAATATGATAAGAAGATAATAATAAATGCGAGCGAGTGATATATAGCGAGTGAGCTTTGGAAAAATTTTAGAAAAAATTGTCCTCGTTCCTTGTATAATTTAGGAGTACTGCTCATTCTTGTATAATTTAGGGCATTGGGGCCCCTCCTACCCCCTGCTCCACTGCCTCACTATTGTGCTGATATCAGGAGGGGAATGTATTGTTATGAAGCCTCTCTGATTATTTGGAGCTATATGTATAAGGCTCCTTTGTGGACTTTATACATACCTATATATATATACTTCATATATACCAGTATCTACCGATGTCGCATTTATCAGAAAACAAAAGGGGCACTTATTTCTGAGGTTAAAAGGGGCACTCATCAGAAGGTAAAAAGGACACTGATTAGAAAGAAAAAAGGGGCACTATACGAAGAAAAAGGCACTTATCAGCTATGAAAAGGGGTACTTGAAAAAGTGAGGGGGGTACTTCAGTTTTTCCTTATTTTATTTTACACCTCCGGATTTATTGGGGGGGGGGGCAAAATGATATGTTTGCCCCCCCCCTCAATATTTTCTTTGGGGGGCAATCGCCCCTCCCTGCCCCCCCCCCCCCCCCCCAGGATCGACGCCCCTGCATGATTCTCCATGTAATATAAACCTGGCATAAGTACGTGATTGATTCACGGCATCTCCATACATGTGGTTTACGATCGCATTTTAACGAGAAACAGAGCCAATGCAAGAGTAATGCTATACCTCTCTCCAATTATTGCAAACGAGAGACACAATTTAAATCAAATGACGTACCTGTTATCAGGGATACCGTAAGTTAACGCGGACATTTATGTCGATCATATCGGGTGACGTCAAGATAACGCACGAACTTGAAACCACCAAGGAGTTTGGGTACAAGAATAGATAAACTTACATGGTATCACCTAAACCAAGTGAAATGTAGGCTACATGTCTTGTGTTTGAATCAGGTTTAATAATAATTGTGGGTTCTTAGTTAGTGCTCATGTTTGTCAGATTTGACATTCCTGACGCTATTATGATTGCCCCGGCTTAGCATGGCTGCTGATAACGGCGCTCTACCATTTTGAGGAATTGATTTCCAGTATTGTCAATTTCCTGCCAGGTACCCTTTTACTTCACCTGGGTCGAGTGTGCTAAATTTAGATAAATGTTTTGCCAAAGAACGGTAGTGATTCGAACCCCGTACCTTGTGTTTGCAGTCCGGTGACTTATCCGCTAGACCACAACACCTGGGGAAGAAGAATGTTAATCAAAATGTGCATGGAGGATGAACGTAACCAGGATTGTCACAAAGGAAGGGGGTCGAAAAATGTCCCTGGCTAGGATTTTCCCGATCATTCGCGAAACATGATTTCGGGAATACCTTTCAAATGGGATTTAAAACTGAAAGAATCTCAATCACGTCATTTCAAATTTATCGCAAGTATATGTTCTTGTGATATCAAAGAATTGTACAGTAATTAGAAATCTTCTCTATGATCGATATGCTATTGGACGTTTAAAATCCTATAATCATTATCATATCCGTTCAAAACAAGTTCCTACGTATATTCTACAGTTTCTTTTTCAGATGTTAATGAAAATTGGACGAAGAGGGGGAGGGGGCGGCGGAATCCTCCCAGCACAAGGGGCATAATATCTGGGTAGCCCCATAGCATGACCATATTCAGTAGACCCATCAAATGTTGTATCGATTTTGTTCATAGGCCTTCAAAGGGGGAAAGGGGCATCACGCTAGTTTGGATAAGCCATAGTTCTAATAGTCCTATCCATTCTTCTACCATACTGCACCTTTAAAGCTTTCGCGAGGACTGTCACGTCGTATCGAGACGATACTGACACGTATTTTCAACAACTTGTCAGCACTTTTCTCTCAACTTATGATAAACAGATCACTCACAAATTTAAGGGTTGATTTAAAGACTTGTCGCATTTATTTGGATTAATTTTTATATTGTTTTGAAAATGGAGTATTTCTGAGCAGTTTGGCCACAATATTATCAACTTATTGATAAAATCCAGTAATAAAAAGCGATCTAGTTTGTTATAAAATAGCTACCATTGTAATATAAAGCCGCAGGAGATAGCAAGTTTCACATTTTTGCTAATTTACATGCTTTCTGGATAAACAGGCACGCATCATTATCCTCCCATTAGTTGAGTTCAATTCTTCTCCCTTTAACACTTGTTAAATACCGGTCTCGCTTTGTGAGATAAGTAATGATTCTGATAAGAATGATTTACTAATCCAAAATAAATAGAATGAGTGAAAAACGCCTTCTTGTCAACTTAAAACATATATTTGGCATGAAGGAAATACTTCGTGATCTGAATGTCACATACAAAGACGGGAAACTATATATAAAGATGGAGAAATTGGGTCGTGAGAGATCGGCAAAAGCAAAGGAAGAAATAAATAGTGTGAAGATAATTATGAAAGTATGATATAATGCAGGACTCTTTAAAAGACAGAGATCGAATATGATGAATCTTAAAGAGCTGAAATTACGATAAACCTTTGACACTGTTTCAAAACAGGTACATAACAGAGATATAACACATCATAAGGCGGAAGGGGTACAAGGCGGGCATTTGGAATCGAGCGTATTTTCTCAATAAAGAAATATACATGATATAAATGTGTTAGAAAATGAGAGCAGAGTAAGAAAACGGGAATGCCAAGGGGGGGGGGGGGGGGTGGAAGAAAGTGAATACATTACAAGGACAGAGAAAGTCAAATACAATCTTGTAGATATTATTATTCAGAGAGGACAGAATAAGAAAGTAGGAAAGGGAGAGAGAGGGGGGGGGCACACATTGGCGTAACATGGTTCCAGCCATTGAAGGGGCCTTGGTGTTATGGAAGGCCTGGGGAAGGGGGGGGGGGGACAGAACATGGCAATTGAATGGGGGTGGGAATCGTGTAAGCTTCATTCTCTCCATTTACACCCCCCCCCCCCTCTCTCTCTCTCCATATACATGTAGATCTCTCCCTTCCCCCTTTTTATGTTTTTTTTTTGGTTGTAATTCAGTAGAGGTGGAACGTGCATCCCGTATAACTTTTCCACCTGAAAACATTGTAAGAGGAGAGAGAGAGAGAGAGAGAGGGGGGGGGGGGGGTAGGATGGGAGGGAAGGAGAGAATCGTATGTTGATCATGATAATCATATGGTGATGCATGTTTATGACATACAGTGGGCGTGACTGTCGTGACAACAATAAAATGTCCCCGGGGTCGCAATTAAAAATCTCAGTTACAATTGTTATGCTCCCTGACTAAGCTCACCTCTGACACACCTTATGGAATGAGAAGTTGTGCGAAGTGAAAGAAGAAGGGGAATACACTGGCGAAAAGGCGGGCTGTGAATTATACACCGTTTTAAAAATAACTGTATGGGAATTTATGATATCTGACAAGGAGTAGGTTTGTTTCATATCATGCATGTACCTTCGTACAGAGTGGTGTATAGCTATCAGGGGATACGGGCCCCACGTGCCCCCCCCCCCCCTTCATGGTGGAGGAGGAGGAGGAGGAGGAGGAGGAGGAGGAGGAGGAGATGATGATGATGAAAAGGAGGAGTCATACCAGAGGAGGAGGAGTAGGGGGGAAAATGTTAATTACGCCAAAGAGAAAGGTGGAAAAATTGGACTAGTACAAGAAACAAATGACGATAAAACTTTACTTGACAGAGAATATGTTGGGGTTTTTTTAGATCATGGAAAATGAGTTTTTGTGGATTAAAATGATGACATTATTTTTTGGAAGTGAACATAAACAATCAATTAATTATAATACCAGGAACTCACAAAAAAAACTCATAGCATCATAGGACAGAAATAGTATAAGATACAGAGGACATGTCCTCTGGAATGTGTTAAGCAATGACATTAAAAATTCTGCATCACTCCAAAGTTTTAAAAGGAATTCAAAAACATTTTTTTGTTAAACATGCAACTCTCTTCTTAGTACTATAAAATATTATTCTAAATGACCCCCTCCCTCTACAGTTATGATTATTTCGGGGATAACCCCGACAAGCAAATAAGTTTTTGTTACCCCCTCGTGCACGTACTAGATTACTTTTCCGTTTTATCAACGCTTGTATGTTTTATTTCTCTCTGTATTTTTGTTTCTCTTTTTATTCTATCAAATTTAAATTGTGATTTGTATTTTGTATATTTTTAATGTATTTTTACTATTACCTGAAAAATAAATAAATGAAATGAAATGACATAAAAGCCGTGAGATTCTGCAATAACATAAACAGCGGACGGCCCACCACCCCCGAATAGGCACGCCACATCCAGACTGAGGAGATGGAGCACCTTTATAGGCCTACGCGTCCTGAACGAAGTATCGCTTCGATTACAAGACATTTTTTTTTTTTTTTTTTTTTTTGCTTTTGATAAACTGACCCTTGCTCTACTTTCTAGCAAAATGAACTAAAATATAAGTATAGCATTTTGGAGACATATCAGCAGTAGCTCGATAAAATCACAACAACAAAAAAATCCCCACCAACTACAAGAGTATATATACAAATTCGAAAGACGTCTAAGTTTTCAAAGAGTTTACTCCCCCCCCCCCCAAAAAAAAAAAAAATAAAAATAAATAAATGAATGAAAAAAAATGGATACTCTGACCCACCCACCCCAAAAATCATTCAAAGTTGATACTTCCGAAAAGCTTGAAGATGGACAAGGTCGAAATGGTATTATTATTCGATATCAAAATGCATTTTGTTCAATCTTTTTTTCCGGATACGGTTTCATAGATTTCATTGCGACAAGTGGTTTCAAATTCACTGATAAACAAGTAATCTAATTTTCATGAAACGAAACAGATGTACTTCCTTTTGGTTCGTATATTTATCTCATATTACCAGCAAAAATACTCACATAGAAGAATTTTGGGATATGAAAAAAGCAAAAATAAGACCAATACTGGAAATAAAAACAGCGAGTTGTCATGTCCCCACCAATCGTTTTTTATTCTCTTTTTTTTTCTTTTTGAACTATTGGGTTATTTTGTTCCATTTCTATACGTCTACCCTTCCTCAACCATCATATTTAATGTAGAATCCTCATTTATTTCCTTTTTGCTCAATTATCTTTTCTGTTTTCTTTCTTCCTTCGCCATTTCTAATGATGTGAAAGTCAATAACTGAAATCGGTAAAAACCCCCAAAAAAAAAAAAAAAAAAAAAAAAACCCAAGGCCCCCAAAACAACCCAGAACAACACCGTAATGTTCGTAATCTAAGTAATACTGATTGATTTTATCAAGACCCTTTCCTTTCAGGCACCATTTCTCTGCATCATTAATTATTCATATTCTTATGATTTTATCTTATGACCTTTCTGCTCTAACAACGCATTCATTGTTAGTTGAATAAGTGAGAAAATGTGAGCGTGAAAAAATGTGATATTGGAAACCATGTACCGGTGTATGTGGTAATAAAGGCGTTTAGGGCATTTTGATTTAAACTTCCGATAATCATCTAATCTGCCCGATTAGCAGAAAACATGTTTACAGTTATTCATGTCAATCAGAGGCCTAGATATAAGAGAGAGAGAGAGAGGGGGAGGGGGGGGGGAGAGGGGGGGGGGAGAGAAACAGAAACTGATAGAGAGAGGAACAAGATGAAAAAGAAGGAGAAGGAGATGAAAAGGAGAAGGAGAAGGAGAAGAGAGAAAGAAGAAGAAAAAGGGGAGGAGAGGAGGAGGAGAAGAAGGTTAATACAATTTTTTTTAAAAGGGGAAAAAATAACAAAAAATAAAAAGAAAAGGGAATATTAATGAAATTATAATATAATATAATATCAATATTATATGATTGTTGTGGTGATTAACTTGTATGTTGACTTAAACCCAATTATCAAAAAAACAAAAACAAAAAAACAAAAACAACAACACATATATAAAACAGAATGTGAAATTACTCTTGTTTACGGTTTGGTAGTTTTCAACATGTTATTTTTCTGCGTCCACGTGCTTTAACATGGTTCAGACAGGCTTATGATATCATAAGCAGGGTCGTGGTTTTTTTTTTAAAGTGGGGCAAGGGTAAACTCACAGCTTTGCCAAAGCTGAAGGCTCGAAATCAATGTCAAAATACCAGTTTTACTCGAACGTGAAATCATTGAAAGCTGTAGAAAATGTAAAATTTGTAACAATGGCTAACAGTTTGTGAATTTCACTCTTCAGTGGCGTATCCAGAAATTTATGAATATGGGGCAGAATCCTTTACGGACAGGGAGAGTGGGGTGGATCTGGGGAGACCCAGTGCAAGTTGCAAGTTGTATTACTTTATCTATTTATTTTTTAATGAATTTATTTGTTTATTTAATTTATTCATTCATTTATTCATTTATTTTTATTTCATTTTTTTTTTGGGGGGGGGGGTGCGTCTTTCAACTAGGCCTTCAAGGGGAGAGTCTTCAAGAGTCTTGCAGACGATTCTAATCTATTTTATTCCCATAAGAATCCAAATACTTTAGTCAATGTTGTAAACTCTGAGCTTGAAAAAGTCACCCAATGGATAAGAGCCAATAAACTATCCCTCAACCTCCAAAAAACCAAATACATGTATATGTTATTTAGTAATTCTATAGACACATTGCCCATGGATATTGTGTTTGACGATACCCCTTTAGAAGTTGTTTCATTCATTAAAATTTTAGGCATAACTGTTGATAATAAACTTTCGTGGAAATACCATATAGATAATAAATGTAAGATTATTTCACGGAATATTGGCATAATAAACAAACTTAACTTTCATTTTCCGACGTCATCCCTATTGATGCTTTATTCATCTTTAATTTTACCTTATCTGAATTATGGGATACTTGCTTGGGGCAATACCCAGCAAACTCTATTAGATAGACTACTTTTATTACAAAAGAAGTCCCTCCGTATCATCTGCAATTCTGCTATACTCTCACACACAGACCCGTTATTTGTTGATAGCAGACTATTAAAAATAAATGACCTGTATTTATTTCATTTAGGACAATTTATGTATAACTACAGTAGAAAGACCCTTCCACATATATTTGATGCCATGTTCCCCCAAAATCGGTCATTTCATGATTACCCAACTAGACGGTCTAACGAGTTTCACCTACCGCTCTTTAGAACTTTATTATATAGTGAAGAAGACATTTATATTTGATGGTCCTAGATTTGGGAATTTTCAAAGTGAAGATATTAAAAGTAGTCCTTCCCTAAATTCTTTTCAGAAAAAAAAAAAATATTTTTGCTCAAATCTTATAGTAATATACAATAATTACCTGATAACAGCTAATATGATCTCTCTAATTTTTTTCATTTAGGTCTTCATCATCTGCTCAATTAATTGAATATATATTTGGTCTTATGATCTTAACTTTCCAGAATCACCAATACAACTACCTCCTTTTTCGGTCATGATTTGTCCTGCTCCCCCCCTTTTTTTCCTTTTTCATTTTTCCTTTTCCTTTTCTTTTATCTGTTTTCCTCTTCCTTGCCGTTTCGTGTTTGTTTGTTGTTCTGTAATACTGTTTTGTGTTTTCCAAGTCTTCGTAGGCACAATTTTAAACAATTTTATTTTCCCTGGGGGATCCACAAATTACAAGCACTGCTTTTTAGTGGATCCCCCAAATTTCCTCAGAAATTATGAATTTCTTTTAATAATTCATTATAATAATTTATTTATATGTTCAGTGTACTTGTACAAGTATTAAGAAAAAATGAATTTGTACATATGTTTTTCATATTTTCTGTTACAATATCTGTAAAGCCATTGTCTTTTCTTTCTGTTGGAAATGAAATAAATATGAATTTGAATTTGAATTTGAAATTTGAAAAGAGATTTCAAGTTGTTACCCTTTGTCGAATATGCCACTGCATTTGCCCAAGAGAGTATTCACGATTAGTTGGCTTTCAGGGATTAGTTGGGTAGGGCCAGTGGCATTGATATGACTATTATTTTCCAGGAATATTATATGTTTGCAGACTACAATAACCTACCATCCTAACACTCGGAGTATTGAAAGGTGAATAGTTATGTTGTGACATACATTTCTTACTTGTTACAAATACCCTTATAATTATGCCGGCAAAAATTAATAGATTTGCTGACAACAGTTTTAATAGGGGGTTTAACCGTCACCCTACTCCCTCAAAACATTTTGGAAGCGGACGAAGACATTCTGAATGGGGGGGGGGGGGGGGGGGGGGTGAGGAGAAAGAGTGAGAAGGAAGAAGATAATGAGGAAAAAAAGAGCAGCAAGATTCATAACAGTCTTAAACAGGGGCATATCCAGAACGTTGATAAACATGGGAGAGGAGTCCTCCCGAGGCGGGGGGGGGGGGGGGGGGAGAGCTAAATATATCTTAGCAGCCATGTGTGCCTAATAAAACCCATTGCAAGTTCTTTTTTTTTTTTCTTCTTTAGGCCTTCAATTTAAACGAGGGATAGGGTTGTGCGCCGGTTTCGTTTTATGAGGGGTTCGAGTCCTGCCGCGGCACTAATGTCCTTTGGCAAGACATTAATCACATTTGCCACTCTCAACCCAAGTGTATAGTAAATGGGTACCTGGTAGGCATTTATTCCTTGAATGCTATGCGCCTTAGGGCAGCTGGGCTAAAGCCAGGGTAATAGCAATACTTTGTAGGTGCACTGAGCATCTCCTTGAATGGATACATGCGCAATATACTGTAAATGTAGCTTTTATTATCATTATTATTGCAGACAAACGTGGGTATTCCTCATTTTATATGCCAATTATTTTGTCTCTCAATAGAGATAATGTCTGTATTGTATTGTTAGCATGAGGATGTGGGTGTTAATCTTGTGTATATAGGTAAAGTCTATCATTTATTTGTAGACAATTTTTAAAGATCATTTGACATAGACCTTTAACTTCATGAATTTCCAGGGGTAAATATCAAAGCTTTTTCACGACCCTACCCCAAAATATATGACCATTAATTTCGACTCGGATCAGTTCCTCACGCAAACATTTTGAGAGTGAGGGACGATAATGCCAAAATAATGATGGTGTGACGCGCCCACGTACGATTTTTTTTATATAAAATACCCTTGAAATTTTATCATCGGGGCCCAGACAATAAACGAAATAATATTTAGCGGTTGGTCTTTCAGCAGATGAAATTATTGTTTGTTAATGTCAATTGTATTCTTGACCTCACCTCTAGCGATAAATATTTCAGAGGAGTGTGTAGGGTGTCACTGGCAAAGGGCAACGTTCATTAGTAAGTTTCAAAGAGACCAGTTAGTATTCTGTATTTTTTTGTCGTCATGAGATGAAACAGGGGAGCTGTGATGTTGATAGATGGAGTTCATGTTCAAAATGGGGCAGCATGTTGAATTAAAAAGAAAAGAAACTCTCTTCTTTCTTTCCTAAAAAAATTTGCCCTCAATAGTTGCTGAGCTGCAAGGCGGGGAGAGGGGGGGGGGGGTGTGCACGTGCCTACCCTATCAATATGATCAAATGGCGAAAGATAAGACAGAAAGAGAGAGAGAGAGAGAGAGAGAGAGAGAGAGAGAGAGAGAGAGCAAGGAGAGAAGGGAGGATGAGTGTTAACCAGAAGAATGCAATGTATGTAACGCGTATTATAGCAGTGCAAAATAGCCCATGTACACCCCCAGTAGGAAAAATGGGCTGTAAAAGTGGATTCCTTGATGGATCCCCGTAAGCTGAGAAGTTCTGCCCCTTTTGAGGCCAATGCCAACGCCGCTGCCATTCAAATAGCAAAACCAGTACCCCTTCCATGGTCTGAACCTAGGCTACCCACTACGCACATGATATTAGTACCATGCAAAGGGCATTTTTAATTATTGCATATCTGATGATTTTAGTAGCACTGAAATTAATGAATTGAAAGAGTTGGAGTGATGGTGGTCACAATGAGTCACACTAACAATCAAGAGCGCCAATAGATCCTTAAAAGTGGGGGACATTTTTTCGAGGGATGGTGTGGAAGGGGGGGGGGGTTAAAAAAATTTGGGTGTTAGGCATTTTAATGCATTGGAGAGTGAAATGGTTATGATCCCCCAAAATGAGGAGAAGACAAATTGTATGATGTCCCGCTGTGCCCTGCCTGTTGACGCAGTTGCTAACAATAATTAAAAACCACTTGACAAGGAGTTATAGCGTTAATTCAAAATGTTTCTGATCATTTCACCAGGCATTGATATTAAGTCACATGAAATAGATCTGCATCCATTTGTGAAAATTTATTGACATGTTTTTTTTCCTTCATCGTATGATTTTGCTAAAAATTATTTCATTCAGTGAACTTCCCTTCCCTTTCTGTGCTAGAACTCGTATCTTGGTTACCGATTAGTATATATCAGCTCCTCAATTTGTTGCTTATTTCGAAAAGCTGACAATTACAATATTGGATTGATATTCTTAGGTCTTTTTTCTGGGGTGAATTTGCAGTTCATTGGAAATTATTCAAGCCCCCTCCCCGCTCATAAAAAAGCAACATGCATCTTAAGCCTTTTTCAAATGAGCAGGGTAAAAAAATATATTGTCTAAATTATTCAAGATATCGGTTGATGACAGCCCTTTTTTAACTGCGAAAGTTAACATTATAACAAGAAGAGTTCATCACATTCCAATTTGACCCCCCCCCAAAAAAAAGAGCATATAAAACCAAAAGGAATGGCAAATAAAGTTCAAAAGAATAAAAATATAATTTTCTGCTAAATTCATGGAGAAATGAGCTCTCCCTAGCCATTCCAAATAAGATTTTGAAAATTGGGGACCAGTCGAATGCGCCTTCAGTTATAAATTTTCAGAGTTTAATTTGGTGGAAATTGTTTAGGAACTCGTCCTCGTGAAGGTCACTTGTGTGACATCGCCCTGTCTTCGAGCAAGGGGTCATTGAACGAGAGGGGTGGGGCGGGTGTAAAGGGGTAGTCATAAGGTTCTTATGGTTCATATATAACGTTCATCTTTACTGTCCATGCTCATGATGCTTTTAGCAAGGTATGTTTACATAAATGGACAAATACCGGTATACACAAATTCAATTAGCATATTTTGAGTTGAAAACATAGACATGTCATGCATCAGGAAAATATTACAAATAAAGTGCAAAAAAGAAAAGTTTTTCAGGTGTTATTGATACAGTGAATGTAAACGGTATCATTATTATTAGCAGTAATATTTTTATTATTATTTCATTGAACGCTATTAATATCATTGTCAAATTCAGAAATGCAGGAATGCGGGAGCATCGCTGTTAATGGGTGGAGTTACAACCGCCTCAGTTGTTTTAAGGGTAAAGAAACATATTTTTACAGAAAAGATGTAACCGGATGATTGTTTTGTGTGCCCTTGTAGTAAATTTGAAACAAAACGAGGCCTTTTATTTTGGAGCTTCATTGTTGGAAAATTTTACTTCCATGTCTGCTAATCTGTTAGTAAGTTTGTCCTCACGCCCTGTACGCTAAATGTTTATGGTGACGCATTCTGATCAATCACAAATTACAATCAGGAAGATAAGGAGAAAATATTAATTTCAATACACAGAGTTGATGATACAAATTAAAATGAAATACATGAAATACATAAAAAACATAAAAATACAAAAAAATATATACTTTGATTATTCCATAACTGTATTGCTTCCCTAATAAATGCATAGCTTGCCATTCGAAAGGGGCTTTAAATCACACTCACCTATGAGGGGGAGAGAGAATGTTCTAAATCCTAAATGTAAATCGGCTTTAGGAGTTCAATGTCGGTCAGGCATTCCTTGGAGAGTAAGAGAGTGATCATAAAAAAAAAAAAACGTCGTAATTCCTAGCTCCTTTCATTTTAGTTTACATGAAATTTTTATTAAGGTCGAGGGGCTGTAAAATAACATTTGTGGATGGCATGGTCATGTTCTCATAAATATTGTTAAATATTGTATATTGTATGCCTAAAACGTATATGATAATATTAATATCAAGGTGTATATCTCTCTTCTCTCTCTCTCTCCACCTCTCTCTCTTTCTTTCTCTCTCTCTCTCTTTCTGTCCCTTTCGTGCTATTTCTCTTATCTTTCTTTTTAAATTCTCACTTTCTCTCTCCCCCTCTCTTTTCCCCTACTTCACTCTCTCTCTCTCTCCCTACTGCAAATTTTTGCTTCTCGAGAAAAGACTCTTTTGTAAACCATGCGCTGTTTCAAAGCAACTCTCCAAGGAATTTTGTGTCTAACCAGGGAAATGTAGCTGGTCCAACCATGGACCTACTGGTCCAGTTAATGGAATGATATGTGCTGTCTTGACGATTTCATTTATTAATGATGGTTAATGATCAGTTCAACACATGACTCAAAGATATTCATGCACAACTGCATTAGGTGTTCATACAAAGAAACTGATTAAAAAAAATATATAGGGCCTATACTCTGTGTACCAATGCAATTCAATGATTTTCAGCTTTTTCGACTCAATCTGTCTATCAAAAATGCACACGAAGCTTGTTTACCACCATACAACATGTGTGTTTATCGTTTCTCTCACCACACCCAAGGTTACAACACAATGTTTACTCTCTCCTTCACGAAAAAATGTCCTTAAAAATCATAATAATTCCCTTGACACGGTTGTGAACATCGTTAGTCAAAGTATAACGCTCAGAAATGTTCTCAGACTTGTCCGCGATTTGTCCGCGATTTGGCAGAGCAGCAGAGTTCAAACTTTGGGCAGAATCGATAGCCCGTTTCAACTGTCAAGGACGAAATATTTCTTCCCGGCATTTTCACATTACTCCTACTCCATTGACCGTATGTTTTCATGATTTTATTTCGTTCGCTTTCTCAGTCTTCCCCACTGAGTTCATTTTAATTGTTGTTTTTTTTCTCCTTCTGTCCATGTCTAAATATGATGATTTTATGATTGTCCTGGATACTTATTGGCACAGAAAACGATTTTCAGGTTAAAAGAAAGCCAGCTATCATTAATCAAATCAATAAAATGTTTTAAAACAAGAATTTAGATCACTTTCCTCTTCCTCTGATACAAAATGCTACAGAAGCTTAATTTCAGTTTTTTACTTTATATCAAGAAAACTAATTTTGGTATTATTACTGAGGCCTTGAAAATCAGTAAAAAAAATATACAGATTACAAATAATATTACCTTGTCATGCTGCCAAGAAATGTGGGAGGAATGGGACAAATTTGCTGAATAGGCGTAGGCACCTCCCCCCCCCCCCCCGAGAATTTTGAAATTACGAAGATTTGGCAACTAATACCTCATATTCGGGCACCCGCCACTTGCTATTACAGCACAGAAAACACCTGGTTAAAATTATCCTTGTAAATTATTTTCCTTGTATAATCGCATTAGTTCACAAGGAATTTGGTAATTGGATCAGAGAAGATGCGCTTGAAATAACCAGGCAACGGGGTAAAAATTACCAGGGCCTCGTTGCATAAAATTTACTATTAACGGTAACTTTGCCATCAATGGTAACTCCCATGGAAACCTTGATTCTGATTGGCTGTTGAATGATGTTACCATGGTAGTTACCATTGATAGCAGAGTTACCATTAATGGTAAGTTTTATGCAACGGGGCCCTGATTTGTGTTGGCTACCGGTCAACCCGGAACTCTGGTAAAGTTAACTCTACAGTACAGTATAACCAAATAGCTGCTGATATCTGCCATTACCAGGCAACAGACCATGCAGGGTCCCGTTGCATAAAACTTACCATTAACGGTAACTTTGCCATCAATGGTAACTCCCATGGAAACCTTGATTTTGATTGGCTGTTGAGTGATGTTACCATGGTAGTTACCATTGACAGCAGAGTTACCATTAACGGTAAGTTTTATGCAACGGGGCCCAGACATCCAATGAATAACATTAAAGTCAGAACAAACTACATGTACTTGCGGGGCCAGAGCCTGCTACGAGATGTAGATTAGTTAAAATTCCTGAAAAACTTTATTTTTAGTCATCCTGCAAAATCGAACTTTTGTTCGTTTTTCAACAATTAATTTGAACAAGAGTAGTATGTTGGCTGAAGTGCTACAGACTGTCAGCAAGCAATTCCCATTTCAAAAGGTACACTGAGGCATTCATGGTTTGATCTCAGATTCCCAGATGCAAATCTGGAATAACACTAACTTTTGTGTTAAAATTTTACAAGGATTTTTTTCAGTGTAGGTCATTGAGTTGGTCTGTTGGACCAGGTAGTCTTCTTATCTAATTTGGCGGTGAAATTGCAATGTGCTCTTAGCAAGCATGACGAGTAATATTTGTGTGTGACAAAATGATGTAATTATCAAACCTTATTCCCTTATTATGTTGTTTATCTCTGATTGTGTACATAGTGTTGTATACTTTTTAAGAGATGTGAAATGAATTGAATTAAACTGAATTTAAAAAAGTTACATTTTAGTTACAATAATATGTCTAGATTTGTGCCAATTATTGCTCGCAAAATGTAAAATGGAAAGTTGATATTCGTGCAAGCGATATCAGCCCAGGGAGCCCAGCTTTCCCCACCCCCCCCCCCCGTGAAATTGTGCCCCTTTGCGAGCATGACTAGTAATATTTGTGTGTGACCAAATAATCAAACCTTATACCACCTCCCTGCTTATACAGCTTGCCTGCTTCATTTCTATTTCGTGGTGCGGGCACTACACCACGCGTTACCATAGTAACGAAAGTAAGGATCGTTGAAGATTTGGCAGATTTGGAAAGATGATGGATTTCAATCATCGTGATTTAAGGAAGAACTTTAAAGTGCAATCGTGAAGGAGATATGCTACCGTCTTGGTGCATAGGAAGAGCGAAGAGGTGCATGAGGGCACCCCAAATGGTTTCGAAGCATGCATACGCGAGAATGCCTATAGGACCTGGGAGGTGTTTCATAAAGCTGTTCGTAAAGTTACGAACGACTTTACGCACGACTGGTAGGCCTACCTGTTCTTGGGTGCTAATCAGATTCTCAATCATTTTGATTCCCATCAGCTAAAGTTGAAATCCGATCTTTGTGGATTAAAATTCTTGCTGTTAAACAAGCATCCGAATGCAAAGTTTATTATTTGTCAAAATTGATTAGGGTTATTGGAAATTCAGTCCCACATGTTAAAACACCAGGGAAAATCTGGGATATCTCATTTAGCACAAGAAGTCAAGAACATATCGCCAGTCGTGCGTAAAGTCGTTCGTAACTTACGAACAGCTTTATGAAACATGGAAACATTTATGAAACATTTATGGGTTTAACAGTGATAATATCAATCACAAAATATTTTGAAAATAGTTTTGGGCTTATACGTTCTTTATTCTTTCTCATCATCATAATCATCTCATCATCATCATTATCGCGTGCATTATGCAAGTATCATAAGATTCAAAAGGGATGAACCCATGCAAACTCAGAGAGTGGAGTAGCGTGGGTACAGTCTATGAGGGGACAATCGATGATTGAAATTTCGAATAAAGAAGGCTATATTTAGGTGAGGGTGCATGTGGGAGGGGCCCTTTTATTTTCCTTTCTCATCCTTGTCCCTTTCTCCCTTTCCTTTTATCTCTTTATCTGTATCTTGATATGGGAGGGGCACGTGTCTCCCGTGCCCCCGTCCATATAGCTACGCCACTGCATGGCGAGTGGCAAACTTGATTTGATGTGAACTGCAAGAAAAGTAAATGAGTAGCTTTGGCAAACAAACATCATTATCATAGACCATTTAACTCATTCTTCATTCATCCCTCGCCTTCCTCACTTGTCCCCTCCCTCCTTCCCTCCTCTTTCATAGAAGTTTCCCCTTCTATCAATCCCTTCTCTCTCTCTCTCTCTCTCTCTCTCTCTCTCTCTCTCTCTCTCTCTCTCTCTCTCGCTTCCTGTCTCTCCATCTATCAGACGACCGACGATTCTCTCTATTAAATTACATTTTGTTCTATGATAAATAGGGTGTCGTTCGCTAAAAGGTGTATCATCTATTTTCTCGAGTATAATAGACAGACCTGTCGCAATCACCAGTAATCAGCCATCGATAGAGATGACACACAGCAGCATGGTCCTGCTAATACCCTTCAACATTCTTGCCACAAAGCTTGAAGTTTGAATCTATAGGGTGCATCGTATCAATATATTTCTTGATTGTATATCCAGTGACGTATCTAGGGATCATGACAATTGTGCCCCCCCCCCCTTTGGGGCGCAAAATTCAACTAGACCTGATGAAATTCATAAGATGGGAAGAAAAACAAAAGAAGTTAATGTTTTTTCGAATTTTGAACCCTTTAAAAACAAAATAATGCACTACAATCTTATACTGGAGGAGACGCGAAATTACGAGATCCTGACTAAACATCTGCAAGGGAGCGCGGCGACCAAGCTTCAGACAATTTCTCATTTAAAACCTATATTTTCTTATCACTTTCTAATGGATTTAGACTCTAATAGTTATCAAGATCATTTTTTTTCTTCTTTTCTTCCCTTTCTCTTTCTCCCTTTTGCGTCTTACGCCTCCTATGCCGCCGGCCCGCGGGGCACATGCCCCCTCTGCCCCCACGCCGATAAGCCACTGTGTATATACACTTCTAAATTTCAATGCCGTATATGGGAACTGACTTCAGATGAGCTTGGAGATCAATAACAAAATGGTATACGTGTATCTAAGGCATGTATATCCCATACGTATCGATATTTTTGCATATAAAAACGTATAATATTATAATCAGTGTTTAAATTGTGGGATGCGTGCGTTGGTGGTGATAGTTACTGTGCTGGTTGTAGTGGGGGCGATCTAGAAGTCCCTTTTCAGAAAAAAGCCTGTAGAATGTCAGAACAGAATAATTCATTCAATACGATGATGGGTTTAACAGTGATAATATCAATCACAAAATATTTTGAAAATAGTTTTGGGCTTATACGTTCTTTATTCTTTCTCATCATCATCATCATCATCATCATCATCATCATCATCATCATCATCATAATCATCTCATCATCATCATTATCCCTGACATTACCATAACTATATCATGTACATCATCACAATTATTAGTAGTAGTATTGTTAAGGTGGGGCATCATAACATCAAAGTTAGAGGTCTTGGCGATGAAAGATGAATGATATTTATTGTATGTTATGTATAATCAAATGATCATCACCACACACAAAAAAAAAAAAAAAAAAAAAAAAACGGTACACAATAAGCATGCCATCACTCAGCGAACTGAGGATTAGTCTTAGATCAATGCATTAATAATTTGTGCTTTTACTATCACTATCATCAAAGTTGCGCTATAAAGGGTAAAGACATCTTCTCTGTACCAACTTAAGGAAATATAATATAGAAACTAAGGAATTAAATTCATATCCGAATATAAGATAGATAGATATGTAGACCTACACGATTGTAAATAACGGTTCGTGATTAAAAAAAAATTAATAAATACAAAAATAGATTCGTTTTATTGAATATAGTTATTCCGAAGGTCAATGATTTCGAATTCGAGCACACGAGTTTAGATAGACTTGCCTCGGATTCCAAAAAATAAATTATCAAAGTTAATCAATTCGAACTGTAATTTTTTTAATCCGAAGATTCGATATTCTGATTTTTTGTTGTTCTTGGGGTGTATTCTGAAGGAATATCCGTAATCATTTATTTATTTTTATTTATTTATTTATTTCCACATAAAAAGAACACATGATATATAATATTCAAATATTTATACATAATGTGGGGGAGTCACTAAAAGCCAAGGGCTTGTCAAGAGTGAAAAGAAATCTTTATGTCTTCAGATTCAGTAATCTGAATTCATGGTGTTTTTAATTGGAAAGAAAGAAGAAATGTTAATCAACAGAAAAATATGGGCTGTAACCACTTGTTCTGCGGGTCATTTTCTTTCCTGAATAGTCACTTTCGAGAACATAAACTGGTAGGGGATCTCCCGGGATCTCCCAGGACCTCAGAGGCATTTCTAGAAATTGATAAACGGGGGCTGGAGCCTGGAGGAGTGATGGGCAGAATGGGGAAGGGGCGACAAGGGGGCGACACATTTAAAAAATGATGATATACCTTCATATAGAAGAGGGGCTACGCAAATGCTGGATACGCCACCGCTATCGTACTTCACAGCTCCAACATGTGAAAAACATTTTGTAATAAGCATGCATGGGCATGGTATAACTTTGCCATGTCTACACTCGATATATTTGATGATCTGGATTCTGCGAATTGATTACAAACCGCACCCTAATTGGTGATTAAGGGCATTATCAACGTGTCAAGTAATTAATCAAGAGCAGTGATAATCTAAGTTAGATATAAATTTGATATATTTTCATGATGTCAAACTCGTTATAAAATGAAGTGACTTTAAGGCCAAATGAAATCAATTCCTAGTTTCTCGTCCCTTCGTTTCTTTTTTGTCCCCGTCTAAAATATTTTAAGTGCATTAAAAAAAAAAAAAAAAAAAAAAAGAATCTCCTTCTCCTCCTCGTAAAAAAAAAATGAATTGTTTTGACTTGGCCCAATGCCATGTATATCATTTTACATCAGCGATAACAAGCAAAAAAAAAATCAAAATTAAATTGATTGATCGGCTATCATCCATAGATAAATGTAATTGATTTGATCTACTTTGTCACTCAAAATATTCCAAGGTTTCATCTCCTCCGTTTCCATCTTTTTACAACTTCAACTCAGTTAAGAGGTTCGAGTCCCCGTCACCCCCCCCCCAAAAAAAAGCCCTCAAGTTTTCTACAAAATGAATGCGGAGGGACCTCCCTAAATTGATTAGACTTTGTCCCTGTATGTCCGCATAACTTTTCGCAGAAAGTGGAAAACACGGGTCTATACAACGTCAGGCCCATCAAATGGTGTCCCCAATTCACAATAAAAACTAATCCATTTTTCGTCTGGCTAATGAACTTCACATGATGATGGGGGAGTTGACCACTACCTGGTTATGACGTCATCAGGGATTATTGGTCGACTCCGGGGAACATGTCCGCTTATTATGAAACGGTGTAGGTGGGTCATGGGAAATGGGTTACTATGGCGAATTAAATTGATAGTAACATCATGTAAAGCCATGTCTGATGGCTTTACAACATCATTACCCGTATTTTCCCAAAACTATCTTGAGTTACTGATGTAAAATATCATGGATGAATACGATAAATATAAACGTGTGATACACTTTAAATAGTGTTCTGATATAGTTAAATGTAATTTGATTGGAATATAATCGGATTACAATTCGCTTCGTTTCAATTTTAATTCACTCTTAATGCATGTAATGCGTCAAGTAGGATACATTTTCTCGAAAAGGGGTAAGTTTCAGATATGTGTTTTCAAGAAATACAATATATAGCTAATTTATTAAAATGGTTCAAGCTCGAGAAGATTAGCCCCTAAAATACAAACAAACTTCAATGAAATAAACAATGAATATACAATTGAACTTACTGAGATAATAAAGGAGAAGGAGAAGCGGATTGCGTGTAAAACCGACATCAACATTTTCATACCACCAAGTTATGTTTGCAAAATACACCTGTTCTCTAGTTTGACAAAGTGGTCAGATAAGTTTATGTGAAAGATATAGTTACTAAAATAGGCCTTTTTAGAATGCGAATGCTTTCGTTTGAACTAGTTGTATTCGGTTTTGGGTTTTTTGTTTTCTTTATTATCTTTATTATCAGACTGTTTTCAGGCATCTGGGCATATAGTCTAGATTCGAGTAGCAGATAAAAAAGAGAAGAAAACGTATTTTGCAATTTAATTTACGTCCGACCTAGTTGTATTAACCCCTACCCCAAAAAGTCTACCTCAGAAGCCTGACCAGAGAGACTGACCCGCTGTCCTTCTAATGGTCAATAATATAAATTGTCCGACTACGAGACAAGGGCGTCGCTGTAAGGGGAGGGGTGAACCCCCCCCCCCCCCGTGGTCAAAATTACGATCGGTATAATTGTCATTAAAAATTTATTTTCATCGATGCCCAACCCTGTTTCATTCATTCTTTTTAAAATTTAAAACAAAGTGCGTTTGCTGTCGCGTCAAAACGTGTCATTAAATGTGATTCAGCACTCCCCTTCCCTTTCTAAAATATTCTTGGGACACCATCACCAAGAGCAAGTGCATTGGCATTGAGAGAGTTATCATAAATCATTATAAGGGTCAGTTCAAAAGGGACACGTTATTTTACCTAATCAAACATTGTCATTATTATATAGAAAAGTGCACGATACTGACCCAAAAGGAATGAAATGGTATCAAAATCGACCCCCTTCTCTAATGATGTTCTTGGGAAACCCCGGTCCCAAGAATGAGGGAATTAATAAAAAATATTGACATAGGCTAAACACTTAGAAATCTTTAGGAAGGTCAATTCGAAAATGGCATATAGTAAAACATGACAGGGTCGTCTCCAGGATTTTGAAAAAAGGGGGATACAATTCCCAAAAATTCTGACAAGCAAAATCATTTTGGGTGTTCACTTAATACCCCCAAATCTCTGACAAGAAAAAAAAGGTTATCAGTCAAAGAGGGCAGACAAGAGAGGATGGGTCCAGGGGTCCAAGAGGTCCAAGTGGTGGGAGTCCGAACCCCCATGATCCTCCTGGATCCGCCCCTGAGAGAAAAGTGTACGGTAGGTTACAATGATGATTTTAAATGAAGAGAAGCGTGCGGAGGGTTAGGAAAAGGGAAAAGGGGGATAAGGAAATCTACAAGAAGAAGAAGGAAAAAAAAAGATGTGAAAAAATGAATAAGTGATGAAAGGAACGAGCATATTAGGAAGAAAAGAAAAGGAGTAGAATAACAGAGAGATTAATGGATGAACTGATGAACAAAGTGAGGAAGAGGAAGCTGAAAACGACATAGAGAATAAAAATGCTTTACTTATACTGCGCACGTGGGGATGGGCAGGATAAATTTTAAATATAAGAGATTCAAAACAGTAAAATTTATTGATTGATTGATTATTCGACAAGCCTCCAACAAAACAATATCAGATCAAAATTAAGTAAGCTTGAACAGGATAACCCACGAAAGCTCGAGAGCTTATTTCCAGTGGGGTCCCCAACATACAAAATGAATAAGTTAAAATTGTATTAGGGTAAAAGGGTTTGAACTCTTAAGTTATCTCATGAAAGATGACAATTAGCTTATTTGCAAAAACTTCTAAGAATTTTATTAGATTCATACATAGAGAAAACCCCAGGTTAAAAATTTTCCGCGTGAATTATTTTTTTATGGCATTAGTTCACCCGTTTCACCATGAATTTGGTAATTTAAAGAGAAGATGCTCTTGAAATAACAAGGCAACGGGGTAAAAATTGCCAGATCCAGTGTGTTGGCTACCAAGTAAACATGGAACTCCTGTAAAGTTTAACACTTTTTGTGTTAACAATTTTACAAGGAGTTTTTTTCAGTGTAGATTTTCTATTTTAAAAATGCCAAATAAACCAAACTCAACTTTAGCAAACCAATGATAATATTAATACAAACATAAAGATTTTTTCCCCAACTATTTTGATGCTTTGAATGACTTCTTTTTTTCTCAAGAGGACAAGGATAACTCTTAAAAAAAAACACACAAAAAAAACACAAAGATGCCTACCTGAGGTAAGCTTGCCATATAGTCCTTAAGGTTACACAAGTTCATCTTAGGTCATATGGCTCGTCGGCCCAGACATCCATTCACAATTTCTGAAATTTGTGCATCCAATTAGAGCGTGACTTATGATTATTACTCAATCCCTTGATAGTTGGACCCGATGCATCCACCCTTTCTCTGACCGGCGGTTGAACTCGGCAAAGAACACCATCAGGGAAATATTAAGAGGATGAAAATGGATTTATGATTAGTTAGCGTGAGAGTCTAGAGAAATGAGAATCAGATTTGCAAGGTAACGTTCACTGGCGTAGCCAGGATTTTTCAAGAGGGGGGGCCAAGGCGAGGGAGCGAAGCGACCGAGCGGGGGAGGGTGTGGGAGGGGGATACCCCCTCCCACAGTAGGAAAATTTTTTAAAACCAGGTCATGAAAATGGCATTTTCTGCACCCTAAAATTCTATTCTGGTGTAACCTACTTGAGAAGTGACAGATGAAATAGGATTTTTTTTTTCTCTACTCCGCTGGAATGAATTGTAGTGGAAGGATTACCACTCCTTGGGGCTCCAGAATTCCAAGCAATACGCAAAATTACATGTAGTTGGTGTGTATAAATAGCTGTACCAGTGTACATACGAAACGTTGAAACCCGTGTTTTCGGATAGGAAAATATACAGACTAACAACCAAAAACCCACACACAGACACACTGACTATTGACTAACATATGACTAAGAGGACACCCTTTCTCATGGAGTGGAATTTATATCTCATCTCAAGCGGTAGTCTCATTTGAAAACACATGCAACATCTTTATTAGGTGTATGTAAAAGACTTTAGCAATTTATTTAGCTGCCTTGTTTAGCTCTTTATCTCATTTTGTCGGTTAGAGGTTGTTCATTAGTTGCCTAATTCGTATATACTACACGAATCCAGCTACGTACTCCTTCATTTAAGTACTGAGGAATTATATAGTTTGATTAATTTTTGTAACCAAAATGAACATCAATGTGAGTATTTAGCACGGAAAAATATTAGAATTACATCGTGTAAAGAGTATAGAGATCACAATTTGTAATAAAAACATATGGAAATAATGTAATTACACATAGAGAACGGGCTAAACAAAGTCTTCATACAACCAAGTCAAGCGCACATGATTTGCCACATGTGAAGGCCGTTTTTGTCATTCAATTTAGTGATAATAGATTTGACTCAAAACTGTAAACATCAAAGCAGAAAGCATCTCGTCCGATGACTTACTAGTATATAAAATACGACTTGAACAAAGAATGAAATTGTATCTTTTTTGAATATTCCTCTATAAAATCGAACTCTACCTTGAAAAACAGTGTTTTGCTTCTCCTCGGATGAAGACCATAAAATGATATAACGGTGACATTGTTTTCGTATAAAAGCAATGTTGGCTACCACAATGATAACTCTTAAACAAACTCAAGATTTACAAAACGAAGAAAATGGTTATTGCCTCCATCGGACATATACCCATTCACAAAGAGAGGTTTATATTCGGCAAGAATAACTGATACGCCTCTTCATCATTCTGAGTACAATTTCTTTCAACTCTCGACAAACTAAAAGAAATATAAATGTTCTGTTACCAATCTACTTAGTCAATGTTGTTAACAAAGTTTCGGGGTTATGATTTGGAAAGGAACAGTTTTTGCTGGAAATGAAAGCAGTGTTTATTTTGTTTACTTTTTTGGTAATATTTCCATTTTATTTTTCCTTATTTCGATTGTAAGGTAGGGGTAGGGTAAGTCCTAGTAAGACCAGCATGTGAAAAGGAAATTAGTTTTTTTTTTTTTTTTTTTTTTTTTTGCTCTCCGATCAACAGGGGGGCCATGGCCCCCTTGTGCCCCCCCTGGCTACGCCAGTGGTAACGTTATTTCATCCGTCTTAATTGTAGGCTTGCTTCTTTTATCTATTCTGAGCATGTTGACCGACATTTTAGGAGTGGTAGCTTTTCCATTTGTATACTATAGCATATTTTTCATTTGTACTATATTTTATTCATTGATCTATATCATCTAACACTTTTTGTGATATATTGAAAACTTATATGCACAATGATTTGCCAGTCACGGATTCATTGCCATACCACTAACGTCTAGAAAAGATTCAATTCACCTTCTAATCCTCAAACAGGAGACAAGAGTCTTTGACCTCCATTCGCATGTTACTTGTAGGCTTATACTATAGACTGTTCCTCCTTTTTTAATAAAGGGGGGGGGGGAGGGAGGTGTGGGATGAAGAAATGCAGATGACACTGTTCACTTTTCAAACTTACTCTAGAAAATCGAGGCATTAGTTTTATTGACATAAAGAATAAATGTACTCTGAAAGGGGCACACAGTTTTAATATGATACTGAGAGAAAAAATGGCCGTGGCCCTTACGGCCCATCTCCGGATCCTCAGAGTCATAATGACTATACCCTCTCAAGTAGGCCGACAAGTTTTACTCACTCCTTTTTTCTTTCCTTCTCTTCCTCTCCCACATTTTTATTTCTTATTGTTTGTTATTTATTTATTTGTCAGTTTGGTGATGTTCCCTTTTCAGTACGCCAGAACCTACTGGTCCTCCTCCGGTGGAGAGGGTATGGATATGAGGTGGGGCATTTTACGTATACAGACGCAGATCAGCTCTGAACAAAATTTTAAGGTTCAGGAAAAATAAAAATGTGTAGCGCCATCACACTGTAAATTTACAACAAAAATTCTAGACGAGTCGATTATGTCGATCAAGTCGGCGGTACACGTACGGTACGGTAACGTGATAGAAACGGCTGAAATTATATATGTTCCCATTTTCGTTTTGACTCCTTAATTTCATTACTCTGTTCTTTTAAAGGTAAGTTTGAGTTCATTCAAGCGCATTATGTTTTCATATTTGCATTTCCACCATCGGACAGTGAAGGTAATGACTGTAAAATCTAGTAAACAAACGGACATTTGATCGACGATCGACCCAGCCTGGCGGCCCGCCTGCAATCCATCATTTCAATTCAATGCAACACCGAATTTTATCGATTATTTTGTGATACAATTTAAATTCCAACAAAGGACCGCCTCCGCTTGTACATTCATTAACAAAAGGAAACCCTTTTAGTAATGTTGTTTATTTTGTAATACCCAAACCGTCTTCTTATTTGTGTTATCTTTTACTTTTGTCTTGCCTTAGAAAACCGTTTGGGACAGAAACACCTCCCGTGTATACAACACCTGTGCGTAGGTTGCGAATTGGAATGGCATGTCGCACTGGATAAACACAGCCAGCTGCAGTAGCACCCACTCATTGAGTAACGGGGAACTAGCGGCTCAATCTTCAGTCAGTCGCTGAATTGACGGCCGTCGCGGGAGGGTGTGTGCTCAAGCTGGAACGAGTGACTCAGTGAAGAAAAACGCCCGCCCGTTCACAGCATCTAAATATCTTATCACCACCTGTGAATTAAACCTGCTTTCAATAGTGGAACCATTGATCACATGTGTAGTTTTAAATAGTGAGCATTACACACTTTCTGCGGTGAAACCTTTTACTTTTAGGACTAGGAGTAGGAGTGTGAGTCTGTGTGCTAACTTTAATTAACATATGATCAGTTCACATAGCACATTTCATTGTACGTAAACTGAAGAGGGATTTATTTCCACTGATCATAATTAATATAATGGAAAGAAACCGATGTAACTGATATTCTCCTTCCAAGTTCAAGGACCTTCTCAAATGCGATGGCAACACTATGATAAATAAAACTGTAGGAAGTGAATGATCAAAGAAACAGATCTTTTGAAGTACATGTATTTCAGGATTATCTCTGAGCTGAGACGGATTAATAAGCCATCATGAAGTGACAGTTTGTTTTGGAGCAATCAAAGTTATTGTACCTTGCGGAGAGGGAACATTGAGTGTTGGAGAACTGATTGAAAAATCTGTTCAAAGATACAAGAAGGCTACAGGACGAGTAAGTTTCTTATTTGTTTTTATTTGTTTTATTAATTCTAAAATTTTCTTGACTGCATGTTAATCAATCATTGTAGTATTGAGCACAAGCAAAGACTTCTTAATCTTACCAGCTTTTTACATAGACTATAAAGTGTAGAATCAAAATAATTGTGCGATGAGCTCAAGTTTGATTTATGCTGCAATATGCTTAAAGCATAACACCAAATTTTTGCAAGGCAAAAATTTCTAGCCTATTTTCTCCCATATTTGTTGTTGCCGTCATTAAACATTTGTATGAGTTTCTGGTTCTTTGATTACATTTTTGTTTTGTTTTGTTTTAAACAGCCTTCTTTCATACCGAGATTTATATGATGTTTAATTTTGCTTTGATGAAACAGATCTATTTTTTTTACACAGGAAAAATTTGTCTGCTTCTGTCCGATTTTTAATTATCTTTTTGTCATTTTATAATTTCCTTTTGATGTGTAAAACAGAAATGAGATAAGAAAAGTAAGAAGAGTTGATATTTACTGCTCAATGTAGTGTAATTAGTTTTGATTCTCCTTCATGTCCTTGTTTTGTTTGGGTTGGTTATCTTTGAAATATTGGAGTATTACATAAGTAGTAAGGATCAAGGAGCACTTCCTCATTAATTTTAGAAAAAACCTGGACAAAGAACAAGGAACAGGAAATATATTTGGTGTGAAATGTGTGTGAAAACAGATATTTCTCATGCAGAAATGTTCATGAGTTTCGTGAGTAGTCCTGACATGCCTGAGACTCTGACTGAACTGCTTCTTGCCGTTTAATAAGGAATCACAAATTCAACACTGAAATTTGCAATTCTCAAAAGTTTCTTGCCATGACGACAGCAGTCATTGACAATTTGTGAAAGATCCTGGCCTAGTTTGACAGTTTTGTGTTCTTTTTTTTCCTTTGGAAAATTACTTCCATATCATTCTCTGAAATACCTTTATTAGTCCGACTTACATGTATAGCTGTTTGAGACTTTGAGTTCCATGTTGTACTGAAGCCAGTGTAACAAATCTTTATTTTACTTTTTACTTTTATCTCTGGAGGAAAGATTGTGTAAAAAAAGTATATTATTGAAACAGCACCTACAAACATACTACATTGTAAAACATGCTCGATCTTGGTTATTTATTACTTTCTGCATGCTCTACACAACCCATACATGTACAGTACTAGTAGTCGGGTAATGACTGAATAATATTAATCTCTGTTGACACTGGCTCAAGGCATAAAGGCATAAAGTATATATCTAGATGTTTATGGTGAAGACTCAAAAGCAATAAAATGTACATGTAGGTTAAACCAAGGTCATATTGTTAATGCACTCTGATATTAGTTCTCCACTCGAATTTGTTTATTGAACATGTATTTATTTTTTCAATAAGACACAGGTATTAACTTTATATCTGCCTTTAACTACATGTACATGGGTAGATTATCCTCTTCATATGGGCTAATTTTATATTGTACTAAATAATGTAGATATATTCCCATAAACTTTTGCATCAAAAGATATTTTTGACAATAACTCACTCCTCTGAGGCCATGGGCATGGCATACTCTGGAATAAAAGGTCTTTGGACAGAGTGTATGTATAGAGAGTTATAGGGTAATTTCTCCACCCTGGAATTTAGTTGATTTTAACAGAAGCAGAAGAATGAGAGAAACTGATTCGTGAAAGTTTGATCAAAATCCCATAAGAAATAAGAAAGTAACGAAGTTTTGAAGTTGTAATCAATCAAACACAAATTGGCAACTCTGTGTTCATGTTAAACTTCCGGGACTTACCCTTCACAAAAATTATGAACACAGGATCTGTATGTGTACTGTACACACAATCGGTAGTATCTACTTCCAGGGTTTACTACATACTACAAAGATCGCTCGGCTTATAGTTTCAGCTCGTTGTTCTGGGCTCATGTGAACTCGTGTTGCGGTTAGGGAGTCGTGGTTTCGTTAACTTAAAGTTTCTAAACCATAAGTCCCGTATGAACGTAGCTAATTGCAGGACCAGAACTCTACTTTATCTTCAGAGGAAACAGGTGGTTCATGTATGAAGCCTAGAGGTGGGAAAGAATTCACAAGTCAGTGGGATAGATTCAAGCACTCTGTATCAGCTATTGAAGCAGAAAACTCTCAACAGGTTGAAATCTTCCAGTCTGCTCTTCCAAGGTACTGAAGGTAGACTTTTTGGTAAACTATTAGCTACGTTCATACGGGACTTGTGATTTTGAAATGATACAAGGACTCACTATATCGATGAGGGTTCACACGGGGTCCTGTAACATTTCTGAGATTACAAGTCGAGCAGTCGTTGTTTAACATGAACAGAGAGGTCATTGTTAATGAGTTTGCTAAACTTCAAGTTATTCTGTCCACACAGAACACTACAACGGAGGACCCCCCCCCCCCCCCCCCCCCCTGCTGCTCGTGGTCTCTGCTTAACTACAAGCTCATTTGTAGTTCTAGAACTACAAGTAAACTTAGTTTTGAAACTACGAGTCCGTTGATACGGTCTGAAACTTCAAGATAACTACAAGATATCATACATGTAAAGTTTTGAAACTACAAATGGTATTTACATGTAAGTTTAGCCCCCTTTGTGTGGACCTGACTGTTGGGTTAAAAGTATCAACTACTGAAGTGTAAGAGTCTATAAACAGATTGAAATCTTTCCATCTGCTTTCCAAGTAATTTGTACAGTATGGAGATATACTACATGTACATGTACATTTAGGTTTGAAATACATGTACATGTATATTGGAAACATGGAAGTACTGTACATGTACATGTACTTGTACTATGTACATGTATGTATTCATTGACTCCAAGCTGTCAAAATCTCAATTAAATTTTGGATATTTTTTTGAAAAATACAATTTTTAAACATTTTAATTGTTCATGGACTGCTTTACCCATTAGGATTAGATATATTGTTTTTAAAATGGGTACATCTACATGTACAGTTGTATGTAGATGCATAATTTTACACATGTACATGTACATGTACACTGTCTGTACTAAAGAAAAATTTGCCAACTTGTACATTACATTACAGTCAGTAGGCCTTCATTTTTGTAAATGTATGTGCATATAGGCTTGCACAAGTACATACAAGTACTGGTCACCAGACAAACCTACATGTATGCAAGGAGTTGATAACTCCTTGATGTATGTACATGTATGTTACCTACATGTATAGTGTAGCTCTGCAGCTGTCAGTTCAAGTCAAGGGTGTTGTACAATATATTGTTGTGTGTACAGAACGTGTAACATGTGTGGAGGAATTCAAGCTCGGTTGGTTTATTTTGTTAAAATCTAAACTGTCCAACTGGCAGAACAGCTTGTGATAGCATTCTAGCTGATATGTAAATAACTGTGTACAGTGTACATACAGTTTGTTTATTCTAGTGATGCTGTAAATGGCAGGGTAGAAGCACTACTTACATGTACATGTACACATTTATGCACTGTATATGTGTGTGTGTGTGTCTTTTTCTGTAAGTTTTTAAGCTATGATGCATTTCTAAATTGTGTACATATGTATGTCTTGTCTAGAAAGGTATTGTGACTTTGTGTTCATATCAGCAAAGTGGGTCACATTGAGGTCAAATTCAAGTAAATACACCTGTTCTGTCCTTGACCCAAGACTAGACTTTCCCTCAGACTTGCAGGACTTGTTGAATTATGATGCTCATAATCACGAGTGATAACCCCTTTTCTAATAATTTATTTCCCCCAAGGTCTCGTACATGCTCCTTTGTTACAATTTAAATTTTGCATAGGAATGTTCTTGTACAGATCCTGATCGGTTAGTCACAGACGGATATTTGGCAAATTGTGAAAGTTTTAAGGCCTGTAGAAAATAAGCATTTAATCAAAGAGAGCTATTCTATGTTTCATTGTGAAGTGCATCACTGAAGAAGTCGAAATTTGATAAAATTTGGTTGCCATGGTCACCTAATAAACTTATAATCCATGAAATATTCAATTTCAAGGACGGACAAAATGCCTACTCTTTACCGATCAGGCTCTACACTACATGTACATGATCATCACATGCCCAATGAAGAGATGGAGATGGGGCCTAGGACAATTCGTCCCATTAACTCTCAAATATCCCTTGTAAAAAACTGTAGGCATATCTGTCAATTTCATGAAATTAACAAACTCATTTTCTGTATAGATCAATGTGTAGGCCCTATTCCCCCCCCCCTTTTTTTTTTTTTTTTTTACAGTGGAACCTCAATTTAGTTGTAATAAACTCAAATATATACATGTACATGTAGGGCTTAAAAACAAAATAATTTTGCTGGTCCCAGCTCTTAATATTCTTTTTAAAAATCCTGATATTACAAGATACCTGATGAAATAAGAAGCCATTTAATGTACATGTACATATTCCCAAGGTCCTTGTTCTGATCAGGTTCCACTATATAGATACACCGTAAGGCTTTTTACACTTGATTTTTTTAACCCCATACACTACTTTTTTTGCTGTTCTCATTTACATCTCCCTAGCCAGAGCACTTAGCCCCACCTTTTTAGGTTTAGCACCACCTTTTGTGGGGCTACCCTTGCTTTTTTCCAGGGCTAAAATAATCCCATTTACAATTGTGGAGTTAGCCCACTTTGGTAAAATGCAATGTGAACAGAAAGTGGGTAAGGGGATGGGGGGGGGGGGGGGGGGGGGAATGTAAGTTTTGTTCCTCACTTTACAGGATCACAGGACAGTGATAACCACCTTGCAGAATAATAAAAGATCATGCATTGATTTAAGTATGTCACTTTATGTTTGTTTTGATAGCTGTCAATTCTGTGTGGCAATCCAGAATTTTATTATCGTTGGATTTGATAACGAATTTAGTATGTAGACGGGGATGAAATAAAATCTGCTTTTCACTTCATATTTGTGCGCTAAAGCCTGCTGTAGGACTGATGGGATTTTCATAGTAAACGTGGAAGCTTTGAGTCACTGCGAGGTATCACTGTTAGCCTCGAAGCCATGATTGATTTCAGTCAAAATTGATTTTCTTGAATTCTTGAAATTAGAATTTTACGAGACAAAGTAGAACATTGCTCAGGTGATTGACACTGATTTTAGACAAGAATCAATACATACAGTACATGTACATGTACATGTACATGTTCATAATTGTGGAGAAATCAAGATTGAAAAAAAAAATGCATGCTGTGAGCTGACATGTACAAGTACACATGTACTCTGCTGTAATTCCTCAGGCTAAAGGTGATAGGGAACTTCTAATTTGTACATTACTTTCTAGAGAAGCGCTGAAGCTCAAGCTTGTTCTAGCTAATGAAGATATGCACTTACATGTAGTGCTGGTATCGACACGCCTGATGTCGCCACTATGGCGAAAAAAGTACTGGTTTTGGACTTTACCGACATGTCGACACGCATGCTCCGATGGCGACATAAAATGGGTCTTTTTACATGTACCTCGCCATGGCGTCGTGCGCGCGTACGTGATTTGTTTCACATACGCATTAGCAGCGCGCGTGCGCGACACGATCGCTGTGTATCTAGCTGCGACGACCGGTATACATTATGTACATGTACATGTCTAGATATGCGACACTAGCTGACTCGCACCGCATGACTTTCATTAATGCTTGATAAATTGGATCATACAAAACAAATTTTGGGGCAAATAGTTGACAGTGTGCATCTTTGAGAACTGTAAGTGAGTATGACTGCGAGTGTGAGCCCGTGAGGACATAGTGCATGTATTCCATGTAAAGCTCTTGTGAATTTGTGTCGGGTAACTCTGGTTTAATAGTGTACGGTCACTACGGGAGCGACCCGAGTTTAGACTTGTTTGACTCATGTCCAGATGTCGACACATGTCGACATCGGCGTTAATTTTATTGCGACATGGCGACATAGATTTTCCATGCCGATACCAGCACTACTTACATGTACATGTACAAATGTAGTTGGTGCAGGGAAATGTTACATTTCCCTGGTTGGTGCAAGGAGTATCGTTGTATAGTGTGTGATGTACAAATCAAATCAAATCTATTTATTGAATTAAAATCCACAATTTGGGATTATCATCATCCTACAAATACAAAGGAATATTCAAAATTGGTTAAGATGATCAAAATGGAACATCAGTCATTGAAAAATAACAAAGCAAAACAAAAACAAACAAAAGTAACAAAAGAAGATGAAAGTACAATGTTATAACCAGGAAAATACAATGTACATGTACATGTACATGTAAGCTGATACATTTGTGCAGGGCCTAGATACATAATGTAGGCTATATGATAGCAAAATTCAAATGTATTGTGTAATGTACAGTATACCAAGTTGACCTACATTTCTGCAATCTACAAGGGAAAATTCCTTTTTTTTTTTTTTTTTTTTACATGAATGTTTCAACATGGAAAAACACTAAGGCCATGGTTTCAAGCAAGACTGTAGGATGCATTTGGGAAAGAGATCAGGATTTGAGCAGGAGTGAACCTTTAACCTCAATTTCAAAGCCCTTTCTTCTCCTAATGGGCCCAGTTCCATACATTTCATGTACATCCGTTTGATAATCAACTCCTTCTGAGTGAAACTCACTTCTTTCAAGTAACAGGGGCTGTTCACATTTGCAGTCTACGGTATTTTCAAGGGCAGTATATAAAGACATGATTTGAATTTTCTTGAGAAGAAATGGGATTTTGATTTGCACACAATTCTTATTTTGATTTCTTTTGTTTCCCCCATAGCTCTTTTCACATTACCAGAGCCTTTTAGGAACTATCCAGAGCTGATTTGATATTTTTTTTTTTTATAAAGTCGGATTTCCATTGGAAATTTTTAAATATTTTCCCTCTTTATCTGTATCTGAATCTTTTGCCAAGTTGCTCTGTATCCCCATGTAGCCTACTATTTTCGCTCCATATGGCTCAGTGGTAGAGCAGTGGTATCGTAACTGGGGGGACCTGGGTTTGAAACCAAGTGAATGCACTAGTGCTCTTTGGTATTAAGGCATTAATCCTCATTACCAACCAAGTCCTTTGGAGAGGACTTAAAGCTGTCGGTCCCCTGGTTGCTTAGTTACAAGCACACTAGCAGTCAGGTAAAATAAACCATCAAACCTACTTACAGGATAATGCTTTTTGTTTGGTCATTATAAATCAGATAATGTATGCTTCATTTCTACTGATGCTGGCTGGCCATGCATTGTAATCACTTGTTGAAATTAATACCTGCCTGTTACCTAAGAAATGTATACCCTAGGCTACAAAGGAATGATCCGGGCTAACTCGGCACTAGGGCGTACTCGGCCTTGGCGGAAAATCGCGGCTGAGTTAGCACCGAGAGTTGAATTGATCGCAAGAACTTGTGTTGAATTTTGCATTGAATATATGTTTAAAAACACTTAAATTCAATATTATTTGATATCATTGTGTAAAATGATTAGCAAAGAAGTAGTGTTGAAAATTTCAAGAGGTGAAATTGTACAAACATGAAATTTAAGGCTACAAAAATGGTACGGTGTGTAGGGTGAACTTCAAATCTTGAAACATGGTCACCGCGCAGTGCAGAGTTAGCCCGACCCCGGCTACAATATATGTACATGTATGCAGATGAATATGGTTACAAATTTTGAGGATTTTGCAATGCCTGTTGTGGATGTACATGTATTGTGCGGGTTTGAATCACGTTCTGATGTCACCAGCAAATTGGCCTGGCCATGACACTGAAGGAATGGCCCAGTGAATTAACTGAAATGACAGGTTTCAGACATGTTGGAATTTGTAGATCCTCCTTGGTTTTCTCTTGAGGTAACCTGTTCAAACTTACACTGTACCAACCACCTGATGCTGTGAGACCAGACTGTTGACTATGGGCTTACTGCAGAATCGAGTTGGGTGGATTTTTTGAAAATGGCCTTTGCAGTCAGCTCTGGGGCTTTCCCATGGATTTTGATGCAGAATTACATCTGTCACCATCAGCATCATTTACATGTAACCCAGTTACATGTCGGGCCTACAGGATAAGGGACTAGGGTTAGTCTGGTTTTTCAATCCCAGTTATTCTTGTTTTTATATCTTCCAGGGCTTTAATTAAAAAAAAAAAAGGCTTTTGAGATTTGTTAACTCATGTAGCAAGGCTAAAATAGGGTCAGTGTACATGTCGGTTGCAGGAACAATTCCAATTCACCTTTTAAGAGGGGCAGGCTGTAGACTGACTCCCTTTAAATCAGCCTTGCTCCCTGACAGTATGTGACAACTTCGAGACTGATTTAGGTGTGGCCCAATTCTCAGTAAGTTTTATTCAATTAGGAAAATTAAAGTATGTGAGGTAGGAGACTACATGTACATAAGTTCAACGTAGAAGTGAGGGTCCAAAGGAGAGTGGGATCATAGAGCTTCAAATATTATTTTTCATGCAAAACCTTGTCAGTTGTGTCATGTTCATGTAGGGTCCATACTTAGTATCAAGGAGTTATCACAGAATACACTTTGGTTTATCATATAACCCAGGGCATATGTACAGTCACTACATATTAAACAAAATCTTAATAATGTATAGGCCTGCACATTTTATGGGAATTTTTTTTCTTCAGATTTGTAAAATCTTTTAGCAAGAAAATGGTTTGATGTGTACCAATCACCAAAAAATATTTTCTTCTGTATGTTTTACGTGTATGTCGATATACCATATTCAAAATATGAGCTTCAAATGTGGATTCTATAGAGAGATATTGCAAGTTGAAATACAATAAATCAATAAACAATACAGCGATTTGTGAGGGGATTAACCGACGCACCCGTACCCGTACACGTTCACATGAAATAAGGGCCCCTGCTGAAGTTGAACCGAGCTTAGAGTTGGGTTCCGTGCGAGGGGGGGGGGGGGGTTATGTTTTCCTTCATTTTCTTCATACTCCTTTACCTTTAACCCATAGTAAGCCAGGTATTATGTGTTTTGAGGTTGATTTTAGACATTCTTGCTGTACACAAATTATTTTTTCAGGTAATTGGTACACTTTAAATGTAAAAAGTTGTACTTTCAAACAAAGCAGTAGGCCCATGCATACAGTGGACTTGCATGTACATGTACATGTAGGTATCTGAAATCTTTGCAGCAACCTTACATGTGTACATGTATGTCATGTAAACAATTTTTTATTGAGATATGGAAAGATTTTGTATGCCTCCTTTTTTTTGTTTGTGTGTATACATGTACATACTGTACACATGTACATGTAGTTCATCATTTTAGATGGGCATGCCCAAAGCTGTCTATAAATTTGAGATAAAAATCTAAAAATCAGAACCTCCCAAGACAACGCTTGTCTCTCTTTGTATTCACTATAGCGTGAAACACAGTCCTTGCTTGATTGTCAAGCTCGGAATGTTGACAAAGGCAAAGGAATGTGTGTACTGTCGTTCACTGTCATGCATGCTGGATATCAATAATACATCAGAGAAAGGTGAACTCTGAGAACGAAACCAACACGTAAACAAAATAAGTGCACCACTTGTAAAGAATCAACACTTGAACTTGCCCTCTGTTTATAGTACAATTTGAAATGAATCTGTATGTAAATCTATAGGAGTACAGTGTGTAGGCTTACATTTTATGAATTAGAATCATATGTGTATGGTGTAAACTGTAAAACCAAGCCTAGTATACATGTATGTACATGTACCTCCTTGGTAAAACATGGAATGTGCATACATGCACACAGACTGTCATACACCACATACATGTACATGTAGCCTTCATATGTACAGTACATGGGGTTTAAAGGTGAATTCTCTGAATGAAATTAAAATGTAAACAACATCGTGCAAAATGCGAACTGAATACAGTACTTTGATTTAAATTGCTGTGTGTAGTTTACATGTAGGCCTACTTGTACAGGTAGGGTTTCATGCACGTTTCCATGTAGACCTGGAGTTTTGTTTTCTTTTTTTCTTTTTCTTTTTCTTTTTTTCTTTTTCTTTTTGTCTTTTTTGTTGTTTTGTGTTTGTTTTGTTTTGTTTTGTTTTGTTTTGTTTTGTTTTGTTTTGTTTTTGTTCTTGTTTTTGTTCTTGTTTTTGTTTTTGTGTTTTTTTGTTTTTGTTTTGTTTTGTTTTGTCTTGTTTTGTTTTGTTTTGTTTTGTTTTGTTTTGTTTTTTTTTTTTTTTTTGGGGGGGGTGTTATTTGGTTTTCCGGCATGTTATTCCTTTTTAGCATACTTTACTTCACATAATTTGTGTACCTTATCACACAGAAAAGTGCATGTGTTGGATATACATGTACATGTACATGTATCTTGTGCGCAGCTACTTGTACATACACATGTATGTACATGTACTTCATCCCCACTTGCCATTATTTACATGTAAACAACAGCAACAACAACAAAACACCAGGGTAAACCAAATCATAAATGTACATGTTTGTGAACCAGCCTTGAATGAAGAAAGCAGTTCTATTTTTTTCACATTTTTAGTCTCTGCACATTCATAAGTACTATGTATTGTAGTTACAGTGGGTGGATCTTTCCAAGTACAGTCAGTGAGTCATTCTCCCTGGAAAGCCCTATGAAAATAAAGAAGCACATTCATTACTCTTCATTTAGGAGATTGGACAAAAGGAGGGGAGGGAGGGGTGAAAGAGTAATTGAGTGGACAGAGTTATTGTTATGAGGTGGGTGGGTTAGTTTAGTTTCGAAAATGGGCTGTGCATGGTACATTGTACATTTATATTATGAAGCAAGGCCATGAAGGACTAGTCTGCAAGCACAGACCCTAATTTGACATTATCAGAAAATTATTTTGTCTTGAGAGAAGCCTAATTCCGCTACCTTCTGGTCCTGTCATGCAGCTATAGTACATGGCCTATGATAGTCTTACAGGGCAGACACTCTTTTACGACTGACCAGGGTTTGTGCCTGCAAACTAATGAAGGACAGCCTTAATTTAGCCACTTCAATTATTGATTAGCTTTAAACACTACAATGTACATGTACGTGTAGTTAGTTAAGTCATTATCATTTACACAATACAGTAGGGTACATGGAGGAAAATTATATTCTTGTATAGGTTGGGTTGTTGAATTGTTTACATGTGTATTAAAATTAATAATGACAATATTATTGTAAGCCAAATATATGCTTGTCAGATAGTTGCATTACCTTTGTAATAAAACATGTGTTAAAAGGTGATAAATCGAGTATGTTGGTAATGAAAATTGTAGTGATCATGAAATTCATGACAGATGGAAACAAAAAGTTAATTTAATCATTAAAAAAAATTGCCAAAATTGTTAGAAGGTACATGTAACTTGTGTTGTATCGTACACATACATTAAATAATACAAAGAAGGTCCATAACAATGAGTCGATGTACATGTAACATGATATAATTGCTCAAAACTGACCAGTTCACAAACATATTAAAATTATTTAGAAATTGATAGGTACATGTATAATGTAGTGCTTGCTGTAAAGGAATATATTTAGATGTGCATGTACATATACATGTACATGTACATGTACACATGTAGGTGGTCTTCATAATCTAGAACTGTAATGCATAGCTTTAATTGGGAAGGGAATATTGCAATTTTGGGATCCTGGTCGTAAACCTGCAAGCTGTCCATATCGTGACTGACAATCCATAAATCATATGGTGATACTCACATAACATGGCAATAGATGGCAAGGAAGGTACAATAAGCAGATCTTCCAATAAACAGATCTTCCTCTTAAAATGATGATTTGCAATGGATACTGGAATTTCCCTTCTACATGTATACGTGTAGGCCTACTGTGAAATATAAAATGTACACTAGGAGAGTAAATTGTACATGTACATGTATGTTGTCTTTTCTTTCTATTCTGGATGTGCTTTTTAATGAGTTTATAACTTGATTGAAAAATATAATTTTCATATAATGTCATCTTGTACATCTTTATTTATACCGCATATTCAGTAAAGCAGTGAAAAAAATAAGCGGGAGCTAAGGGCGATTAGCCCCCGAAACTCTTGAAAAAGCCACTGCAAATGAAAAAAGAGCCACCGTCAAATAATATTTCTGCCCATGGGTCGTAGTGCATTCAAATCTCTGAACACAATAGGTGGACTTCGAAGTAGCCCTCGCGAAAGAAATTTTAATTTTTACACTGCTTTTTACAGTAGGCTTACATGTACGTTTAGTCTTCAGTGTAGACCTAATTTATAAGTACATGTATGAAGAACTTATATTAGAAAAGTATAATCATGCATTTAGGCTGCAGCATTTACACTCCTACACCTCTCTTACATGTAGCAAGATTATTTCATAGGCATACACAAAACATATAAGTATGAAAAAGAGAGATAATGTTATTTCTTCATGATGAGCAGGCCTACATGTAAAGAACCACATCTACATGTACATGTAGGGTTAGGCATGAGATATTTTACATGGAATATCTGTGAACTTGCCAAGTACATCATTAAAAGGACAATACCTTCCGATCAGGAGCCATTTTCCACTTTAAAAATGTAACATGAGGAAGACAGTCGTGCACTTGAAATTAAGCCAAGCTTTGTCATATTTCATATTCTTGACATTCAATGAGCCAAACACAGTATCATCTGTGTTATATGATCTTTGCATATCAAAACAAATGTTCAAGTGTGAACAGAAAAATGGTAATCCAAACCTAAAGATATGCATTAAATGTGTCATCGTACAGATGATTATGACATGTTCGTAAATATATTTGATATTATATCTGTGTTGCTTTGATCAAAATAGGATATAAATTAAGTCTACATGTATTCACATTCACCCAATGTGATGATGAATAAAGCAATAAACACATGTTACGGGATGATATGTACATGTACATGTAGTTTGATTTCTATTTCGATCCATGAAAGATTTATGTTTGTTATGATCCCATGCTTTAGGTACATTTACAAGAAACTACTTTAGTATTGGTGTAATTTGGCATGTGTCATCATTTGTTATTACATGTAGCTATAGATGGAAATCAAAAAGTACTATACATGTAGCAGAGATACATGTATATTGTTAAGATTATATTTCTTGAAGGAATACAGATTACAGGTCATATACGATATACTCGAAGGTTACTAGTAATTGATCATTTAATTTGATTGTCAACACCATCCTAATTAATAAAGTACATGTACATGTACAAGCAGAGCTAGGTCTATTCTTTACAGGTTAAATTGACAGCCCTACACTGAATTTTACATGTAGGCCTACATGAAGACCTATGTAGGTCTAAATCCAAATTTGTAATTCATAATCAGTTCTTAAAGGGGGTACCCAATAATGTTGTTTCCGAATTTCCGAACCGAACTGAAAATTCGCGAATTTGCATTGTCGAAACGAATCCTGCCGAATCCGAATTTTGTTGCTTGATTCGGAAGATTCGGAAGATTCGGGAACTCCAGGATTCAGTTGAATATTCGCAATTTTTCAATGGAAAACAAAATTATAGACAAACAAATATCAAATTCAAACAGTTAATCTTACTTTGGATAGCTGCATAAAACCCACATTTCTCCAAGATATTAAGTCTTTCGTAGCGTAGCGAGAAGATTGCCAATTTGATGAGCGAAAACGTTATCAATGTGATCTGGTTATTGCGAACGCACGTACGAAGTTACAAACGCCCGTATTCTATCCTGGTCAATTATACAATCATCAAATTGACGGTGCGATAAAATTATATCGCTAACTCGGTTCAGAACGAAATAAAGATTTTACATAGAGAAAGCCTGTTAAGCACGACGTGTCTCTCGCGAGTGAATTAACTAAAGTAAGCAACATTTTGAAGGCGCCTTTTAAGCCGAATTCTAATGGTGTCTTTAATAAATTTCTGATGCAAAAGATAACTCCCGACCATAGTGAAAATGGGCTTTTCAATTATAATTTCACATCTTTCATTTCATATGCTAAATACAACTTTCTTTATAATTTTTGAATTTTTTGTTTACCAGTAATCGGGGATGAATAATATGTTCCTCTTGGCGCTACCAAAAAGTTATGACATTTCATTTTTTGTTTGTTTTGTTTTGTTTTTTGTTGGAGACAAAGACGAATATTAATTGTCCAGTTCCCGCGCTTTTCATGTTAAAGAAGAAAGGAAGTCAAAACAGAAAAACACGCATGTAAAACAAAAGACGTCGCGCAGTCGCATCCCCGCGCTTTTCATGTTAAAGAAGAAAGGAAGTCAAAACAGAAAAACATGCATGTAAAACAACACAACACGACCATGACGACCGTGAAGAAAAGCAAATAAACAACAAATCAAGGATCGCGCATCCCCGCGCTTCGTATGTTAAAGAAGAAAGGAAGTCAAAACAAAAAAGCGCGCATGTAAAGGCGACTTCCGACTTTTTATTTAAAAAAAATCAAAATATATCCGAATCCGAATCGAAACGAATTTCGGGAAGAAAAATATCAAACGAATCCGAATCGAATCGAATCCGAATTTCGGCGATTCGTTGCAACATCAGTACCCAATGCTAAAACAATGTTAGTTCATTTAAAAGATCATGATTTTATTAGCAGAAAATCATCTGCCTTAAGTTTTTTAAAAATTCGTGTTGCCAGAAAAATCCCCGAAATATGGTAAGACTTCAGGATATTTTGGCCCCTCAGCTGTGTCCCAATTTCAGCTAGGTAACCACAATGACGTCAAAGTGGTTACCCAGGTTCGCGTATTGCAGATGTGTTGCGCGCTAGACTGTACAAAATGCATTACACCTTGCGCGCATTTTGCTATAATTGCGCGACAAGGTAACCACTTTGACGTCATTGTGATTACCTAGCTGAAATTGGGACACAGCTGAGGGGCCAAAATATCCTGAAATCTTACCATATTTCAGGGATTTTCTGGCAACACGAATTAAAAAAAAAATTTAAGGCAGATGATTTTCTTCTAATAAAATCATGATCTTTTAAATGAACTAACATTGTTTCAGCATTGGGTACTCCCTTTAAAGAACAATACATATGTACATGTAGATCATTATCAGGATTGTAAGATTTTAGTCATTTAAATTTTGCAAATTGTTTTCAGATCCAATTTGCATCCACAGGAATAGTGTTGTAAATTTAATAGGCCTTTACCAAGGAGTTCTGTAAACTCCTTGCCTTTACCAGTACATGTAGGTCAAAGTTCTTGAAAGACCCCTCAATAGAAAGAAATATTATGACACAGTAAAATGCTCTATTTCATAGTCACTGGACATGAAATGGAAGCGGGACATTTGAGCTTAGATTTCAGAGAATGCCGAAAGCCTCATGAGAGGGACCAAATTTTACAGGTTACATTTGGCTCTGGAAGTCACAGATTTCATTTAAAAGTTCAAAAAATGGCAAAACTTTCCAACAAAGTTTTCCTTAGAGTACAACATATAGGCCTAGATGAATGTAGCCTAAAAGTTGAATGGAAAAAAAAAAAATTAAAACATCTATTAATGTAATCTTTTTATTTTACATTTGATTGTTAGCATCATTTTGAGAAATATATATTAAATCATTTTTCATTATTGGCATAATTGTGAGAAGTATTGTATTTTTACTGTTTAAATACATGTACATTGTAATGTAAGAATCACATCGTGTAAAGAATTTTTTTTTGTAAGCTTCTCCATGAAACTAAAAAAAAAAGAGTGAGAGGGATCATGAAGAGGGGAAATTATTTAGAGTGAGAAATTCAAGAGAGGGAGAGAGAGAGAGAGAGAGAGAAAGGGGGAGAGAGAGGAGGAAAAAAAAGTCCAGAAATTCCAAACCTCAGTTCAAAGTTCGTAAGTCTTATTTCATGGATTGAAGTTGCAGCATGCCATTAGCATTTGTGAGGTCAACGGTCAGATAGACCACTGAGAATAAAGCAAGAGGGGAAAGAAAGAGAGAGAGAGAGAGAGGAAAACACCATCGCATTTGTTCAGGTAGTTTTGGAAGCTTCTTCAGTGGCAACGAGCTGTAATATAGTTTCACTTTCTGCCCATGCTATTGTATTGTATTGCTCAGGTAGCAGAACTACGAATTCCTCAAAATAGATCCGTGCTGTAACAAGTCTTTGTGAGGTTTCATCGTGATATTTTGGACATTGATGGGTGTGTGATCTGTTGTTGAATTGAGAAGCCCTGCTTTGGACAGTATTTACAGCCAAACAGGTAGGCCTACATGAATTGTGTTGCTCACTGTAAGCACTAGCACTGCAGGATCCTTGAGCTGATGTACACGTAAGTTACAAGAGATGTGTAGACCATCCATATGATACATGGAGAATGTTGAGGATGACATGTGTAATGTGTGTCTTACAAGTACCGGTACTGGTGAAAGTTTCAGAAAGTTTCTGAGCAGTGCTGAGTGTTGGGATTTCTACGACACTGTTTACTCATGTTACCAGGCCTACTTGAACGTTTGTGATGTACACTGTATTACATGTATTGTTCATGACTGTAGGAGTACGTGTACACGAGTGACGTTGTTTATAGAGACAGTTTAATAATCAGTGATCAGAGAACTGAGACTGAGAGGCACGTATTCTCAAAAGCGGACTCAGTTGAGAACATGTATTGTTCATGACTGTAGGAGTACGTGTACACGAGTGACGTTGTTTATAGAGACAGTTTAATAATCAGTGATCAGAGAACTGAGACTGAGAGGCCCGTATTCTCAAAAGCGGACTCAATTGAGACCATGGTTAATGCAGATTTTGTGGTATAAGTGCGCTTGATTTAGCGCATACACTTAAAAAGATCCAGTAATGAACGCGCATGATTGGCAAAGGGTGCAAAATTCACGCTAGTTGCCATGGTTTAGACGATGGTTTATGTAAATTTATGAACAGTTTATTTAAATTAATTTACATAAACCATGGTCTAAACCATAGCATCTAGCCTGAATTTAGCACCCCTTGCCAATCACACGTGTTCATTATTGGATCTTTTTAAGTGTATGCGCTAAATCAAGTGCACTTATACCACAAAATCTGCATAAACCATGGTCTCAATTGAGTCCGCTTTCGAGAATACGGGCCAGAGTGGTTCTGAATTGTTATTGTTGATCATGTACTATACATTGTATCAAAACCTTCCTTATCCTCTCACCCTGCAATTGTCAAAGCCTTTCTGAAAAGTACTGTATACGCCATATATTTCACGGGGGTTTTATTTTTGCGAATTTCGCGAATCACAAGTGGGTCGTGAATTTAACAACACGCTAAAATATTGCCAACATAAGAAGTCGGTTGAATTTGTTATCTCCTGGTCAGAAATTCACCACTTCGCTTTGCAAAAGTACATCATCACCGCTGTTTGTAGATTTGAGAATTTTCCGACCACGAATTTAACCACTCACGAAATAGTCTGGTTAGTCCGATTCGCGAAAATTTATGGCCGCAAAATTTATGGCTTATACAGTATACATTGTAGGCTATTGTATATGTACATGAAATTTGCGAGGAATTTGCGACAATGAAATTTGCGAGTAACCTCACAAAGGAAACGTCCCCCTTCCATCACTGGCTCCCTCCTACGCGAGCTTCTCGTACTTCTCGTGACTTGCGCAACGCTAATGACTATTCAGAAATGAAATGCAAAAATGAGCGCTACAGAAAGAGCGCACTGCCCTTCATTGTGAGACTACTCAATTCAAAGATTAATTGAATAATGTAATGACAATCTCTCGTTCTTAAATGTTAAGCATAATTATACGTAAAGTAAATTGCTAGCTTTTAGATGTGCTTAAATGAAAAATGAAAAATGAAAAATTTAATTGTATATTAGCGGTACATGTTATTTTTTACTGATTCTATTGATTTCAATATTGCATTACCAATCATGCCAATCATCTCTATCTGTTAATAATGGAAAGTAAAACTATATATTTTTTTCCAAATACAATACCTTGCACCCATTACCCATTATGATTGGACAATAGGCCTATTTTGAAGCATGCAAACCAGACTATTTCTTTTAGCACTGATCATATTAATTTATTCAACAGTATATATGTTATATTATAAAAACTTTATATTTTTTTCACATCCACTACCCACTTTCTTTATCCCACCATCGATATTCTTTGAATAAGGTGTACCTATTGATTTGTTATGAATGCACTATTTCTAATGTCTTTTTAATACTATTGTTTTTTGTGCAGTATGCTTGTGTCATTATTAATGTAAATTGTATTCAATTCAGCCGCAAGGCTGCCATGTACAATGTCTCTTTATACCACAATAAATAAATAAATAAATAAATAAGTACATGTAGTTGGCCTGTTTATAACCAGACCTACATGTACAAGTAAATATATATCCTATAATTTTGTATAGTCAGTTAGTCACAACATTTCATGTTTATTTGCTGCTGATTCACTACATTTTTACATTTTGTATGAATTCTATCGTGTTAATTGGGCAGAATATTGACTCCTAATAATTACAATTTACAGTAGATTTTTATCTGCATGGCAAGGCATCCTTTTTCATTGTAATATGGCATAAACAAAATGATTTGTCAGAAAGTGAAAATCTATTCTAAGTTAAGAAACATTACAACATGAATATTAATTTTATTCAAAGAAATTTCATAAAATTTGATAATAGAGGGTCCATTCTTCTTTACGAATCAGTTTCATATGATTTGGAAGTTTTTAGTTATTATCAATCAAAAGTTTCATTTTCAAATACTTTTTTTTATATACCTTCCTACTCAGTACATGTAGTAATACTTCTGCCAAAAATGAAAAACGTTTTTGGCACCACCCAAGTTTGCTATGATATTGCTCTTTACTTTCGACTTTTGAAGCCAGTAGTCGTATGTTTACTGTGCAGAATGGGATGTAGTTTGTGTTATCCCTTTCAAGACAATTCACCACATTTTGTGGTTTGGCTCAATAACTTTTGATTCAGAGCTCTAAAAAATATACCAGATGCATGAGTAGAAAGAGCAAAAATTTCTGCACACACTATGTCCATTTTTGTTTCATGACCATATTGCGTTTGATGTCAGGAATTTTTAAAACAAGAATAAGCTTTAAAATCCTTAAATTGGCAACACATTGAGAGGTTCAAAATCATTATTTTTCATCAAAATTGGCAATTTTTCAACTTTTCAACAAAATTTTTAACCATGAATATTGTTTTAAAAAAACATCACACCTTATTAGAATCATGTAGCACTAAAAGAAAAATATTATTATTGCCAATTTGAAGAACAAAATGTGATCAATTTAGCCCTTAAATAATTCCTGTCCTGAAAGGGTTAATGTATGAGCAGAAGGAAATGGAACCAAATCACTGAAATCAGTGCCTTGTAGAGAAAGCTAATCTGGCTGAGAGAAGATTAGTGATCCAAAGGAATGTTGTGTTCATTCCTGTTTGGTAAGAATATCTTTGTGCTCTAGATTAGGGGGTCAACTCTCTCAAAAATGCTTGACATTGTTGTTAAAAACAATACCACTTCATTAAAATACATGTAGCCCGCATATTGTAGGGGAGATTTGGGTAATTGTGGCCCCTTTGTCATACCCCGCGTTCAGACTATCCGCTGTTTAGCGGGGGATGTCCCGCTAAGCGGGACATCCCCCGGCAAACGCATAGTGCGTACGCTCGCCTTCTCCCTGTCTCCCCGTCTCCCCCTCTCCCCCCAAACATGTTGGGTTTTTGGATGGGAGAGCGACCTTGGCTCGTAATCCGACATCTCGCACCTGTTTTTATCATAAGTGCGCATGCGCGAAAAGTGGAGACAAAGAACCTAACGCACAGACAGTCGTTATTTGTCCCCCGGCTAGCGGGGGATTCGAACATAGTATGGACGCTCGGTCTTAAAAAAAATAAGATCTCTCCCCCTTCCCCCGCTAAAGGGGGGAATAGTCTGAACGCTGGGTTTATTAACCCTTTCGAGACAATTGACCACATTTTGTGGTTTTGCTCAATAACTTTTTATTTAGAGCTCTAAAAACATACCAGATGCATGAGTAGAAAGAGCAAAAATTTCTGCACACATTAAGTCCATTTTTGTTGCATGGCCATACTGTGTTTGATGCCAAGAATTTTGAGAATGAGAATATGCTGTAAAATCCTTAAATTGACAACACATTGAGAGGTTCAAAATCATAATTTTTTAATCAAATTGGCAATTTTTTCAACTTTTGACAAACTTGCTAACCATGTAAATTGTTTTCAAAGACATTACACCTTATTAGAACCATGTAGCACTAAAAGAAAAATACTATTGTTGCCAATTTGAAGAACAAAATATGATCAATTTAGCCCTCAAATAATTTGTCCTGAAAGGGTTAAACATTGAATTGAATATTTAACTTGTAATTCTTTATTGCATCACTCTGTGATAGATGTATTTGGTACATGTCTAACTGAATTCTTCCTCCTATCACATAAAAAATAATAGTCATTTAGCTCCAAGACTGTGAGCAGGGGCACTCATAAAGTCATAATCTGTGACAATTCAAATATGATTACCATGAAAGTGGCGACTTTTTATTCGAAATAAATAGAGTATGAATTGTGGAACACAATAGAAAGACTTCCATCAAAATATTCTCAACAGCAGGGCTGTAAAAAGGCATCAAAGTGAAAATATTGCTTGGGGGTGATTGTAGTTTTCAGGCATAAACCCTGGTCAGTCGTAAAAGGTGTCTGCACTGTAAGACTACAATAGGCCTTGTACTGTAGCTGCTCCTGACACAGACCAGAAGGTAGCTGAATTAGGCTTCTCTCAAGATACAATGATTTTATGATAAAGTGTCAAAATTAGGGTCTGTGCTTGCAGACTAGGGTGATCGTGGCCCCCTATGCAGAAACAGTGTAAAGTTGATGGTCACCCACTTTTTAAGACAAAATTGATACATGATGATTATGAATATAGATGTTTGGATAGGATTGCTTACATGTACATGTATTTCGACAGTTTGGCTTGACCAATTATTATTTCAATGATTTTTGGTTGATGTCAAGTGTACCAGCAATACACCTGACATTCATGAATAAGAAATACCACAAGTTATCTGTAAATTCATAATATTTATCAATCGTGACCAATGGAGGCCACAAGTACAGCAACCCATGCCAATCTGACTTGGATGATATTACATAGTATGTTAATTAGCATATTAACAAGTGTAGTTATGAGAAAAATTGCTTTTGGAAGCTGATTACATACGGTAGTGGTATTCCATTTATGTTGGAATTTAATGCAGCAATTGAAAAAGTGAAAATGGAGCCACAAGGCCTACCCTATATGTATACTGCAGAGTTCATGGAATTCCTATTTCTCTGTCCATTTTCCAAGACATGCCAGCTGTCTTCTGTTCATACCAAAAAAAACCAAACGAACCAAAAATGACCTCATTCAAATTTAAAATGCAAAGTCACTTTTTTGTATTTTTAGCAAGCTTGTGTAATGTGAGTAGGCAATTGAATGTAAATTTGTATTACAGTATGTATGAAATTATGAATAACACAAATCAATCCTGTCTCAGAAGCAAAGTAGGAATAGGGTAGATGTCTGTCTCACCTGAGTTATTCTTGCGATAGTGTGGATACCATCTACTGAGAGCCAGAAAGGCATTAACTCTGTATAAACTTACATGACTTAACGCCCTTTTGGTTCTGAGACTCTTGAGCAGATGATATTTCCCTATCTCTTTGTTGCATTTCTCACTGCTTATCCAATGACCCATGTCTACTTCACATCTGCTTTCTGAGTGTGGTAATATCTTCAGTACATTTCAGTATGCCTTTGGTTGAGTCAATTGAGGAGTTGGTTGAGTTACTTGAGTTGCATGTACATGTATCTCTCTCTATTTTTTTTTTTTTTGGGGGGGGGGGAGGGGGAGAGGGTGAGGGGAGGGGGTTAAAAGGTTTACTTTTTCTTCTAGAGATGCTTCACCAATGTAATTTGAATCATCATTCCATACAGTGTTTGCTTCTCAAATCATCCCTGAATGATTGATTTATTTATTTCTGCTCTTTCCATATTTACTATTTATACAGGTATATGTACATGCATGTCTTATCTTAGCCCTGTCTACTTCACAACCGCTTTGTGAATGTGATATATCTTCAGTACATTTCAACATGCCTTTTGGTTGAGTTACTTGAGTTGCATGTAGCTCTATGTATTTTTTTTTTTTGGTTTTTTTTTTTTTGGGGGGGGGGAGGGGTATGAGGGGAGGGGTGTGAGGGGAAGGGTATTAAATGAAGGTTTTCTTTTTTTCTAGAGATGCTTCACTGATGTTAAAAAAGCCATGTGAAAATATTTTTTTATCCAATGCAAGCAGCATGAGAAAAAAATTGTCCCATACACTCTTCTCAAGCTTGAATGGTGTTCCTACCTATCTTTTTATTAAAGTATTTCTCGGTCCAAATTCCTGATTACATGGTGAAGCAGTACTGGTAGTTACAAATGAGTTGTTTAAAGGGAAATCCAACCTTAATAGCAAGTTGCTTTGAAAGATAGAGGAAAAATTAGAGAAGCAGATTGGTGAAAGTTTGAACGAAATCGGACAAGCAATAAGAAAGTTATGAATTTTTGATAGTTGCAATCACTATGCATATGGGAATTTCAAATTGGCCAAATAGGTTATGTCACTGTGATGTAGCTGTGGACAACTCCCCCATTCGCTTTAACACACAAAATGACTAAAATATCCCTTTTTTTCAAAATGCATTACTCGGTAGGATCTTTTTGTTCAGGAGGACCTATAACAATATGCTATCTTCAATATATTTTAAGTACTACCCCGAGGATAAAAGCGCCTCGAAGGAAATTGCAAATTAATGATATTTTTGTGTACGACAAATGGGAGAGTTGTCCACAAAAATGTCACAATTAACTCACCACATTGCCAATTTGAGATCTGCATAGATGTAGTGATCTCATTTTTCAAGCATCCATAACTTTCTTAGTCCTTGTCCGATTTCTTTCAAACTTTCACCATCCTATTTTTCTTATTTTTCTGCTTTCATATAAATCATCTTATTATCAAGGTTGGATTGCCCTTTAACTCTGAGAAAGTTTATTGACCAGGCATTGACTGCCTAAAAAGCTTCTTGTAAATTTGCCCATGAATCTCCAAGATTCAAACGCAGGTCCCCATAATGCCTTAGTACACATTGTACTACATGTACGTGTATATATCACAGTGTATCAAAGATCCCCTCCCCTCCATTCATACATTGCACAGTCATGTACACCTCTCTTAGTAGACCCACATGCCCAAGTTGATGTGGTACAACAAGAAGGCGAATGTTGTGACGGTAAACATACGTTCGTGGCCTGCTAGAGCCTGGTGACATTTTCACTGCCACTGAACCCAGACATCTTCTGTCAACGTGTTCCACGATGATTGATTCCCCACTCCCCAACCTCAATGGCATAGTGTGCCTTGAGAAATAAGGCACAAACACCATTCACACTGGAGTTATCTTCTGAAAACTATTTCGGAGTTGGAGGATAAATTCTTCAAAAATTTTCTTGAAGAAAGTAGTGCAATCAAAGATATCAAGAGAAGCAATTTGAGTATTCTTGTGAACAAGTTCCACGATGACTGATTTTCCACCCCCAACCTCAAAGGCATAGTGCACCTTGAGAAATATGGCATTTACACCATTCACACCGGAGTTATCTGCTTGAAAAACTAAGTTTGAGAGAAAATAGTGCAGAACTCAGAAATATCGTGAGAATATCTGTGGCATCTGGAGGAGATTGTTGTGCAGTCCTGGAGGAAGGGGCAGGCCCTTGCTTCCATTCCTAATGAATGGGGTACATGCATGTCCATGATGCAGGGTGAGCGTGCTTCTCCAAGACTTGTCTTTTCAGCCATTAAAGATCTTGTAAAAGTTTGGTCTTCCATAAATCTTCAATAGAGTACCGAAGTGTGACGTCATACGGCCAAGTTGTCAAGGTTGCTGGTTCCAAACAATTTTGTGCTAAACAATGACGTGGTAATCACACCAGCGCCAATCACTGAATTTGCCCTGCTCCAGCCCGCTGCTTGAATGATTTCGCGGTGAACCTTGTGCGCGGGCTCTGATGTTTGGAACCAGTATCCCAGACAACCAGTGAATATGACGTCAGCACTTCGGTACTCTATAACGAATTTCAGCCAGTATGTGCATTCCTCAGAAATAGCAAGTGGTATTATAAATTTCATGAGATCAGCAGTTCACACTGTAGTTATCTTCAGGAAAATCAAATACGAGAAGTTAATTGGTCACAGAAATGTGAGAATTTCTCTGTGAATTGTTGCATGAATATTCCTCGATAGCAGGTGGTTCCTAACTTGGGCGTTAGCATGGCAATTGTAGTGTAAATGGTGCAGGGATAGCTTGGTGAAAAATGTAACCCAGTTGCTCCCAGTACTGGCACACATTACAGGATTCATAGCACACTGAACAACTTTCAGATAAGAGGCACCATGTACGTGATGCCTTTCATTATTTTTCTCGAAGGTTTGCAAACAGTTACAATCTAGGAATTTTTTGTGGTCTATGTGTACATGTACTTTCTAGGAAATTGGTAAATGCAGACTGGTTCTCGTTATAATTCAAAACATTGATATGTGGATATAACTATGATCCACATAGGAAACTGGGGGTATGGTTTACCAAGAAAAATGGATGTTTTTTACAGGATGCTTTTAATGTTTTTGTCATGGTGTAAAGCAGGACAAATGATATTTCAAATTGATATTTGTCAATAAATCAAACTTTGCATGTACACCTACATGACATGTACATGAACAATGTACTTATATGATCCACACATAAATTTTAGGCTATCAAAAATTTCAAATGATCACAAATAATGAAATATGAATTTTAGTTATCATCAGCAGGCCAATGAAATATGAAGATGCTTGCTGGAAGTTTGCTTACTACACTTAATGTATGTACATATACATACATACCCATCTTTGTACACATTTGTACATGTATGTGTACAAATGTAGATTGAAACGAGGTTTATTATTTTCCATCCATAACATGAGGCCCATTTACACTTGCTTGCAAAAACCGCAAACTTATAAAAACAGTGGACTTACGTTGGAAGTTGCTATAGCAACTACTCCAACGGTGCCAAAAACCTTTGCCAGAAAAACTCCAAGCTGGAGTGGGTTTTTTTGTTAACTCCTCTTCAAACTCTGTGGAGTTAGCAAGTGTAAATGCAGAGGGCAGAAAGTCTGCGGTTTTTGTCACATGACCTTGTGTACTTGCGGATTACGCAAGTCAAGTGGGCGTGCGATTTTTAACTTGGCTCGAGCTCGCGATTCACACGTTGTTACGTTACATCAAAGTACATTACAACTCATACCTCACATAATGGAAGAAATAAACTAAGTCTGGAGCAGTGACACGGAAGTATTTGCCTATCCAGGGGTCGACGAGGGTAAGCTATTGCACATGCGCAGTGAGCATCTAAAAAATTGGGGAGTTTCGTACTTGCCTAAATTTTGCGGTTTAGGGACCAGTGTAAATGGTGCGATGAAAAACCGCGGAATTAAAAACCGCGGAAATAACAAGTGTAAATGAGCCTATGGTGAAGTGAGACAAAGGTGTGCCAAGATCAGGTTTCGTTGAAAGGTGAAGAAAACAGACCCCACCTCAACCCTTACTATCATGAATCTCACAATTATTAGGTCAGTGAAATCATGCCAACATGCTTGCTCAAATTTTGCTTACTTGTCTTGTTCTCTGTAACAACAAACGTAGGCCTATGTACTTAATAAACATGTACGGGTAAATTATGTTAAACTATGTAGGCCTACATACACATTTATGTACACATAATTGCACTGTAAAACCAGAATTGTTCGCGAGCATGAAACTTTCACAAATTTCACGAGTGGTCGAGATTCGCGGAAGTTTCATGCCGTGAAATAATCAAATCACAATTGAAACAACAAAAGATTATTGCAATTCGTGAAAGTTTCTTGCTTCAAAATTGGCTGGCATTAACAATTCACAAAAGTTTTGTCTTGCGAAAGTTTCTGATTTTACAGTATGTAGCTTGCTCCATGATCACACATTCCCAAGTATTGATTGTAGTGTTGGAATATTTACACCATCTTGATGGATTTGTTAAAGAATTTAATTTAAATTTAGAAGTAGATAATTTAATTCAGAAATATAGGTGAATCTGGTGAATGTAGTGAGAATAGGATTTATTGTATGGTTGTCATGATCACTATCCACACACTAAAACTATTGTTCACTGCAATTGGCCACGGGGGGGGGGGGGGGGGGGGGGGGGGGGAGGACAGCAAATTGACATTTTTCCTTCTTCTATTGCCACATGCAGATTGTAACCAAACTCTGTAGGGAAGGAGACTTCAAGTAGTTCAAGTATAGTACATCATTATCTTCAGGGTCTGATGGAGGGGCACCACCCCAGAAGTGTCCCAATGGCAATCATTTCATGTACACATATTCTTCTTCTTCACCATCCAATAAATCTTACTTGAAGGGGATTGAAGTTATACGAATGGGATACCTGGCCCACATGAGGGGGGGGGGGGGGGCTCAGGGTCAGCACCCCTTAAGTGCCCCAAACTTTGATTTTTCACCAAGTGAAAATTTTGCCCCGAAAAATGCACGATGCAGGCGAGACTGCCCTGGGCATTTCCCTTGTTTTCTGTTGTCTCTTGTACTCTCCTTGATCAGTCATTAATCATTATCCCGAAATTGAGAACAAAGACCTGTCAAGGAGCAAATGCAGTGAAAAGACATCATAAGGTCTGGGCAGCACTGCATCTCAGACTAATATCATGCAAGGTTGATAAGGTTCAAAGCAATTAGTGGGGATCAGTGGTGAATTAAATGCAGACATAATGGTCCATGTTATGGTGACACTCAATGAGTATTCACTAAATGCCTTATGGTCAATACTGACTGTACAAAACTTGTGTTATATACATGTACATGTAGGGGCAATGTACATGCACATGTAGGCCTATGCTGGTTGATTTCAAGTTCGGTGTTGGTGTTGGTGTTGGTGTTGGTGTTGGTGTTGAGAGCGTGAATTGGGCTGCTGATTCTAGCCCCAACACCGAATTCGGGTTTATAAAAATAATACCAATCACATTATTGATAGCTCAACACCTAGTAAAGTCAATCCCAGTACCAGCTTCATTTCAGGTTTGGTGTTGTGGCTGGTGCCAGTTTTGCCCCAACACCGACGCCAGCTTTCAACACCGAACTTGAATTCACCCATTGTCCAGTGAAGCCCTACTATATACAAATTTATCCTTCATACTTTGAAATTAATAATTGGATGGGATATGCCTGAATTTTGTCATGGGTTTGTACTAATTTACAAATGAAATACACATTTAAATGAGCCACAAAACAGGGCTCAACTAGTTAAAACTATCAATTAGCACCTTTGACACATATGGGTGCCCGAAATCTAAGTGGAGACCCCCAAAATTCTCATGTAGGGCCTACATGTATGCGTAGTTGCATACAGACCCTGACATGTTCAGTGCGGATTCCCTACGAAAAAGCCCTGCACAAAGTGTCGTGTTTTGATTGTGCAAATGTTTAATTGCAGTGTAGGCCTATGTACAGTATACTTGTACATGCATGAAGGTTACGGTATTACATGTAGGTCTAAGCATGGATATACTACATATAGGCCTAGACATGTATGGTAGGCCTGCATGTACATGTAGTCCTTTTAGGTCTGTATCAAAGCCTGGACCTGAGGCTAGATGTGTGATTAATCAGAGTCATTAGAGCACAATTTCCATCAATATTCTTGATGTGCATACCAAACATGATATGCTGTAACCTATGCCATCGCTTGTTTTCAATCAAACTCACCATGTGGGTTGGTCTTTACTCCGTGCTGTCAAACTATGAAACACGAAAACCCATACGAAAGCTCATCAATCAGTGGTCTAATCGGCGGCATGAAAGATGCCCTCTGTCATTCCCTACATGTTCATTAAATTGGCAACTTACATGTTGGTGATTATGATATGATAATGTAAAGTTTACATGTAAAGAGTGAAGTAAATAAATGAATAAAAGACCTCATTTGGCAGTGTAACAAAATAACAAATCCAAGTTGACATCATCTTATAGATAAATATATGCAAATAATCCAATTGACATTAAAGGGAATAGGTAACTTTGTGGAGGCTTGATTTGATAAATTGTTGAATTTTGATATCTGTCTTGTATAATGATGTTCAGAAGGATAAATAAATAGCCAGGCATAGAAAGGTTTTCAAATATACAAAGCCATTATCAAGGAGTTATCAGAACTTCTTGCTATTATTAAGATACATGTATCTATGACTGAATACTTACATAATATTGAATGGCCTCGTATCCGGACAACTACCCCCTGGACAATTACCCCCGGACAACCACCCCCGGAAAACCATCCCCTGGACGACTACCCCCCTAGGACAACTACCCCCCAGGACAACTACCCCCAGGACAATTACCCCCCAGGACAACTACCCCCAGGACAATTACCCCCCGGACAACTACCCCCCGAACAACTACCCCCTGGACAGCTACCCCCCCGAACAACTACCCCCTGGACAGCTACCCCCGGAAAAATTGTCCTGGGGGGTAATTGTCCTGGGGGGTAATTGTCCTGGGGGGTAGTTGTCCTGGGGGGTAGTTGTCCTGGGGGGTAGTTGTCCTGGGGGGTAGATGTCCTAGGGGGGTAGTCGTCCAGGGGGTGGTTTTGCGGGGGGGGGGGTAGTTGTCCGGGGGGTAGTTGTCTAGGGGGTAGTTGTCCTAGAATCAAATGGCCTTGAGTGGGATACAAGGATATATGGCACGAGCTATGAGCATATTTCATGAGTCGGCAAGACAAGTGAAATATTTTCAAAGCGAGTGCGATATACACTTGTGTCCCATGAAAGAAAAGCCATTCAATATTATTATTATTTGTATGAAACCTAGTTCATCAATTGTTACAAATACATGTCCTTTATGTTTTTGTATTAACTGCAACATTAAACAGAGGTGGAAAAACATTATTTTGTCTTACTCAAGCTTCTTGCCAGGGCTGTGCGCATACATCCATTGTCTTAGCTTTTGTGTATTTAAACACGTATTCACTTTTTTACGCGTGGAGATATGAAGATACATTGCACGGTCATCTGGGTTATTTTTCACAAACCATGAGATACACCGATTTTTCTGGATGGCTGAAAACCCATCATACAAATAATAATGCCATTTACGAAACCGTACGGAAGTTTAGCTTTAGTCTAACACTGCAGTCTATGGGGGAAATGAGTCTGGCATTTCCGGTCACTTGTATATGTTTACTTTTGTGAAGTACATGATGATTTTGAAGTTCATTTTTTTTCCTGGGCTTTATTTTTACACCATATTACATATACTGATAGCATGTAGGGCCAGGCAGCTCAGATTTTATCAAGCCTCTCCAAAGTTACCAAATCACTTTAAAGCTGGTGCATGTAGGCATTGGCCTGTCAATGACATTTTTATCACATTCTGTAGATGATGGATTTGACGAGTAAGGTTCATTTTCAAGAGTGCGTAATAAAAAACCAAGTTCCACCCATCTCCGTACACACCCATGGTAAACAGTATACAAGCGAAAATGAAATACAGTGTAGAAGTGCAAAGTGATTTTCTCCTGAGAAGCTCCAAAAGAACAATGGCATTGGCAAAATAAGTGAAGAAATATTAAGATCACCCTCAAGAAAAACTCATTAATTCTAGAAAATAAAAGATAGCATCCATGAACCATCAAAAGGACCCCCTTTTCAATTTCAGTTCAAATTCCTGAAGGTGGAGAAACTACAATCATACTTATTTGTCAAAGGGGGAGAAGCACTAAACGTATAACAGTTCAGATAAAGACAACTTTTGCTGGTTCATTTTGTTAAAAAAAACCCTCTACATTTAGGCTTGGCTACATGAAGATGCACCACAATCAGTAGGCCTGAACTTAAAACGAATAAATAACTGATGATGCCTCACTGCTTCTGAACAGCCTGCTGTTAAATATTCACCATGTGGCATCAATGTTTTTCTGTGAATATTTAATGTAAACCCATACGGAGAAGTACTTTTTCATTCATGAATGTACCCAGTACTATGACCAAGGAACTCCTTGCTATGACAGAATATTCTCTCATTGTGCACCAAACAAGGATATTACTAACAACAGTGTCTTGCAATATTATCTGCAATCAAACTCTTGCATCTTACATTACCTCTTTCCTGAATTGAAATATTTGATTGGAGATGATTTCTCAAATTCTTTTTAAATCACAGCTAAATAGCTTGATTGTCCTTTGTCCATATACACAAGTGATCATGCCCCCTCTTTTCTTTGTGCACAAAATGAGTGACTCACGGTGGTGCTCCATGAAACAGGTAATGAACAAAAACCACAAGGTCTGTTATTCTTGAAGAGTTTCAGTAAACTAACGGGTCAATTTTTTTGTTTACTTATACCTCATAATACATTGCTAGCCATGCACTGAGTCTATCTGTAACTGAGGAATGTCTTTCAATAGTGTAAAGTGCTTTGAAGAGGTTCAGTCTTAATTGTTCATCTTACATGTGTTGTAGAAATTATATCCGAGCATTAAGCATGTGGATATGCCTGTCTAAAACTGTGAGTAAAACTAAAGTGTGCACACTTAAATTATTTCTGAAAATTAGTAATTTATTTAAGTGTATATTTATAAGCATTTGAAAGTTTCTAATAAAGTATTTTCCTAGCTTGACCTATGCATCATCGCAATAATTTTGTACAGATTGTGTAATGTTTCAGAAATGTGACCTAGGGTTGGACTTCCCTATTTGATACAACAAGATTACAGGACTTAAAGGGAAAGTACACCCTGATATTTAGTTTGTTTTAAAAGAAGCAGAAGCATTAAAGAAACAAATCAGTGAAAGTTTTAGCAAAATCTAATCAGAAATAAGAAAGTTTGAAGTTTTGAAGTTGTAATCAATTAAACACAAATTGGCAACTTCATGATGTATCTTGCGAGCTCCTCTCCCATTTGCTCCGTACACAAAACTTCATAAATTGTTATTTTCTTTGTTTTTGATGAGGAAATAGATTTGTTTCATACACGGTTCGTGTGAAAGCATAAGTGAAATTATTTTATCTAGGGTGCATTTATGATAAAACATTTTCTTTAGAGAAAATACAAATTAATGATTTTTTCAGTACAAGGTAAATGGGAGAGGAGCGCGCAAGATATATAATTGATTACAATTTCAGAAATTCATAACTTTCTTATTTCTTATCTGATTTTGTTCAAACTTTCATTGATCTGTTCTTTAATTTTTCTGCTTCCTTTAAAACCAAGTTGATATCAGGGTGGACTTTGCCTTTAAACTTTGAGTAATCTTCCAAATCAAAGATTAGTTCATTCCTATATACATGTACCTCAACTGTGCATTTTCTGTAGTCTTCTTCTGAGTGCAGAGTGACCATAGATGAGCTTTTCTTTTGTTACAGGGTTTTAACAAGCTTTGTGCAGTGATGCTGTTCGTGGAATTTCTGTGGAAAGATTTCCTCTTATTCCCAAATACTGTAATCTTATGGGGAATTCATTTGATAAAATGATTAATTTATATGTATTCCATCCATTTAAATAAAAATTCATTAAATTGTTAAAGAAATTATGAAAGGTATAATATATCAAGGAGTTAAGGCATCTAGCCTTCAGCACTGGGGAATTCAAAGAATTTATTCTACCGTGTGGCCCCCCCCCCCCAAAAAAAGTTAACAGTTGGAAAAAGTCTCTCCAAATAGATATCTATGAATATTTTCAATAAATGTTAATTGTTGGAGATAGCCTGTGGTCTCTTCTGTGCAATAAAACCCAAATAATCCGACCAGCAATTGCGTTTGAATGATCAAAAACCACTTTTGTGAAAGGGTGCAAAATTCAGACTTAACAGGAATTGGTATTTGTTCTGGCTGGTATCAACAAAGTTGAGTCATGAAAAGGCTTAGAAATTTTATATTATGATCATTAAAAGACAATTTATGAAAGAACAGAGTTTGTTCACTGTATCTCCAGATATATCCAGTCAGTGAGCATGCAAGGTGAAATAAAAAGATTCACCAAAATCAACATTTTGAAACATTCATCAAAAGTAGTTAATTGCTCACTTAAGCATAAGATGTTGATGGGATGTGTAAGGATATACAGAGAACAAAGCTTGTTGTTTCATAAATTGTTTTTTTAAATCGGAATATGGAGATTTCTAGGCCTTTTCATGACTCTCAGCTTGACTAATACCAGCCAGAGCCAATATCAATTCTTGTCAAGTCTGGATTTTGCACCCTTTCACAAAATTGGCTTTTGCTCACTCAAGCGTAAAATATGGTGAGATATTTGGGTGTCATTCAATAGAAGAGACCCTAAGCTATCCACAGGTATGAACATTTCCTTTAAATATTTTGAAAAATTTATTTGGGGAGACTTTTTCGAACTGTTAACTTTTTTTCTGGGATGCACTGTATAGTTTGGTGACTGTATATTTATTAATCATGGGAAATCATATCTTCTTTTCTTTTCAGAGTCCTGACTACTGGGTGCAGGTTCACAGCTTATCGAGTCAGAGCGAGGGCGGTATACTGGATGTTGATGATGTCGTCTCCGATGTAGCTGATGACCGTGAGAAGGTAAAAATCTAATTAATGATCTATTAATTAATTTAAATATCTGAGGTTTCATAGTCGAGTGGATACATCACCGGACTGTAGATCAAATGATCCGTAGGTCGAGTTCCAGTGGCTGGGTACCTTCCAAGTTCTCACTATATTAAGTTTTTGAAGACCATATTGAAATTTGGTGAATTTCAGTTTGGGCAAAATAAAAAAATAAAAATTCATAAAAAAAACAAAATAGAGCATTCTTGCAAATCCCCCCCCCCCCCAATTTTTACCCCTTCAGCTTTTCCCATCACTATCAGGGTGTTCAGACACAAAAATTTATACCAAAACTGTATAGCTATACCAAAACGGTATAGCTATACGATGTGTCTGAACGCTGAATAATGAAACATCGTATAATGAAATGTATAATGAAATAGGGTCAGAGCATCATTTGGAACTAGAACTCGATAACGAATCACCTTTTTGTGTGTGTCTGAACGTATGGCGACCATAGAACGGTATAACTGGGCGGGGCTTAATGTGAGCGCGCGCGTAAGGTGACCTTACCTCTCATTTCCATGGATGAGGGGGCTAGCGGCGACCATAACAACATGCGCAGTGGAAAACTGCGCATCTATACAATGTTTTTTTCTAATCGGTCGAGATATGTATCTGAACGGTCCGGAGGCTATACAATGAAAATTTTATATGACGTTTCTTTATCGAGTTTCGGTATAAACGTTTTGTGTCTGAACAGGGGGTATACATTACCTTTAACTTTGCAGAGCTTGGACATGACGTTGTTATCACTGTTTTGACATGTTCTTTCTTCATGGGCTAAGCCTAGAAGCTCCTCTTCATGCCTTACCCCAAAACATGTTTCAACTTTCAATTTGAAGCTGAGAGATCTGTCCTTGAAATCAATCCCAAAGAATGCAATGACCTTTCATATCACATCCATAAATTGCAAAATTGTGATTTTTCTCTCCTCATTTTATTGTCAAAGATTACTGTCAAGTATATAGTATTAATGGATGATTTAAATCATGATGAATTAGAGCAATCAGGAAGGGATATAATTCTGTCTTCGGTTGCGCTCCTTTTATAGGTAACTGTGTCTCCTATCCCAGTAAATCAGGGTAATTGGTAGAATATCTTTAATAATTCTTTTTCAAATTCACCTTTTTTTCAGAATGAGAACCTGCCCAGCTTCAGTAAAAACTAATGTAATGCAGTTATCAGAAATTTCCATGTTTTGATTATGAACCTAAAATTATGTAGGGCAGAACAAAATGGGGTCACTGGAGATAGGCTAATTATGAGTGCTCTGAAAATGGTACCCCTTTTAAGTGTCACATTAGGAAGATGAAATAAAGCAATTGCATTTGACTTCTTTGTTTGAATTGTTTAAAAAAAACAGAAGAATAGACAGGGCTTAGAGCAATATTGACAAAAGGGGGCCATTGTACCAGTAGAAATTAACGTTAACAATTGATTTTAATATATAAAACCACAGAAGAATTTGTACATTAAAAATCTCTCACAAATTTGTGTATAAACTAAAACCATGTTTTAACCCTGACAGTAGATCAAGAACTTATATTCAGCTAGATTGTAAGTGTGGAAATTTTAATGTGAACTTACCACATGTCCACATGTAGCAGAAGTTTAGTATTTTTGTTCTGGATAATATTTCCGTCCTGCTTATATAAGTGGTTGTCTTTCTGCCCATAATTTTTAAAATAACTTTTATATTACTTGTCAGTTTGAATTATAGGTAGTAATGTTACACTGATATTAGTATTATATTCATATACACTTTTTTTGTGGGGGGGGGGCGCGAGGGGCATGACACAAAATAAGTCTGATGTGTTATAGAGAAAAAGAGTGAAGAAAGAAAAAAGATTGAAATGCCTCAGTCGCTGTGGAAACAAAATTAAGGACTGGCACATTTTTCAAAGTGTGATTCTTAAAGCAATTAGAAATTAAAGAAAAACAAAGGACTCACTGTTTTCATATTTGAAGTTTTAGGCATTTGCTTGAAACTTTCGCATACAGTTTTTCAATTTTTCAACTGTGAATGAAAAAAATGTGTAATACATTTAGTACCTACCTATGAATGATGTAGACCTACACAAGAATGTGGGTTAGGTTCATGGATGGAATGCAACACCCATTTAATGATCCCCTGTGTTGAAACACTTCAAAAGCACAGTACTTGACAATTTTTCAAAAATTTAGTCAGTATCTTGCCTAAGGTGTATAGATATACGATCCTGTGAGGCATGACCCTATGTTTAATTCCTTTAACCTGTGACCCGACATGACCTTCAGCCAATCAACATCTAACTGTGACCAATTAGTCTTTCGAGCTGATCTGTCAATTTGCACTGGGTGGAGCTGGATGTAATCATGGATAATTTGACATCGCTTGGGAACTTGTGCTGATCAATGTTTCTGAGATTGAGCTAGATTTTTGTCACCAGCCAGTCTTGCATAATGTGTGCTGGTTTGTCAATCAATCACTTCTTGGAGACCAACTCAGATTGGAACCCCAGATTGCCTTTGGCAACAGATGGGAAAAGTGCAAAATAGAGGATTCTAACTTTCATATTGAAAAAAAAAAATTGTTAAATACATGAATTGACTGATTTCTAATTCTATGATTTACATAATATCTATGTTGATGATATTGGAATGATAACATTTTTTAATTATTTATTTATTTATTTATTTTATTTATTTTATTTTTTTTTTTTTTTTTTTTTTTTTTTTGGGGGGGGAATTATCATTCCTACTCCATTCCCTTACAAGTTACTTACAGCCACGAACATGTATATATACCGGATGACTGCGGAAGGACACCTTGGGGGACACCTCACAACAATGCGCTCTTCCCTTTCATGATATTGGATAACACAAGATGTCCTGTTTCCAGTTTCCCTCTTCTTTTGTCTATGTTTTTCCCAGTTTTTTTTTTGAGGGGGGGGGGGCAAGCAAGAAAAGGAAGTGGGTCAACTGCTTGTATGCATGCATCTTGTGCAGAAAACTGACAACACTCTCAAACTCTCGAACTACATGTACATGTACCAAGTTCTCTGGGTAACCTACACTGTGGCCAGTGAAAGTCACTGGGCAACCTACCTGCCATTCCTCCATTATATTTTGGTATATTCTTAAGGACCAACTGTGTACCATTCTTGTTGCTACATCTTCCTGGTAAACCTGGAGAACCATTGTGGTTGGAAAGTGACTTTACTCCTTTTTCTCTATCTGTCTTCCTCGTAGATGTCTCTTTTTCTATTTTACTAGATCCCTTTTACCATCAAACCAACCAGTCACCTCACCAACATACATTTCATTATGCGATGTACCCATCAGTTTAGCCATCAGTTTAGCCATCATTGGCTGTAGGCCTATATACCCATCACTTGATAATAATTTGTTATGCCTAGTCCACATCCATCCACTGAAGAAATATATAAGGGGCATGTGTCCAAAATATTTGGATACACATTGTTGAGGTTCTGTCATCACCTCAAGAAAATAGCAGGAGAGGCCTGTTTGTGACCCATGCTAGACCCTCTTCTCCACCCCTGTACAAGTATGCCATCCTTGCCCATTTGTAAACAAATACTTCAAGATTCTGACAAGTTGTTTCACTTCATTACACCCTCCTTGACTCCTGCCAAGAAGACTGCACCCCCATCGCTGGAGGCTATGGAACTCTTTAACTCCTTTTTATCTGCTGTTGAATATTTAGGAAAGTGTCCAAATTTCCACGTTCCAAGTTTGTGTTTATCATTAGCCACATTCGCACTTCTGATTTTGCATCTTCTTGAAACTAGTTTACCTAAGAAGCTCTTTGGTTTACCCATGAACCTATTTACCGGAGAATAGACCACAGAAAGTTTCTGCATCATCCGCTTCCATCAAAAGTACAGAAAGACACTATACCACAGAATTCCCCCACACACTGACAGCTGATGTGTTTGCTTCTGATTTATGGCCTGTGTCACACTGAAAAACCTACCAGAGACCTGCCCCGAGACAAGTTTCCAAAAAGCTGGCCTAAAACCTGTCCTGATTTTTAGACCCCTGTCACACCAAATCCAAAACTGTCTTGGGGTGCCTTGAGATTGCTCGTCTCTGCACACTGACTTGCTAAAAGCTTCTGGAGGCGGGTTTCGAGTACGTATTTCTATTTGCAGACTTTGTGGGCGCCCTGCATGACATAACCTTTCTGCATATGCATGCATATGCATGTGCAGCAGCTGTAGACTAGAAGAGAAGGTTGGGTTCTGGGAAAGGTAAAAAATAATTTGTGAGCTTTCTCATTCTTTTTATGTTAGTTTGGAAGATCCTCATAGTAAAAATGTCCCCTGAAAAGGATTCCTCTTCAAATGCCCTCACATTCAGAATATGTCAAGAAACGGCTGAAATGATCGGGCCGAATACTTGTGTGTAGTCCCATATACACATTTCTGTGTGCAGTGCATGTGACTCTCAGCAGGATTGAGTCGATTTCTTATCATTTTGGTGATTCCAAAACCTTACAGCATATACACCAATTCTTATGTGCTATAATCAACCTTTTCCAATTGCTTTGAGACAGTTTCTTTCACAATTCAATCTCATGACCAGAACTCAACTTAATTTTAAAAGCTGTCTGGAGTAGGTTTGGGGTAGGTTTATATTTACAGCAATGATAAGAATACAGAAATTTATAACTTGCTACATATCCATCCAAAGGACACTTACTGTACAATAAAAACATCAAGAGAAAATAGCCCTACTGTTTATTCATTGTGTTTTCATTAAAAAAAAAATTAAAATTATGTATACTTGGAAAGGTACATTACAAAAAAGAGTTTGTATCACTAAAAAGGTGAATCATACATGTAGGCCAACAGGTAAGATTGATTATTGGATACCTTGAAAGTAGTGAGCCAAGTCAGCTTTTTTCATTTTGAGGTTATGCACAGTTCTCTAGAGAAAATATACAAAGAAGAAAATATACTACACCATTAGCCATGGCTGTTTATACAGAAGAAAGATAAGATGGCATAACAGATGCCCATTAACATATCACTACTTCAGGGTAAACTCAGTCATTTGTAAACACATTAAATTGTAAACAATACTGCAGTGTGCATGGATGCTCTCCCAAAACAAGCACACAGCTTTTGCCTTGAAGGGTAGTAGCAGCCCTGTCTGCACGGCCAACATCTAAGCTTTGGTCTGAACAGTGGCCTTAATTTAAAAATCTTGGAATTTTGAGTGTTTCTGAGTATTCCTCCAGGTGGATGTAAGCACTTTTAAAAGAGGGTGGTGATTTTCTCCTGTGAAAGGGAGGATCGTCAATGATTTCCAGTGAAACAATTATCATTTGTCACCATTACAGATAGTTTCAGGGCTTTTGAATGAAGAGAAATGGGAATTTTCAAGTGGGGAAATTGATATCAGCCCCTTAAATGGGAACAATTAAGGCAACAAGCTGTGTGATATGTGCTTTCCTGTGTCGTTTGGGGAATATATCCTTTTCGTGTAGGGATGTAAACAGTTAAGCTTCCTAATGCTGGATTAGCAATGCATAATTTCAATTAAAAAAAAAAAAAAATCATCCCTCTCTTCTGATACCATGTATGAATGAAATTCTCCATGTAGAGGTTACTATAAAACATGATACTGTTATAAAGGACATATAGTAGGCTATATTGCTAGAAGTGTTTGCAAGGTATGCCCCTTTCCCCGGGGGGGGCACTCGAATTATATTTTGACGGGGGTGTGCCTCACGAATCCCCGAAAAGGGGGTCTAAGGAACTGACTTCAAGGTGTAAAATACGGGGTCTTGGGAACTATTATCTATTGGGCAGAGTGAAAAACAGGGTCTAGGGAACTACAAAACTAACCTCGCTTTATCGGCGGTACACCTTCGCTATCGCAGGATCTCGGGACGGGCCGCGCCGGGGGCCGCGCCCGCGCCGTGTAGCGCTAGTAGCTAGCTAGCTGGAGCAGTTTTCAAGGCTCGCGCGACGAAAGGGCCTAGGGCGCGAGACCAGGTCGAGCGACCACTGCCTCCGCCACGCTCCCGGCCGCATGCGAACGGATATGTTTCATAACGGGGGTCTTCAGAGCGGGGCTGAGCGGCTCCTGAGCGGAACTGAGTATCTAGAGAACGGAAATCGGGGTCTGAAAAAGGGGGTCATCAAAGCGGCACGTCCCCGTACCACCAATATACGTGAGTGCCCCCCCCCCCGGGCCCCTTTCAAATAAAATACATCCTGTACTTTTACACAAACTGTACACATTGCCTACAGGGAAGTAGAAGGGTACGGGGCTACATGTACATGTAGGGCTGGGCTGAGATCAATCTCGTGAAATCACAGAAATATTTTATGAAAATGAAAACTCTTGAGATAGATCTACATTTCAACCGTTAAAGTCAGATGAATTACTCATAAGCTTATGCTAGGTACAGGTTGCAGTTTATTGCTGTTCACATGAATCAATCAATAGCCTATTCTCATGAGAGGAAATATATATGAAACTTGTATAAAAGAACATCATCGTGTATAGCGAAATGGGTGAAAGGCCTATACACACATGAAAAATGTAGTGTATACAGAAAGTGAGAAACATTGATGAGAGATACTAGTTTTGAAGAGGTCAGTTGACCCCATAATGTTTAGTATTAGCTTATAAATCACAAGTCGACAGCTTGCTGTCATCAGTGTGTGCGCATTGGGGGGTACTCGTTTTTCTGAAGGTTCGTTTTTCCGAAGGTTCGTTTTTCCGAAGGTTCGTGATTCCGAAACACAAATTTCCCATATAAGGGGGTTCATAATTCCGAAAATGAAATAGTGTTCATAATTGCGAAGATTTGATTCATTTCTCCGAAGGTTCGTAATTCCGAAAATGCGATAGAGTCCTATATAACTTTTCGGAATGACGAAACTTTGGAAATATGAACACTTTTTCATTTTCGGAATTACGAACCCACGTATTTCATTTTCGGAATTATGAACCCTTTTTCATTTTCGGAATTATGAACCTTGGAATTACAAACCGTTGGAGTAATGAAGCTTCGGAAAAACAAACCTTCGGAATTATGAACCTTCGGAAAAACGACATGTAACCATGCACAATTAAAGCCCTGCCCAGTTATATGGTTTTTGATGTTCACACTAGAAGTGAACCCAAATTCTTCATCGAGTTTCCATTCAAAACAGTGCTCAAACCTCTGTTTCATTACATATCGTATAGCAATTAAATTTTTCTAGTCTGAACAGAGGTACATGTAGGATGTAGCAAGGCTTTGTGCATGAATGCTATGAATATTAGATCCTTACACTGCAAGTCATCCCTTTATACCCGACGACGCTGTTGAAACTTGAAAGGGCACACACGTATACCAGAGGGTAACTCGGGCGGCGATCCACCTGCGCTGGAAGGCAATTGACTTAGTGCTTGAATAATTGGAATAATTCAAATGACCAGAGAGCAAATTACTGCAGCACTCTATGTGGGTTAGGAAGGCTTAGAAATGCTTATAAATATGTAACTTGTAACTGTAGTTTCATCTCGATCCTATTATGTGCTTTCCATGTATGAATTATTGGAGTATGAAGGAGGAAGTAGATATTAAGAATATATTACAGGAGCAGATATAAATAGTCTAGTAGTGTCATTTGATTAATAAATTTCTTGCCTAAATGGTTCATAGAGCTTGTACTTGTTTTGAAGTCACTCTGATCAGTCTGATGACCCTTTATTGGTGAATTGCTGTCATGCACTCTACCAGTTACATGTACATGTACAAGCAAAAACAAAATACGCAGGAGTGAATTCCAATTTACCTGAAAAATGAAAAGTTCAAAAGAGCTGTGAAAAATATTGTTTGAAAAAATACAAACTAAAGTGTGGATATCACAGAAAAAAAACAGAAGGAATTTTTCACCCTGCCACCTTCAGTTTTTTTGAAAACATTTATGTGAAGAGCTGTAGACTACATGCCATCATGAGCTATTTAGGATCAGTTATGATGCAGGTAATGCTGCTTGGTAAATATTTGATAATTGATTGAACAGCTGTCACTTTCTATGATGATTCTATCTTTCTATCAAAATATACACTGAAGAAGTGGAAAACTGGATATCGACTATTATCATTTACTAAGCATCCTAACAACCCATGAAGGCATTCAGTGTTTCAGTTGAGATCTGGGATCCCAAGACCAAGTGCAGGAGGAAAACTCTCAAATACAGTAATTTATTCATCTTAAGGTGGAGACTATGACTGTCACCAGGAAACTGTAACTTTTCTAAACATGACAGTTGCCTTCTTAGACCAAGACTAAGACATCAAAGCCTGAAACCAAGACTGGTCTTCCTACATGTACATCAATGATAGCCTACATGTACTGGAACTATAGAAAGTTCATTTTTAATATCCATGTACAAGTCATGTATGTACATCCACCCCCCTCCCCCACCCACACACACAAAATAAAGAAACAAAAATAAAGAAAACAAAATTAATGGAATTCGATAAAGGCTGAATTTGACTGTTACTTCAATGTTAAAGGCAGAATAGTCAGCTTCAGTAGTTTTGTCATAAGTACTAGACATGTAGGGTATATATGCCCTACATTTATTACACACCCACTTGACTCTATCTTGTCATAAATGGTAAAATGCATTAGGGGGATATTTCACTCTTTCTTTTTAAAATGTCATACAAACATGTAGGAGACTTAAGGTAATCTTGAGTTCTGGTCAAGCATTTATAATGGGAAAGAAACTATTCCAAAGCAATCAGGAAAGTTAGATTAGTCGTTCATAAACACATGTGTCTAGTGTGAGATTTGGGGATTATCGAATTGATAAGACATTCACTAACTTTCCCCCAAAGGTTCTTGCACTGCACACAGAAACGAGTATATGGGACCAGAGACAAATCTGGCGTGAATGTTCAGCCTGAACTTTTCAGCTATTTCTTGTCATGTTTCTAATATGAGGGCATTTGAAGAGCAATCCTTTCTAGGGGACCTTTTTATTATGATATTCTTCCTAACTGACATGAAAAGAATGAGAAAGCTCACAAATTATTTTTTCATCTTTCCCAGAACTCAAGATAACCTTTAGGAATTGGTCAAACAATTTGGTTTGCTGTTAAAAGTCCTGTGAAAGATGTTTTACATCAACATTCAGAATCAACCAGCAGCCTCTGTACCTCCTGCGTAGTATTGAAGTAAATTCCAAACCAAACTTTCTGTCATCACAGTCCTTTCTTTCTATATTAAGTTTGCTGAAGAATTTCATTGAAATACTTTAGAACATTTGATACCATCTCCCAAAAGACATCCAGTGTAGTTGCACTGATGAGTGAGTGCATTGTTTTGATAATCTGCTCTTGGTAAAGAAATTTATGAGATATTGTCTTCAATCGACTTGATATGACCACCGATTTCATTTGCAGAAGTATGCATTGGAACCGGTCATACATTAAACTTAGGAGATTACATCTAAATAAGAATGTGTATACTGTATAGTTGTTAAAGTGACAAATTAGGCTTTGTTTTATTGTCCTAGATTCAAGGAAAATTCATAGAAAATTGTGTGCTAAAATGAAGGCATTGCATCTGGTATTTGGTGAGCTTTAGGATTATATTTAGCATTCATAATGACCGCATTTAAATGCTGCGTAGATCCGCCACCAGAGGTGCTTAACTTACCGGTAAGCCTGTTTCAAACTGTAGTATTCATATGAAAGAAGTAGATCATACTAAATTTCCAGTTGCAAATTGGGGCAAGTCCAAGCTATTTTGGCCAATATCTAAGATTGATTGTATTCATTTGGGAGTCCTCCTAGAGCTTGGATGACACCACCTGTCAGGTAATATACTTTTGATGTCACTTCATGTTCATAATAGCATAATGCTCCTGAAGTAATGTATGGGATACCAAATACCTTGGACTTGCTCATAGATACAGTTTACATCCTATTTTGGGACAATTGAATATGGATAAAGGCTTACAGTATTTGGTAGTATGAAGCAGGTTGTCTGATCTTTCATATGTGAACAGGTTCTTTACATTTTCATCATATTATTTAAGTGTGAATACCCTCCCCTCAGTGTGATCAACCCACTTGATAAGGTTGTTATTTGGAGAGGCAATGAATAGAGAGTAGAAGCCGATTCCAGAAATAGCTCAGAGCGTCTTTCAACTTCACAGTAATTTACTGTGTCATCACGTCATTGTCTTGCAGCCCGCTAGCCTAGAAATAGGAACATGTTGACATTATTTAGCAAATACAAGGGAGGAGTTACAAATAGGCATCTAGATTAGAAGATTAGTCCTCTAGACATATTTATGACATTGCCTTTATATATTGAGAGATTAAGATATTTCAGGAGTACATTTATTTTCTACAATGCCTTTTTTATTGTTGAATTGTTTTGTTTTTTCTAGTCCATTTCAGTCTGTAACTGATGAAATCATTGCACAGCTTGGTCCAAATTAGCCTACTTTCATTGGTTGATATATGATGATAACTAATGTTTGAATATCTTTTTTTTTTGGTGGTGGTTATTTTGGTCATAAAGCAGAAAGACATCTGTCCCAAAGAAAGACATACATGTAGCCGCCCTACATATATTAGTTTTTCATTCTGGTTGTCTTTCTGCTTTTGCATTACTGCAGAAGGATATATGGATATACATTTTTTTAAAATTTGGTCAAATACAAATTTTTAATTAACATTTCAAATTAACTTGAAAACTTGAACCAGGGATCCTAACTTACTTTTTAGTAATTATCTTGTACTGGAACAACTGTCAGTGTGAGGTGTCTCCATAAATTTTCAGAGATCACTTTTCATTGGAAATAATTTAGAATACGTTATTTTGCCCCTTTCTGACCATTTCCTTGACAAAACCAATTTATGTTTAGTTGTTTACATCCTTCATGATTACTTTCCAATAACCCAGAGTATACTGATTCATTGTACGAGTTCTGTTCTCTCTTTCTCTTCTCAGCTGACGGCCCATTTTGAGGAGCAGGATCCGAGCAGAGCGCAAGTTGTCAGCAACCATCTACTAGGGGATGGGACCAGTACCTGTGCCAGCTCTGTGGGCACTGCCAGCCCCGTCAACTTCTCAGACATGAACCACATCAACAACAGCAACAACAAGACACACCACATGCACCACACCCACCACCACAACAACCCCCACATCAACGGTACTCTGGAGGAGGACAACGAGATGGATGTTGTGGTAACGGGGGAGGAGTCAGGTAATTCGGTTGTACAAAACATGCTCCAGGGATAATTGCTATGCTGTCAATAGCCTACACTAAAATCGTAACTTCCACCCTCAAACAAACACTGTACCTGCACCTCACCCTATAAAGCCCACCGCACACTATACGATCAGTCTGCGATCCGATTTCATAAGAAAATGTAAGAGCATTAGATATAAACATTTCAACACATAAAATATGTTTGATTGAGGTTCTGAATAGTCATATAGATAGTAAAATCGAAATTACGGCCTTTTACGAACCTTCTAGTCGGAAGAAAGGCCAAATCGGCTCCGAATCGTGGTGACGTCAGAGCAGTTCTGCTATTATCTACAATTTGAAACTGATTTGGCCCTTATTCCGGATATAAGGCTGACATCGCACGAAATTCATATGTTGCGTATTCATAAATTGTTCAGAACCTAAATCAAGCAGATTTTATTTGTTGAAATGCCCATAAATGCTATTGCGATTTATTCTAAGAATTGGATTACAGTCGATCGTATAGTGTGCGATAGGCTTAACCCTAACTCTATACCTAACTTAAAAATGTAATTTCAACTCCATCCCTAAGTTAATGTTTGATGCAATAAAGCCGGGAGCATTTGTTGCCTGAGTAAATGTCAGAGCACTGGTACTTTAGAAGGCTCCCAATCGATGTCAAATCAGAAACTTTTGCATGCATGAAGCTCTTCCAAGTAGCCCAGATTCATCACAGGCTTGCAACAGTTTTATGTGGTAAAATGATTAAAGTGTACACTGAAATTTTCGTTCAGTCATAAGGCATTGTATGACACTGTAATGCACCGTTGTTGGGCAAAGTTGATGGCATGAGCTACTTATCATCATGCATGTAGGACCTATCTTTGGAGATCGGTATTGAATCCATGGAGATTGGTGTACCTGTTGATTTTTTTTCTCACATCAGACGTCATTATAGAGGCCTAGGTAAAGATGTGATAAAGCCAGGTAGATTTGACAAGCATTACCTCAGCTTAGATCACCTTTCATGAAGGATCGTGCAGCTATCCTCATGTCTAACAGTAGTATAGCCACGTTGGTCAGATGCTGAGCTCTAGGTAAAGCTTGCAACCTGTAAAGATCATATTTGCCATCTTTCATGTGGTAACCATTGCCTTTAAAGGGAACCAAATAACTTAACCTCACACCTGAATGTAAGAGAACAGATCTATGCTGTAAGAAAACAAAGAAGAAAAAAATATTCCACCCTCCACGGCAAAAGCAGAAATTCTGTTTATTTTAATATTCAATTTTTCTGTATTTCAGCTTTGACTAGAAAACCAGAAATTGCCATTGAAAGAAAAGGGGGGGGGGGGGGGGGGGGAGAAAGAGGAAGAAGGTACCGGGGGGGGGGGGGGGGGGAGGAGTCATCTGTTTCCATTGACTTCAAATGGCAGTGCACTTTCCCAATGGAGTTCCAAGATTTTATGCACAAAGCTTGCATACAAAATCTACATGCATGGTGTTCCATCCTGTTCCAAGAAAGAGGGATCAGAGTTGATATGACTAAGCTTTCATTTTTGGTCGTGAGAAAGGTTGACTTCGGCTTTCTTTGAACGTTTAGCGGCGAAATGTAGTGGCACATACAAAACAATAAAACTGCAGATTTTTTAAGCAAAGGAACTCATCTGCCAAATCAACATTCCTAGTACCTTTACCTAGGATCGTCCTACCCAGAGTGGACATGCACTTGTGTCCTAGTTACTACTTCTGGTACATGCCTGCTCTGGTTAGCTGGATACAAAAAAGGTGAAAGGCAATTGTTGACATGCCAGATGCAGGTTATAAAGTCATTTTCGCTAATCTACCACTATTGGCAGTTTGAAGAAAATATCAGGTGAGACTTCATATTTTGTCACAATACATGATTTCCTCTGAGCAAGTAGGACTTGACCAATTATTATGATTCATTTAGACAACAGACCGATTCAAGTTGGGTGTAAATAGAGATTTGGACATTATAATTTCTTCAGGTTCCAAAAGTACCCAGTTTATCCCATACCTTCTGGCTTCTGGCTCAAAGTGAGATTAAAAAGAAGAGTATATTCACTTTTTGTGGTATAGATTTGTTTGCTTCAACATTAAAAAAAAACCCTCAAAAAGAATGAAATTAGCAGAAGAATTTACAAGATAATGTACTTGTACAAGTGCCTCTATATTTCCCCAAATTGGGTTTGCACCCTGGCTTCAGGATTTTTCAGGTCCTAGCTCTTCAAAAGATATACCTGTTGGTTGTAAAACTAGAAATGGAATGCTATTTTTATGCACTATCAACCCAGCAGGAGAACTTGCCAGTTTCATATTACATTGTAGAATTAATTGAAAAGGGGAGAAACGAACCACCCACTTTGAGTTTTACATGTACATTTATTTAAGAATATAAAACATAATTCAAGATTCTAAATATGGATATGAGTTCTGCATTATTTCTGTACAATTATGTACAGGATCTTTGATATCAAACTTACTTCCGAAATTATACACTGTACATAGCTTCAAGCATAAGTTCAAACTTCAGTCGATGCAGAAAATTAATTTCTAATAATTGCACTCTTTAGGATTGTGTGTCATTGGAATTTCATTATGCCATTGTCTACATGTGTATATTTTGTGTTATCCCTTTCAGGACAGGAATTATTAAAGGGCTAAATTGATCTCATTTTGTTCTTCAAATTGGCAACAATAATATTTTTCTTTTAGTGCTACATGGTTCTAATAAGGTGTGATGTTTTTGAAAACAATAAACATGGTTTAAAATTTTGTTGATAAGCTGAAAATTGCCAATTTTGATGAAAAACAATGATTTTGAACCTCTCACTGTGTTGCCAATTTAAGGATTTTAAAGCTTATTGTTGTTTTAAAAATTCCTGGCATTAACCGTAATATGGCCATGAAACAAAAATGGACATAGTGTGTGCAGAAATTTTTGCTCTTTCTACTCATGCATCTGGTATATTTTTTAGAGCTCTGAATCAAAAGTTATTTAGCAAAACCACAAAATGTGGTCAATTGTCTTGAAAGGGTTATTTTGTGTCTCTGATGGATCATCCAGCAGTATTTTTGATGTCACTTCTTTGATGATCCAAGCTCTCTTTATAATTTCTTTTGTTGTGTTTCACATGTTACTGTTTCCCCTATTTTCTTTTGTATGAAATCTTTTGTTTGTAAATATTTTGTGATTTGCATGTTTTCATGAAAGTAAAGTAGTACTGTGCCCTGTCTGATAAATAGCTGTGATTGATTCAAATCGATCGCAGCTTGATGTTAATTGCAACTGCTGTCTCGCAAGTACATCGTTGCGATTAGTTTTTAGTTACGCGATCAATTTGAATCAGTCACAATTTTTTCTAAGTTGGGGCCCTGGTATATAAATTCAATTTCAATATCCATTTTTAGCGAATAATTTTTTTTTTCCTTCAAAATCCAGATTCCAAGTTGGTAGTGAGGAGAGGGAGTGATCCTGTCATCACTAGTATGTTATCCAAATCAGATGTGAACGGTGAAAACGCAGTCATGGACAAGAATGCCAATACATTGCCTGCAAAGGTAAGCCTTATTTAGGCATTCTTCATTTGTAACATTACCATGGCTGATCTTCGTTATTGAAGATTAGGAAAGATTTATCTTTTACATGATCTTTCATGGCTGAATAGACCAATCGTAATAAGATAATCTTGAATCCCTTCATTTTTGAAATATGCATGTACATACAAGTCCATGAGGAGTAATGTCTTGGATGGAAGAAGGGTTTACTGCTTTCTCCACCTTTCTTCCAGGAGAGTAGTGACTTTCTGGATGCATTGTCTCCATGTATTTTGATAAATTGCATGTACTTTCCATGATTCATGGCTGATGTTGCATAAAGATAGGTTTGACTTGAGAGGGGCTTTGTAGCATAAATTATCCAAATCAGATGTGAATGGTGAAATTCAGTCATGGACAAGAATGCCTACAAAGATGAGTCGAATTTAGCAGTTCTGCTAGTTATGCTTCAGCGAAGCCAGTTTTCAGGCTTTTGTATGATTTCACGCCCTGTGACTTCTCCTGTTTTGGGATTTTTTGGGCTTTATGTACCTTTCCTCCAGGACGTCTTGGACTCTTTTTCTGGCTCACTGGATAAAGCCAACCTGTTATACTATTATGCACCAGCAGATAGGCAATATTGTGCAAAATTATGATATTATACATGGAAATTAATTTGTACAGAATTTAAAAAATAACGATTTAAGCCTACTTTTCAGTTGATTTCGATTGTGTATTTTTTCCTTCATCTTAATCTAAAGTATTTAGACCTTTGGATTGTAGCCATTTGAAACTCTTTTTAAGCATCTCCCTTTTGCATTTATGGAATTATATTTGGGGGATTGGGCACAATTGACCACAATCTTCTTTTCTTCATAGGCATGAAATAATGCAGCTTTCGGAATGTTAAACTGGACTGGAGAAAATAATTATGATGAGTTACAACCAGCAAACCACAGTGGTTGATTTAAGAAAGCTATTTTGGCCTTAGGGTTTTGATAAATTACATTTTAATTTCTTAATCTTAGTGAGGCAATGCCCCCGATTATTGTGGTAGAGTTTGTGTTTATATAGAGAGCTGTGTTATATACTAGTGTTATATGCTAATGTAAATTGCTTAAACCGTGTGGGTCACTCATCTCATTTGGGTCACTCATCTCATTTGGGTCACTCATCTCATTTGAGGCTAATATAAAGTATTTCTTCATCTTTTTGTGGCTCAAGCTCCACCTCAAGAGACATTTTTGTTTCCAAAATGGCTCCTCTACAAATTGATTTTCTTGAAGATATATGTGTATTAAAGTGTGTATGCAACTTTAGTCAGATTATATTCTTCTATTCAAATAAGAGTGTATCTTAGTATTGCCATTGCAATTAGTATCAAATACAGTCAAACCTGCTTCAGCGACCATCTGTATCTATAGAAAGACCACCTATGATTAGAACTAACATTTTTTGTTTCCTGTGAACAATGTTCAGCTATATAACATGCACTTAAGAAACCTGTACATAAAGACCCCCTGCCTGTATATATGAAGAGTTTAAAGACCGCTGTCCTTTTCTCCCTTTAGTGATCTATATATACAGGTTTCCTTGGTTGTGGATTGTAATTGGAACTTTGTGTAGCTCCTAATAAGAATGTGGGTTGCATGTACAGTTAACAACAAAATTATTCATAGCCCTTGTAATTTTGAAGTCTTTTGTGTTTTTCTTAAGAATGAAAGGTGGAACTAGTGGAATTTGGGCACAGGTTGAATACTTTTAATTGTTAGCTTGAGGTGAACAATAATTGTAGTTTCACCTCATTTGCATAACAATGGAAATGCTAATATATTAATTTCCTGGCATTTCTAGAAATATTCATATCCCAGTCCAGGTATGGCATCGAGGCATATTTTAATGAAAATGCACGTGTCAGACATTCCTAAGATTCTGTACGTGTTTTGCAACTATTCAAGAAAGGGTATGAAAAGTTATGGACAAGCCATCTTTAAAAAAAAAAAAAAAGTGAATAAATTACCTCTGAACCATCAAAATTTGTTTAATTGTCTTGTGTAATCATTTCAACAATTGATTTGTAGCATGCCCAAGTAACATAAATAAAGACAAACCAATTTTTCACAAAACAAAACTGAAAAAAATGTCAAAACTTGGTAAGGGTATGAATAATTGTGTTGTTAAAAGTAGGTAAGAAACTTCCTTTAGGTCTACATCCATTTATAGATAGGCTACTCAATTACGAAGTGGGAACAGTGATGAAGATTCGATAACAGTGCCTTGGCAGAGTGGATGTACATTTTTATTGTCAGGGAAACCCACTGTGTATCTCCTGTAATAGAATTTGATGAGCTTTGACCCACTGCCGTAAGGTGTGCTAGTATCTCGTGTCAATGGGGATGGGGTCAGTTACAGACAGGTGTTTATAGGTGCATACTTAACAGAGGGAAATTAATGGTATCAAAATATACAGAGCAGTAGATGAATATTGAGGGAATAACATCGAAAACGTCATATAACCATTTGCCAATTTGTCTAGTGTTTAAAGATTTTCATAGTTTTCCATAGTTCTTCATGTCATTGAAAAATTCACAAGTTTTTTTCTGGTTCTATGGATAGCAGGTTAGTAGGGGGCCAGACTTGCCTTTTAATTTTGAGGCAGTGGGAATGGACTTTATATGTGTGCTGCGTGTACATGTAGGCCTGTGTTGTCAGGGAAGTATGTTTGTGACCTTTATATACCAGGTTTTGTGAAATCTGTGCCCAACTCTTACTTGCCCCTCAAGAATTCAGACCAGTCTACCAAACTTGTGTGACACATATCCCTGTCTTTGAACTTACATTGTAAATTTTGTTAAAATCTGTGATATAATGTATTTTCTTTCAGAATCAAAACTCAAGATTACCTTTCATGTTTGAGGCAGTGGGACTGGGAGTAGAATATATTTAGGCATATAACTTGTCAGTTTAGGTGGAGGTGTCAGGGACCTACACCAGGTTTGTTGAAATCAAGGCATGTGCAGTAGTTTATCCTCACTCCTGCCAGCCCCTCAGGAATTTAGATAGGCAGGTGGGATTGAAGGGTGTGATGATATCTGACTGGTCGTCACTCAAGGCACATCTATAAATTGCAAGCATCATAATTAGGGCTAGAAAAACTAATTTTGTTGTACATGCAGAGACCTAGCGCGATATACTGAAAACTGTGTTTTCTCTCATATTTTTATATCTCCACAGTTAAGATAAAATTGGTATTCTGAAAATTGTAACTTTTGTTGTATCTTATCTTCCATGGTAATTACAACAAAATTTTGAACACCACCTATCTCGGATGTAGATTACAAGCACAAACCCTTGCAGTCCAATAGCTCATGAGCTTGGAGTCAGACAGCACATGCTCGAATAGCAAGATGGAGACTGTGTATGATTCAAGATCTCATAGAGAGACATTTTGAATAAATTACAGGTGGGATTCAATGATTTTACATCAATATGTGACTTGGTTCGAGCAGAAGAGGGTGAGCCATTTTGTTAATTAATTGCAGTCGAATAGCGCATGGCGCATTATAAAACCTGTAATTTAATAAATAAGCACGAAATTGATATATGTGTGACATAAGGGGTGCTCTATTGGTTGACCTACATGTACCTATATAAAATCCATATAAAGGCGGTCCTTAGAGAGAAAATATACCCCTAAAACAATTTTAAGAATACCAGCTTCCAACAATATTAGCACGGTATTATTGTAATTATTGTAAGATACAACAAAAGTTACAACAAAAGTTACAACAATTTTCAGAATACCACCCCTAGTATATAAATGAGTAATTCCAGTGCATTTTGTCCTGTTCCCGACCACGTAAACGATTTCAGATTTTCAGTATAGTATACCTGATAATTATATCTAGTTTATATAGCTACTATCAGACAAAATATGTGATGGTATCTTGGCTAATGATACTGCTAATTGTTTTCTTTTATCCATTATCATTGATAATGTACGAGACGCATCCGCTCCAAACACTGTGGACTTGCCAAAATACACTCAGGGAGTACACGATACTGAGTCACAAATGAAGCTAAAAAAAACCCACATCAAATATGAATGATTTACATATAAATAAAACAATAGTTGATACATTAACTTTTATTAATTCATTCTTTGATATCTTCTGGAGAGATGATCATTTACACCAACCAGCTTTTTATATCATTTTTACATTTTCTTTGCATTTTATTAATTTCATTTGGATTGCATGATCCAACAAGGCTTTCTATTTGAACTCTTTATGCTTTCATACATGTGAATTTGTTTAGTGATAAAGAAAAAAAAATCATCCCAAACTACTAAAATAGCAATATTTTCTTTGTATTATTTACGCCTCCACTTATTGATGTTCAAGTGGCATAAAACCACTAACAAGTGACATTGGAATTACTATTGTCAGTATTGTGAGAAAGAATGTTAGAAGTACCGGTATGTGCATTTCAGATCATTGTGGTGTCAACTTTATATCACATATTAACCACTAATATGAGGATGTACTGAACCACTACATGTTGTTCCTTTAGTATATTTTTAAAGATGTATACAAAAGATTACATTTTCATGGATTCCAACATTTATATAATTAATTTTAATTCATTTCCCTTTTTTTATTAAGCAACTTGCATGAAGCATTTAATGACAACTTAAGCCAAAGCAATTTCATTCCAAGAGTTTATTTTGTTTCTGTGGATGTGTATGAATAATGAAAACATTTTGTCTTGAAATGTACAAAGTACAAACTCAAAGGTCCTTCAGAGGAACTGAACTATAGATGTGTACATGTACAGTATGATAATGATAATAAGCTGTTCTTGTATATCACGTTATGATATAATGTTGCTATGGGCTTCCAAAGGGTTCGGATATTATTACCCTGGCTTTAGCTCCGGTGGCCATTATCAGCGCACAGTACATTTCAAGGAATAAATCCTGCCAGGTACCCATTTAACACCTGGGTGGAGAGTAGCAGATGTGGATTAATGTCTTGCCAAAAGACGCTAGTGCCGGGCTGAGATTTGAACCCTCAACCCTTGGATTAAGAGTCCAGTGAATGAACCACAACACCGGACATACATGTACATTTGTATATACATGTATGTCTTTTGCTTTTTTTCACTCTATGTGGATTACAGTTAAAGGTATAATTCATATTTGAAAGAAAAACAAACAAACAACAGCATAGATTTGGGAATGCAAATAAAGGCTGAAACATTTTTTTTTTGATAATCCTACTCAGACAATTGGGATTCTGTAAGTTGTCTATTCAAATGTACCTGTGGAAGAATTCAGAATCTGTTAAAACCAATATGATTTTATGGTATAAAGTCACAAATTGTATTGAATATATTTTTTAACCTTACTAATAAAAAGGAATACCTTCACATTGAGGTAAAAGAGACTGAAGCTGAAGGGAACCGAGACCATGTTATCTGATTAAACGGCTATTGATGAGAATATTAATCAGCAAGTGAGTATTTTATAAGTGGATAGGCATGTGCTTAACTGAAGGTCACTGTCATTAGTAAGTGGATTGCTAGTCTTCAAAGCTAAGAAGAAAAGGAGAAGTGGTCTCCAGCCTGGAGAAGTCTCCCAACTGTAGATCACATGGTACAGGATTTGGATCTATGCTGTGCACTGTTGTCCTTTGTAAAGGCATTAATTTACATTTGCCAGTCTCCACCCAGGTGAAGTGAATGAGTATAGGCCTACCCGGTAGGTAGCATTTCCTTGAATGCTTTAGCTCCTTATCATGGCAGCTCAGCTAAAGTCAGGGTAATAATATGATATTTTGTATCAAGTGTAGTAGAATATACTTGTATAGTTGCCAGGCTATATAAATAGGCATATTATTATTATTATTATTAAATATTTTTATTATTATACACTATTACTATTAAAAGAGTAGCCTACACATACAGATATTAGTATTTAATTTAGTAATAGTTGAATTTTTAAGTGCTTTTTCCTGAGAATACAAAGCACTGACTAATTATCTGCTTTAGGCCTTTAGCCAAGCTTTTTTGATAAGGCGCTCATGCAATCAAATGCTATGAACCCATTTACTTCACCTGGGTGGAGAGTGGCAAATGTCAATTAATGTCCTGCCAAAAGACAGAAGTACCACAGTGGGACTCAAACTGCATACCACATGATTGACAGTCCACTGATGTATCCACTAGACCAGGCCACTTCTACAATTTTATACAAGGTAGTATAGAGACAAGGAATGTGAGACTACCAATTTTCACTTCTTTGACGAGTCTCCATGTGGCTAATAATAGTATAATGAAGTGTGATCACTCCCAATTAAAGCACTCACGAGATAGCTTCCGAAGGTCCTTTGGAGCATCTAAGATGGAGCATTTAAAGATAGCCTAGTTTCCAGACAGGTTATTTCAGTGCTCTGACATATGCTCCGGTGGTAATGTCTCTGGTCTTTATTATGTCACAGATTTAGGGTCAGGGTTGCACTTGGGTTTTAGGTTTAGGTTTAGGTTTAGGGTTAGTGTTAGGATTAGGTTTGGGTATAGCGTTTGGTCTAGGGTTGAAATTTAGAATTTGGTTATAATACGAAATTGATATGGTGCACCTTTTGCCGGAGCATGTTTCATACAATTGTCATCAGCTCCCAATTAACCCTTTCATGACAGGAATTATTTAAGGGCTAATTTGATCTCTTTTTATTCTTCATAATGGCATCAGAAATATTTTTCTTTTAATGCTATGTGGTTATTTGAAAACAACATTCATGGTTAAAAAAAAAAATCAAAAAGTTGAAAAAGTTGCCAATTTTGACCCCCAAAACAATGATTTTGAATCTCTCAATGTGATGCCATTTTAAGGATTTTGAAGCTTATTCTTGTTTTTAAAATTCCTGGCATCAAACGCAATATGTTCATGCAACAAAAATGGACGCAGTATGTGCAGAATTTATTTGTTAGGGCTTTGAATCAAAAGTTATTGAGCCAAACCACAGAATGAGGTCAATTGTCTCGAAAGGGTTAAAGCTCTCAGGAGAGAGATTCTGAAGGTTCCTTCGAGCATTTTAGATAGCTTTTTCCAGACAAGTTATTTCTCTAACTAGGATTGAACGTCTTGATATTGAAAATGATGTTTTGTAAGGCTGTGGAGTAGGATATCCCATCTCATACCCCTTTCTTATCTGGGAATTCCACATGTAAAGTTGTGACCTTGTGCGTGAACCATGGAAATAAATGGAAACAAATGGAAATAAAGCGGTACACGCAAATATGGAAGATAGCAGGACTTTGGATGTTGATCAAGTTTGAGGTTTTTGATGTAGATTCAACTATTAATATGAAAATGGTGTCAGTCCCTTGTCTCAAACACTTTGAAATGAATTTGATTTTGTGTTGTTTTGTTTTTGTTTTTGTTTTTGTTTGCTTGTTTGTTTGTTTGTTTCTGCTATAGTCCTCCATATTGTTGAATACTACCTTTGAGGGGTACAGACACCATCTTGATTGCTGTCCAAATGTATTTGCATATTCATAATTTAGTTTGTTTGTTTGAAAACCCAAACTTCTCGTACAGCACTTGTGTATATTAATTTCAATAATTTTTAATATAAATAAAGGTTGAGTGCAGCTGTTGATATCTCTCTTTAATGAGGGAAGAACTCACTCTGCTGGTAAACCATGCTATGCTTGAGAAGGCACAGATGCATTGCATGATCTGTAGTCTGCGCAATTAATTATGACATTTAACACAAATACCTTAATTACTTGGCCTAAGCGTGAATCAGCTTACAAAATATTACTGATGCTGTCAAGAACAGTCACAGTACAGGGCCTATGTAACTAAATGTAGTCTACTTCCCAGCTAGTTCAGACCATTACAGACCTTGCCAAATTTATGGCTGGAAAGGGTTTGTGCTTGTAAACTACTTCCGAGATAGGTGGTGTTCAAAATTGAACATGACAGTGAAGGGTACTATTTCCAGCTGCAATGTAGTCATAGACTTTACAATGTACATTACATGTACATTACATTATGATTTGTGAATACATAGAGTATGTTTAATGGGGAGGGGTGTATTGTTTGTACTATCCAGGGTTAGGAGGAGGGTGAAAGGCCAGGGAGGTAAGAGTGATAGAGGCCAAGGGTAGAACATAATGGTGGAAGGAAGGGGGGGGGGGGGGGGGGGGGGGGGAAGGGAAGAGAGAAAGGGTGATATTGGAATGGCTGATATTGATAGATATGGTACTTGAATATTACATTAAGCAGTAATAAAATAAGTTATGAAATATATATCAATGGAATGGCTGTAAACAAAAGCACCTACATGAAGTCCTACATGTATCTACATGTATGTGTTGTAGTCAATTGGTACAATCACTTGACCGGGGATTGCAAAGGTCTTGGGTTCCACTCCTGGCATCGCACCTACATGTATACCCTGGAGCAAGGCATTTAACGTACATTGCTCCTCTCCATCTAGGTGTTAAATGGGTATCTAGTAGGATGAGCACGTCATTCGAGTGGAGAATATGCAGTGCAGAATTGTATTAAAGTGAATCCATTGATTATGGTAAGCATTGCACTTTGATCAAGTACTCAATTGGAAAGGCGCTGTTGAAATTTTTTTTTTTTTATTATTATCATTATTATAATGTGTTTTTTTTTGTATGTGTACAAAATGTCACCCATACAGTATGAAATTATTCTCCTGAATAAAATTGATAGTATGATTTTGAAATATTATATATTTTAGATAATTTATATAGAAAGCATGCAAAGATGAATCTGCGCAAAACTAGGCAGACATCTCAATCTTTATCATCATGTAGCAATATTGTATGCCTGGTCATAATCCATGCATGAAGTATATGACAACATTCTGCAGCAGCCCTGTCAATAGGTTTGACTTGCAGCAGCGCTTGGAGAAGAGCAATTTCACTGGCTGTGTGGATAGGTTTGACTTGCAGTGGAGCAGGGCAATTTCAGTGGCTGTGTCACTAGGTTTGCCTGGCAGTGGAGAAGGGCAATTTATGGAGCAGCTTCAGATGATGACTTCAATTATGTGGTTATCGGCAGTGTTTCTATTTATGAAAATGGCTTTAAAGGGGTATCTCACACAGACTGCACTCAATCATTTATATTCTGATAATAACATTGATAATTATACTAATACACATGTAATTTCTTAATACTAGTCACGTATAATACTTGTTAAAGTCCCTGTGCGCTTCACATAGTAATATATATAGGCCTAATGTTGATAACTGTATGATTTGTAATTCTACAAGGTAACTACAATAGTATAAAATACAACATATGAGAAGAGGTACAGTATTGTGGTCTAGTCAGTGGATAAGTCACTTGGCTGTGGATCAGACGGTTCATGGTTCAAGTCCCTGTTGCTCTCATTGGCAAGACATGTACATGTATTGAAAGCTCAATCATTTATTTCCTTATAGAGGTGTTGTGGTCTAGTGGTTAAGTCACCGGGTTGTTGATCAAATGGTTCATGGTTCAAGTCCCTGCTGCGGCTTGTATCAAAAGCAGTCCCTTTCTTAAGAGTCCTGGGACATTGCTTCAGTGATACTCTTCCATGATAAGGAATGAAAAGCTTCAGAAAGCTCTCAAATTACTTTTACGGGAACTCAGACTTCCATTTAAAGAAAATCAATAATTTAACGCCATGCTACATGTACATGTACATGTATAATTGTATATTGTTCAAAGCTATAAACTGACAACTAATTCCTGATATGTGTACATATAGGAAGCCAGATTATGGTACATTATTAACAATAAAGTCTCAACAAATGTAGTGTATTTTTATGTTAGAATAAATTTTTGAGAAATATATTGTATGTTAACAATTGAAGAAATCTTTGGTTGATAGTATTTTCCACAGTAGCAGTTTGTTTACAGTCCCTTGCGTGTAAAATGTCAGGCCCAGTCACATTGCTGTGACTGTTCCTTTAACACCAGGCTATATAGTGAGCTACACGCACAGTTCATTGATCTGTGATGGTCCCTTCATGGCCATACTATGCACAGCCCTGGGTTTGTCCATCTGAAATGTCAGGCAAGGCCACAGCTTTTATATTTACATAGCCATGTGACTATCCCTTTAACTTCAGGCTATGATGAACCACATGCACAGTTCATTGATCTGTGATCATCCCTTTAAAATGTCAGGCCCAGCCACAATGCACAACATTGGTATAATAGAAGGCACATCCATTGCGCATACCACTTCGCTCTTTGACTGTCCCTTTAACCATCAAGCTGTGATGAGTAACATGCACAGTCCATTGATCTGTGACCATCCCTTTAAAATACCGGTCCTCTCCTCATCTCATAGCTCTGTGACTATTAGAGCTGTCTTCCATTGAGATAATGAGATGAGATAAGCCCTGAAATATTAATTTCTAAACTAACTCCAGGGCAGAGCATGTACTTTGGCTGATTGTTTGTTTGCTAGCTGCAGTGTGGGAGGGGGAGAGAGACAGAATCATGTGTGATAGCTATTAGCTAGAGTATGGGAAGGGAAAAGAAGTCAGAATCATGATTATTTCTCAAAACAACAGCACCATTGAACTTTCACATCAAACACAGAGCGGAGTGGGGTAAACAAGAAGGTAAAGAAATTTCATGGAGAATAGAAGTATATCATAAGCTCTTGTTACAGTATTGGTGGCAAAAAGGAAATGTGAAAGAAATGTGTTAAATATAGTCTCACGTTGTTCTCCTTGTATCAAAAGATGTTTGTAAGTGTTCATTTGGTATTCCATCTATGATTTCCAGTGAATTTCAGTGTAAATGTCTGTAAGGAATGCCAAATCACGCTAGGATCTTTCCACCCCAACTGCTCCCTGCACAACAAGCTTGGGGCTTCACACCGAGATATCCTACATGTGTCACTGTGTGTAGCATATTCATTGGTGTATATAGCGTACAGTGCTGCCGTTGTTTGTTTACATGCCTGGCCCAGTTTATAAATAATTTTTTGCCTTTCATTTGTTTAATACTCAACTTAAGGAGGCAAAATCTTAACAGTATCTTAGTATTGCTAATATCTTGATATTTATTAACAAAAATCCCAGAAATCTGATGAAAAGTTTTTGAGGGCTCACCAAAACATTACATTACCCTTTTTTCAAGAAAATCTTTATTATATTAGTAATTTTACATCATAAATGTATCATAGTTTGCCATGCAATGATCTTCAAATGAAGTGTCTGTTGAAATTATGCCACAACTGTACATTGCCATTATGCATAATGAAATGATCCAATATTGTTGAAAAAAATCGTGTGAACAAAACATGTATGACACCTACAATAAACTGCTTATAAGAAATTATTTTTCTTGTTGGTGTTTTCTTAAAAGCAAATATTAAAAATCCCATTTGAGGTAAACTCCCTTATGTCTTAGCAAGAGGTGCAGAGAGTATACCGGTCGGTTGTTACTATGGTTGTATGATACAGTCAAACCTGCTTTAGCGACCACCTGTATAGAAAGACCACCTGTCTATAAAGACCACCTTTTTGTTTTCCTTGTTTTCATTGAAATGTGTATTAAAAGAACCTGTCCATAAAGACCACCTTTTTTGTCTCCCTTGAGTGGTCTTTATAGACAGTTTCACTGTAAATAATTGAAGCCTGATGGAGAATTGCAGACCCGGATACATTTTACAGTCAAAATATAAAATGTTAATCGTGTGTACATCCAAAACTGATTCCAACATCATGTATTGTTAATATCATGAGTTTAGTTTTTAATGGGGATTTTCCAGAAGCAGGATGTATAACAACATGTTTCATCTATTTTTTTTGGTGAATATTTTTATATCAAAACTGATAAAAATGACTCATCTGCTTTATAATCAACATTTGAGGGATTCATGTTGCAAATTATGTAGTGACATGATATCATTTTGTTTTTCATCATAAAGTCTACTTGATCAAATTCATGTTTGTCGATTTGCTGTGGATATATCTTGATATGAAAAAAAGGTAAAAAGAGGATAAGTTCCGCTGTACCAGTAATTGCTTTTGTCCTGTTGTTATTTTCTCTCTCCCTCATGCTGAAGTTCTGAAAATATGAAGGTCATTTTCCATGATGAGTTCAAACACCTGCTTCTCACTGGTTCTGATCATTCATGTGAATTATGTACTCGGGTATTTCCATAAAGCAGGATCCTAATTTGTGACATTTTTGGGGTCCCTGTTACATATGAAGCACGCTATTTTTTGGTGGCTCTGGGTAGAGCAAATAGTGGAGTGAGATTGAGTACTATTCTAACAGTGAAGATGCAGTGTGATGCTCAGAATCACTCTGCAGTTTTGCTCCATGATTTGGTATCTTACACTCAGAGCCACGAAAACCTGTGTGTTTCATTGTAAGCGGGACACCAAGAATGTCACAAATTGAAACCCTTATTTCTGGAAATATCCACTTACGAAAGCTCCTCAGTTTAAGGAGTTATTTTAATAATTTTGTTTGATTAGCTTGAAAGTATGATACAGCACAGCAGTTTGGGGACAAATGGTGTCGTGTGTACAAACTAAAATATATCGGTACAGTAGATAAATTTTGTAAAAAATATATGTGATCAATTTGTGTACTTCTTCGGTGTTTTCTCTTTTTCTTTTTTCTTTTTTAATTAGTGCTGTATATCTTTAAAAAAGTAAATACACAATGGAGAACAAGCCTTCACACTGTAGAGTGTAGAAAGGGGAAGTACCATTAAATTTATTACCTATTTTTTTCTGGATTCCTCTTTATTTTTTTTTACAGACTTCATCTTCCGACAAGCCACGTTCTCGTAGGGGAAGTCGAGATGAGCTCAACAGTGCCTTCTCACGGTTTGGACGTGACTCTGCTGGGTCAGCACGCCAGTCACTCTCCAGCGCCCATCCCAGTATGAACAAGTGGACCGATGCACAGCAGAAGGCTGAAAGTAAAGTGAGTAGAATTGAAGGCTATTACCTTGTTCACACTAAGGGAATTATCATTCAAAGAAACATTTTTATAATGAAAAACCTATATGATGATGGGGTAACAAAATGGGCGTAAACACAAGAAATATATTGAGCTTTGGATGCGACTCTGCTGGTTCAGCATGCCAGTCACTCTCCAGTGCCCATCCAAGTATGAACAAGTGGTCTGATGCACAGCATAAGGCTGAGAGTAAAGTGAGTAGACTGGAAGGATAATAGCCTGTTTACACAGGGGGAATTATAATGTAGTTTGAAGAAATGTATAATATAACACATACCATAATGTTATGTAAACAAGATAGCTTGGGACATGACTCAGGTATACATGTCCCTTTAAAGTTTTTATTTGAAATGTATAATATTCCACGTCTGTATAAAGGGGGTGTATTATTCATTGTGGATATTGATAGTACATGAGTGGTCACACAAGAAATTGTTAGTTTCATACTGGCTTACGAGACAGGTATCATATGAGCGCAGCGTTTATATGCCTTGTTGTGCCGATTTGTTTGAATCTTTCATTTTTTGTTATTACTTGAGATTACTGTAAATGTTTGTCATATTTGTAATGCAGGTAAGCTCTGAGAGAGGTCCTGACGTCATGATAGAAGGGGACGCAGAGGCAGAGACAGACAGTATTGTGCTCACAAATGATGGTACCCCTCTAGGTGTTCATATCATCAGCAAGATAGAGCAAGAAGATGGAAGGTAGTTATGATGATGATGATGATGATGGTGATGGTGGGGATGATATTGATGATGATATTGATGATGATGATGATGATGATGGTGATGATGATAATGATGGTGATGATGGTGGTGGTGATGATAATGATGGTGATATTGATGATGATGATGATGATGACGACGATGATGATGATGGTGATGGTGGGTGGTGATGATGATGATAATGATGATGACAGTGATGATGATGATGATAATGATAAGGTGTTCATATCATCAGCAACATGTTTTTTCTTTGCATTTTTCACATATTTTTTGTCATTTATCACATATTTCTCATCATTTTTGTTTATTTTCCCCCCAGTGCATTTGGAATAGTGGTTCATAGTATTGAGGCTGGTGGTAGGGCTGCCCGTGATGGTCGTCTCAGACCTGGTGACTACATTATACAGATCAATGGCAGTGATATATCACTTCACTCATTTAATCGGTAAGTACACTAAGGCCCATGATACACCAATATAACTTTTTAAAAAAAAGATCTACACTAGACAAGGTTTCAAAAAAGCTTGCCTAAAATATTAAATTTAAATGTAAACAGACAAAATTTTAATTGAAGCTATCATCACATACTTACAGAGTAATCAAAGCCAAATGTCCAACATGTTTTGGTGATCCCAATTATTATCCATATCCATTATGAGGTTCCCTCATATTCCAAAAAGAAAGAAATAATATAAAGTGCATTACTCTCATCAGATGTTCATATTAATAAAAGTACATGTACATATATGTATATTTATCAAGACAGGAAGGAACAAGATGTGACTTTTCTTAATTTGTTTATCTCTGTAGAGCGCAAGAGATGCTCCGAGATGCCATGCGCAACCCCACTGTCAAGCTAACCGTACAACGAGACACATTCTTCAGCTCCGAGGCAGCTGTTGGTGCCGCAACCACGCCCAGAGAGAACGGCCATCTTGAAATCACCATTCCACCGAAGTCCCCAGGAGGGAAAGTCCCGCCAGTCATACCGGTCCGTTCTCCCACCACTGCTCTTTCGTCACCAACAGCAATAGGAGAGCCCAAGGGACCTAATGCTAAGCTTATACCACCCATGAGCACCAGGAGAATCGGTCGAAAACTATATATTCAACTCATGAAAGGTATTAATGGAGATCCTGTGAAATTTTCTACCAGGATATATAAACAATGAGACACTTTGTTTTCTGTTTGTTGTACAGTGTCGTAGTACATTTAGTAGTAGTGGTATTGGTAGTTGAATTCCCCTGATTTGGAGAGGTTTCTAGTTTTACAACTACCTACTTCAGTATGCATATCATAATATTTTCCATCTCTCATTTTTCTCCTTTCCTCTTCCTTTTCTAACACACAGTCTACCTCTGTCTATTTGTTTCTGCACTTTCTTCTAAAACTGAGCTGTCTATATATTTCTGAAACAAACAGAATTTGCCTCAAGAAGCTAGTGGAAGTTCACATTTAAAAAAAAATCCCAGTGGAGTATTGTTGATCCTGTGTGTGTTTGTTTTCTTTTCCTATGCTTGTGCTTTACCCTGATCAGTGCAAGACAAAAATCTTCACTTTTTTTCTATTTTCAAAGTTATTCTATTTGATCTTGTGTTACCATTTTATTTTGTTTTGCTAGGTCCCCAAGGGTTAGGATTCAGCGTTACCTCTCGAGACAATCCCACCGGTGGAAAGAACCCTATCTTTATAAAGAACATCCTGCCCAAAGGAGCCGCTATATCTGATGGCAGGCTCAAACCAGGAGACAGGCTCATGGAGGTTAGAATATCTACCATCCCTTTGTATTTGTCACAGTATTCAAAATGGCAAGAAAATTCCCAGTTTTGTAATTTCTTGAACTTAGATTCCCTTTTTTTTTTCCCACTGTGATTGCAAAACTTCTGAAAACGTACGAGTGGAATTAACTATGATTGCTTCCATTCACTTGTGTATATTTTTATTCCTATATGTTTTGCCATTATGACCATGACCTTTGGGAAGTTTTTCTTCACATTAATGTAATATGTCAGCATGTGCAGAAGAAGAAAAAAAATTACAGTTGTTATTCACACATGTGAAAAGTATTTTTATACTGCAGTGTGAATAAATTCTAGAAACTAGAGACTGAAATTCAAATTTTAAAACATCACAATAATATGTAGAATCAATGTGTAATGATAAAACCATGCATTTATTCAATTAAATTCTTTTTATTCATCCAGATTCACAAGAATACATTGAAATTTGTTTTGGTCACACATTGTAAAAATGCATAATATATATACATCTAAAGAGTTAAAAAGTTGATATACATTATCGATATACTTGAAGACAAACCACAAAAATACCTAAAAAACTGACATATCTCATGAAAAATATACAACACTAAAATGTGTGACCTGGTCACCACTGAGCAGCGCCCTCTGTGACAGAGCTGCATCTGCAAATCAATCAACCCTTTGACTACTGATTTCTTTAACTGTCATTGGCTTAATACAGGAGCCACCCGGTTCCTCGTAGTCTATGGCCCGTATTTTGAACTCCGGTTTAACTTAAAGTCTAAGTTAAACCAGAGCTTTAATTAAAACTGACTTAAACCGCAAGTCCAGTCTGAATTTCTGTACAAAGTTAAACCACACTAGACTGGAGTTTAAGTTAAACCAGAGTTCAAAATGTGTTTTTCTAAAACTCTGGTTAAAGGGCAGGTTTAGACTGGGTTTAAACCACACTTAGACTGGAGTTAAGTTAAACCGGAGTTCAGAATATGGGCCTATGGGTTAATTATTTGTGAATTTATGATAGCTCTGTAAGATTGAATTCCTATCCCACAGGTGAATGGTATCGAGATGACTGGTAAGAGTCAGAGCGAGGCAGTGTCCATCTTACGAAGCGTCAAGCTTGGAGGTGTGGTCAACTTAGTTGTCTCCAGGCAGGATTCACCTGTCAAAATGGTCCCAAGACAGCTGGTCAGTATATCCCTTTCAATACTCTATAGGTTTTTTTTTTAATTATTAGGGGACCCTCTGAGTTTGAGCAGTTTATAACAGCATGAATAAGTGCAAGCCTAGGAACATGCATAGTTTAGCTGCTCAGAAGAAAAAAAAAGAAGAAGGGGGAACAATAAAATTGATTAAGTACACTGTCATTGGGTAGAACAATTTGTGTTCCATGTATATGCCTCTGATGTATGAATTAAAGTAATAATTTATATAAGAGATGAATGATGATGTAGGTGATGATGATGTTGGCTCTAAAAAGATGATGATGGGAATGATCGCAGTGAGGTTAAAATAGTGGTAATGTTGATTTATATAACTCATACTGCCCCTGCCTATATTGAGGATTTTAGTACTCCACCTATGTTTGGTTCCGTTTGTCAAGGTACATTGAAGACATTAATGGAAAAAAGCTAGTTTGCAAGTTGAGGAAAGTTCTTTAGAAGAGCAGGAGCTGTCAGTTTTTTTAAACCCATTTCTCACATAACCTATTGGATGGTGCAAAGCAAATTACAGTTGAAGAATAATCCAATGTCATATAAAATTAAAAGAATCAAATTGATAAAGAACTTTCATCTGATTGATTCCTAAGCAGCCTGAGGATACTGCTGCTGTTGAAGACCCAGTCACCTCTCCCCAGAACCGGGCAGTGATGACCTTTGAGATACCCTTGAATGACACAGGGTCAGCGGGGTTAGGGGTCAGTGTGAAGGGCAAGACCAGTGGAGCTACGGAGGAGCACAGCAGCAAAGATCTAGGAATATTCATCAAGTCTGTCATCCATGGTGGAGCAGCATCTAAGGTACTCTACACTTCCTTATTTTAGTCAGCTTTTCTCTGTGTCATCTAAAATTTGAGACTTACCAACATCTGAAAAGGGCGATTCTGAAGATTCTTTCAATACTGTTGGTAGAACAGAGAATAGTAAAACAATTGCTAGTTTTTTCTCTGAATATATCTGTACAGAATAGAGTGGTGATTTATCAAAATCAGTACAAATTCTGTCTTTGATAATATACTCCGTCTTAAAATGAATAAATGGATGAAGTTTTAAGGCAGATACATTACTCATGCAGATTGGTGACATTTTTTCTGATGTACTTTGATTGTTCAGATAATTGTTCTTTTTCCCTTTTGACAATATTTTTGAGTTTTCCATGTAAGACTATGCCATGCTAAGCAAAAACCATATCTGCATAAGGAAGTGATTTTATACTTGTACATGTGCTGTGGCAGTGTTTACTAGTGCTGGTATCGACACGCCTGATGTCGCCACTATGGCGACAAAAGTACTGGTTTTGGACTTTGCCGACATGTCGACACGCATGCTCCGATGGCGACATAAAATGGGTCTTATATACATATTATACATAGCCGTCTACGAGTCAACGAGTGTGTCGCGTAGACTAGGTTTACATGTACCTCGCCGTGGCGTCGTGCGCGCGTACGTGATTTGTTTCACATACGCATTGGCAGCGCGCGCGCGCTACACGATCGCTGCGTATCTAGCTGCGACCGGTATACATTACGTACATGTGTACGTACGTACATGCCTACTAGATATGCGACACTAGCTGATTCGCACCGCATGACTTTCATTAATGCTTGATAAATTGAATCATACAAAACAAATTTTGGGGCAAATAGTTGACAGTGTGCATCTTTGAGAACTGTAAGTGAGTATGACTGCGAGTGTGAGCCCGTGAGGACATAGTGCATGTATTCCATGTAAAGCTCTTGTGAATTTGTGTCGGGTAACTCTGGTTTAATAGTGTACGGTCACTACGGGAGCGACCCGAGTTTAGACTTGTGTGACTCATGTCCAGATGTCGACACATGTTGACATCGGCGTTAATTTTATTGCGACATGGCGACATAGATTTTCCATGCCGATACCAGCGCTAGTGTTTACATGTATTTGGTAAAATGTTCTTCTTGTTGACTGTTCTGTAGGATGGTCGTCTACGCCCCAACGACCAGCTTCTGTGCATCAATGATACCTCCCTGGCCAACATGTCCAATAGTGAAGCCATGGAGACGCTCCGCTTGGCAATGTCTCATGAGAAATCTCCCCGTTCCACCATAGCCCTCGTCATAGCACGGCGACTGGACCAGCAGGATCCCAATTCTCATACCAACAACCTCAACAAGGCGGCCACTAGCCCCGCAGCCGATCGCAATGTGGACAGTGGACTCTTGTCCCCGCTTCCCCAGAAGGATGGCAACTTCGGGATGCCGAACAGTCTCTCAGACGGGGTCCTCAGCTCCCGGACCATGAATGGGGGCATGCATCATGGTAACGAGATCGTAGTGCAAGCGTCGGTGGAACCGCACCATGCCACGTCGCCAAGGCACCAAGGAGCAAAGGTCACATACCCTGGTAGTGATGAAGAACCCATCTACAGTAGAACAAGGAAGTCCTCTAGTGGACAAACGCTTCCATCATCAGGAGCAGAGACAGCCATGCAGGCTGATGATGCGAGTCCAGGGGGTCGACCTATGCACCTGTCCATCCATAGCTCACCTTCAGCTAGAGCGCCCTCACCCCCTCAGTGGCTCCTGGACTGGGAGAACGGTGCTAAAGATGGGTAAGTTGTATTTACTCTTTTTAAAAAAATGACATCTTGGGGTAATGCAAGGTATTTTTTTCACAGTTTGTGGCTTTGGAGCATTATCATCCCTGCCAACCATTTCTATTTGGGAGGGATGGTCCCCATCATTTTGCCTGCAAACTTCTACAAAATTACAACATTATTGAATTTTGTGAGTGGTTTAGATTTACAAAAGCTTCGAGCTGGGAAACAGTCAAGGTAGATTGAATCACAGCATGAAATATTTGCGTTATGCAAAGTTTCTGGCTGCAAAAACAGCTGTCATTAAACAATTAGCGATTTAAAGAAAATTTCTGGTTTTACTGTTATGATATGAACAATAGATTTCTTACTTTTTCTGAAAACTTCTCTGTAAAAGACATACAAAATACACTATTCGAAATTGTGCCTCCAGAGATTTCAAATTTAAGCTGTAGAAGGTTGGCAGGTACAGTTGAGTTAAAATGTTTGTTGAGCTACATGTTTGTGCATTAGAGTTCTTATCTGTTCTGTTCTGTATAAGTATGCTTAAACACCCAAACAATGTTGAATGCTGTGGTTTTATCAAAGCAAATTTCTAATGCCCCATTTTCTCTTTATTATCACAGGGAACTGAGTCCTTTACCAGATCCCGACAATTTTGCTCGAGACAACTATGCCAGGGCCAGCTTCTCAGAGAGACGTCAGGGAGGCTCACTAGATGCGAAACAGGTAAATAGTCACTGCTTATACATCTATTCACATGAAAATATGAGCATGAAGAGATGAGTGTAAGGTATTACCTTTTCATTATTTTTTTAGCAGCTTGAGATACTTATGAAATAACGGGAAAAAGAAAGAAAAAAATTTAGAAGAAATTTTTCTTGTTTAGAAAGGTTTGGTATGGTAAGAAAGTATACATACATGGACATGTACTTGATGAAATAGAAATTGAAAGTTCGCTGAAAAGGAAGAATGACAAGATGGTTTAAGTAAGAATGCTCTCTTTTGAAACCTTTTCTCTTTCTTTTCCTCTATTCTTTCCCTTCTCTATCTCCTCCCCCACCCTGTCTTTTTCACTCTCTTTTTCTCTTCCCCTTCTACTTCCCAATATCTCACTGACATTACTGCTCTCTCTCTCTCTCTCCCTCTGCCATTTCTGTGTTTTAATCCCTTTTCCTATAGAACATCCCTCATGATATTGATATTGTTCATTATTTTATTTTCCCTAGATGGCTTGGTATAAGAAAACAAAAGGCGACATACCAAAGAAACAAACCACCATGGTACAAAAAGGTAAGAAGATGACAATCATCTTGGGAACTGACCTCAAGAACTTAAAGGGGCCCGTTGCACAAAACTTGTGTTCGAACGCAACTCAGGAAAATCAAACACAACTTTATTTTCAGCCAATCAGAAGTGCGCATTAAGGACTTGCGTTTGATTTTTAGGAGTTGCGATTAAACGCTAGTTTTGTGCAACGGGGCCCAGGTCATGCAATTACATTGTGAAAGAAACTATCTCAAAGCATCTGGGAAAGGTTGATCATGTCTACACGAGAAATTGTGTATACTGTGAGGTTTTTGACTCATCAAAGTGATAAGAAATTGACCCAATCTCGCTGAAAAGCACATGCACTGCACACAGAAATGGGTATATGGTACTGTCCACACATGTCGTATGAATGTTCGGCCCGACCACTTCAGCTATTTCTCGTCATTATTTCGAATATGAGGGAATTCAAAGGTCAATCCTTTTTAGATGAAATTTCTGCTATGATGTTCTTCCAAAGTAAAAGGAATGAGAAAGCTCAAAAATTAGTTTTCCTATTTCCCAGAACTCCACCTTCTCTTTAAAAGGCAGATTGTGTTTAATTAATTTTATCCAAACTAGTTTTGTTTTATTGATAATATTTCATCAATATGAATTACTTTTTAGTGAAGTATCAGCGACACTTTCATGGTGGAGAAACTGAATTATAGGTTTAGTTTTTTTTTTTTTTTTTTCTTTTTCAGGGTTACACCATGTAATTCTTTCAAGGAATTAGAGCCCTGAAAAGGGCTGGTGAGCTCCGCTAAGAGCTCTGTGGTTCTCGACGTTTCGATCAGTATGCTCTGATCGTCATCAGGAGAATGACTAGAACACTGCCCAGTGGAGGGGAGCAATCATTCAGCGGAAAATCTGGCCCTTGTTCTTTATTCAGAGAAAACAATGGCACCGTCCGGTGCTTTCTCTGTTTAGAGGAATTAGAGCGCCATCAGTGACCAGAATGAGAATGCAGCCGTGAATAGAATTCGCGGGCATTTCCGATTGGCGCCAATCAGGCTGTGAATCGGATCCCTCCGTAGGCAATATATAGCCTCCACTGGGCAGTGTTCCAGTCATTCTCCTGATGACGATCAGAGCATACTGATCGAAACGTCGAGAACCACAGAGCTCTTAGCGGAGCTCACCAGCCCTTTTCAGGGCTCTTATTCCTTGAAAGAATTACATGGTGTAACCCTGAAAAAGAAAAAGAAAAAAAAACAACTAAACCTACAATTCATGAATTACTTTGGTACAACCATTGCTGCTTTATGGGTAGTTAATAGTAAGTTTGGTATTACTGTTGGATTTTTATGAATTTCTGAACAGTACATTTGCAAGCTATGCTTATTTAAAGTTAATACTTATACACTGTGTTCATTTGAGTCTTGTGAATTTTTTTGAACATTTGCTTATAAATGTTTGAATAATGACGTTTACAAATCCTTACACATACTGCAAGCTGCACACTTATTTTATTGCATTTACACTGTTTGTTCAATATCTTCCTATGTTTTTCTTTTTTAAGCCTTTAGCATGGTGTTTTTTGTTAAAGCCTTTGATATAATATAGGATTTGGTCTGTACTTGTATATCCTTTTTCCATTTTGGTTTAATCTTCATCATCCGTGTTTGTCTTTATATGCAGTATTCCTTTATCATTGTAGATAATGCCAATGTGATCCCAGCCTTTGATATGCCTATCATAAATTTGAATATTTCAATACATATTCATGTTGTTTTGTCTGTGGACCCCCTTGTTTGCCATTCAACATACAGCAGTTCAGAGTTCTCTTTTGGTCTGAATTGATCAGATTTCTCTCCTCAAATTGGCAACAATTATTCTTATTTTCCACTCCTTCACAGTTTGAAAAAAATAGAAATGTTTATTTAATAAATGAACCAATGTGAATGAAAATTACTGAATTCCATTGAAAAATTACCAATTTGTACATGAAAATAGTGATTATATATTTTACACTGTGTTGCCAATTTAGAGACTTTAATGATTAGTTACGATTAAATTGCTCTTATTCATGAATGTTACAATGTACGGAATTGCAAATAAACTCAAAATTCAGATTTTGGCTCTTTCTGCTCAGGTATAATGTGTAATTCCTAGCATTCTGGATCAAAATATGGTGCAAAAACATTAGTAAAAGGAGACACTGTGCTGCTATGGGTTAATTGAAGTTAATTATAAGTGGGTCCTTTCTAGACTAAATTTAAAGTTTAACCCACCTGTGGTATGGCTATTAAAAAAAAAAAAGTATTTGTATATATATATATATATATATATATATATAGTCTCTCATATGCCCCTTGAATCTATGAGTTGTGTACTTCATAATTTGTGTGGTGGCCAGTCATTTTGGTATAATTGTTAATTTTATCTAAGAAGTCTATTGAGGGATATATCTATTTGGAAAATCAGATTAATAGACATGAGGGTCATCAATCACGTATATGGTAAGTTAAGTATGAATAGAATATATTTCAGGGTAATTTGGTAAGGACTTCAATTATTCAGAAAATTTCTAGAAAAGAAACTGACCGAGAGTGCCCTCCCTACTCCCTCCCTTGCCCGTCTTTACACAGATGTCGCAGCGAGTACGAGTAGTCTGATCCGAGCAAGCTCAATGGATTCCCTCCTCGACTCTAAACCTAGCACTAGTCGGGTAGAAGAGAGTAAGTAGCGCCCTCCTGTGTTGAAAAAGAAAACACAATGAAAAGGAGGGGCTGTCTTTTTGCTTTGTTTTCCATGCTTCAAATCAATTTCTTTTGCATTTTTTTTTGCAGTGCACTAATCAGAATACCTTCCTCTCTCTCTTCTTTCATATCTTAGTAATTCTGTGTATGTGGTGATTTGGGACAGCTCTGGGAAACACTGATGTTCATTTTGTGTAGATTTTGTGTCAGTTTTGAATTGTAGTGATAACCATTTGACTGAAATAGTGAATAATTTCATTGATATTTCTGGACAGTGAATTACTCAAGAATATGAAAGTTTTTGTTTGAAAATTTTGGAAAAGGGCATCATATGCATTTTTAGTAATGTGTGCATGATGACAGTTTGCAGACATCTTTAGATGTCCAATTTTTGAAATGTTAGGAAGGGAGCTAGGGGAAAGATAAGTACTTTTGCCTAAAGTTTCTTTTAAAAAGCAATGACAGTGTCCAATTACGATATTACGTACTGCCCTGGCTGATGAAATCCCTTATGTAAAGACATTAAAAAAAAAAAATTATGGCGGAACTGATTTATTGGTGATTTATCTACAATGTGCAATGGTTATTACCACATTTTTGGTGCGTTGTAATTACTGGATTTCTCAACTAACTTACATTCAGCACATACATGTACAATAAATTTTACACTTCTTTTCTTCATTCTTATTTCATTCTAATTTGCTAATATGCTAAAGAGGAATAACAGCAGAAATAAAGTTCAGTAAAAGGCCCTCACTCACCTTACAACCTGACTGTGACTTGATGTTTAAATTCAGAGAAATTGAGATAGGATTAGATATTGGAATTTCAAAAATATATACCACCAAGGTCCTGAATTGTCTTATAGATATTGATAAAAAACTGCATGGTATTTTATAAAGCCTTCCAGTCAGAGAAAAAGCTTTAATAGTCAGCTACCAGTTGGTGCTTAGTCGTGCAACTGGTAGGATTCACAGTTGAGTGGTCTTTTTCCCTGACTACAAGTCTCCCCATACCCTACCCTCATCATGTTGATGACTATTCATGTGATACATGTAGTTCAAGTTCAGGACCTCAACCAGGAAGACTTAATCTATCATTGTAAATGTATATATATATCTAACTGCTTTGGGGTTAATTTTTTTTCCTCCACACTTCTCTGTTCTTTGCAATTCTTGTGCTCTCTTGCGTAGCGTTATGCCATTCCAGGAAGAATTTCCATTTTTGAAATCACTTCTTTCCAGCTCCTAATCTCAAACTGTTGCTTTCTATATAATTTTTGCAAATGTTTCCTTCAAAATATCCTCTGATGTGCTTATTAGTGCTTTTATGGCTTATAAAAACTTGTGTCTTGTGAACCTACATGTATATTTATCAGCGTGTGCACTATAACTTTCTTGTGTTATTTACTTGTGCTATTTTAGTTTTCTAAAACATTTTCCACCAGCTGGTCCTGCTTACTGCTCTAGTTTTGCCAGCAAATTCTGTATATCAGTGCCCTTTTTGTGTGGTTGGTTGTGCTCATTCACTTTTGCACTTTAATTTATATTTTCAGCTGTACAGTATATCAATGGTGCCTTTTGTTGTTAATACAACAAAATGTATATTGATTTTAAATATCTTTCTTTGTATGTGCTTGTCTGTATTGTGTGAAGGTGACATTGTTTTAGTCGGCTGCAGTGAACTGGTATTTTATTTAGTTTTTGTTTCAATGTGCACTGGATCTTTGTCGCACATCATCATTTGATATCCGTCTGTCAGTTTTCCCCTTTTGATATGGTAATGGGTAGCAATTATATATCCTGTTATTTCATTCTCATGCACTGTATTTATTTATCTGAACTCATGTAATGAAGTACATATGTGTATCGTGTCCGACACTAGAAAGGATGTTATTTAACAGTATACTGTGCAGGTAATGTCTTGTGAGGGATGTTTGTGAGTACAGTTGTACTTTATGGGACAATTTAATTTGATTTTATTTATTCCTTAAAAAAATAACAAGTATCAACAAATAATTTTTGTTATGATTTGGGAGTGAGCTGTTAAAGTAAGTACCTCTCCTTATCTACCTACTTACAGCTGTACTCCAGGTAAAATAATCACCCAATTAATCAAGCAATTTATTAGGAAGTCTACATTGAAATCAATCAATCAATCAATTGATCACTTAAAAGAAAATAATTCAGCTGTACAATTAATTAATTTTGAATTAATTATTCAACTAATTGTTCTCTTTTTTTGTTCATCTTAACAGCTTCCAAAACCATGGGGCCAGGGCTGGGTATGGAAAAATCCAGCTCGCTGGAGAGCCTTGAAGTGGCTGTCGCAAGTGTCCACCAACAGAGGGAGGACTTCCCAGGCCGACCCCGAGCAAAGGTCAGGAGAGGTCGCGTCTGTAATGACAGTTTCAGAGCAGCAGTGGATAGGTCTTATGGAGACCAGTCACCAAATGGAGATATGCCACCAATGTATACAGGTAAGGAGGTGATGAAGATGGTGATGATAAAAAGAAAGAATTGAATTGGTCATTTGGTAACATATGTATCTCAAATTCCTTTAAAGACAAGACTCTACACTTCAATTTAATGAGGGGGGGTTTGGGTTAGCAATATTTTAACTTTAAAAAAAATATATCTTTCCATTGTCAAACTGTAGTTCAATACATTTGGTCATTGGTTGCCTCAAAACTCAATCCATACCAAAAAAAAACCCTTAAATGGTTACCACCATGAATTCATCTTATAAATTACCGGGCATCTAAAGGCTTTATGCAGTCACACCTCACACTTAACAATCACAAACATTCATCCAGACAGCAAAAAAATTGAAGAAAGTCTAATTTTTAGTAATCTAGTAACTGTACCGTTATTGTGTGGCCTTTCTTGAACTCGGATTCGCCAACTGCACATGCACAAAAAAGAAAATTACCATATACAGCACATATATATGAATATTCATATTAATGCATGCGCAATATTGGTAACAATCTTCCGTAGTGATGGAGGCTGACGAAAATGGAGGATACGGCATCTCAAGGTCTGGAGGAGGAGATGGTGGTATCCAATCTGGAGAGAGCATGAAGAAGAAGAAAGATAAAAAAGAAGACAAGGGCAAAGCAAAGAGCTCTGGTACGGGATTCAAAGGACTCTTTAGGTCAGTGGCAAATATCTTTTATAAAACTTTACTTTTTTACTTTGCCTTTGTTATGTAGGTAAATGGATTGATAGATAAACCATTTATTGTTAACCCCTTCCATGCCACGAGATTTTTGAGCAATTGTCAGAAATGAACTTTCAAGAGTTAAATATTAACTTTAAATGTGTTTTTTCTGGAGCAAATTGGGCAAAGATATATTGCATAGGAATAAACATTGAAGGTGCAGGTTTCTGTATGAAGAAGAATTTTCAAACCATTCTGAGCCTGAACAAAATGTTCAGCACTTAAATTTGGGGGGAGGATTTGCCGCCCATGGCATGGTAGGGGTTAAAGACAAGCATCTTTGCTGCAAAACTATTTTATAGAAAATGATATCTGGATTAACAAAAAAATTTAATCAAGCAGATGCTGTACATATATTGAGCATTTGTGCAGCACAGCATTTAAGACATGAAGATGTCTTTTTGCCATGTTCGGCATGAAAGTTTGATTACATGAATTACTATTTCACAGTGTAATACACACACTACTAAACACCAAGGACTCTTGGACCTCCAAAAGGATTTATTATTGTGATTTTAACTAAGCCCTTTAAAGGGAGTCAACATAAATTCTTTCGTAATGAACAAAACTTATTTATTTTTGCATATTTGAAGCTCTGAATTCATTCTGAATTTGGAATAAATAAGATGCCATATACACAGATCTTTGTTCAAGCCACATTACCAATTGGCAACTCAGATAATGTTGTATTGATGTTCATGAAGAGTACCTTCCCAAAATACATACCTATTACCTTACTTGGCCCAAATTTCAAAATGATGTATCAAGGGACTTAAAATGCATTTATTTTCATTGTAGTTTTGCAAGTCATTTTCAAGTTATGTATTTATTTCATACATCCTGTCTGCTGCATGCAAATTTGAAGCAAGCTCCAAACATTGTGAACAATCAGTTCATGTCATGCTTTTCTTATTGCGTAGATTTGGGAAGAACCGCAAATCCATTGGGTCCGAGAATGCGCTGAAGGGAAAGGACAAAGATGGCAATAAGAGTCAGATGTCTGAGACTGAGAGACTTGAACAGGAGGAGGTGGAGAGGAGGAAAGCCAGGCAACAAGCCAAGCAGGAACATGAAAAGTAAGCAATATGATAGGACTTTTACTTCTTCCATTTGATTACTGAAATTTTATGCAGCAATTGAGTTTTAATCAGTGTTTGGAAAATTTTCATAGTATTGATATTTTTTTTACCTTTGCAATCATATAATTAGAAATAGAATTGAACTAAGACATTGTAAATTGGGAAATTGTGTAGTACAACCTGGACGTTTGTGTTATGGATGTTGAAATTGAATTGAAATGTAGTTGGACATTGTGAATGACTATTTGTGAAGTGAACCATTATATCGTTATTCTTTACTCTTATTGTCATCCAGTTCGTACCAACACAAATGTTACACCCAGTGATCGAGGGAATACTGTATAAGAATGTCAGTTGCCATAACTCATGTTATGATGATTGGTGTATGTACAAGTGCATGCTTTTTATCTGATGATATCTAGATACATTCTCGCTCTCTCTCTCCCCCTCTCCTTTCTTATGACTGCTCACTCTCCTCCTCCTACCTCTTACAATTACATTGCAGTTTGTATGAATTATGATGATCTGTTTTCTTCAAGAGGACATCTATTCAATCTTTTCCTTACAATGACCCCTTTCAGTATACAATTTAAATCAACGAAAAGCTCTGTAAAAGTGCTATCATGTGTTTAGAAATGTAAAAAGTTCATAACATGGTATTGGTCTTTAACCATCCTGTCAGAATCCAAGAAGAGATTCAGAAGCTGAGAGAAGCTAAGATCAAGGAGGAGAACCAAGACGCCTTGAGTAAGGCTGACAGAATGATGCAACTCAGACAACAATACCAGCAGCGTCATCGAGATAATCAGGGTCAGTACATAGACGACGGGGAGGACGATGACGATGATGAATACACCAAAGTTGATCCCAAGGGCCATCAAGAGACTATGGTATGTTCAAAGCAAAAATTCATTCTATAATTCATATGTGTATGGATGTTTATTTATTTGTTTGTATTCACCTATGTATTCATTTGATTCACAGGCTCAGAGTTGGTAAAAGAGCCTTATACTGATGCATTTTGGCAAGACATTAATCTACTGTCATTTGCCACTCTCAACCCAGGTGTAGTATGGGTAGGGTAGGAATTTATTCCTTGAAGCTTAAGCACCTTCATTAGGGCAGCTAGGCTGAGCCTGGTAATAATCCAAAGATCTTTGGAGAGCATAGAGACATTGATAAATATGTGATATGCGCTATACAAGAACTGCGTATTATTATTATTACTAGTGGAACCCGTGGAAATCCACGGGCACTATTGAAATTAGGATGAGTTTGATTGCAGCAATTAGACTTGTTATTTGACAAAATAGTTGGAAAGGCAAAAATAACCCTTATGTGGACTGAAAAATGTGAAGAGTTTTGTTGCAAAATGCAATAAATCTATTTTGGTGAATGCTAGATATTTGTTTTTAAAGGTAGCTGCTGAATTATAAGGGAAATAATACGGGAAATGTATGTGCTTTTGTCTATAAGTTGCAAATTACAGCTTCATATGTAAGAAGTGCTGTATCATTGAAGATATATTTTTTTTGAATTATACCTCTGTGGCCATAGTTCAGAATTAATTGTAAATGGTATTTATTTTTTTTTGCAACAAAACTCTTTTCAAACAAATATTAAACAATTATTGTATTGCAAGAAGGATCTTTAGTCAAAGACATTAATTTTTGGTCATGTCATGGGTGAGTAAATAAAAACAAAGGTTTCTTGGGCCTGAGTGGTTAAGATCATTTTTTTTGTTAATTGATGTTAGTATTTACAGGCATAATCTTAGTAGTCACAATGATCACAGTCACTCGTCTTTTACTCATATTCATCGATTACTAACTCCAGGGAACTCCACCATGAGCAATGCACCATTGTGGTGGATACCGCGAAGTCTGTAATTTGTCTCCTTGATGCAGTACGGTACGGTTTTTTTTCTTGGATTGGTGGCTGGAAAGCTCGGCGATTTCTTCCGTGAAGACTCTTCTATTTAGCGGACATTGTAACCTTCTTGTTTTTCTTCTTCTGTGTCCTTTTTTCGGTATTATGAAAGATCTGAATTGCAAGAAAAACTGTCCAAGATCGTCATTTAAATATTCAGAGGTTTAAATCTCGTGTTTCTCCCGTTGTAGAACCAACTGATTCCTGGGAAAGAAATACGGACGCCTGGTATAACGCTACAGAATGCTCATGGATTACGGGTACTGGATAGGTGGTATTTGCGAGCACTCGTGGCCATATTGCTATTTTTAGACGGTTCATGTATGTTCGTGTACAGGCGGGCAGTGGGCGTAGCAGGTTGCAAGCCATCCAGGTTGTCTTTGTCCATGGCGCTTGTTATGAAAAATCATATTTTGCAGCCAAACGATGGGCTTTCGCGAAATACGAACCCGGCGTTGCACTGCCTCGGCACCTCGGCTACCTGTTCCCCCAAAGGGCGCGTTCCGAGGAGAGGCGGCAAAAAAGTTTACGGCGCTGAACCGCCGAAAAAGCTCCCGCTATTATTATATAGATTATTATTATTATAAGCAAAGAAATGGGGACAATTTTATAAAAGCAACATTGCCTACCAAAAGGACAAAGGTCTATTGAAGAGTTATCCACATCTCTTCTGAGAAGCATCATTTGTCTTTTATTTTTATTTCGATTTTGTAGTACTGAACATCTCTTCATTTGTTTTTCATGAATTTGTATTTCAGAGTCAGAGAGAAAGATTAGAAGCTGCTAGAGCAGAGCAACGAGAAAGGGAGCGCCAGACTAGCAGGATACCTGAACGAGGAGGAGACAGGTACGAACGGCTCCCTCCGGAGGCTGAAGACAGGAGGAAAGACCGAAGAGAAGATATCTATTCCGAACCCAAGGACAGACGCGATGATAGGACAGTGAACAATAGATACTCTGACGATCCTTACGCAGATCCTCGCAATCTGCGGAACAGCCAGGACCGAGGTCGGTACTACGATGATAAGTACAGTCGCAGGAATGACAGAGACATGGAAGAGAATCCATATGAAAAGTACAATGGAAAGAAGGATCACGGTGCACAAGAATCGCGGGATGGCCGTTATGATAGAAACCGGGACAATCGACCGTCAGAGCCACAAAGGCAGGAGAGGAGGAGGAGTCTGAAGCGTACAGATCGGATTGAAAATGTAAAGAACAGAGCGGATGCAAGATCCCAAGGAAAAGAGAACGTTGAGTTGGATAGGCAGGAGAAACGCGATAACGAAGAGAAAGAAAGGGAAAGGAGACCAAACGAAAGGCGCACAGAGTATGGAACTCACAGCGACAGATCAACAGAGCGTAAGAATCCCAAACGTGAAGAGCAACGCCAAGACACGAGACGAGATGACCGCTATAAAGATGGGCGGTATGACGGAAGAAGGGATGAAAGACATCAGGAAAGAAACGGGGAGCGAGATGACCGTTATGATCCGAGGGATAATCGCTATGATAGTAGGAGGGATGATCGGTATTATGATGAAGGTAGCAGAAGGCAGGACGACAGGAGAGATCGTCAGCCTCCACGAGATGAACGCCATGATAAATACCTTGATCAAAGGGATAGATATCGAAATGTCCAGCAGGATGACCGGCATGGATACGGAAGTTTGGATAGGTGAGTAACAGCAATTTAAGTATTTAAAAACAAATAAATGTCATAAACCAATACATTATTTTTGTATTTTTGGTAGTAACAATGTGAGTCTCTCCCTATCCCCTCAAAAAGCAAAAAAAAGATGTAGTTTTATGTTGGAAATCTGACATTTTAGTTCCTAACAAATGATGAGTACATGTAAGTCCTGAAATTTGTTGTGTAGATGTCGTTACAAAGAGTCAAAAGTTTGGAATGAGTTTCTCTCGAAAAAACACAGCCACTGTCTCTGCAACCATTTATGCCATTCTGTCAGGCACATAATGTTAAGTACTGTATGAAGTCAGCATTACATATAATTGTGTTTTCTTTATTGTAGACCGAGTAGAAGGCCACGCGGAAAGGACCCAAACTACTACTCGATGTCCGAGAACGTCGGTGGAAGTCGACCTGAAGATGACTATTCCAGGACGCATAACTACTCTCGCTACAACAACTACAATGAGCATCAGCAGGCCCCAAGGCGCACCTCGTACCCCAACGGCCCTGTCTCCAGCCATACGTCCCACACCTCGGGGCCAGGCGGGGATCGTTACAAGCGAGCCAGCTCCACTTCAGATTACCTTGAGTATAGGGACGAACCACGAAGGTCTAAGTCTGTCTCGAACCAACTTGTAGACGAGTATCAGTACGATTCAAGGCGTGGCGGGCCTCAAGGTTCACGGAAAGGACACCAGCGGCCCAACGACATGAATGAAGGTCGGATGTACAATGATTACGATGATGCTGCTCGCGTCTGAACTCCACAGAGAGCCATTACTTCACTATTTGATGATGCTATGAGTGAACAATTCCACTGCCATCAATAAATTGCCTTAAATTTTCCAGAGGCACACCAGCTTTACATCTTCCAGTTTTCTTTGAAGATTAATAACCGTTGCTGCCTACATTTCTCATTTTGGCAAAGAGGATGATATTCAGAGGCATCGGATTGATCTGCTTGGTGGTTTTCATTTAAATGAGATGGACATTTTGCTGTTTCGATGAGCTTGTTTCTAGTCTACTAATTAGCCTTTAGCTTCTATTGGATTGCTGTATCAATGCATATTGTGAAAATATGTTGGTTACAAAAGTTACTAATGGTGCAGAGTTCCAGAACTTTTATGTCAAAACTACGAGGCCAATTATTATTCTGTACTGTTCTATAATCAAACATCTCAGTTGAAAAGATATTCTTTGCAGTACTGCATATATTGTAACTGCAGCTTGAAGATAAAAAAGTACTGTAACAAACAGGATTTGAAGGAGTACTGCTATCTGAGTACTATTTTTATTGATAATATATCTTCATACTACAACCGACTAACTGATTTGAATATGTGTCATGATGTTCGATTGAGTAGTCATTCCTGATACCGTCTGTTGCATGAAGGGCGTTAATTCATGTACTTTAACACAGAGTTAACACCCTTCTGGCTCTAAACAGACGATATATAGTTTTATGTTGTAAATAAAGATGATGTTTCAGGAAAAAAGGTTCCTAGATGATGTCTTGGCAAATCATGCACTCGCTATAGCATGGCTGGCAACATGCTATTAGTACATCTATGTGGCTGTAATTGGGAAGAAGTTCCTGTCATAATGTTTGATTTCCTGTTGTTTGGCAATGAGGTAAAGTTCCGCTTACACTTTGACAGTGTTTGAAATACAAACGTGCTTCCCAATTCCTGTACTTTTTTTCAGTGAACTGTCTATTGAACTTGATAAAGGTTTGAAGGAAAAATGGACAGGTGTACTTATTTGGATGAGTAAAATGGACAAATTAGAATATAAAGCAAAGTATTTGCATTCCATGGATCTCATTTTAACATTTAAACATTTAATTTTAAAGCCATCCTGATCAAAGACACTTTGGATGAACGTCCCCAGGCTCAAGATTAGTTTCCCTGTATTAATGGTGACATTTTCTCTGAAACATTCTTTTGAAGTTTCTAGCGGTGGTGCAGTTTGTCTTTCACCTTTTAGTGAACACTGCCTAGTAAAGTGTTTAATAAATATGATGAGTCTTACAGAAATAATATCCTCCTTACGTTATCTGTACTCTACATGTGTATAGGGATTAGATGAAAACAGAGCAATACAGCACAATTCCAAAGAAGCTTGAATGTTTTTGACTGCTCATGTCTCTGCCCTAACGTGTATCCATTTATGTCCGACGTGCACCTCTTCACCTTAACAAAAATAGCTTATTATTTGGTATATCACACATGGTTCATAATATCATATCATACTTATAGTTATCCTGAAGATGATAAAAATTTGACCTCTGTATGGCATTCATAAACTCTGTAGGTGCCATCAATGCACCACAAATCGTATTAACAATTTTTTATCAAAAGGAGATAATTAATGGGGCCCTTATTTCTTTACTTAAATCATTAGAATGGTAAACAGTTATATTGACTTAATTATATTGGCCAAGTTTACTTTAAGACAGGTTTTTTAAGGGTTTTACTCTGTAAAAAGTAAGAATCGATAACAATTTAAATTAAAAAAGGAAATTCCCACAATTGTAGGTTCCAGATAATGGAAGTATGGTGCATAAGAGGTCAGCTGGGACTTAACTTATGTTTAATCCTCTTGAAAGGGGAAATATTCTGTGGTTACTTGACAACATTAATTCGTCTATTTATTCAAGATGGTTCATCTTAGTATGTCCTCTTTTGCAAACTTTTCAATCCTGATTCAAAATAGTCACTTTTGCAACCTTACGGTACAAATGTAAAACCAGAAATGCTTGTGACATGCAATTTTCACGATTTGTAATCAACAGCCATTTTCACCACAAGAAAATTTCGCGAATTGCAAAAATTCATTATTGCTTCGGTTGCAATCCAATAACTGAGCAACATGAAGTCTGTACCAGATGTACCAAATTCACAAATGTTAAGTACTTCTGGTTTTACAGCAATTCGTAATACTTACTTTTGCAGACTTTTCATTACTGATTCAAAACATTTCAATGCAACATTTTCTACAGGATATTGCCTGTAGCCTCCATAATGTTTTATCCCTCAAGAAGACATCGTGCCCTGGCCCGTTCCTCAATTTTCGAAAACTCAAATGTCTCTGTTGTGATTATCAGGTACATACCAAGTGCCAATACTAAAGGTAAATTGTTTGATGTATCTAATCACACTCTGTGAAAATGTATGTCAAATTTAATGTCAAACTACCAATTTTTTAATGCACATGTAAATAAATGTATTCATAATATGAGTATGACAATTTTTTGTATCAACGATTGTATTCCTACCCCTTTTTTTACACTTGTTCAAATTCCTTTTTTGTAAATAGTGTTAGGTACATTCCTGTTGCATTTTTCAACCTTTTCCAAATCTATCAATGTATTCCTGCTCATGCTTCAAATTGAATATTTGCATCTTGTTATGATAAATAAATTGTAGATATGTACTAGTCTAATTCATTGTTACAGTCTATGCAAAGTTGTTTACAAAATATAGTACAGCAGTGTAAATTCAATATGAATTTCATATTTATAATGTAGATTATGTACTGATATGATTTTTTTCTTCTTCAAATAGCATAAGTTACATTTCATGTACCTTTTTTTTATACTGTCTTCTGTTTTTTGTGTTTCATCATCAAAATTATTAGCGCATTTAGTATTGTTTTAATCATATATGACAAGCACAGATAATGTAATGAATTTCTTACATTTATTATGATAACTTTCAAATCTCTGCAACTCAGTGTAAAATGGTAGAAGACTCTTCATATGCCATAGCATGTATCCTTCTAGTTAGGATGAAGATTTAAATCTTTGTTTTCATATTCATGGACAGATGGAGCGGTGCCACTTGATAAGTGTGAAAGAGAGGTTTTCAATAAGGCATATATGAAGGCCGAAATCGTTTTTAGATTGTCGCACCAAAAGGGTCAAAGACAGCTGTACATGGACGTATAGGAAGACAAGCTACATGTACAAATCATCTTAGTAATTCAGTCATAGCAATAGCCATTCATGACAGTGAACATTTCTTGAATTGTTACGCACTTCTGATATTTCAAAATATAGTGGTCACTTATCATTTGTGTCTTTATGGGAGATAGGTATGGATATGTATTTTGTTTTCATGTTTGAATTGACCTCCATTACGCAAAGAAGAAGCCAAGGATGTTTTTAATACAATAAGGAGAAGTAAAAAAATAAATTTGCATGGTCATGGCCAAAAAACTGTTGAAACTATTGATGAACTACACATTCACTCTCTTTTAATATCTCCAAAATGAGGCAGAAAACTTTCACAGTTAAGAAGAGCACTGATTATTTCATGAATAATTGGGACTGCATGCTACAAATTACAAGTTTGTCATAGGTTTTTGTTTAAATCCCTCCATCGCCCAAGTCTTCTGCTATTCCTGTCTCTCAAGACATGCAAAAATTTGCACCGAGAAAAAAAAAATCAAGTTTACAGCCAATTAACAATGTATTTTATGGAATAAAATCTTTGCAGCTTGTAGTCATGGGACCTCCTATATATTCAACACTGCATAAATTGAGCTTCCGATCTGTCTCTCACTGTTCATCATAATTAGATAATCTTAAATTCCACAAGTGCCTTGACTGTATTTTTCGATGCATCAATATTTATCTGCTATTGTTGGATATTTATTCCATTCATTACTAAGTGCAGATTTGATGGGAAGCTAATTTAAAAGCATGTGGAATAACGTTTGAAGATAATTAACTTTAAAGTTATTTTTTTCCCCATTTCGGCCATGGTTCTTTTCTCATTTTTAACGATTTACATAAGATGTTCGAAAATCTTTTCTTTTGTCTATCCACATCGCAGAATCATTATGTAATGGCACAAACCATTTAATATCATAGTTTTCAAATTGCTTGAACGATTTTTTTTTCTTCAGTGCCCTTTCAGTGTCCAATACTCGCATATTTTCTATACAACCATCTTGCTATATCTCTGGTGCAGTATTCTCCTGTTGCTCTTGATCATACCAATGTTTATGATAACTTCCTCACATGGTTTAAAATTCCAGATTATTGCTGCTTGTTTGGTGCTGAGTTCTCACCCATCTTTTATTTTTCTTCTTAAATTTGCTCTGTAAATTTATAGTAGACTTGCTAAATGAAATGAAATCAAAGTCAAGTGAGATTTTTTTCTTGTTCTCAGGTTTCTTCTAAAAAATCCGGAGATGTCATGCGGAATAGTTCATAAAAAAAACAATTTTGTGGATATTAATGCATTTCTTGCCGTAGTAATTTATTATTTTTTCTTTGTCCATAGTACCAATCATGTACTGTACATGTATATCACATCTCTGTATTAACACTGGATCGTATGACTTATTTGTCATGTAGATACCTAGTTGAAAGCAGGAAATGAAAACATTTTAACATACATTTTATCAAAGCTGAAGTTCAGACATAACAAATTGATGTTTAGGAATGATTTAGTTCATTAATTATCAATTAATATGCATCTTATCTCATTACTAAAGAAGCATTCGTACCTTATAATTTGGAAGCACATACATAGATCATTTATGCTTCCTGTTGTGAAGATATAGTGATGTATAACAGATCATGGTATTTTGTTTTTCTTCATTCCTATCGTTCATCTTTGTTTTGTTGCATATGTGTTTGGATCAAGCATTTTTTGTTTATATTCTGTACATTTTATAACATCCCATCTCTGTGTATTGAACATGTATGTTGTAAAGAAGTTTTTGAGCCAGAGTAGACCTATATTTTGTTTTGACATAACTGCTTTATGTTACGTTTTCCAGCTTTTTTATTATTCGTGAAAATATCGTGCAGAAGTACAAAAAGGCAATGAATTGTATCTAGCATTTATCAGCTACATAAAGATTTTGTTTCATTTTCATTTATTTATGTACTTGATAGAGTTATGAATTATAGTCTTTGTGTTGTATATCAAAAGTATTCGCATATTTCTCGCTACAGAGTAGCAAACCCCAGTAAATACCTTGTGATGTCATTTCATTATTACGCTCTGAGGTCCAGTTTATTTCATTTCCAAGTGAGCTATGATTAACATATTCAATGTGATTTAATTTGAGGGCCATTCACCTACAGTATTGATTATAATCCATGTGTTTTTAAAGCCAAGATCAGTCATGTGAATATACAAACATACTGCCTGACCATGGAGAGATGTTTTCATAAGTTCTGTGCCCACAGCTGCCATGCGTACAATTGCCCATGGAATTAATGATTGTCCAGCCTCTAGAACTGATGTAGAGTTGAAGATGCAAACAGATGAGTCACTGTATAAGGTGGAATTTTCAAGCAGTCAGACCCAACTCCGGGAAAACCGAGCACAGGTGTATACTCCGAAAACGGCGAATGGAGCAAGATGAATAGAGAGCCCTCATCGTTCAGTACGAGACAGTGTGTACAAAAGACATGGGGGAAATCGTGCAATGTCGACCTGCTGTTGATAATATATTTTTCAAAAATAATGCTGCGGGTATATTTATTTCAAACGTTTGTCATTTGAAAGCCATTTCATATGATGAATCATTCAAGGATTTTGAAGATAATTGACATGCAGCATTATTTTTAAAAATTTATATATCGTTGGCTGGTTGACTGCAAGATTTTCCCCATGCCTTTTGTACACATTGCCTCACAATGAACGATGAAGGCTCTATATTCATATGCCGTTTTCGGAGTATGTACCTGTGCTTGGTTTTCCGGAGTTGGGTCTGACTGTCAAGAGCATTATATTTTTTTTGCCAATTTCGGAAATCATTGAAGGGTCACATATTTAACAACGAGCAAAAATGAGCTATAGCTTTTATGTTTATGATTTTTAGAACATGGTATTCATTAATCAAACAAGCCTCGACTGAAATTGTGATGAATTTTACAAATGTATTCAAACTTTCCTGTTGTACTTTTCCACGTATTCATTGATGAAGAGAAGAATTCAGAGTTTATTATTAAGATGGGATCTAATAATATCTTAGCAGTTATTATATTTTACTCTCCATCCCACTGCACACTATTCAATGATACTACATGTATGTATGGATTTCAAAAGAAATCTTGTGGTCCACATAGAAAAAAAAGAAGAAGAAATCTTGTGGTTGGTCACTTGTTTGCTCATTTTAATCAAATTCATATGATGTAGATGACCCTTAACTCTGATTTTTTTTTTTTTTAGTATGATCAGTAGCAGATTAGTAGTCATTCAGGAAGATTTGGTAATCTAATCTTTCAAGACAAGCCCCATATTTATTTGTTTGGAGCCAGAAGGGCATTAACTCATGTACTTGAATACGTAGTTTTGCCGTTCTGGCTCTGAACAAGACAATGGTTGCTGCTGCATAGTTTATGTTGCGATGGTATCATAGAAGTGTACAGTTTTACTGTTACTACAATTAGATTTTATCTTTTTCATTGTCACAAAATGGTATTATATGAAATCTCTATACTTAACAGTACATCATGTGTTTATTATATTTTATTCCTCATAAGAGAGTTTTTTTAGTTGTTTTGGGCATTATAGAAAAAACATCGTACTTTCCAGTTTTGTGTTCTACTGCTTAAGAACCTTGCAATTGCTAAGAAACATTGGGAAATGCATAGACACGGACCTAAAACTCATCTGTTTTGTGGAAAATTAAGAACTTAATTTCCTTCTGTGTCTCTACATGCTTCAAATTTCAGAAATTTCAGAGTTATTCTGAAAATCTAAAAAAGAATAACAAACCATAATGGCAAAATGTGTTTATCATTTCTCACTTGCCTGATAATTGTTTTGGCTAAAGACAGTATCTTATGAAATAGTTGGCACATAGATGTATTTCGTGAAAGGGATATATTTTCCCACATGGCATTCTCTGTACACATTGTTTAGATAAGCCTGGTGTCATCTTCGAGTTACCCCGGCATAAGACGATCAATTTCGACTCCCATTTGGGGAAAAATGATATGGTACTCGGAAGTGTTTTCATCTGAATTTAGCCATTATCAATATGATTAATGCTTTTTGTCAACATTTTCCTCAATAAGCTATTAAGCACAGATTGTAGGCAAGATGAAATCCCATGAATTTCTTGAGTTTGCGGAATTCAGTTTCCTAGTAGTTCTGCAATTGCTTTTGTTAATTTTTTTTTTCTAATTGAGATTGTTTAAAAAGTCTTGGCTTGGAAGGCGCTTAGTAGTATATTTTATTTTCTGTGTGTAGATGAAAATTTCATCTTGTACATTATTTCCTTTTTCTTAAGAGTGTTCCTCGCCTGTGTATCCAGCTTTCTCATACTCTGTCATTCTCCTCATCCGTCTTGAATGCTTTCTTCCTATTTTGCTTTCACCATCACTCTGGACACATTCCCATTCATCATTGTCCTCCCTCTTCCCATTCTCTTCCCTCTCTCTCCCTTCTCTCTTCCCTCTCCCCCCCCCCTCTCTCTCTCTCTCTTCCTTTTCATTCTTCTATACTCCCTTTCTGTTTCATCTTCCCTCGATCATTTGATAATCACATAAGTCTCTTGAAATCTATTTCTCACATATATCATAGTCATTCCTGTCTCTTATTTATAACACTTAATTTTATTTCCACTTTTCTAAGTTATCAAAAATACCCACTCCCAGGTCACAAACTGTTGGACCCATATTAACATTTGAAATACTTTTTTTATCCATGCTCGCAACATTGACACCAGCATGAAAATAACATGTATTTATTTTCTTGTTTTTCATAAATGCATTTTTTCCCTTTTTTGTATGTATTTTTGTTTTCCCTTATCTCATGTATACTGTTGTAGAAAACTTGGTGCTGGATAGATTTGCTAGTGTCATCTAGTAATAATTATTGACATGTATAGTTTATGTTTTCTTAGATTATAATGTCCTCGAAAAAAAAATCTGTTTTATGTGCTTACCACACAACACAAGCTTAGCAAAATGTATTATGTTTTCTCCCCACATATATTATGTTACTCAAAATATTTCATGTACAGTTTATGCTGTTTTATACTATATTATCAATAAAATGATAAGCATGATTTATCATTGTAAAATTCTTGTATTTTGTTCAGATTTACTTTCCTGGAGAAGGAATGAAATGTATGCCTCAGCATTAGAAATACCAACTCTCTATAGCGGTGGTTTATTATAGATATTGACCGCTATAGTAAGTGGTCATTTGTATTGTCTCCTACTAAAATGAAATGTGTGTTGTAAAACCTTTCTAGAAAGACCACACATCTATATTGGCTACTTTTCCTGCATCTCTTAGATGGCCTTTATTAACACGTTCCATAGTATATCTCAAAGAGAAGGGGAAAACAAGAGGAGGGAACGAGAGAGAGATAAAAGAGAAGAGATAAATAGAATGTAATGAGAAGATAAAAGGGAGAGATAGAGAAAGAGAGAGAGAGAGATGGATAAAGGAATAAAGATCGAAGAGAGGGGGGGGGGGGAGAGAGAGAGAGGGGGTGGCGGAGAGATAAATGATTTTTTAAAGATGGATGTTCCTTTTAGACTTTACCAAAAGTCCTGTTTCTCTTTCTTTGTAAAGAACAAAAAACTGCAACCCATAAACATATTTTACACACGTCAAAAGGTGTTTAAAAATATTGGTCTTTCCAGATTTAGTCTTCTTTGAATGTTCTCAAGTAATTAGGCGGATATATGAAGAGGCTAGCATATGGAAATGTCGGACGGTTGCTTAAGAAACGGAACCAGGATGCGCGTGACGCGCGAAAAGAAAAAGAAAATTCCATGAACAACTTCAAGAAAAGAACGAATTTTTAGACCCTTCAAGTGTGTGTGAGAACTACTAAGTAAATATAATTTTCTTTAGTCAGAAGTTTTTGATAAATACATTTTTAACGCCACGCAAACATACTCATAAAGCGTAATTGAAGAGAGAAAGAGAGAGAGAGAGAGAGTGGGGGGGGGGGGGTCAATTCGAAAAAAAAAAATCAGAATAAGCGCGAAAGTAAAAGCACCGAAGGAACCCTCGATTTACCATGCTGTTTGTGAAATATTTGGTGCTTTTCAATTCATGTGTTTCTCGTGGTCAGCCGAAAGGCAGCATAAAAATTGAGAAACGAGTGTAAGGGCATGTGAAAAACCTTTTAACACACAAGCACTCTCTGCAAAATGAAGAAGAAAATATCTTCCATCCCCCATTTTCCCTCCTTAACAATCCTTTGATTACTTCCTGACTTTCCTTCTCTGTCTCCCCGATTTCTCTTGTCTGCGTTTGTCCTTACTAAGAAATGTCTTAATTGAATCAACTCTAAAATGGAGCTCTAAAAATAGTGGGAAATCGAATGAGTACGTTTTATTGGACTAACGGGCGTCTAGAACCAACATAGGTTTGCTTGGTCAATCAGCGTGGTGTGGTGGAAAATTTGCGGGAGCGAAAATGAAAATGGGTCTGGAGGCGAGTTGCGCTGGAAAGGCGAGCGCAACATTTAGACACGGAAGGAAGGTTAATTATTGAGAGGGGGGAGAGAAGAGAGAAAGGTAGAAAAGAAGTGAGAAGAAATACGAGAGGGGACCTGGTAAAAAAGTGTGGGTGGGTGTGCGTACGTGAAGGACCTGGAACAGACAGCTGCAGATCAAATGAACGCAGTGGTAGGAGCCTAGGAGGTGATGAATCTAGTGAAAATACAGGTCAAAACCGTTGTTGCTTGAGAATAGTCATTCTTCAGATGCGAAACTTTCTTGATAATCTCTGTAAATGATACGTGTTGATTCATCTTAATGTTTTATTTTATATCCGATATTTCGTTTAATTGTTTAAAGTGATTCTTTATCATACATCTTATTGTAGACTTTCTTAATAATCTCTATAAAATAATACATGTTGATTCATCTTAATGTTTTTATTTCATATCCACAATTTTCTTCGTTGTTTAAAGTTATTTTCTTATCATATACATTATTTTGTCATTTGTTATTTGGATATTATATTTTTAAAAAAATCATCTTTTTAAAAATACCAAAACTGATGAAAATTATGACCCTATTCAATTGGCAGGAAATGACAAGAAAAAGATTATATTAAGTACTTATACAAATATATATCACTGAGTAAACAACAAACGATAAATAAAGAGTTCGATAAAGAAATGAATTTATTGATAAACAAATAATGATTTGACATAAAGTCTCAAGTGATTTTGTTTAGTTCAAAGAAAATCCTCCCTGACAAAATATATTCATCTTTTACTACTACTACTACTACTACTACTACTACTACTACTACTACTACTACTACTACTACTACTACTACTACTACTACTACTACTACTACTACTACTACTACTACTACTACTATTACTACTATTTCTACTTCTACTACTTCTACTCCTCCTCCTCCTCCTCCTCCTCCTCCTCCTCCTCCTACTACTACTACTACTACTACTACTACTACTACTACTACTACTACTACTACTACTACTACTACTACTACTACTACTACTACTTCTACTACTATTACTACTACTACTACTACTACTACTACTACTACTACTACTACTACTACTATTTCTACTACTACTACTACTACTACTACTACTACTACTACTACTACTACTACTACTACTACTACTACTACTACTACTACTACTACTACTACTACTACAATGTCCTACTACTGCTACAGGGGCCGCGGAATGGGGGGAGGGGAGGCTGCAACTCCCACATTTTTTATTTGAGTAGACATGTTTCATACCGCGCCATTGCAATAAAAGATCATGCTCGTTCGCATGGTCAGCTCCCCATTAACAAAAAAAAAAAAAAACGCTCCGCAGCACCTGTCTTACTACTCTACCTACTTCCAACATTTTACCTTTCTATGAACTTGAGTAATATAAGCAAAGGGAAGCTAAAATTAATCAAAAATATGCGGTCGTGATCAAAATAAAATTTGTGAAATGTTTTCATAATTTATCCAGAAGGTGAACATCATCACATTGTGTTTCGATATTAATATAGCGCTTGCTCTTCTACGTGACCTTAGAACTAAAATGCTTCGAGGCACGTATTACTTAGAATCACGCTCTGGAATTTATATTGGTGAATCTCAGTATGAAAATATTTTGATTCTTTTCAGGAATATAGAATAAAGCTTTCTATGAAATTACATTTTGTCATGCCGGATCGATAATTTGGACTTCTTGGTAGGGTTCAATGCAAATGGATGACCCCAGACGGTACTTTAATGAAATTTTGCTATCGTTGCTGTCGATCACTATCGTCGAATTTGAAGAAAAAAAAAAAGAAAATACATTTTAGGGATTCACTTTTCAAGCAGACTTTCATGGAACATTCTGATATAGAACTTGTAGGATTAGGACGTCATATAATAAGATTCCATTATATAGTTCTCAGATCGCACATGAAAACTATCATTTTAATTTAATTGAAGTGACAGACTACATTATAACAAATAACTATAAAAAAGGTGAGGTTTTTTGATAAGTATAACTTCTATGTCGACCATCTTCGCTGTCGTTGAATAGTTATTTAGTTATCAGTTAATTCATTAGTTTAGTAAGGCTTTTACAGAACTGTATCAATCAAGTATACATCCTTGAACGAGTAGCGCTTGAAGGGTAAAAGTAAAGTATTATTTAGGGGTGAAACAGTGAATAAAGAGAGGAGAAGAGGAAAAAGTAATGATAAAAAATGTGTGGGAGAAAAAGAAAAAGCCAGAGAAAATGGGATAGAGAGAGGGAGATAGAGAGAGAGAGAGAGAGAGAGAGAGAGAGAGAGAGAGAGAGAGAGAGAGAAAGGGGGGGGGGGGGGAGAAAGACAGAAAGGGAAAGCAAAGCATGAAGTGTTACTAAAACATTAGTCATTTTCAGGATGTTAGTTTAACGTGACGATACTCATTTTCCTAATGTGGCTTCCGTCGTGGGCGTTTCAAAGTTCGAGCGTAGTCAGGGAGATGAGGAAAATAGAGTGGGGTATATATTAAGAATGAGATGGATATGTGGAAAGGGAATATTAACGATTTTAATAATATAGTCTTATATTTACACAGGATAGTATTCATATACTGTTCTTACCGAGGGACCTCGGTGTGATTTTTATTTCCCCGAAGCATTGCCAGGACGGTATCCATTATTTGAACACACCCTGCATGGTCGAGAGGGACAAACGTGAGCAAAACACCTTTGTTTTAATAAGGATGTAAGCATCGAACAATGACCGAACCCAGGACCTCTTTTATGACAGTCAGTAACCTTTACCAATATACCTCAATACTCTTACTTAAATGGCAGATAGGATGGAATGGCACAATTAAATAAAATGATGAATAAAGAAGAAGAAGAAGATGATGATAATGGCACAATTAAATAAAATGATGAATAAAGAAGAAGAAGAAGATGATGGTGATGGAAAAGGAGGAGGAGAAGGAGGAGGAGAAGAAGAAGAAGAAAGAAGAAGAAAAAAAGGAAGGGAAAGAAGAAGGGGAAAGAAGAAGAAGAAGAAGAAGAAGAAGAAGAAGAAGAAGAAGAAGAAGAAGAAGAAGAAGAAGAAGAAGAAGAAGAAGAAGAAGAAGAAGAAGAAGAAGAAGAAGAAGAAGAAGAAGAAGAAGAAGAAGAAGAAGAAGAAGAAGAAGAAGAAGAAGAAGAAGAAGAAGAAGAAGAAGAAGAAGAAGAAGAAGAAGAAGAAGAAGAAGAAGAAGAAGAAGAAGAAGAAAAAGAAGAAGAAGAAGAAGAAGATTTTTAAAAATATGGATGGATAATAGTTCGGGAAAGTGTCGGGCAACCTGTTGTTGTCCACTCGCCTTGGCGGCAAAATTGTCATCACCGGGAAACGGTAGTTTACAAATACAACTTAATGGATGTATTTCTGGTCTACGTGTTTGGGATAAAGGAGCGCCGATTGGTAGAGCTAGGGACGGCATCGCGAGGGGAATGGAGAGATGGAGTAGATTATTTACACTCATCTCCAAGGGTGATTGGTGGGATGACGCTCTGGATATTTACCTTGGCCCAGCGAACAAACCAAGATAGGACTCTTCCGCTAACAGTACGGGAGGAAGCAACTGGCGGATATAGGATTTTGAAATGGGGGGGGGGGGGGGGGGCTCGGCGGGATAAAATGTTAAAGCTTAAAGCTTAGTGTCCTATGATGTTTAATTACTAAACATTCATGGTAGAATGGCTGTTCGGGAAATAGATGGATCATCCGCTTCATATGTGCCGCCCCTCTGGATACGCCACTGTGGCGTAACCTGAAAGAAGAGTGAAGAAGAACATAAATGATAACCGAACATATTGACTTTAATTAGGTTTAATTGTCGGTTCTGCCTTCCATCATTTAATGATTTATTTCACTGATTTCATCTTTCATGTTTTAATCACTGTTTTACGAGTATATTGTTCGCGCGGTCCTCTCTATACTATGTGCATGTGTTAGTCAGTGAATGGACAGTTAACTGTTTACTCATTAGCTGCTGCATCGTCGTGGGTCAAACCGTAGGCCGAGGGTACATGTTGATTTCTCTGTTGGTTATTGAATTGGCTTTTATTACGTTCTACGTCAAGAAGATAATTGTGTCGTCATAGTACAATTTCTGTCCAACATCAACACAGTCATGTCACATCGTACAATATTTAGCGAATTTGAGGCCCCTCTTCTCCCTCTACCGGCCGTCGCCTCCCTCTCCTACTTTCCTCATTTCCTTGGCAAACAGTGTTTGCTGACTCGATGCGCATGTCAAGAAGGTTTTAAGTCGGGCTTGATACACATTGGCTGCGCGCCACTATCGGAAGCGGCCTCAATTAAAATAGATATACAGGATAGCATTCTGAGCATCATTCATCCTGTACAAGATCAGTGGCGTATCCCAAAAAAGGGTTAATTCGGAGTACGCCCCCATTTAGTTTGAGAGCCCATTGTAGGGGAAAATTAATACAACTTGCAATTGGTCTGCACCACGAGTGGCTCTTTAGAACCATTATACCCCACCCGTCTGGAGAAGATTCCGTTCCTCACTTTTTAATACGAAATTCCTGGAATTCACGACTGAAAATAAATCTCCGCTCTCTCTACCCGTACCTACTCAACCCCTCCCCCTCTCTCTTATTATTATTGTCTCACTATTTATTCTTCCACTCTTCCTCCATCTATCTTTATCTATCAACCTCTGTCTCTTTACTTATCTCTCTCCCGCTCGATGTTTTTCCTTTCCCCCTCTCCCTTCCCCTCTCTGTCTCTATCTAGCTCTGTCTCTCTCTCCCCTCTCTCTGTCTCTGTCTCTCTCTCATCTTTTCCTCCCCATTTTTCTACCTCCCCTTCCTGCCCCTCACGTCTCGCTATCCCCTTTCTTTAATATTGCTTTTCTTGTGGTTTCTTCATGTCTCATCACTTCAAGAGCATACGAATCAACACGAACGAGGTGCGTCAATTGTTTTTCAATTATTTACTACGATGAAATGCAAATTTAGACAACCCGTGCAAGAAATCAAGCAGAATTTTTTTTTAAACAATGCACTTCATAAATAGCATAAATATAACGCCCCCAAACGCTTGAACTTCACCAAATATACAACACAGGAAATGAATAGTACGAAAAAAAACAGAAGAAGAAGAAGAAGAAGAAGAAGAAGAAGAAGAAGAAGAAGAAGAAGAAGAAGAAGAAGAAGAAGAAGAAGAAGAAGAAGAAGAAGAAGAAGAAGAAGAAGAAGAAGAAGAAGAAGAAGAAGAAGAAGAAGAAGAAGAAGAAGAAGAAGAAGAAGAAGAAGAAGAAGAAGAAGAAGAAGAAGAAACACATCTAAAAAATGAAACGAAGTAAGTCTTGACCTTACACAAAATAGTGGACGAACCGACACCAGACCGAACAAACTTTAAATCACTCCCAGTGAACAAGGAGCAGTCGGTCTTGAGTCGGCGCAGAGTCGGTCTGGCGGTATGACTCAGGTATTATGTCATCAAAATATAACACGAAAACATTCATGGAAATTATCATTTAAAAGAGATGTTGAGTGCTGGTCAGTAATGGAAAAAAGGTTATTCTGACTGGTTGGTTATGTAGTGAATTGGGGATACTTCCTTTGTATTATGAGGTTTTGAGGTAATCAAAACTTGCAGAAAAATCACACCACAATGAAAATAACTAAACACGTTATATGGGTACATTGGACAACACATGCAATCAGAAAATTGGTACACAGATATACACTACGTCTAGTTATACATGTATTTGAAAAAATTAGAGCATTTCAAAAGCAAACCTTCCTGTAATACTACTGTGATATTCTTTCACACAGGAATGAGAAAGCTCACAGAATAATCTGTATGTACCAATACTCAACCTACGTTTTAAGACAAAGTTTTACATTTTTACATGTAATCCATATAAGAAGCTTTGTCTCGGAAGATTGATAATTTGATAATACCAGTTAATAATATCATTTTAGACATCGTTGAATATACAGGTCAATACACATCAGCCGTGTTTTGAAATACAGTATATCGGTATTGCTGAAATTGCGTTCAGAGGTCAACATACCCTTTATTTATATCCCTGTATACAGAGCCCCAGGTTGTATCATCGTTCGTTATAATAATGTTGATTCATTCTGTCTAATTAATTCGATCTAAGACGTAGCATTGAATAAAGTATATCATCATGAAAGATGTGATTAATTTTCATTTACAGAATTTGTTCCCGTTTTCGGTCAAATATTTCGAAATAAGGTCGTCTGTCTTTAATTCATCAGTATTCATGTCCCCAACATGGGTAATACTCAGCCAACTCCCCCTTAACTGCTTAATGTGAATAGCCTAATTTTCTTATGTTTACGACCCCGACAGCATGTACGTGGTTTGCTCTGGTGTTTTTATTTTTTCTATTGTTGTATGTAAATCAGACACTGATTTTAGAATTTGAATAGATGATGCCCCCCATCACCCCTGAGCGATAATGGGGTGTAAATTAAAGCATTTCAGATTACATTAAACCCGTTATATTTGATTGTTTTCTGAAAATTGTGCAGCTCTGACGACTTCGCTTTATAACACAGGTGTAGCGTATAAACAAACAATTTTTTTTTTTTAAAGGAAACACAATCTTATGCATTTTCACATCAGACATTTTGAACAGGCATCTATTATGTATCGTAATGGTAAAGCAAAATTAATGACTTACTAGAAAACGATGTCTTTAATAAAGCATATTGTTTAGGAAATTATCAGTCACGGCAATTAAAATCTTCATGTAAATGCGGTTATTGAACGAGCAATAAGTATGCTAATTTTTTTCTTGAATTTTTTTTTTTTTGCTCCCTCGCTTCGCTAGCAAATAAATCATAATAAGGAAAAAAAAAAAGGGGGGGGGGAATGTGACGGACTTTTAAAGATATGTTAAACAAGATTTTTAAGGATTCTTTTTTTCCTCTTCCGTTTGATTTTATTGAACAGTTAAGCTGAAAAAAATTTACAAAAACAAAAACGAAACGGAACAAAACAAAATAAAACAACACCAAACAAAACAAAATAAACCACACTAAACAAAACAAAGCAACAAAAAAAACCAAAAAAACAAAAACAAAAACAGAATAAGATGAAATTATGCCTTACTTTCAACAAAATAGATTAAAAGCTGCACATGCTTTACTGCCGGTCCAAAAATATCTTTGCTGATAGATGCGTCTTTCCATGTTATTCCTATCCATTAAAAACTTGATCTCTGATAAGAATATTCATGTGGATTTTTTCAATTTTCTATACAGTCTTGTTACATTGTCAAGGATAGCCTTTTCTAGGCATAGGCTATCCATCAAAGTGGTCTTTAATGAAAGAACGAACGAAGGGATGTAGAAACATGAGATATTGAGATGGAAGAATAGAAAATAATCGTTGGTTAGAGAGAGGGGATAGATATAGAGAGATAGAAAAGGATAGAGAGAGAGAGAGAGAGAGAGAGAGATAGAGAGAGGAGGAGATAGAGAGAGAGAGAGAGAGAGAGAGAGAGGGGGGGGGGAAGGAGGTGTAAGAAAGAAATCACCATGACCATGGAAACAGACACGAGAGAGGAGGAAATAGATAAATAGATAGAGAGATAGAGAGGGAGAGAGAAAGAGAGAGAGAGAGAGAAAGGAGGTGTAAGAAAGAAATCATCATGACCATGGAAACAGATATAAGAGAGAGGAGGAAATAGATAAATAGATAGAGAGATAGAGAGGGAGAGAGAAAGAGAGAGAGAGAAAGGAGGTGTAAGAAAGAAATCATCATGATCATGGAAACAGACATGAGAGAGGAGGAGAAAGATAAATAGATAGAGAGAGAGAGAGGAGATGTAAGAAAGAAATCATCATGACCATGGAAACAGACATGGGCTTGAGGAAAACAGATTGGAAAGAAGATGAAAGTGACCGTTGAGAGGCGTAAGAAGATTGAGTATCGAAATCAATAGAGCACGGGGATAACATGGAATTACGGAATTGAGAAGCGAAAAGGATGAGGGGAGAAAAAAAAGTGTGAAAGGGCAATATTCAGATTATGTTAGTACTGGACTGTTATTTCTTCATCAGTGCGTAAGGAAGCGAATAAATGTTATAGAAAGGAAATTTAAAAGAAGAACTTAAAAAAACAGATAAAGAGAAGAAATGATAATAGATGGGATGCATGCAGGTATTTTATGATTTGTCTGAGAGGGAAAGAGAAGGAGAGAGAGAGAGAGAGAGAGAGAGAGAGAGAGAGAAGAGAGGAGGGATAGTATTTAAGAGACAAACGAAAACAGATAAAGATGCCAGGGGGAGGAAGACAGGCAAACATGGTGAGGAGAGAGAGAAAGAGAAAAGTTGGATTGCACAGAGCGAGTGAGAAAGAGGGAGAGAGGAAAGAGTGAGAGAGAGAGAAAATAGAGAAGAGAATGAGTAAGAAGCAGAAAAAGAAGAAGAAAAAAAAAAAGAAGAAAAGAGAAAGAGAGAAAGAGAGAGAAAGAGAGAGAGAGAGAGAGAGAGAGAGAGAGGATAGAGTAAATCCTAATGTCCTGCGTCGTTGTAAAAATCAATCGTCAGTGAATTAATTTGTCTGAGCGATGGTTTATTTTATTTAGGCTCTTTTGGTGATTTATCAATGATAGACTGAGAGAGAGAAAAAAAATCAACAAAAACAAAAGAGAAATATATATTGATGGAGACAGGGGGAAAATAAATAGAGAGAGAGGGGGAGAGAGAAAGAGATCAATATGAAGAGTGGTAGAGAGTGGGAAAGAGAGAGAGAGAGAGAGAGAGAGAGAACTAGACTGGAGGAAAGACTTACACATCATTAAATTTTTTGTCGCCTGCTTTTTCTATTTTTTTTTTGACATTACACACTCAGGTTTCAAATATCACATTTTACGATTTGAACTTATACATGCGCACCCATTTCAATAACACATTTATTTGTTTAAGTTATACTAAACGTGCTAAATGACCGAACCACTTGCTCTAGCTACACAGGACCTTATACTGTGGTTAATATTTATGTAATTTGTACTTCCCCTATCCCCATGCTATCTCATATTGCATTCGGTAATAAGGGCCGGCAATCATTAAAAAAAAATCACTTTGATAGCCCGAACTTTATAAAATCCACAGGGTGAATAACCGTAAAGACCCCGCATCAAGCCACGAGAACATAATGAAAGAAGTTTGGCCGTCATCTTCAATATAATTCATAAAGGTGCTTAAAATCAATCTACAAAACTGATAAGGGAATTCATATTTTGGGTGTAAATTTAGGTCATCTAGTATCCATAAAACACCGCCATATTCGCGAGCCCTTTTAAGTTTGCATACATTGTGATAATTTGAATTTCAAAGTCTATCTACCATACGATGCCTTAGAGAAAATGCATATTACTGCGAACATAGAATACATATTTCTCAAGAATAAGAACAAGAACAAGAATGACATCAATAACAACAAAAACAACAAACAAACACTACCCCCCAAAAAAAAGAATAAAAGAAAGGAAAGGTAAAAAAAGGCATTTACACGAAAGACAAATTTCAAACAACAAGCAGAATGGGGAAAATATAGACAATAATTGAATGAAAATAATAATTATCGATTTATGATTGCAGGAGTTATATGATACACGACCATCTGGTTATTACAATAGTTTTAGATTCGTTGATTTGGATTTCTTATAAAATAGAAACAGGAAAATCTCTTGGAGAAGGAAGGAAAAAGGAAAATGGAAACAAAAGTAGTCGAAGTAGGAAAAAATCTAGGTCCATGAGGATTGTTTCCAAATTTTAGAACAGTATAAGAAATTTGAATGCACATTTTCAGTATATCATTTCCGTTTCATGGTTGAACAATTGTGTTTGCTCATCTAATCTCCTACAAATGTTAAGCTTCAGACTTGCTATTCTTCTGCAAAACTCTGAAAACAGAATGATAAATGCAAAAGCCTGCAATTTATAAAAATAACATTTTTGAGATGTTGGAATAGAGAAAGAAATAGCCTCTCTCATGAATACCACAACACACCCATCATCGAATTCAACTGCTCAAACGTTTCATACGTCGTCTTCTGATTGGCTAGAAGTTTCTGCCGCTGTACCACAAGGACGATACTTGGTCCTTTCACTTTCATTGCAATCATCAACGAGGCGTATCGATATTCTCTTGTCCATTTCACCACTTAGGTTGTTTTATTTTTATCCCTGAATATCCAACATATAAGTTGTAGTAAAAAGTGAAACATTCTGTAAGATCAGCCACTCAAGGAATCATGATAATTGTATTGTGATGCGTGTTAATTTCCCGGTGTCAATTTCCATTACCAGGCAGCATCTCATTAGAAGAGATTATTTAAACAGACATAAATGAGTAAAAAGGCATGAGGCTTCATTCTTGCAGATGATATTTACTCTTTACTTCTCGAATATTATGTATCGGTTTGGAACTCTAACTCGTCTGCAGCACAAAAATTATTAGAGAGAATATTCTAGAACCCTGTTAAAATCTAATACTAAAACCCTTTTCTTGCACGTATTCGATATCTTCCGTTCGAGTGACCGTTGGGAATGTCTAAATTTTGCAAGAAGGTTACGGAAATCAGGTCGATATTTAACAAAATTGTCTCTTGGAACGCATTAGGAGTCTTACTGTTGGAATCTAATAAATTTAAAACTAAATTGTTTTCACTGTCATGCAAAGCGACACAATAATAGAAACATAACTTTGGGCTTCTTACTTTATAGTTCGATTGCTGAACGCAAATCGCCTCTAAATTAAAGTTTTGAAAATCGATATGTTGAAAAATCAGTTAGGTTATGGAATTCATCTGAAATTACTAGCTTACGAAATTTAATGATGAGGTATAAGATTTTAATTTTTATTCTTGCAGTGGTACTCATTTACTAATAGAATTCGTCACAATTCTGTCTAAAATGAACATGCTTTTCTATACTGAACGTTAATTTCTCTATTTCTTCCATAGATTCTCCATTTAACATAGTTAAGAGAGCAATGGAAATTATACGCTTCAAAGTACACTTGGGAGTCTAAATTTTTCTTACTGCGTCACAAAGCATCCTCTGGCACTGCAGTAAATCACGTTACATATAGGCATACCCGCTACTTGAAAATGGCAGTGTTGCCTTTTCTGGAGGATCACCTTTTACATGTTTTAGTAGCTGGCATAACCAAGGAGATGAATATTCATCGGAATGAACAGAAACCAAGGGCAAAGGATACAAAATTGTGATGCGTTTAAAAGAAAATCACAATTCCTGGCAAACCAATACCATTCTTTATCTGATTTATTTGATTTATCGATTTCTTTTTATGATCTTTGTTTTCTTCAAACATATTTTACAAAAGGATGACAACATAACATACAAATATTAATACATAATGAAGTAAAGTAATTACAATGTAGTTAACGTCAATGAATTATGAAGAAGGATTGTCACATAAGTAGAGCTTGATGGCGTGGCAATCCTTTACACAAGATAGGAAATACTATTTACACAAAAAAGAAAAACAAAAAAGGGGGATATTA